>CM034546.1:52297327-53497327 GCA_020055645.1 Tomocerus qinae | reverse complement strand
CAAGAGATTATCACACTAAGCAAAGTTTAAATTTTTGAATAGTACGCAAATTTTGTATTGTAAAGATGAAAGATTTATAATTAAACTATTGATAATAAAAAATATGAATTTGAAAATTAAAATCAATAATAGCATAACGTTCCTTCAGGATTCTTTTAAAGACTTTAATCTTTAATTATTATGGCAGTGAAAAGACTCTCTCTCCACTTTTAGTTTGGCAGTGGAAAGGGCCTACCTCCATTTTTCGTTTGGCAATGATATAAACCTTAATACCAGGGCATGAAAAACCCATGAGTTTTTGCTTCTGGTAATCAAAACCCCAACCCAAAAACACAAGTTTTTGTTGTTTACTACCCAACAACCCAACTAAACAACCAGGGCTTTTCATGCCCTGCATGAAACAATTACAAATTTAAACCTTAGCACAGTGTGTTCGCATTACAATAATTTCCGGAAATGTCGTTAATATGGTTTTATTTTGTTATCACCAATATTGTTAGTGGAAATCCATAGTAGTGACAATATACCTATAATATGTTATCAATTTATATTATGTAAGCAATTCTATTTGACGTACTAATTGTTTATTTATGTACCAATTACCCTGCGAGTATTTAGGTGACTCTGTTACTAATGCTGCTAGCTATTTCCTTACTAAGCAATTTCCTGCATACTGACCTTTTTCGTCTTAACACATTTTATTACATCATACCGCTGTACTTTGTATTGATACTTTTATTGATTTGTTATTGTAAACTTCACCATGACTTTTTGTATAAATACCAGTTCATGTGTTACAATAAACTCAGATTCTATTTCATCCACATACAGATAACATATCATTAGATCTCACTCCACTGAATTCTCGCCCCTGCACCTTTGACCCATCTTACGCACCTTTATACAGGGTGTCCCAGAATGATGTATACACGAACTTTGACCTTTAATAACTGACGATCGGTTAAGTGTATTACAATGATATGTACACCATGTGAAAGAGCATGCGTTTTTTAATGAGATTTCTGAATTTGAAGACCCTCCATTTCCAGGTACCTGAGTACGGGAGAATTTTGAAGTTTTTTGATGTTAAGTGAGTCAAGCCGTGATCACTTGGTAAATTCATAAATCGTCGTGAGGAGAACCAACCTTTGTTATGTTAATGGAGCTTGAAAATTTGTGCAACTGCCGAATTTTTTGATCCTAGTGAAATAGCCATTTTTCACCATTGTGGTACCTGTTTATTGTTTGAACTCCTGCTTGTTATTATTGACTTGACCGCTGCCGCCGTCAGTTATTTGTGTTAAGTTGGACTGCTGGCTTGTTTATTGTCCATAACTGCCGCCGTTATTGGTGTTTGAGTCGTTCCGTGCAGACGTGTGCTCGTGTTGCCGCCTCCACTTATTTTTTTGCCATATTTTTGGCCTATTAACAGTTGAGTAATAATTTACACCGTTGTTCGTGTTTGTGCCACCTTCACTAAGTGAATCAAGTAGCTACCTTGATTACAGTCCTTTTTGAAGTTACAGCCTTTGCTGCCGTTACCTCCGTTGCCGCCATTGAATTTGTTTTAAAATCAACAGTGATCCAGTCCACACAGACCGTTTCTTTGCATAGCCATGCTGAAAGAACTTAAAGACGCAGCGGACAGCTATGAGTGGGTATTTAATTTTAAGTGCCATCGAGACGTTTGTAATGACAAACGTCGATTTAGCTGGATGAAGAATAGCAAGAAGCCCTTGCCTGTTCGAGTCAATGATGACACCGTTGCTGAAGCTACTGCCTATGGAGAAGTTAAAGTTCTCGCACTAGCCTGTGGACGTTGGGAACTCCTAACTTTACGTAATGTCTATTACGTTCCGAATACCCCAATCATGTTTCAGCCATTGTTCTGAAATTTGAAGGATTAGAGCTGAAATGTGAGGGAGACTAGGTCCATGTCCGAAATTTAAACCGAAGATTGACGTTACAGTGACAATCAGATGCAGCCAAACATATTCTTTGGAGCCCCGAAAGAAAATGTAGACTAACGCTGGCATGAACGTATGGGACACCTACCATTGCCTAAGCTACATAAAGGGATTATAAGGAAAACCTACCACCTTGGTACCGGTACGTCCCTTGAACCTGACTTTAAATGCTTGATTTGCTCAAGTGAGTTGCTGCCGAAGAAATGCAAGGACCTGGAAAACTCTGGAAATAAAGAGGAAGCCTGCCTCTATTTAGAAATCTTTCAAGGAAAGACGGAAATTAAGTTCAAGGAAGTCCGTCATCTTATTCTGCTCAAGAAGGGTAAAACCAACTACGTTGACGTCGAATTTACAAACTCCCTGGATGAAGTCGACATTGCGTAGGTCGCAATAAAGTTCATAAGGCAATATAAACTACCGCATGATAAGAAATTGAGGAAAGTGAAAAGCATGTTCACTTTGAACTCTCCGGAATGGAAGTCCTTCATCAAGGAAAAGGATTTAAAATATACTAGTGGAGCCAGACCAGATAATATTGAGAGCCAGAAGATAATTACCATGGCCTGGTCTATGTTGTTGGAGTCAGTATTGACCAACAATTTTTGGGAGAACCCAGTCAAGCATGCTGCGCATATCCACAACTACACGGACACTACAAAGAACAATAAATCCCCGTATGACCTGCTACGTGGGAAGAGTGTCAATGTTGGCTACTTGAGACTTTTTGGCTGTAAAGTGCTGGTGAACAAGAAGCCCGGCGGAGTGTCATCCCCTTTCTTCCGCCATGGGATCTATGTTGGACATGAAAGTAAAGAAAATGTCATTTGGAATGTTTAAGAAAAGAAAAATTTTAGGGCTAGAACAATTGATTTTAACGAGAGCCTTATTGCATTCCCGCTAAAGCCTTGGAAAAGGAGTCTGCCCAAATTGGTCGAATGGGGAGTGCTAGCCCCTACCACCAATATAAACATGATGGAAAGACTGGTTGAAGAAATCAATAGTGGACCGAGTGGACTAACGAAATTCACTCCGTAGCTGACATGGTCAAGTAAAGCTGTAGACTCATCTGCAACCGCAGCCCCCATGAAGGAGGGAACTGGAATACTCAGCAATGCATCAGGTATTTGGAAATGGAAACAAGACTGCTGCTTCCCTCAACCACAGAAAGAAGTAGAGGCCCTGACCACCTCCATGAAGGGATGTTCTGTGATGAAAAGCAAAAGCCAGAGCTCAGATTCGGATGAGGAAGACAGCGCTGTGTCCTACAAGAGGAAGATATCTGGAGCTAGGAGGTTCATTGACTCTGAAGCTGAAGAGTCAGATGGAAATACGGAATAAATAGTACGCAGCAGTTCTGTCGAAGAAGAGTGTAAAAAAGCACACAAGAAAAAGGACAAGAATTCACGAAGGAAATCCTCATATAAGGAGCTTTGGGTTCATAAACCCCTAAAGGGATTCATCCGTCATCATACAGAAACAAAGGACTGTGTGTACGGCTATGAACACAAGAAGCGATGGAAGTGCTTCTGTACTCCAGACATGATGAAAAAGGCTACACCTCCAATTGGACCCACTACGGATTTAGGAGGGTGTTAAAGGAAATCCATAGTGGTGACAATATACCTATAATATGTTATCAATTTATATTATGTAATCAATTCTATTTGACGTACTAATTGTTTATTTATGTACCAATTACCCTGCGAGTATTTAGGTGACTCTGTTACTAATGCTGCTAGCTATTTCCTTACTAAGTAATTTCCTGCATACTGACCTTTTTCGTCTTAACACATTTTATTACATTATACCGCTGTACTTTGTATTGATACTTTTATTGATTTGTTATTGTAAACTTCACCATGACTTTTTGTATAAATACCAGTTCATGTGTTACAATAAACTCAGATTCTATTTCATCCACATACAGATAACATATCATTAGATCTCATTCCACTGAATTCTCGCCCCCGCATCTTACAAATATATCTAACTTGTGTTTAAAATTTTTAAAACAAAGTTATCATGATTTTTTAACACCTTGGGTTCAAGACCTACCGCTCTTTGTGGTAGTAGAGGAAAGCTAACACAATCTGACAATCAGAAACTGATTTGATCCAAATCTAATAGTTTGTCTTACGCCATAAGCATGTAAACATGAAAATAATGTTGTGGTTAACGTACTGTTTAAACAAAACGTAGCGTATAAATAAAACTCGGAGCATTCTAGCTTATTGCTCTCATTCCTGAAATCTCCGTTCCTGGGCTACGTCCATTCTGACTTTCTACTAGTAAAATACAGTGTTAGAATATAAGATGACTATTTTATATTACACAATCAATCGATATAATGATATCTGTGTTTATGAAATAGATATTTTTGTTAGGTTAAAGTTGAAACTCAAGATTTGTTATGGATACTTGTTATTGCCAACAAAAACAAGAAAATGGAATATCTTGATTAAGAAAAGAATAAATAAATGTCGAGCAGTTGTGCTCATTGCTGTTCAATCCGAAATTCTCCAGTCCACTGAGCTGATAATATTCTGTATTTCTAGGTAAACACTAGTGAAGCTCATCACGTTATACGCACGAGGAAAGCTCTACCGATGGGTGTTGCAGTTACAGCTATTAGTCTCCAAGACTAAATTCCACTCTCAAGAAAGGTCAGTACATAAAATTTTCTTAAACTAATAACCCTTATCAGTTTTAAAATGTCGACTGCGGCCAGTACCAGTCCCACCAATTAGATTATTCAGGCAAAGAAATTGGGGTCAGCGTCAATTTTAAAGCTGACTAGTGACAACTACCGTTTTTAGAAAATGCGGGTGACTAGTTTATTAAACCTAAACACATGATATTGTAAAAAAACCACTGCTAGACCTGGCATAGATAAATGGGATCAAGACAACACCGACGCAGTTACAGCGTTCTTTCGTTTCAAGCATGTCAGATGATCAAGTTGAAATAATCTTAGGCTGCTCCACTGCTTATGAGATATGGCAAAAGTTTTCTACTATGTACGAGAGGAGAGTCGAAACAAGTTTTATTACAAAAGTATTATGGTGACATGGGGTGCCACAATCAGTCCATGATTAAGACCTAAATGAGATCCAGAACTCACTCCGTAAATTTAGAGAATCCTGGTGCTCCGTTAATCCAGCAAAGCACACTACTGCACTACTAATGTCTATCTAAGATTGAAAAATTGTTATTCCCGTTCCTTTATTGTATTTTAGTATACATACCTGGAACTTTAACTTATTAAAATCAGACTTTATATGAGCTTCCTCTTGAACTGTCTTGCCCTTTTGGCTAAACCGAGCTCG
Source organism: Tomocerus qinae (assembly GCA_020055645.1). Classification (NCBI taxonomy): domain Eukaryota; kingdom Metazoa; phylum Arthropoda; class Collembola; order Entomobryomorpha; family Tomoceridae; genus Tomocerus; species Tomocerus qinae. The sequence goes on along the minus strand of CM034546.1, from coordinate 53,492,034 downwards.
TTATCTCTTAATACTTTATTAGCTTGGTCTTATAACTAAAATCCCAACAAGCCATTAATCCTTATACTGGCCTACAACAAATCATAAACAATAATTGGACTAATGACTCCAGAATTTGGACACTATAGTTCCACTGAGTTGCGGCCAACGTTGAAAAGCGGCCAACTGACTCTCCCGGAGTAAGATAAGCAGTATCATTAGGAGGCAGGAGGAAAGCTTATATACGGAGGTCATGAAAGCAGACGTTGAAAGCCGAAACGAGGACTTCCATGCACTTGGTAAACTCTTCCATGAAAAGAGTTTACCAGTAAGAGGGAAGAAGATAGATCGAGTGGTAACAACATTTAAAATAACCGATGACAACTGAGACACATTCGTTGCGGGTCGTGAGATCAAGTACGCCAGTGGAAGCAAGCCAGACAGAGTGATGACCAACTCTGTACTACGAATTTGCTGACAGAAGCGGGTATTAGAGACAAATTCTGGGCGGACTCTATCAAACATGCTGTTTTTCTACACAATGGGACCTTCCCATTCGGGGGAAGCGTGAGAACCCCAGTGGACCCAAGAACCGGACATACCGTGAACAGCAGCCAATTAAAAATCTTCTGAAGCATGGTCCAGCATGTAAACGGGATTGCAGAGGAAAACCATTAGGAAAATTCATGAAATTGTTTTTTTTATTTCCTTCAGTGCACTTTGGTATAAATATCTGGAAGTTTGACTTATAAATACCTGGACCTTTGACTTGCCCGGTGGAAAGCCCGGTGCTCCGTCGATCCAGTAAAGCACACTACTGCACTACTACTGTCAAGATTAAAAAAATTGTTATTCTCGTTCTTTCATTGTATTTTGGTAAATATACCTGGAATTTTGACTTAGTAAAATCAGAATATATTTGAGTTGTCTCTTGAACTCTCCTTTCCGTTATTTATGCCAACTTGGCTAACTCGAACCCGTCATCCTTTAATAATTTATTAGCTTGATCTTATACCTAAAATCCCAACAAGCCATTAATCCTTATACTGGCCTATCCCAAATCCTAAACAATAATTGGACTAATGAGCTTCCAACCATAAATTTGACTCCAGATGTATGTACGTAATATCTGTTTCAGTCTAGTAGTTAAAATAGCTGTAAATACCTATGTACCGCTTTTCTACTTCATCTTAAATCATGCCGTAAGCACATTTTTGTTCTAACTACTAAAGTATTGTTATTGACTGCTTCAGCCTTGTAATTTGGTATAAAAGCTTGTAAGTTTCATGTAATAAAATCAGATCAATTTGAGAAAACACTCGCATTTGAACTCACTCCCACCTGTCGACCCTTAACCACCTTTTACACGTTATCAGTCCGATACTCTGCGGTTGAGAAATATTGAAAATTTCTTAACAACCACTGCCTAGGAGGGAAGACTTTTTCGGAGGACCAGACCGGACGATTTTTATTTTTAGATACTCTTTAGCAGCATGTCGCAGCAAACTATCACCCGACCAGAAGGCTGGATTTTGAACTTCAACGTACATCGCCACATATGCAGTGACAAGGCATTGTTCACCAATCTCATTGAATTCCGGCACGGACGCGGCTAAACAATCGATTACCGAGGAGGCGAAATACTGGAATCCAAGGCCGTCGGTGATATGAAAATCCTTGTTTTGGGGAACGGGAAATATGAAGAACATACACTGAAGGCCCTGAAGTATGCAGGGTACATTCCACAATTATATCGGGACAGGATTAGCTTTGACAACCACAATGGGAAAAAAGTTTGGACAGCACGTAAACAACCCACCGGGGAGACGATAGTGGCCACCCATGCAGTACGGAAGACAGTTCACGGAGAAACTACAAAATCAACGAAACCAACAACCCAATACATCCAACCCACAACCCGGTACATCTAAACAGCTCCAACTAGAAATCCAAAACAGACTAAGGATGGAGCCCCCATGGAGTCAACCACCCCCAAGGACTTCAACTTCAACACCGAATACCACCCCAAGATCCAGAAGTTCCGGACAGCAATCTTCAGGACAAACTCAGAACCACACACCACGACAAAATCTACATACTACACACAACTTATCCGGAAACATCCCACACGGTTTCAGATCCATCCAACAAATAGGATCTCCAGAAGCAGCACTTACAGCAGGTAACGATCTGACTTCACTCCTCTCAGATGTAAGCAAATCTACTATTAAACATCCCGTGTTAATAGATAATTCATTAAGTACATTAACGCTTAACGATAGTGGAGCTAACTACACTAATGAGCAGCTCATAAATCAAATCATTAAGTACTACGCTAAATGTAAAACCTATTATGAAGACCTTTTAGATAATGATATCCATCACGTGTTAACCATACACCACAGTTTAATGGTCACCCCACAAGACCCATTAGTAGCTGAATACATAGAATGCCTCATGGCTACATTACATGACACACCCCTACTACCAAACGATGACGAATTAGACAACGCCTGCAAAATCCCACTTATCACAGACATTGACACCGACACTGCCACACAGGTTATTACAATCTTGACAAGCTATTACCAATTAGTCCATAACAGCCATCATTTAACCCAAGCCTTGGCAGCACATACCTCGGTATGTGATGTCAAGGTCAAATTAAATGAACCAAAATACGAATTTAACTCCCTTGCCACTCTTATACAACAGAATGGCATAAAGGCCTTAACAAGTAAACTTTACACAATGGCCACCATACGGGGCACGTATTTTAAAATGGAACTTTTTTCCATTAAAGCCAAAGCGCTCATTTACAAAGCCATCAAACGTAATAATCAGCGCCTTTTACCTATGACCCCATCCACTAGAAATAAAGACAAAAAGATACTGGCAGAACAGGCTCTAGCCTGGTTTGCCAGATATCAAAGCAGGGCACTCAATGCCTTTACGACCAACAAAAAACTTACTACGGTAGACTGGACACAGTTCCACTCCAAGCTCCGAGTATCTATGCGGAGCTGGAGACAACCGGATTCTAATAAACCGGTCCCTAAGATGGAAAACCAAACAAATACCTTCTCAATTGTAAATACTGAGCTCATCAAAACAACCCCATCAATAATACAACGAGAAACAATTGAAGAAAGCTGTGACAAACAGTCACAATTTCACCAATTCGTTACAAGCGACCCCACAAAATATCAACAACATGTTGATTACTATAAAAAAACAGGCTATCTCACTATTAAAATCTTGAGTCTGGTTGAAGCTTTGGAGTCTGGTTGAAGCTTTGAGAGAGTGAGTATGTGTGTGCTGGCGTTCCGGAATAATCTGCTTTTTACGAAGAAATAGTGTGCCCTGATTTGTGAAACTGGTCTTAAAGTGAGCGGTTCAAAGCGGTCTACAAGAAGATATCGTCAATTCAACAAAAAGGTCAGGTCATCGTTAAGATTTTGACATTTGCTTCAAATTGCCATGCCGTCGGAAATTGAAAAATCTGTGCTGCTGAGGAAAGAAGTGCGAAAGACCTTGGATAAGGACGTAAGATATGTAAAACCGTATGCAAATTGGCTTATCTTCCTCGCCTTGACACACACACATACTCACTAGTACTACCGCAATGCAAAAGTAGAAAACTAAAGTTATCAACCAGACTCCCCTACCCAATTGCATTTGGTAGGTGTATATCAGGTATGAACATTATATTCTGTATAACTCACTTTGATATATAAATGATATTACCATCCTGCTATGTATAATGTAACTAAACATAGTAAGTAACTGTTGTACTTTAGCTGTATTTTGGTAGGCATACGCGAGTAATTTGATTAGTAATACATATTTGTATGGGGAAATGTGTGTGTTGAAAGTTCTGTTTGGACTTGGTCAACCTAAATGGAATTAGTAGCAGGAGTACTTATGGGGGTACGAACAGAACGTTAAGTGAAAACTGTGCTAATAATACTGAAAAAATAGTTATTGTCATGTGAAACTGGTTTGGTGAAATTGTGTATTAGTGGAGATGAGTAAAGTTATTGCTATATTAAGGTTTGTGAAATGGAAAAATGTCAACTAGAATTACCTTAACAAAACTAATTTTACATATATTTAAAAATTGTCTGTAATGTATGAGGAATGATCTAAGGATATGTACAGGGTGTAATTTGTCATCTCCATCTGTGGATTTGCCCTGACGAGTCGTGTGGCATAGGGAGGAGGTCAAAATCCTTCGACTGCGCGTTTAGTAGTGGGAAATGGTGTGTGTACGAGTGTAGGCATGGTGTTTCTTGTGAAGTCGTCAGTTATTCGGCATGTCTAAAATCTTTTCTTGTATAGGGTGATGTAAAAATGTGTAAAATCTGTTTTTGTGAAGTATAATCTAAACGTCAAGATATTTAATAATTTGGAAATATTAGCATTATTATCTGGCAATTGAATTTAATTTCTGGTCTGTAAAAATTGTAACTGAAATTATGTCATGTTTTTATGGGCTTGTGCCCGACGAAAACATTAATAAAACAATCAATCAATCAATCACTATTAAAATCTAGATACACCCCCCTCCCCCCACAAAATACAAATATGACAAAAGGACTACTCACGCTCAATTACAAACCACCAGAACCCCGCCAAAACCGAACCCGAGGAGGTTTCCCTAACAGAAACTTCCGCGGTAGAGGTAGAGGCGGTGGACGAGGTAGGTACAACCCCCCACAATATACAACAGATAATGACAACAACCATCCACCCTCCAGACAACCACAGACTACCACTAGAACAGACACTAGAAGAGGAGGGAGAGGAAGAGGAGGAACCACCGCCCCCTCTTCTACCTCCTCCCGACCACCATTAACCCATTTACATTCACTGAAAGACCCTTTTACAGGTTCCAATCCCTCATACACACAGAAAATTTCGCAACGTAAGAAAATTATTCCCTAGCATCCTCAATCCCGATAAAACCACACAGAGCACATTGCTCCACCTACACAACTTAACACTCCTCACTCCCAACAGCCTACATAATCTTACAGACATTATCATCCCAAACGAAATTAAAGTCCTGATGCTTGCAGGAAACACTTTCAATTTCGAAACACTTCACACAAAAAAACAATTACAATCAGAAATACTAAATAGCTTACATAAAATCAGTTGGAAAATGTTCTTTATGAACAGAGACATGCAAAACGACTATGGACCACTAAACCAGTTAGCTACAATATTCAGAAAATTGACTAATAAAAACTATATTACACCTGCACCCAATCTACCAATTCTATTCCTAGATCATCAACAATGAATACAAAATACCTTCACGCAATCACAAACACGAAAATATAGGTTAAAATCCTCTAACCAATCACCTATTGAAGTACTTAGAAAGATTCATATTCGAACACAACATAATCATAAAACCTGCAGATAAAAATGCAGGAATCACCATACTTAGATACATAGATTATAGACAGGAGGCTCTCTCCCAATTACAAAACACAGAGTTTTATACACTCTCATCACAAGATGAATTCCAAACAACAGCACTACAAAACATTAACAGAATCAATAATACAGCATTAGCACTCCTTAACCCCAATGACATTTTATTCAAATTCCTACCCGACATGAATACAATAAAACCCGGGAAATTCTACCTTCTTATGAAGGTACATAAACCCTTTACAGGCATTCCTAAAGGTAGACCCATCTGCTCAGCCCTGGGCACCCCCACCCAAGGGCTGGCGATGTTTCTAGACAAAATACTCATTCAGATAATGATCCTAATGCCCGACATTATCATCGATACCCCACATTTGATCCACCAACTAAAAAATACTACCCTTCTCCCAAACAATAACTACACACTAACTACAGCCGATATCACCGGCATGTACACTAATATTCCCATTATTGAGTGCACCCAAATAATCACTAGCCTCTACGCTACGTACAGGCACACTTTAACGAGTGAATATAACAAATATCTCCCCGAAATTATATACGATTTACTACATACCATTGTCAATACTAATTTCCTCCAATTCGAAAATATTATATACAAACAAGTTAAGTGTATTGCAATGGGGTCAAACTGCTCAGTCAGTATTGCCAACCTCATTGCAGCCGAATCAATTAGGAACAGTTTAAGGCCAGTGTTGTACTGTTGACCACTTTTTTGCATTTTGACCGGGCCACTGGTCAAAATGGTCAAAATGGTCAAAATGGCTAAAATGGTCAAAATATCAGTATACAGTTACTTAGGCTAGCAAATGAAATTTAAAACATTTAGATAATGAAATATGGCCTAAAACCAATGAAACACTATTCTACTAACATCAGACTACAGAATGACACTCTCTAATCATTTTTAACTGCAATCTTTAGAAAGTTGTATTTGTTGTTTACTGTTGCAGTAAAAGCTACCTTGGGGTCTCAATTAACCCCAAACAGGCATTTTGTCCATTTTGACCATTTTGACCACTTTTTAATTTTTTTTGACCGGGCCATTTTGACCATTATGACCATTATGACCACTAGTGGTTTTAACCACTGCACAACACTGTTTAAGGCACATTAGACACACAATACCACTAGCCGGCAGGCTAGTGGATGATATCCTAATTATACATAATAAACAACGCAACTTAAATTTTGAAACTATACTTCACGACCCGTGACTGAAAAGGCATATGGATTTACCTGTGTTACCCGTCGTTTTTATTTGATGAACTAATTAAACAATAAAACAATAACGTTTTCAGGCTATACAGATTATTAAGGTATTAGTATTAAGGTTTATACAGTAATAAGGTTTCAGGCTAGGAGGGTATTATAATGTGAATTATATATACCTATATATATACTTAGATAACTGTTACAGTCCATTACTTAAATAGCTATAAGTACCTATTGTTAAATCTAAATCTAAAATTGAATGCTTTTAGGGAAATCCTTGAAAAGCCCCTTTTTGAAATGGGAATAGTAGGCCCTAATGGTATTTTAGCTTTCCGGAGCTGTAAATGAATCTACGAGTGATTAGGGCTTTTCTAAAATATATGTTTTTCTAGAGCTTTTTATCAGTGAAACAGTTACCTGCAATAATAATTTAAGTATTGCATTGGTAGTGGTACAGTTAAAGTGGAAGTGATGGGCTTGAGTTACGTCTCTGCTTACTACTGGCAAGGAAATGTTCGTTTTTCTACAAATTTTTAAACATTGATTTCTCCCGTGCTGTTCAGTGCTGAGCTTAGCTGTTAGTGGGGACGTGTAGGCATACATTTGAAGTAATTTTGGGCCAAATAACTCTTGCGACTTTTTGCGACCTTCGGAGATATTGAAGGTCAAATTTTGAAAATATTTTTCAATTTTTAATTATCTCTGAGAGCAATCTGCAATAAACCCAGACAATATATATATCATTCGAAAGGTATTAATAAGCTCTATAAGCCGTGTAAATGTCAGCACCCTACGTTGACCTTTGACCGAGTTATTCACCTTTCAATTTTAATACCCGAATTCGGGTTTTAAGGAATAACCAGTAAATAAAAACGTTTTATAATGTCCTTTTAGACTCTAACAAGCCGTTTTATTATCAAATTGAACAAATTAAAGCACTGGACTTTTTTATTGTTTATTCTACCAATGTGGCAAGCTAACGAACATTGAGGTTATTGGATTAATGATAGGATCTCGAGTCTCGAGGTACGATTCCAACATTTTTTGACGAATTCCGGAAACGATTTTATTTGTCTAAGAAATTGGTTAAAAAGATTGTGCTATCTGTGATTAGAAGTTCATGTATGATACTTCATAATCATCTTTTTAGCACTAATTCAAACTGAATATTAAATATAATAATATAATATATATTAAATAACTTTGTTACTTTGTTGAGTTAATCAAACCATTTTGTAGTTTAAACTTATTACAGTGTCGTTATCGGCAAGCTTTATATGTAAAGTCAGTAGACCTAATAAAGTCGATATATACATAAGTAATAGCATTATATATAAATTTTTGGTGAAAGTAAGGTAGTGGTTGCACAACTACCTATCAACGTTATTATTTTAATTAGGTTAGGTTCCTCGAAAGAGGGTCCTGGTATGCCCTGTGTATTTCATGATCTGATTTTTAAAACATGCCACCACCATCTTACTTTAACCAAATTTTTGGATGAAACTTGTTTTAATCTGAATTGCATTATATCACGACCCCCATGCATTCCGCAAAGACCTAAAATAGGTTTCTAAGTTGAATAAAGTTGGGGTTGTAGAAAAAATCTTCCTATATAGCCCCAGTCACAAAAATTCGAAACCCGAAAATAAATTCTCCATTGATGTAAAATCTTGATTTATCGTCAGTCCGTGAAAATGATTTTCCGATTTTCAAGTTATGAATTGTTCACAGTAACTATTTTATCCAAGGCTTCAACCAGTTTATTACCACAGACCAAAATGTACTTTATTTCAATATGAAAAACTATGCAGTTAAAATTATCAAAACCGTCCATTTCGATCTTCACTGTTTAGATACAAGACGATGGACGTCAGAGAAAGCGAAATCGGACGTCTTCTAGAAATAAGTGTGAAGTCGTCAATAATGGTTTTATATAGCTAGGTTTCTATAGATAAAAAAACTTTACACGAAAATGCCAAGTGACCACTAATAACTAATCCCCTAATTTTCATAGCCTGGTACGGATATAGGCGCTACTATTGTTACAATCTATTTGCGTCAACACTGAAATCGACTTCTAATTACTAAATAGGTGCTGCGCCTGCGACCAAGCACATTGTTGTCACAAGAAAATTCTAGGGCCTATTGGGTCCACTTCAGGCAAAATTTATAACACCAATATTTAGACAATTATTATAGTTAAAAATTGACATTATTGGAATTACATTATAACTTAGTTTAAACCAGTCTATGTCATAACTCTTGGATCTGAGCAAACTGTAAGTGGCTCAACGACTTCCCACGTTTAAAATCATCGCCTTCAAAACAATAATACTTTCCCTCTTTGTCAACATATTTAGCAAGGCAGCTGTTGACAAATGGAAAATCGTCCCAAAGAAATGGGCCAATTGTTATTGTTTTTGTGTCAATATTGTCTCCACTGTTTAAGAATTTTAGGACGCAGTCGTTAATTTCAAAATTTCTCTTCCAATTTAATACCAATACTCTAGGTCTTAATCGCAAGAGCAAAGCCGAAGCTTTGTGAAAAGAATACTCTTGCAAAATGAGTAATTGCAAAGGAATATTCCAATTATTTCCGCTCATCTTGACTCCATAGAGCTTTAGTCGCTTAATATTCCTAGGAAAGATGTCAGAGTCAAAAGTACGATTATCTGGACTATTATAGCTACTTTTATAGCCGTGTAACTCAACGTCAACCAATGAGTAACAGTTTACAAATTTGGAAACAAAAGGAATGATATTTTGTCCGCTTAGCCTCAGAAATTTTAATTTCGTGAGAACAACAGCGTCAGCATCAGTACTAATGATATCAGAGCTTTCAATTGTAAGTTTTTCAAGTGTCTGACGTAAAACACAAAGGTCGATACAAGATTCATCAACATGAAGGTCACGATATCTCATTTGAGTTTTGACAATGAAAGGTGTGCGGAACAATTTTAACTGATTTAGTATTTTCCAACGAGAGCATTCCCAGTTCTCAATGGCTTCTCCAACTGATATCAATTTTAGAGATCCAACTGTAACATTTTCGCAAAAATCCAATATGGAATCCGTAAATAATGGGGCCGCGGAAAATTCTACATATTCCGCACCATCAAATTTAAAAACATCATTTACTCTAAAATTATCAATTGGATCTTGGCCACCATAGAATGTCACGTTTGACAAAACAATTTTTTTGGGAGATATTTGAGCAACTTCATAAACATCGACAAAGCATGAATTCAAAAGTAAATCCTGAATAGATGTCAAAGACTTAATGGAAACTTGTAATTTGGTTTTCCCATTTTCGTTCGGACACGTAATGTGCAACTTCTTTAGTGGCAAATCTACTATCCAATTGGATATATCGTAATGCTCGGTTGTTTTTGTTAAAGTTTTCAAATGTACGTTAAAAAAAGTCAATTCTGAAATGTTCTTTTTTTGCCGACGAAAAAAGTTTGTTAGATTCCGTGTGTAACATTCTTCATAGCCACAGAAATTAAAAGAGGTATATGGAATATCCCTAAACTTTAAACAATTTTTGTAAATGTTGAGAAAATCAGTGACAGTTTTTTCTAAAACAAGATTTGGATTTTGGAACCGAATTTCTGACAGGTCTCGTATAAATGGCTGGGAAATTATATTCCACTTATGGCAGACTTTCCCTACGGATTTAAGATCTTGAAATTTGAGGTACTTGAAAATTTCTTGAACTATCTAAAATAAAAGTATAAAAAATCTAATGTAATGTTTATTTCGGCTTCATTTTGTTACATGTTAAACCGAATTACAACTGCGTGTACAAAAAAATTTTAGCAGATATATTGAGAAACGTATTCAGGAACAGGTTAATCATTGAATAGTATAAAATTGCTGAGCTGACATTCAGCTTGATAATATTTCTAGGGTAAGGAAAAAATTTTAAACTCACGGTATTGACTTCCAATGGATTTTTGCTACTCTGGCTTAATGGATTACGACGTGTTGCCCAATCTTCATTTTCGTTTCCATCAAGTTTATTATATGCCAATCTCATTTGCAATAAAATGTTCAAGGAAACTTTTACATCTTTCTTCATCAAAAGCTGATAAATTTGGGCATTTTTTTCTTCCAGACCATTTACCTTGTCCTAAAAATAAACCTTTTTAATCTTTTCTTTTAAGTTTTAATTCCTATGCAATTTCAATTGTAAAAATTCCTTTGTATTGGCATCTGTACAACTGAAGTATGTGCCGATCGATTCTCTAGCATTGGCAATTTGGAAATTTTTTTCGGATGCCATGTGAAGTTCAAGTAATACTTTAACAAAAATACATAAACAAATATTTTGCAATACGCTTGTTAAAACTACAACGATTGGCAGTAGTAGCTACTCCCATTTCTTTGACTAATAAGTCACAGAAAAATTTTAAAATTAATTGTTTCTGTGTTTTAAATGGGAAATTTTCTTTTTGAAAAACATCCCAATTTATGTTAGAAAAATGTTGTCAGATTTAAGTTATAAAAAATTTCATACATTTAAATAAAAGAAAAATGTAAATTTTAAGAGCTGAAAATCATCGGCAAAAGAATAAGACTCCGATATATCGGTAAAACAAAAAAAATTTCACATCGGAGACCGATGCATATATAGGTAAATCGTGCAGGTATACGGTATACAATGTAAGAAATTATTGTACGGTTACTTACTATTTTGGTTTTCTCAATTCTTGTAATCAAATTCTTTCTTTGCAATATTTCCAAAACCGAAGACAAATTTTCAGCGTCCTTGTTTTCGTCAATTTCATCAGCCATTTTCTCAAATCTGTTACCGAATTTTCTGCTAAAATCATAGATTCGTAGCATTTTCAGTGTTCAACATTTACTTCATATTATATTACATGTTTATTCATTTAACTATTTAAATATTATTCCAAATATATCTCTTTGATCGAAGAATAAATTTTATTTTACGAAAAAAAATCTCTGGAACCAAACAAAATCTAATATTGTTTGTGGTAGAATGTTAATATAATGTTATTCTTTGTAATTAGAAAATTTAAGGTAAACATATAGGCTTCAAATAAATATAGTTTTATATAATGAAGGATATGTAAAATATTAAAAAATCAAAAATGTTACTAATTGTTGGGGTATCATATGCAATTATATTAGATCAACCGGGCTCAAAATATTGGTATTGTAATTTAAACAGATTCCCAACGGTTCAGAATTTTCATTATTTATTTCAATGAGCATTTTCACAAAAGATTTTTTCGGTTAACTGTCAGAATTTCACACCGGCCCCAACTTTAATTTTCTAAGGTCTAAATTTTTAAAGATTAAGTAAGTTTAAGATTTTTTACAGGAACGTACCTTAATTGTTAATTAATGATATTCAAGTGATGATAGTTACTTGACAGCTGAAGATTTCTGATTTAAAATGTAATTATTTGAAGGAAGCAAGCGTATACTCCGTTTCTGGCCACTGGCAAAAGACAACAACGTGCAAGCAAAATGTAAGATTCCTTGAACTGCATTATGTATTCTACGTCCTGCTAGTCTCCGTCTATCTACAAAAAATGAGAACCAACATTACAAGTGTTTGGGAAGGTAATAAAAGAGAAAGGGAAGCATTATATATCATTCTGAACCTTTTTCTAGATTTTACATTGGTATATTGCACCCATTTGTTTCTTACTTAGTAAACAGCACAACACAGATATACATATATTTTCAATGTTTCAATTGTATCGTAATAATGATAGTTGAGATCAATGGAAGAGCTGTAGAACCTGTTTTGGTAAAATGACAAAGGTTTTGTAAAATAAAGTAGAATAAACTGATCAGAAGGAGATTTATCTTCAGGAATATAAATAAGTACATAATATTATTTTGAAGTGAATGTGAATATCACCGACGAGTCTTCGAAAAATATAATAAAATTTATTAACACATAAAAGGATATACGTACTAAAATACTTATAAAACTAAGGTAATACGTACTTTATCCATAGTTCATTAAATGTAAGTCTGTACCATGCAGGTGTCTTCACCTCAAAGGAAAACAACCCTCTTTGTTGACCGCCGACAATTTGTTAGTGCTTCTTCCAATTTATGGCTTTTAGGGCTTATAGATATAAATACATTCTGTGTTATAGATAAACTTATTTAGATAGCTATAACAAAGTATCAGGTCACCTTTTGTTACTCATTCACAAAGTTTCCGATAACAGGCAGTCGTATATATAGAATTGTATACCTACCATTACTACTATGAGATTTTTGTGAATGCAATAAAATAAAATCTGAATGGCGGAATGACAACTTGTATCACAATTTGTATCACATTTACTACAATATTCTTTGTCGGAAACCAATCTAAGTTGTATTTCGAGTCATATAGATATTTATATAAAATCTTAGTTGGTTGTATGGAATTATGTAGTAAAAAACATTTCAAATTAATAACACCATGAATATTATGGCATTAATGTAACCTGAGTTATAATTAAGCATAAATTTGTTTTATGTATATCAACTTACATATAAAAGGTTATCCAGTTTCAAAAATGAGTAGATGATTTCTGGAATGCCATCTCAGTATAATATTGTCGCGTTGGAACCTGTTGCGTTGGCACAATGTAAAATCACCGCAAAACATAAAACATTTATCACATGGTTAAATATTTATATAAATGGAATAAAATGATGATGAACTGCAAAGTTAAGGAAGCCAGTCAGCTTGAAAATAAAGCTGAACATGTTTACATGTATCCACACCCTATGAATATGAATGATATATATAATCGAATGCAATCTTCAATTCTTACGATTATACTGTATCAACCTTACCTACTATAATTATTTCATCTTGTATATTTCCTGCTTATGAAAAGCTGGTTTTTAATTACAACATTACATTATAGTCTAGCAGAGCAAAGGAAATTAGTGCAATGTATAGTAACATAGAAAAGCTACACATATCATTGAATGAAGGTCAACCTATCTCATTTGCAACTCTAAACTTACTCATTTGCTTCAGATGCATTTAGATATAGATGTGTTGGAGCAAAGATCATACAGATGTGGGACTACCGATAGAATACTAATTTTACTACATTGTAAATTCGTATATTACATTTATATACTACTATAGTTATGATATTACATTCATTTGTTCCATTTTTATTGTAGCAAGGTTATATCATTTTTCAATGCAAATATAGTTCTAAAACTTAAATTCCTACTACAAAACTAAAACCGTAATTAACAGTTCCCTACTAAAATACAATCCAGTTTGATCATTGAGCTATGTGGAATAACCTAGACCTTCGTAAAGTATGTCACTCTCATAATTTAAAATTTTGGGCATCTTAACTCATCCTTTTGGTTTTCCTACGTACCAACTTAGTACATTTTACTATTTATTTTTACAATTAAATATTGTAAAATAAATCATAAACTGACTTCAGAAAACGTTATGGTTTATCGTTCTACACATCAAATGCTAGTTATAACTTATGATATAAAATATAACATAACATGAAATATATAAACAATAACTCATCTACAATAGTATATTCATTCCGTATAACACAAACTGAATTGAGAATTTTGGACCGTTTTCAGCAAAATTCCATTTTAGTTCAATGTTCCCCGACACTGAGATGCTCCACAAAGACATGGAATTTTACAATCTTCGTAAGGGAATTTGTAATTGTAAGTGATTTCCTCATTCACTGCAATAGGCTGCTTCGAGTAGATCACAATTTTCTTCTCACCTTCAATTGTGATGATTTTAGCATGGCAATTAGGCTGATAATTAAAACAAACAATAAACGCCAAACTGCAATTATACATTTAAAGAGAGTTGCGATAAAATCATATAATTATTGGCATGGAATTCTGTGCGCGGATTTGATGGCAGGCGATAGCCTGCCATCCCGCGCGCAGGATGGAATGCCAATGATTTTGATTATATGAGCACTTGGTCTGTGACCGCTAATCTGAGAGGTTAGAGCATTCAACGCATGCGCTCCCAAGTGTGAAATATAATAATATATGACTAACAAAAAGAAAAACTTAATTTGCCCCAATTAAAATCAATAACCAATTTAAACATAAATCTTACACTGCAGCTATGATTAATAAATCTTGCGACGTTCCCTTCCTTAGTAGCATCAATGACACATTCATCTCCAACGCGAAACAAGTAAGAGCTGCCAATACCCACAGCTTCGTATTTGCGTTCTCGGATATCAGCAAAAATCGGTCTTATCCTTTCTCCAACGTACTCAATGACCATTTCATCGGAAGCAATGGGCTCGGCAGCGAACAGTCCCCAATCGTGGATCTTACTTCTGCCAAATCTTATTTTTTTCTTTCTGAATTTCAGCTGATTGAACTTCAAGAGATCTGAATCCACATCGTTTCCTAATTCTGCTATCAACCGACGCTGATTGGATCGTGCCTCTCTATAAACGTTCCCTTGGGATCTGTTTTTATTAACATTTACAGGTTGCAGTGCGATTGCACGATCATTATGCACCGAAACACATCGACTATCCCATTGACGTTTGTCCTTAGTTTTCTCTTCAGCAGTTGGTCTATAAAATCCTTCAGTACGAGCGGATCCAGTTAAATGGACACGTCTTGATGGATCTGGTTTTAGATGAGGATTATAAGTTGCAGGATGATCAGACCAATGAGTTGCTCTCAGCCAGAGATACTGAAATTCAGCGTTATATAGATTATAATTTAAATCATACAAAAATTGATACATTTTATCACATTTTGATACAAATTTTTCAAATATAGTTTAGTTATGCAAAAATGAATTTAAAATTACTTGCGTCAAACTAAATAAATTAAAATTACACCACAAACCTCAGGTTTACTAAAAGATTCATCATTTAGCATGGAAACGTAAGCCATTTGGGTATACTTGATATCTTCTTCATCCATGCCGTTTGTAAGAAATTGGTACAACGTATCATGCTCAGCCTTCTTGCTACGACGGGGGAAAACCTTCTGCCCTTTTTTAGGCTTTGCTGGAGACTTCTTCTGCTTTTCAGGTAGTGCAACGTTGGGTAAATCAGACACACAATAACCATCGTCAACCAAATGACAAATTGGAGATAAACTATCTCTATTTTCCCCACCGATGGAATCGTCAGTAGTTGTTTCGACTCCTTTGGCATCCAAACTCTTATTTTCACTCTTTATTGTGACTTTTACTTGATGCTCTACCTCTCCAATTGGGGTAACAACGTCACTTTGAGAATCGGTTATGAGTGGACGATCATCTTCTATTTTTAATCTGCAATTAAGAAAATATTTAAAATATTTAATGAAAACATGTTCTTAAGTTCAATTGTGATTATTAGCTCAGCACTAATTTAGTTTTCTATTACAACCTTTGGTTTTCAGGCTCCGATGGCCCAGATGAGAGTATTTCTCCTTCGCTCAAATATTCATCAGACAATTCATTGGCACTATCAGTTCTTGACTCATCTTCAGAGCAAGAATCCAACTCGGAGTCGGAGGATGATGGTTCTAAAATAGTTTTTTTTAATTACATTAAGTATAAATGTACAGCCTAGTGAATTACTATGTAAAACATATTTTGAATGAGTATAACAGAAAATAGTTTCCAATGACATAAATTAATATTACTAGACTAAACATAAATTAGTCAATACAATCTATACCATTATGTAACATTCCGACATTTGTATTACCTGAAGAACTACTATAAGCATATGTTTTACGACGATGATCTCTTGTTTTATACTTTTCCACTCGGCTTTCCTGTGAATAATTACAAGACATACGCCGTTACTCACACATTATACAACATTTAGCTAAACACTTTTAGATTATAAAACCGAAACATTTCATATTCATAAAAAATAATGCTTACTGGAGCACTTTCATAAGAATCACTGTCTGTAACGATTTCCTTTTTAACTCTTAATCGCGCAGGTTGGATGAATTTTTTCGTAACTTCAACTGGAATTTGTATTTTTGGGGTTGGAGTAATTTTCTGAAAATAAAGTTTCGTATCCAAATACAAATAGAGTCAATGAACAGTTTCAGTATTTAGGATATGAACAACATTAAGGCTTACCGGAATTTTTGGCAAACTTTTCATATTTAAATTCATGTTCTTATAAACAAGTCTCGCTCTACCAAGTTCATCTCTGACAATAATAGGCGGTTCCAATGATAATTTCGGAGGAGATTTATCTCTCTTTTTATCAAACGTTTTCTTTTCAGTTTCATTCTGCTCCTATTGTCATCATCAAAATTGCAGTCTTAATTATTATTTTGGCAAAAAAATATTATTATGTTTTATAAGGAAGTGTACCTTCGCCTTTTGTCTCACACGGGATTTCAAAGATATCAACTTCAGGAAGATACGTCCCATTCGTAAGCGTTTTTTTATCAGGCGCTCTTTTATTTTCTTCTTCATCTCATCAAGACTAATAACAATGTGAGGAGAACTAAAAAGAAATATTATTATTTATTGCATGTTAGTAGAATTATTGTTGTCTGTGCTAAAAATACAATTTCATACCTTTGGGTATTGTCTTCAGAAGTAACGACCGAGTCCTCTTCCAAAATAGTAAGTGGCTCTGGAGGAGGTGGAGGCTTTTCCAACTCGGGAAATGTTTCCAATGGCAAAGGCGGTTGGGAATCCTCTGATGATTGACTGCTAAACTGAGAAATCCACGAAGGGTACATATATTGACCCTGTGGAATATGGTTACTGGAAAGACTGGCATAATTGATAAATTGGCCGTAAGGATGATTGTTAATTGGAATGTGAGAGTAATTTGGGAAATATAAATCAGGAGGCGGGTATTCCGGTGGTGGTGGAGGAGCTATTGGCTCTGTTGAAGGCAAAGGAGGCGGAGAATGACTAGGAAGTGGGATTGTGGATAAATCTTCTGGTATATCTAGTTCAGCCTTTGGAACTTCTTTGTCTTCACTCTTTTGCGGGGACAGCTCGAGAGAACCGTCGGAAACAGGGTCTAGCTCTAGCTCATCGTCAAATCTGGAGAGCTGTGACAAAATCAACCAAAGTTTCATCTTATCGATAATTAAATGCAGATAAATAAAAAGTAGTAATAAAATTCACTCTCCATTTTAATTAATTAGCGTTTAGAAATTCTCAAATAATTTGTTTTCAAAACAATGGAAAATAATATTTGCTTACGAATGGTGACGGAAGTGGAGAAATATATATCTTGTCCAATTTCCCATCATTAACCTCAACAGGAACAAATGTATTTTTAAATTTTTTGGAAATTCCACATTCATCATAAACTTCTTCTACATTATTAGACAATGCCAAATTAGGGTTGTCTAAAGAAGATAGATCTGCAACCTTTGAGGGACTCTTCGATTCTGAATGTCCTTCATGTTCATTCTCAGTGAGAACGTCTTCGATGTTTAAAAGTCTTGCCAAATCATTGAATAATTTACTTTTGGTTAACAACTTAATTCGTGTATCTAAATCCAATTTGGGGGCATTGTCAAAAGTATTGTATCTAGATGTGGAAGCATCATCTTGTGCGCCACCTTCCAATGATTTAAGTACAAAGCACAATTATTAAAACGTTTAATATAATATTTCTGAATTTTAAAAACGTAATGGAAGCAAAATAAAGGCAAAATTTACACAATTCCATAATTGTTGATCCACACTAACCAAGCTACCATAAACATCTTAAAGTGTATTTTTGAAATATTTTTTTCTTACCCAATTGATACTGTTTTATCGGTGCGTCATGTATGGAAGAAGTCTGATAGGAATAAACAATGCATGCATTTGGTAGATAACTGTGGGGAGCTTTTCCACTTTGACTATCATACAGGTCACTCTGAAGTGATCGGTACCGATTATCCCTTGTGGTCTTCCGGGGGCTTGTATTTTCAGCTCGGATGTCTCTCGGTGAACTGTAATTTGTTACAGCGACACTTTTAGCAATTACAATCAATTGCATTGAAAACCAATGAAAAACAAATATTAAAATGATAGCATACTCTGCTCCAGGGAAAGAGTTAGTGTTACGAGTAGATTTATCCTGACTCTCCTGTTTTGAGTATGTCGGGGTAGATTCATTTTGATTATCACTAGAAACACTCGTTTCATCGCTTTTCAATGTTTCAATTTCAATTTTCTCAGCATCAACTGTCGCGTTGTAGTATATCTCATCACATTTTCTTCCAAATGGATCGAGAAATATTTCAATTTGCTCCATCATTGGCGTTTTACTGAGTTCTGCGACACACATTTCAGCTCCAGCAATTGATTTGAATACAACTCGAGCAAGACCTAAAGATTCCTTAGTTTCTGGATGGCAGTAAAAAAACAATTCTTCCATTTCTCCAAATTCCATCAACTGAAACAAACATAAACTTATTTTATCGTAGGTAGTGCAGTAACAAACAAACTGATGATTGACTAGGTTAATTATCGTTTAATTGGCATCTGTTTTAAAAACCATTAGAAATCATTGCGCATCCAACATTGGTCAAGGTTTCATCTAACTTCTAGTTTAATACAATTTGGTTATACAGCAATTACTTTATCATTTACTTACCTCGATTTCCAGATACGCTTTTGTAATGTTTTTATTTATATTTGTTATAGTGACCTCAAGGGCTGGTGGGTTTCCGATGAAGTTGTTATCAATCTGAAGGGAATATTAAAATTAATCTCAGCATACTGTAAATATGAAGATGAATTTTTAACATTCGAATCCTCGTATTAATAAACTTATTTTCAAATACCTTCAAAATGGGTAGAGCATAAGTTAACGACTGTGACTGAGCCTTGGCCATGAGTCTGGCTTTTCCATCAGGTCCCCGAGGATCCAAAAGTGTCACAGGGGGATACAGTGGATCATCTGGGATTAATCCATCAAATCTGTACAGTTTTGAGCCTCCATTATGCAACGCTGGATCAACAATCAACTTATACGCCGTAAACGTCCGTTTTTGTCTAGCAATGTTCCTATTGCTAATAAAATTGACATCTCGCTTCTCAAACTCCGCCATTGAAATTCTGAAAATTGAAGATGTAGCACAAGAACTGAATTATAGATTTAAGAGTACAAAATCAAAAATAAGGAAACGTACATAAAACAAATACTACATATATTTTACTAAATGTCAGATGTTTTGATCAATCAATGTAATTATAACTTACTAGTTGAATCCTAGCACACATAAAGTGTGCTAGAAAATGTTGAAATCAGTAAATTTCTAGCGACTGCGCATTGGCCCGAATTTCATAGACCGTTATTGGACTCAGTACTGATAGCCTAGTCCTTGCTCATTAATTACAAAATATTACCCTTACTCATTAATTACAAAATATTACGGACATAGATACAAACATTTATTCAAGAATAGTGAAAGAATCCCATGCGCATGCCCCACTTTATCTTTATGTAGAGTAAAGATAACATATTCCTTGTAATGACCATTAAACCAAAAATGAGTGAAAATTACATTAGTTTTAGCCGGAAACAGTCTTGTCACATAATATGACTAACAGAAACTGGACACGACTACCTTCCCAAAGCTGGACATTCCAAACGTTAAATCAACATAATCAACAAGGCAACTGACGTAACACTTAACACCAACAGACAGCTCCAATACTAGTCCAAAATAATTACGAATTACCATCACTCATTTTCGTGGGGTCGAATAATCGCGAGTTTTCATTTCTCCTTGATTTTTAACTTTCCCACCAATTTTGCATGTATAAAGAGTGCGAGTGGAATGGGCTGAGTTAATGTTGAAGTTTCTCGTTGCCCCAACAAGTTCAACCGCCTAACATATCCCTTGGAACTGTTGGAACTTGCTTGGAACCGATATATTATATTACTAGTTGAATCCTAGCACACAAAGTGTGCTAGAAAATGTTGCAATCAGTAAATTTCTAGCGACTGCGCATTGGCCCGAATTTCATAGACCGTTGATTGGACTCAGTAGTCTAGGCTTTGCTCATTAATTACAAAATATTACCCTTGCTCATTAGTTACAAAATATTACGGACATAGATACAAACATTTATTCAAGAATAGTGAAAGAATCCCATGCGCATGCCCCAGTTTATCTTTATGTAGAGTAAAGATTATTAAAGAACCTGAAAGAACCGATATATATTATTACTAGTGAACCCAGCTAAAAGGAGCGAACCTAGCACTCAAGAGAAATTCAGCAAGGCACCCATCACAGTAATAAAAACAATTCTGAAAAAAATCATCGGTATTTGCCTTAGGTTATTATGTTTACATTGTAAATACAATATTTTAAGTATACTTTAATTTTCTACAGCGGTTGGAAAAATTAGCTGCGGTGCCAACATTCTGATCAAAAGGAAGTTGGTAAACCAATATATAACAACTGTAGTGTAGGTAGATCGTAGCATCAAATACAGGGAACAATGAAAGACTCCATTTTTAATAAACACTCCAAAAAGTTCCCATTTAAAATCAGAAAAATAAGATTCCCTAGATTTTAGAAAAATGTACAAATCCAATGAGTACACTATACAAATAAATATTTTTATGGAAAAAATAGTAGTCCTCAGTTATTTAATTTTGCAAAAAATGTGTGCAAACTGGCACGAAGTAATAAAGGGGGCAGTAAAAGTAAAACCAGCTCTATTAAAAAATGGCAAATAAATTTGTCCATATATATAGCAGAACCAGTTTGGAGTTTTGCTAGTAGTTTTGAAATGCTAATTAATATGCCTAATGTTTCGAAATGCCCCCTTTCGCTAATCATCTCCATTCAATCACCAATAATCATCTTATGTAAATTTCTACTATGTTTTGATGCTATAATATTTTGAAACGACTCATTTCAGTGGTTAAGAGGAAGTAGGCATGCATGCGCATGCGTATTTTGCTTTTAAGGAACGTGCATATGTTACGTGTGCAGTTGATGGGAAGATGTGTTATGAATGGGGGAGGGAATTTTGCGTTACGTAATATGTGCACGTTCCCTAGATTCTCCCTACCATACATACATAGATGGTTGATTTTTTAAAGTCTGCGATTATATATAGAATTAAATATCTTTTAAAGGTGGTTAATAGCGGGGTACCTTGAGCATACACTTGGGTCAGGTCAGATTTTAGAGTAGAAAGTGAGTCGTGGCAGCTACAAAAGACTTAAAAAATATTTTTGGTGGCTAAAATGACGGCCTGACAGCAACAGGAAGTCAAAAATATTTTTTAAGTCACACAAAAATGTTGCCGTCAAAAAAATTTTCTAAGTCTTGTAGCCGTCACGACCCACTTCCTATGCCCTAGAGAGTTGCACGGGCAAGCAATTTGGTGCCTGTGCCCGCCCGTACCCGCCCCTGAGCGGCCTATATGCCTAATATATGTGGGACTAGCTAATATACAGTTTGTGTGAATTAATTAGAATTAGAATGTAGCCCGTATTTATTTACCAAAAGTCTACAAAAATTCCAAAAAGTGGCGGAAGATGAATGTCTGGAACCACCGGCTCCGAACTATTAAAAAAAGTTCAATGTGTTTTGAATTATAGCGTTAGCAGGAAAACCTTTCCTATCCAACGCTATAATTCAAAACTTAATACAAATTTTCCTGAACTACAAGTTCGAATCCGGGGTGTTCACCTTCAGTTCCGCCACTTTTTGGAAATTTTGTAGACTTTTGGTAAATAAATACGGGCTACACTGTAAAATCCTAAGTAATACACACTAAGTGTATGCTCAAAGTACCCAAGCTATTAACAACACTTAAAATATATTGCATTGCCCCCTCCCCTCCAACCTGTTCCAAGATATTAATATTCTGTTTCTTTTCTTACCTATTCCTATGAATTAACCTAGTGTAAAACGAATTATACTATTGAACAATAAAAACAGTTTTTATTAGATTTGGTCACAGAGTTAGAGAAGAGGCAAACATAGTGACGGGAGGAAACGGAGACAATGCATTTGGATAATTTAGGTTAAATGGCTGAACTAAAGAAAACGGAGACAACAGGGGCAACAAAAGAAACGGGGTCAACGACAAACCACTGCCGATATTGGGCCATAGAGTTAATGAATGGATAAAAGAAGGCTGTGAAATGTATAAATAATGAAATACATAGGGCATACCAGGTTCTGCTTTCGAGGGACCTAACCTAAACTAGCAATAACGTTGATGTGTATTTGTGCAACAACTGCCTTACTTCAACCTTTATCTCATCATCAATATCTCATCTTCAATGGTCTACCTCCTCCTTGCAAAATAGCCTCCAAATTATACGTTAACGTAGGTAGGATACTACGATAAAGGATATTCCATCAACCTAAAAATTAATTTTCATGTACCCCCAAAGCAATTTACCCAAAGTCCACTATTAGCAAAGTGCCTTTGTCGGATAACTTCGACGTGACTTTGGTAACTCATTCATCTCTATAAAGAAATGTATAGGATTTCAGTTATATCGAATAGAAGTCATGTGCTTTATTGGAGCGAATTTTGTCTTACTGTTTACACATAGGAATAGGAACGTGTACATAGTGTACACATAGTGTACATTATACATACAATACTGCCTGCCAGACACCTGTTAATATTGCTCTGCCCAAAAGTCAGAAAAGTTAGCTTGATTGAACTTAACTGGTTTCAATATATCTTAATCCTAAATATAGTTCAACCATAAAATAGAACTGTACAGTGTAAATGAAATTTGGTTTCATTTTTTGGCTAGGTACATACATCGCAGTATATTGTTTAGAAAATAGGAAAGTAATTTTCATCATGTTACATAAATTACATCATACATGTTATAATTGAGACTGAAGAAGTAATGTTATAATATTCTTGATAATCAACAGCTGATCGTTATTATTACAAATTAACAGTTAATGAAACTTAAATTAATGTGTATTTGCGTACAGGGCTAGCCACTGGATGCGGATGGACTCAACGACAAGCTTGGGACTAACAACTTTGAACTTGTAGATATGTTTTAAAAATTATTACACTACTGAATGAAGGGTAATGATTCATTATTAGTCATTTATTAATTTCAAAAACATCTAATGTTATACAGCTTTTACCTTGTACTAAACAATTTTTAATTTTGAGTTTATGTTGTTTTATTTCACAATATAATAGTCAATAGTTGATAGTCATTTCTATTCCTCATTGATAATTTACCAGTTTCATCTTTTGCCTCATTTACTTTTCTTTTTTGTTGTTACGTAAAGGAAATCATGAGTCACAATCATGTACGATATTGTGATTTGCCACCTGCGAACCAGCACTATTTCTATCCTTTAAATTGTCACAACTATTATTTTTCTAATCACCATGAAAATAATAGTAGATATCCTCCAAATCAATGGAATCCTTTAAGTAAGTCGAAATACTTCCTAATTTTTTTGAATCATATTAACTATATTTTATCGATTTGAATATTTTTTGATTTTGAATTTTAACCATCAGATACATTTCCTCAACGGCCAAGAAATCGACTACATTCACATCAGTTTTCTGGATGTCAAAATAATCTATATCCAATCGAAAATGGCCAACGGCTTCGAAATCCGTGGAATGCATCAGCAGAGCGCCCTTTTGATTCCAGAGATTTGAGACATAAATTGCGAAACAGAAGTGATAATGTCTATCGACGAGTTGTTGTTACGCAGGCCTGTCCTACTCGTCACAATTTTCAAAATCCAAACCAATTGAGTCATACTGAGCCCAGTAATAACATTAATACTAGTCTGTGTCCTCCTAATCATGACTTAACCAGTTCCAACAGTTCCCTTGAAGGTAATTTTATTCCAGGCAAGTAACTACAACAATTTTTATTTTGGTAATAGATTGTTCGTTGTCACTATTTATTTGACGCACGGAACGGAAGGACAACTGTTTAAAAAAATAGTAGTATAATATATGTAGTGTAGAGTGGAGACTAAAATTAGTGGCATTTTGTGTATATGTTTTGATGATAAACATTACAAGGTCTCAATTTATGATTTAGTATAGCTATAGGAAATAAAATATTTGAGACTTTTCGTCAATTAATGTTGCGCATTAGATTTTGTCAGAGAATGAACTATTCAAATACAATATGAGATTTCACTTTCAGACTTCAGAAAGCCATTATTATTTTCAATGGGAGTTTTTATTAATGGTAAATAATTATTACAGGTGTTACATCCTCGCTACCTGTACAGCAACATAATCAACATTCTGGTGGAGGGAACATTAATAGCGTGAGTACAAACTTTAGAAACGGAGGCCAAGAAGGAGGCCAGAATTGTCAAAATGGTAGGGCGGAAGCTACAGTCGGTTCTCGTTCTCACTTCCCCACCACAAATAATATTACAATTACAAGTAAGTTTTTCAAAGTTTAAATTAAAAATAATGTTGAGTCAAAGTCTCCAATTAATATTTTAATTAGCCTAATCCTAATCAATTGAGATTCGTTGCAATCGTAATGGAAAACATTCTTCATTATCTTCATTGCAAAAAAACTCTTGTAAAATAAATACGTAGTAGTTGTTATTATAAAAATAATGTTTTCTTAGGAACTGTCACCATTCATCAACAGAATAAGCAAGTTAGTAAAAATCAAGACAAATCTGCAAATAATGATGCTAAGGAGCCTGAAAAGGAGATTGGTATATTTTATGATACTTAGCATAAGTAATTACGCTTGCTGTAATGATGTAAATCTATTCCTTTAGTTTTATTTTGAAATGTATTTATAAAAAAGTTTTTCAGATCGGCAAAAAATATTTGCACTTCGATCTTGAAGAAGTTTATAATTCTCCAACTGAATTGACCATAAATGACGATGACAAGAAAAGTTTTCAAATTAAAGTAATGCACAATAAAGTCAAAAGCAATCCAAATAATCTCTATGGGCGACTTGTAAGTTACATGTGTGGCATAATTGATACTTGGCCTTGGCCTGGCAAATTTCCGGAAAAATCTGAGCTGTTGGCGATGGCTAAATATGCACTGTTATTAGCAGACGAATTTGGAACCAAGGCTGTTGCGTCTATAGTCACAAATATTTCAAATCGAATGGTACGCAATTTTATGTATCCCATTCCCAATTTTCTTTCATAAAAATAATATATTATTATTCTGCTAAACTCGTAAAATGTAATATGATTTCGTTAAAAATTAGAATAAAGTTTATTTGACATTTATGGTGACTAATAAACATGTAATGAATTTCTATCTATAATTTTCAGACAGGAAACGTTAACAATCAATGGTCTAAAGCTGACAATAAAATTGGAAAGAGAATGATTTTGATATACCTGATGTATTTGATTATAGTAATGGAAAGTAGTTTTAAACCTACTCATTTTAAAATTGGACTGTTTTGTCGGAGATTTGAAATGGTACTGAGAGATAAAGAATATTTCAGAAACTTGGTGAAAGAGGTATATTACATTTTATGCAACCTTTAAGTGTTCTAAGTTGTTTTGAAAGCTTCCAATTAAAATTGTTTGTGCCTATATTTAATGCAAATAGGCTTTTTTGCCAAATTATTTCCTATTTTAATTTGCAGTAATACTTGTGCAGTAACTATATGTTAATATTGACTTTATGTTCAAACCATGAGTTGTGATAGTGATTTAACTTTTAAATTTAATGCTTCATTAAATTTTACCCCTTACAATGCATTTTGGAAATCATATGATTTATGAAAATGAAATCTGCAATTTCATTGGCTAGTGACAAAAAATTTGGACCAATCAGAGACGGGCAAAAATGTGGTCAAAAGTTGAATCACTACCACAACTCATGATTTGAACAGTATGTTGACTACTTTGGAGGCAAGCAATAGCCATGGTCACCAGGTGAACTAAATATTTTTTCGTATAAAAATCCATAATGAGTGTGTCAATGTGTATTTAGGCTAATCCAAACCAAAAACAAGAATTGTACTCTCTGAGATGTAGGTGGGATTCACATTTCTCCAAATGGAGTTTACAAAGTATTGACCTGGACTCATTTTGGTACCATCAAGGAAAAGGCAAATATTTATTTTTATCCTCAATGTTATTTTGAAGACGATTTTATTTTAGACGGAGACCTTGGCTATATTAATGTTTTTTTAAAGCCAATTTTAATTATTTTTGTCAGCTACTATTATGTATTGTCACGATTATTTTTATTAAATTGTTCTTGTTAACCTCTATTTCAGGATTGGCTCCCAATTCTTTAGTTAGTGAAGTAATCGAAATGGAAAGTGTTGAACCAGATGATTCGCCAAAGTCACAATCCGACATTTTAAAATTTGATTCTCAAATTGATTTAGATTTTGCTATTGATACTATCGGTAAGTATATGTTCTTTTTTTGATTGCTGTTTAATTTTTCCCAAAATATTCGTAGAGATATCTAATTGGCGTTTAAATATTTGAGCTACCTTTTAACATTTTAATGCTAATTATTGATTTTTCAGTTTCGTTTATTTTTTCGCCTTCCATTTGGATGTTAAAAAGTTTTTATTTGACATTTTTGTTTATATTAACTGTTTCCTGTATTATCAGATCAGATTTTGAAGCTTGACTGGTTGAACGAATTTCCATTGAAAGAAGATGATAAACGAAGATTTACTGACAAATATTCTGTAGCAAAACCTATCGGAAAGGACGGACTGATGTATCTAGATAAGATTGTACAGTTCAATATAAGCCCACTAGAAATTGCAATTACAGATTTACGTCCATGGGATGAAAAGCAAAAGATTATTGATACAGCAAAGGAAATAATCTATGTTGGAAAAGTGTTTGGAACTAGTGCTGTTTTAAATGTAGCATGGATTTTAATTCCTCGAATGGTAATAAAAGTTAAAATAACTATTAAATTAAGGATTATAAATATTTATATTAATTTTCCGGATTAGGCGACAGATAATTTAGATCTGGTGATACCTGAGCAATTAGTAGCATTGCTTGTGATCCACATTGTTATGGTGGTGGAAGCGAAGCTATCTTTGGATAAGTATCAGCCAATATATGAAAGACCTTTCAGCAGTGCATTTTCAACGAGTGCATTTGTAACGAATTTCAAATGTTTAGTTGAACTCGTATATACTGTAAGTTTGTTTTTTCCACTTATGAATAATTAATGATACATTGCTACATAAAATAAAGCATTAATAATTAATTATGTAATTTTGGTAGACGAGTAACAGAAGGACACTTTATTACATGAGACGCGTGTGGGAGAATTGCCTTTTAAAAGAAGTTCTGAACAAAATTGATGGAGTTGATTTTTGGATAAGTAAAGGAGTCGAGCTTTGTGGTACGTATACTTCATTTATTTCACACCATGAAAAATTTAATTGTTTGTTTTTTATTTGTTTATTATTTGTATTTAGCACTTCCTACTAATTTCCAGTTGGAAAGATATTCTACTGCTCCCGTCTGTGCCGATGACGAAGATATTTTAATTGTTGGATCCTTTGACAAAAGTAAGAAAGCAACCGAAGAGGATAATGTCTGCATTGTACTTGAATCGAGTGACGAAGAAGATGATAACAATGACTTGGGCTCAGGAGGTCAACAGACAGAAATCCTTCAATCCAATTTAGATCTACAGATTACAATGCAACAAAATGACAACCAGGGCTACACTGAACAAGTAGAAACAGATTACCAAGGTGAAGATGAAATTACTGTAATTCCGGAAGATGAAAATGAAACAGAAGACGACGGTAGTAGTAGCTGTAGTACTTATAGTAGTAGTAGCGGTAGCACTAGTAGTAGCGATACGGAAAATGAAGATGAGCACCTTGATGAGACTGATGGAGCAAAAGACGAAAACGGTGTTATAATTAGTAAAGATACTGCGGATACAGAAACTGCAATTGTAGTGACTGAAGAAGAGATAAGTACAATTTCAGAGACTGAAGAGGAAACTGATCAACTCGCAAATAGCGAATGCCATAATGAAACAGAAACGATCTGTGAACAGACTGGAGGGAATCATTTAGGTATAGAAACTATAATTCAACGAAATGACAAGGAAAGCAACACAGAAGAAGTAGAATCTGGTCACCAAGCTGAAGATAAAAAAATTGATAGCGAAGGGGAACTAACAGATGAAGATAGGAACCTAATAACAATTAGTGATACAGATACTGGAGATGATGAGACTGATGATACTGATAGCGAAGAAATAGAAGATGGGAATAGTGTTGTGTTAATTGAAGGGACTGAAGATGAAATGGTAAATCAGGAGACTGAAAATGAGAAACCTTATGATAAATGCCGAAATAATGAAACTATCTGTCTCCTGAATGATACTGCAGATACCAACAGCTATGCAGGAAGTTCAACAGTGAACGAACAACAACAAGAAGTAATGTCAGATGATTCCGAGAATGATAATATTAATGCCAATGGTAATACATTTACTTGTCTACTTGGAACATTTTGCTAAATGACACTTGAACTTAATAATTAAAATTTTATTTTATTTAGTTTGCAAAAAACGTACAGTGGAACGACGAAGATATATTAATTTGTTTCAAGAAAAAAGACAAGATTGGTGGAAATTAGATTTCTCAATAGATGAAGACGTGATTGACAGTTTTAGGAAGAAATATCAATCTGTTAAAAAGACGGGAAATGAGCAAGGTCAACAAGATTCTAGTGATGGCCTGAAAATAGCTACAAATATCTTTCGTAAAACAGCAATGAGTGTTTTCTCCAAAGAGACCAAAGAGATAGCTGTTTCATTGGTTAAGCTGTTAGACGTGGCAAAAGAGGCGTTCTTTATTCAATATGAGTTTGGTTGGGGCGCCGAAGTTGTACAATTTCTTATCACAGTAATGCAAGTAAGTAATTAATACAAATGTTTTTCTGTATGATTTTT
Organism: Tomocerus qinae; assembly: GCA_020055645.1. Taxonomy (NCBI): domain Eukaryota; kingdom Metazoa; phylum Arthropoda; class Collembola; order Entomobryomorpha; family Tomoceridae; genus Tomocerus; species Tomocerus qinae. Next base: position 53,462,481 of record CM034546.1, on the reverse strand, counting down.
TGGGGGACGCAAAAATTTTAAGAATGATGATTTTAAACCTTAGCCACTTATTTGTAATTTGCTTTTATTTAGGATGGGTTTACCTCAAATTGGAAATTATCTTCTCAGTTGGTTTCTTTTCTTATAATTCACACTGTTTTGGCTGTGGAAAGTACTTATCCGTTTATTTTGTCTAATATCATAACCGACAAATTTTATGCAAAAGCGTTTAAAAAAGAAAATGTCTTATGTCGTGCCGAAGAGATGACCGATAGTATCACTGACGTAATTCTGCTACCCAGTTTCCCTAGATTGTAATAAAGTTGGTTGTATTAAAACGATTGAACTTTTTTTGTTCCGTAGAATGCAATTAGTGAGAAAATGCATGTTTTGAGAATAACGTGGAAATGGAAAGCCTGGTATATTGAACGTCACGTCTCCAAAGATATAACTAGTATATTCAAGGATCTTTGCAAATCGGATTTGGAAGGGGATTATATTAAATACATTCTGCAGGTATTTCAAACTTGTATTTAAAAAAATGTGCTTTTAGTACAGTTCAAACTTTCTGTTAGAATGAAAGGGTGACCTTTAGTAGGACTATGACCATACAGTAGAGTCATAAGTAAGGATAGAGTGGAAGTTTACATTCACTCTGTGTTATAACTTTTGTGGTAGAAATCCCCGCGAAAGGATATAGATATACTTATAGATTGTAGAGTTTATATATATAATAATGTTCGCGGGTATTTCTGCCAGTAAAAGTAAACAAACGAAACTTCCAGTCTATTCTATCCAAGGTCTTTTGACCATACATGATTATAATAATAACGTAACGTTTTATTACTCAAGGTGACAAATATTTTTCTTTGGTTTTCAGTTTGCAAAACAGAATTACGAAAATGAAGTAAAAACAATGAGGGACAATTTTTCTGTAAATCTAAGGTATGGTTATCTTATTTTAGTTATCTGATAATATTGTATAAGTTATAACTGATAATATTGTGTAATAGTGTGTAATATTAAAATTATTTATAATAAACAGAAAGTTACCAAAAAGAAAGCACGATGAAATAAAAATTGCAAGCAGTACACGTCATAAAGTGACTGAAGATAAATACAATGATCGTTGCAGTTCAGAAGGGACCACAAGCAGTAACTGTAGTAGAAAAACACAAGATAAAAGTGGAAAAAGCAAACATCCACACACGATGCAGCATAAACGACATAGAAAGGAGGATCAAAAGAATTATTCCAAAGGTATGACACCGCAAGCTAGCACTTCAAAAACAAATGTACAGAGGAAGAGATAACATAACAAAATAATAAAAATATGCAAGATAAATGTGTACTACTTAAAACCAAATTGGTAAGGTAGTTTATATGACATAATGAAGGCACATTGGTGCCAGATAACGTAGTGTTGTTAAAGTGATATCTTTGTAAGTATTTTAACTTAAACAAAAATGGTAACTAAAATAATGAATGCATGAGAAAATTAGCGAGCTTGTGTAGATTTTAACCTTAGGTCTGGCAATCGATATTTAAGTTGTTTGTCACCTATTATTGTATCACAAAAGTTAGTGCGGGATACTATAACGATTATTAGACTATTAGGAAAGGATAAAATTTAATTCAATTTAGAAGATTAAAAAATCTTAAAAAATCCTCTATGAGGAATTTTAAATCTAGTTAATATATGCCTGTTTTAATTTGCTTTTTTGAATTGGCAGATTACTTCGTCTTCCACTAGGAATACAACAGCAATAAGTGGCAGTGTCAATCAAGAAAACACCATAGAATATTCAGTACAGAGTACTAGTCTGACAGGTGTGAATGAGCAGCTGATCTGTATAGAAAATGAGTGTTCAGAAAACGAGAAAAAAGAACAAAAACCGGTAACATGATGTAGGAAAAAAGGTCTGTAAAGTAAATCAGTCGAACAAAGTGACCAAGAAGAGGAAAATGATTGAAGATGTAGCGAGTAATGATTTTTTCGATAATTTGTTAAGCGACAATTTGGACTTTGTTTTCTCTAAAACGGGTGTTCAAAATCCGCCTATCTTGAATACACCCATTCAGGATGGGAAATGGGAAAACATACTGATCAATGATTTAGGTCCTTTTTCAAGTCTATTGATTTTGGTTGCTAAGTAGCGTATGTATTAAATATTCTTATCAATGGACTTGTTCAAAAGGGCGTAATTGTTTGAAAGATATGAACAATAATTAGCATTTTGTGTGATAAGTAGTAAATCATGACAATAAATATTATTATATAGTGCAATAGTGTGAAGTAGTACTGATAGTATAGAAGAATAGAATTGTATAGTAATTTAACAGTAGTAATGTGTAGTGCAAAATAGTGGCAATAAGATAAAATAGTTACAAAACACAACGACGACGGGGTTGACTTAATTACCACAGTTCAATTCACCTGTTTGCACTGCACCTAATACCACAGTTTTGTGACGATCCATTTTCAATAATATCAATGTATAGACTGAATGTTTTAAGTAGTCTCATTAATAGCTTAACACTATTGACAATATTTCTCCCTACAAGAAATATGTCAACAAAAGATGAATATTTTGCAAGATATATCTTTATTACTTACATTATATAAAATATTTAACTACCAGCAACATATACATATGTAATGCCAATATACTGACACTGACAATAGTAATATTGATGCACAAAGATATACTACCGTACCGGTCAATTTATAAATATTTTTGCGAAGAGATTTGATCAAAGCTAGGTTAACAAAACAAGACGTACTTATGTCAGATATGTACTCACTGAGGAGTTTATTATGTACAATAATAATTTTTCGTCTTGGTTTCCATGTATAAGTTATAACTGTTGCAATTATCACTTATCCAAACTTCTATAAGATTGTTACTAATTTATGTGACACCATATAGCTATGAGGTACTAATCGTTATATTAATGGAATGTGTAATGCTTTAAATTGCCTTTTTTGTTGCAGAAAAGTACCTATGAGATCTAAAAAGATAACCAATGTTCATAATGTCATCAAATGAAACAAATCTTATGTTTCACTATGCAATATGTAATGATACAACCAAAATATAATTTAGAGGGGTGGAATAAATTAATTGTACTTAACATTTTGTTTTTAAGAAAATTAATACTACATCAATCATAATTACATAAAAGCCACAGCATGTACACATTTTCTTGGGCTTTAATTTCGGTGTGGGTATTTTTCTAACAACAAATGCTTTCAATCACCCCGTAGTAAGATTACTCATTGACAGTCGTTGCCGACAGCCGTATCATCGGTGGCGTCCTTGATAAGTATGGGATATTAAAAATGGTTCAAAAGCGTAAAATTATGGGAAATCTCGTGAACCTTTAGACTACACTACTACTTTGGAAACTAATGTGCCGCATAGCCAATCATATTTTCTGTATTTTTTCCTGAGTCTAAATTTTGCTATTTATCCTTCAATTGATTCTAGTCTAATGTTTACGAAATGATTATTAACTATGTTCAAAAATTTATTTGTATGGATATCGATCAAAAATGTTATTCTATAATATAATCCCACTAATACCTGACTATCTATATCTTGGTAGGAGAGCCTAGGAAACGACATAGACATTAATAGTTATGTTATTGTGTATTAAATTTAATCCTCATATAAGCGTGTGGCTTTCAGAGTGTTTCCACAAGTCCTCCATCTCTATTCTTTTTGATCTAGATAAATTTTAGATCAAAAGTTGTATGAGTTTATAAAACCGAGCATTGTTTCCCCATTGTTTCAATTAAAACATACATTGTCAATAACTATTATATCTAAACAAATATTGAATGACACTCCACTTATATAAATAGAACGCTGCTTTGCTTAGAACGACATAGACATTAATAGTTATGTTATTGTGTATTAAATTTAATCTTAACATCAAAATCCGTCCAGGGATTCGAAAGTTTTTTTGCATTCCTTTCTAAGGGGTCTAAAATGATAGTTATTTGTTCCCATTGGCCTTTCCCTCATGTAGAGAGAAGAAAATGGCCGTTTGGACGCCATCGGGAAAACCTATACCAGATAAAATCCTTCCTATTTTTTTCCAATTTTTGTGTTTTTTTATGAAACAGTTTTTTGCTTTCAAAAAAGCGAAAACCGCTTCCAAATTTTTTTGATTTAAATAAATGTTGTCAACAACTATAATAGTTTGGCAGTTAATTGATGGTATGTTACATAACTAAACATAACACCGCATTGCCTGAAACGGCATAAACTTTGACACAAATAACACTGTGGAATTAATTCGCAAACCAGTGACTATTTCCGTGTTTTTAGAAATCATCTTCTAACATTCTCATTGGTTTAGTTTATCTTTAGGGAAACTACGCCGGACTTTCGAATACACGAGCACTGCTTCTAAAATGTTTTGATTTAAATAAATGTAGTTAATAACTATAATACTGTGGGAATTCATTTAAGATTTGTTACATATATAAGGAAGACACCGCTTTGCCTATAAAGTTAAAAAATTTGAAATTAATAACATTGTGTAACTAAAACTACTGCGGCGCTATCCAGTGACTAATTTTGTGCTTCAAGTGGTTCTTTTTAATTTTTCCATGTTTTATTTATTTTAATGAAACAATTTCATGCTTTCAAAAAAGAGAACCTCGTTAAACCACGGTGGACTTTCAAATACACGAGCCCTGCTTCTAAAATGTGTTGATTTAAATAAATGTTGTCAATAACTATAATAGTTTGGCAGTTCATTGGTGGTACGTTACATAACTAAACATAACACCGCATTGCCTGAAACGACATAAACTTTGAACCAAATAACACTGTGGAATTAATTTTATTAAATCACAAACCAGTGACTATTTCCGTGTTTTAAGAAATTATCTTCTATTATTCTCTCTGGTTAGGTTTATTGTTATTGAAACCACGTTGGAATTTCAAACACACGAGCAAGGCTTCTAAAATGTTTTGGTTGAAATAAATGTAGTTAATAAATATAATACTGTGGAAATTCATTTAAGATTTGTTACATATATAAGTAAGACACCGCTTCGCCAATGAAGATAAAAAATTTGAAATGATTAACATTGTGTAACTAAAACTACTACGGCTCTATCCTGTGACTTATTTTGTGCTTCAAGTGGTTCTTTTTAAATTTTTCCTTTTTTGCTTATTTTAATGAAACAATTTCATGTTTTCAAAAACGAGGACCCCGTTAAACCACGGTGGACTTTCAAATACACGAGCCCTGCTTCTAAAATGTGTTGATTTAAATAAATGTTGTCAACAACTATAATAGTTTGGCAGTTCATTTTTGGTATGTTACATAACTAAACATAACACCGCATTGCCTGAAACGACATAAACTTTGAAACAAATAACACTGTGGAATTAATTTTATTAATTCACAAACCAGTGACTATTTCCGTGTTTTCAGAAATCATATTCTAACATTCTCCTTAGTTTAGTTTGTTTTTAGGGAAACCACGGTGGACTTTCAAATGCGCGAGCAATGCTTCTAAAATGTGTTGATTTAAATAAATGTTGTCAATAACTATAATAGTTTGGCAGTTCATTGGTGGTGTGTTACATAACAAAACATAACACCGCATTGCCTGAAACGACATAAACTTTGAAACAAATAACACTGTGGAATTAATTTTATTAATTCGCTAACCAGTGACTATTTCCGTGTTTTAAGAAATTATCTTCTATTATTCTCTCTGGTTTGGTTTATTTTTAGGGAAATTATATCTCTAAAAATTCGTACTGATTTTTTAAATTTTTAGTAAAACAATGCCGGAGTTTCGAAAACTCGAGCCTGCTTCTAAAATGTTTTGGTTTAAATAAATATCATCCTTTTGCCTAAGGTGACTAGACGTTCATAGTTCACAGAATGGCATCCAAAAATATGGTAGAAGACAATCGTCTGATTTTTTTCGGGATTATTTCGCGATTAAATGAGTTTTCATACGTTAGCGTTGTTTTATGAATGTATAATAATATATGAACCTTATTTTCTTTAACAGGTTATCATTAGCCAAATAATGCCTTAAGCAAAATTATTTATTGCTGGTCGTGGCTAAGCGAAAGTATCGTCTTTGCCGTCTTAATGGTTGTGAGATATATAAATGAACTCAAACCGTGATTTAAACTAAAAATTGAATACATTAAGATATATAAAGCTTTAGATTACTAATTTAAAACCGAACATGCCCTACGACAACATTTATCACGTTCTTTCATAATATTTTATGTATTTGCCATGAATCAAAATTTTAATATTTATTACTCTTATTCAATTACTAATATTGATTAATGATGCTGTTCAGACGAGTAATAGTACTAACAACACCACCGTTCACCACCGTGTATTTAGAGTAACGCCACCACCATAACGCCACCGTGTATTTGGAGTAACGCCACCGTAACACCACCGTGTATATACTGTTTAACCGTGCACCCAATATATCCCAACCGTGTATTCATTGTATACCCATCGTGTAAGCAATATTTCTTATACTAAGCTCATATGACTCAAGACAAGTTGTAATGTTAAGTATGCATTGTTAGTTTATGTAATTTCTTTATGTTTAATAAGTTCTCATTGGTCAAAATCATATGACCTGACTACAATTATCACTCATGAATATGATATGTAAAGTTTTCTGTCCGCTACTTGCTAGGACATTACCTCTCTAAATTTGCCCTATCTTTTCCACTGTTTGCCCTATCTTGTTATCTATTCTTTCCGAAATCAATGTCTCTATATGGATAGCAATTGTATTATTTTAAATGTTATGTTAATGTGGTTAATCCTCAATGTGACCTTCCTTATAATTGTAGGAAATTTGACTGGTTATATGACTTCCTATCCTAGACATATAATTCGCATTATTAAACAACCATCACTAATTATGTATTCAATTCCTTTCTATTCGGATCTGTCTCGTGTATTCAATTTGCTATAAATACTGCAAGAAAATCAATGTAATTTCAGTACTACTATGCTCTCTCACTTGTGTGGTTGAGTTGTTGAGGTTGCTCTGTCAGCCAGTCATTAAGCTGCTCTGTCAACTGGTTTTAGTTGCTCTGTCAACTGGTTTTAGTAGCTCTGCCAACTGGTTTTAGTTGCTCTGTCAACTGGTTTTAGTTGCTCTGTCAACTGGTTTTAGTTGCTCTGTCAACTGGTTTTAGTTACTCTGTCAACTGGTTTTAGTTGCTCTGACAACTTGGTGTATTTGCTCTGTCAACTAGTACGAGAACCAAGTGAGACGAGTAGAGTCTTCGTATTCACCGTGCCATTTACTCAGAATAAAAACAGAATTCTTGGAATACTATATTCTATTCTGTAGTTAGTTACTCCTCATTTCTCATCTTTGTCACTAGTCCATTTACCAGAGGTAACATACCTCACGTTAATACGTAGTTATTTTGTCTTTTCCAATTCCTCCCTACAGCCCAAAAACAGATGCAATTCTAATGTTAGTGAAATGCTTATTATATTTAAACCTATTTGTATTATTAGATGGTCAAAAATTTAATAATTAATAATTGATATCATAAATGTAGTTCTGAAAAGTGCTCTTTGTTTAATTGTTAATACAGGAATACATATTGCATGTCAGTAAGTCGTAAATATTTTTTAATATTTCCCCCAATTTTTTGGTTTCAGCTTATCTGGTGTGTAATCTCCCCTGAACACTGAAAATAAATTTCACTTTATATATTAACATCGATCAAATTTCCACTAAAATAATATGTTTTAGGTATTTAATATTATTAATATATTATAAATTGTGTATAAAATAAGCAGGATATAATCGACGATATGCTCACATTTTTGTATTTCCCATCCTAGCCCTTGATTCTCTTTTGATGGTGGGACTTCCTCTTCGGAAGATTTAGAATCACTCTCATGCTTGGTGTGCTTGGCCTGATTATTTATTTAATTAAAATTTAAAAAATGTTATATTTCTAAAAATATATATCAATAACCATCGAAAATGTTAAATTTTTTATAATACCTTTATATTGCCACAAAGACATAATACAATTACAAGTAGTAGTAGCAACACAGTTAAATTAATTTTCATCTCCATCGCCACCGTATATGATAAATGATGAGAAAATTATGTTAAAACTATAACTTGCTTGCACTAAAGTATGACCTGTATTTGATTATCATTTTATTAGTACACTGCTCTCAATAGCCAAAATAATTGAATTATTAGTCTGTTAAATAATAGTCAATAGTAATTGTTTTGTGGTTTAGGTCGTTGTACTATATACAAACTAAGCAATTTGACATCGTGGGTCAGATAGTTTGAATTTAATTTTAAGCCAGATTTTTGTTACAGTGCAATGCTTGTATTTAAAAAACGTTTGTAAAGTACTGACTGCCGCGCGACTATGCTAACCAGTAATTTACAAAAACAACTACGATTTACTAACGAAAATATAGAATTTATATTTCCAATTACGACACGACCACTATATGCGTGTTACTTTCATTAAAATTTCTAAGCGACTCACTGATTTTCCTCATTTCACCAATAAAATCCAACAAACAAATTATAACAAATATTCGAACATGAAATAATAAATATTATAAATATAAATATTTCCTTGACATGATCACTCGGTTACAACGTTGCTAGAACTTAGAAAGAAGCATAGTTGATATATGATATAGTAGTAGATAGGAATTACAATGATTCCCAAAAGTTTCAACATATAATCGATATTGTTTTAAATCTCATGTGTTTAGAATTAATAAGTCCCAAATATCTATACGTAATTACTGCCAATATGGGAGAATTCTTATTATATATAGGGGAATCACGTAATGCAAATGTAAGTATGTACGGTCATGGAGTAAATCATGTATTTGTGATTAGCTACTCAAGACTCAAAGACGATACATCATTTGCCTATCTATTACTTACTCCATATCTACACTTGAGAATGACGTATGACGGTGGGGAAAGTAAAAGCCATGAGATTGTATTAGAGATGAAACTGTTGCATAATCCGATGCAAAAATAAGCTAAATATATGATTTTTTTGAAATTAAATAAATTGGGAAATGCATATATTTTATTTTTAGTAGATATTTGATTGATTATGGCCACAAAGGCCACAATTGTGATTAACGGAGAAATATGCGCAATTGCTTTTGGCATAATTCATCCTCAATGAGTCTAAAGCTTTTTTCTTCACATGCGGTGGAAAGGTGATATGTCAATGCAGGTAGTTCGTTTAAAATTTACGTCATTTTCAACAACTTTTGGTTTTTATTTTCATGGTTCATTTCACATTTCTCACTAAGCCTTCTAACTTTTGAAAATAATAATATTATGTTGCTTCACAAAAGAATTTTGTATTTCACGTTTTGTCTGACATTCATTTTTGGTAAGATACAAGCGAAGACTAAATTTTATTATATGTTACTAGAAATAAGCCCGTCCTACGGACGAGATATTATCAACAGCAGCATTTGATTTAATTTTGAAATATCGCAATTATTTTTGCGCCTGCATAGTTACTCAAAGTTCATCTTTTACATTTAAACATTATCACGGATTCAATTTTTTTTAATGCGCAACTCCACTTTACGATTATTCTATAGGTATCATTTAGATATCTTACATTTAAGACCACTTCTTAATTTTTTTGCAAATGTTAGTTGTAGAATAAATTAAATGCAGTAGGTGAATTTGATACCGTAAAAATTATCTTTGTTAAGTATATTATAGTTTTAATTAAATAAAGCTAATTAATTCCCATAATACTATAAAAAATTATCTAAACAAGGTCTGTTGTCTGTAGGTTTCTTTCTTGGTTGTTGATGTTACTAATAGTGGAAAAAATTATGTATATTTTCACATCGACAAATTTTGTAAACAAGATTCATTCCACTACATTCCATACATTATCTTATAGTCAATATCCGGCGGAATTAACATGTAGTCAAACATTTTGTTTGGTGTAATTATAATATTAATTATGTCGAGGAACTATTATCAAATAATTTTTACAACTATACTACAACACAAAATGTTGAAACGGCACATTTCCATTTCTATCCCGTTTAAAATAGCCCAAGTATGCAGTTTTAATTACCCAAAAATACCCTGTCAATAACACCCCTTTAATATGCTTATTTATCGGCGTGGAATTTCAAATTAGAAGAGACCCCTTTCACGTGCTTTCGATAACATTTGGAAAAGCAATTCTTGGGGAGATGGAATTAACCCATCAATATACGGAACATATTTTCGGAATTTTGAACTGACATTTTCAAAAAATCTATATCCTTCCTTACTAAGCAGCAATTTCGTCACTAAATTAATCTCCGTCAATATCAGTTCAGCGTCCTTGTCAAAGTAAATTAGTCGAAAAGGATATAGAGCAGATTTCTCTCCTTGAGCTCGTAAAACTTTGGAAAATTCTGAAAATTCAACTTTCTTCCATGGAGGTATCTCGAAAACTTTTGTAAGCTCCTCAACCGCTTGGTCCATGTCCATGGAATGGGGATTTATGACGTTGTAAATTCCGTTGGGAACTTCATCGTTGAAAAAGAGGTCGATAGCAATCTTTGCACAATGGTCAACTGGGACGGCACAGAACCCAGATGGATAATCAGGTCTCATTCCTGTTTGTTGAAAGGATTTTATAATACAAAATGTATGATTATTTTTTAAATCCATAGATCCTGTTTCGCTGTCAAATGTTATCACCGGATATCTGCAAACGATGCAAGGAATTCCCCTTCGGATGGCTTCACTCATCAGTTTGTCACAAATGAATTTCGACACAGCGTAACCCATTGCTAGTCCATCTCCGTTATTAGCTTCTTCAATCAATTCTTCAGAAAAGACATTTTCAACTAGACAAAGTCGATTGCATGCTAAAGTAGACGAAGCATAAAAAATCCTCTTCATCTTTCGATTTGTTGCAAATTCCATGATTTTCAGTGTTCCCAGAACGTTCACGCTACGTAAATCTGTATTCTTGTCTTCCCATTTTAGATACATTTCCACATGATGACTTTTTACTGCTGAATGAACAATCGCGTCAACTTTCTGGCTTAATTCTTCATATTCCTGTAAATCCAAGCCAAGTTTTTCAAAACGTAAATCTCCGATTATTATAATGACACGATCTTGATTGTCCGCGTAAAATTTAATTCCATTTAAAATATCTTGTGCCAGTTTCAGGGACGTTTTTCTGACAAGGCAATAAATTTTTGAATTTTCTTTTTTCAGCAAACTTCGAAGTAAATAAGGTCCGAGATTTCCCGTCATTCCAGTCAGTAAAATTACATTACACCTGGACGCAAGGGGTGCTTCCCCAAAAGCTTGAATATGTTCTGGTAATTGCGAATCTTCTTTAATTAAACTTTGTAATTTGTCCATGATTTAGAATTCGTAGTATTACTTCAATTCTTTAGCCACACGTATATATTACTTAAAGAAATACCCAATAACAATGACAATGTTCGGTAGCAACTATTCTTTATATATACTTTGTGATGGACAGGTTGAGGATTGTTTGGAATTATCATCTACGGGCAAAGGGTATTAGAACCATAAAAAGAAAAAATGATTTTGAGCAGAAAAGGCGAAGAATAATTTAATTATCACCGTGAGAACGGCATTTTCTTTCTCATCAAGTATCAGCATGCATTGTAATAATGTTCATATTTATCTAAAAAATATTTCCAGGCGTGATTTGGTTAAGTGCATTAATGCATTAAAGCTATTAAAGTTGCGAGAAAGCAATCAGCTAGCATTTAGTCAATTTCTGAGATCTGAAAATCGTACCAATTAAGATTACTATGCACTATGCAATTAAAGTTCCTACTCATTGCAGCTTTTATCTTCACTATTATGACACGGCATTATTTTCTATTCACTGAAAGGTTCAGGTAGATGTCTTATATTAATTAGTCAATATAATTACTTTGGCATGTAAATGTCTATGCGCAATATGTCTAAGAAGAGGATGGCCTTATATTATATAGATAAACTGTTTACGTTCTATTCGACGCATGCGCCTTTAAGTTTGAAACACAATCACTGACACTAATCATTATAATATATTATGTATCTCAAAATACATACCAAGCAGAATTTTAAATTCTATCTGGTTTGACATTCTCAAAATAAAAGTCTGCTAGTTCTAATAAATCGTTAACATTAAATCATTTGATGTATTTATTTTTTGATATTTAAAAAGAACAATATCTATTAAAACAAACCATTTTAACGTTGCTGTGATAACATTATATGGAAAATTAATTCTTGTGGAGATCGAACTAACCCATCGATCAAAATTTGGAACAGGTTTACGAAATTTTGAACTGCCATTTTAGGAAAATTGAAATCTTTGTTCTGAAAAAGACAATTTTAACTCTGAATTAAAATCTGCCAGTATCTGTTCAGTATCCTAATCCATAAGTGAATCAATATATAGAATAGACGATAGAAAGAATTTTATTCCTTGAGCCTGTAAACCTTGGAAATATTTTTACTTTTCTATCAAGGTATCTTGAAAAAAGCTCCTCGAACGTTTCGTTCATGTTCATGGGATGGGGATTCATGACGTTGTAAATTACAATTGGAAATTCGTCTTCGAAAAATAGGTCCATACTAATGCTTGCACATTGTTCAGCAGGAGCGCTGGTGAATCCAGAAAGGTAATCAGATCTCATTCCGGTTTCCTTAGAAAACAGGATTATAAAAAAGGCTTGGTATTTTGGAAATCCGTTATTTTTTTGTGATTGTCAAGCCCATGACGACTTTTTCACCGGCTATCAATAAATAATGCATGGCAATCTGAGAATATAGTCTTAAAAAGTTATAGTGTTGAAATATTGGATATGTGAACATGACATTAATGACGAAAATAAAATAAATTTTTATCAAAACAAAAATCATTGAGCCAAAAGTATTGTCTATTATTGCTATTCATAATTATAAGTACAATTAGTAGTAGCGTAGTGTACAGTAAGTATCTACAAAGAAGCTACAAGAAAGTGTTAATCACTTTGGGACCAAATTGAACTGATCTCATGCCTCTGGTCCATTAGTTGGAAAACCACGAAAAAGAGGAATTGAAATCGACAGAAAAAAATAAATTTCTTGTCTTATCAGTGCTACCAGAATAGCGACTCTGAGTAGTTGAAATTTAATTTTGGCGAATCTTGACGTTTTTGATTTTGGCGACAGTCTTGGTACACAGATCAACAAACTCTGTATGATTGACTAATTAAGTTGTCTTTAATTACTAATGTCCAGTATAATTGTTTTAGACAGTTTTATACAATAAATAAATAAAATCCGATTACTTAAGATGGGCAACCAGTAAAGCATTTCAAAGTTAAACAGATTTTTAATGGCATGCTTGTTTATTACGTGGAACTAGAAAATCTTTTCTTTCTGAGAATGGTTAATCAGATGCAAATGCTAATAGAATATAGCTCAAACGGTATAAAGGTACAATTAAATACTTTATGGTTTTGATTTTTTATTGTGTTAATTACAAACTATTGTTGGATTTGTTTTTCAACAACATATTTACTTTATGAAATAAGCTGACTGACTAAGGAGTATCTGTTTTTTATTATTACAGTTCATTAGCGTAGTTAAACAAAACAAATGGCGGATATTAACACTTGATATTGCAGAATTGTTATAAATGTACGTGTACTAATATATCACTGCATGATCTCCATGTTTGAATTATCAAGTTTTTTTCCGCTATTTATTTTAACTACACTACTGACATGTAATCGTAAACATTTATTCTATAGATAGTCTGATATTGCCAGTTTGCCAGAAGGTTAATATTTTGTTGAAATACCAATTAAAAACACAGGTAAGTATATATAGTTAAGTGGTTGCCTGACGCATTTCTCCAAATGTTTTTCTGCATAATGGGCAAAATGCCTTTATGTCTCTCCAGTAATCTTTTCTATATCAAAAATAATGAAATTTATTTATTTCCACAGCACGGTTAATAATAATTAGATGATATGAAGGATAATACATTTCTTATCATTTATTTTATAACTGTCTTTTATTATTCATAGAATCCAATTGCATTCAATACAAGAAGTGTTATAAAAGTAGTAAACAAGGTATTATAAATGTTTATCTGCTAACTCATATTACTCACATTTTCAACCAAAGTACTGCCACTTATGATTGCTTAAACTTACCTCAACAATACAATTTTCAATGTACATGTCTACCTAAAGAAATGTATTAAAATTATGTTATAATATATCGGTTGCTCACAAAATAGAAGCCAGTGCACTGGCGTCATGAATCATAATTACTTACTTACTATTTAATATTATAGTGATTTAGATCGGGAAAGTCTTATTGTAAAGAAAGAGGGAATCAAATAATATTATTGCTATAGTAGCATATCTCTTGTGTATGCTATATATTATATTGGCTATCTAGATATATGAAAGTAGGTCAATATGGTATTATTTATTCATGATGTTTAAATTTCATCTGACTTTGCTGTGGTATTTATTCACTTTAACGCTGCTCTATTATCATTTATGCCCAACAAAAATAAAATTAACAATGAAGCAATTAAAGTGATATTAAATAGTTTGCAAGATTAGCTATACAATAGTTCACCATGTATACTTCTTTTCACAGTTGACAGTTGCAAGCAAGCAGTTCAAACAGCATCCATTAGTTCTCCAACATTCCCGGCCGAAATCAGCAATTTCAGTACGCCCCTGCTAATACTTAATGCAAAACCAGGGATGCTTTTTGCAGTGATTGGATCCTCCAACCCAATCCTAAAATATATAGGTATATGTATAGAGCATCGAGTAACTTTTAACCGTGTCGGTGTACATTTGTGTGATTTTGTACATTGCAGTTAAAACCAAACACCAGTTAAGAAACCCAAAAAATAAAGCGTAGAAAAGGCAAATAGTGATGGGAAAATGGAAAGTCTTTGCATATTTTATAACATAAAAAATAGCAATTATTAATGATCTTGTGACTAGTGACTGAAAGGGTGCAGCAATGAAGCCGAACATTTCTTGAATATACTGCATGTAATATCTAAAAATGTTATTGTATGTTATTATTATTGCTGGTTCCTGTCGCACGATGTCTACTGACTGGTACTGTTTCTTTCCTATAACCTGCAAACAAAAATACTTGATTATTAAATGCCACCATGGTCATTTCTACATCAGCAGCAGAATGGCTATTGGGCTTTATAAGCGGCAAATTAAATAAGGATTTCATTACGGATGCTACCGTTTACAACTTGATGGCTGGAATAAATAATTTGACTTACTTCAACTCATTCTCAAAAACGCACATAACTCTATGGCAAATTAACAGCAGCTCCAATCCGCTACCCAAAATCACGGTTATGGCAGCCCCCATCCAAAACATCAGTATTACCACGAAAATTAAAAGCGAAAAATGTTGATACTGTGTTGGGAGCTCCACGTACAGAAATACAGGTTGTCTGTGCATAATTAGAAAAAACACAGTAGCAATGAAGGGAGTTGTGTAGAGCAAAGTATTCAGCGCTTTTAAAACCTTAGGTAGGGATTGATTCTGCTTTTCTTCTTTCTCGGGCATATAATTTTCTAAACAAAATTAGTCAATAGTATAATATAATATTGCTTAAATTTTGTAATATATCCACTTAAGAAATAACTTTACCTTCAAAATGACGAAGGATTTCCAAAACATCATTGAACATTAAAGCCACATCACATGAATACCTTATCCATAAAATGTCCAGCAAGACAAAACACCAACATGTCATGCTCAAAGCCATGGATAAAATATGTGACAGTATTGCGTCTTCCCTGTTTGAGAATCTTACCATCTGAATTGTAAAAAATACGGCAGCTGAAAAATATAATAGAACGTGCAAATTAACAATTGCCGTTGTGATCTTGTTTTTGGACCTTTTCACAGCATGCTCTTTTTCGGCCCATTTGAATGGAGATACCCCAAACAAATAGGCTAATTTAAGGATTATCCCAAATTGCTCAAAAGCTTCCTCTGGTATTGACCGAATTATTTTCTTTTCTTCATTCTTGAAAGAGAGTCTAACGTCGCATTTGAAATAACCTCCATACTTCTTCCAAAGAACTACACCGTCCATCTAAGACGACCTATTAGAAAGATGACAGTAGTATATTACATGCTTATTTAAAAAATATGATTTCTGGTGAAATATTCAGCAAAGCTAACATTTTCGTTCTGCAAGCTGGTAAACGGCTACTGAACTTTGTCTGCTGAGCCTTGGCTATTGATTCCTGGTGCGAATTTTCTTGTTGAAACTTTCTGCTGAACTTCTCTCTGTGTATTTGTGTTGAAACACTTTCGATCGAGGTGCAATTACTATGGGCGCTATATATATTCCAGCCGAGCTGCTGGGACAGTTTTCCTTTTGGATGTTCTTATTTCGTCATAGATGATTTTTACTACCATGTATTCTACAATATAGTAAAAACAGGAATAAGGACGGAACTTCATTTGGGGTTTGGCAGTTTCTCGTTCTCGGAATGTAATGTATATTGAATTGTCTATCAAATAAATTTATACTATACTCTGGAATATATTATACTAAAAGCAACGAGGAAAGGCGTCAGCTTACTTAAATATTAACAACCCTATCGTAGCTTTGTTTAGAAAGGTAAGCTGTAGATGAGTAAAGAGCAATGTGACATATGGAAAATAATACAACAAGTCGATTAAGGATAATTGAATCGACAAGCATTAAGACAAAACCATATTTAATAGAAACCATAAAACTATTCTTATGGAAAGCGAATAGTTACTTTGGCCTTGTAAGTCACAAATGACAAAGGAAAGAAAACCATACTGCTCACAACGTTTACACAAAATTTGTGGAATTTAAACTTTTCTCTAATCCATTATATTTGTACACTATTACTTACTGTTATTTCTCCTTGAAATAATATACATATTATTTCAAGGATTCAAGGTATTTGCATATCGTCTGCCTTTATGTCACATTGTAGACTCGTTGCTGAAATGTTAATACAACACCGTTCATATCGTGCACATTTATACATACAAAAGGTAATTTAAATACCTGCATGTATTCATAATATGTTATAAGCAAATAAACTATTATTCCAATGAGAAATAACTGCTTGCGGTAGTAATAAAAATATAATGGAGAAAAGTTTTCATTAGGAACATTTTAACTATTATTTTGTATAAAGGAAAATTAAATAGTAAATTAAATAATAATTAGTAAACTATTGTTGATTAAAAATACTTAAGCCTCAGAAAAGTCACCTTACCAGTTCAGTTACAAATGCAAAAACGCTGTTTGCAAAGGAAAGGAAACGGGGAAACAGTTGCAAATAACTTTTGTCAAACTAGAAATTTGCTTCAATCCCTTCTAACATATTTACGATTAGTATTATTTTAACACGGGAGTAGTAAAAAATTAATGAAATGCAGAGAAATTTTAGATCGATACATATTATGCAATCATTATGAAAAATGCAGCTTTCTTGGCCTTTGCATTTATAGTGGTAGGTTACACTAAATTGAGAACTTGGTTAATACCAAAATCCTTCTGTTCTACAACAACTACAGGGTCGACTAAGGGCTCGATGGAACCGTCGGTCTGGGTCAACTATCGCACGTTCAAAATTTGAAGTGAAATAATTAATCTGTTTGTTACATTTTCGGGAGGACTACGTAGTTTTGTTATAATCTGGAAATAGTGCATTTCTTTATTTCGAATAACTGATTTAGGAGTAGTTATTAAAAATATTTATGTAACATCATTGTTTTTGTCTTTTCCATTTCATATTTTATTATGGTTTAAATGTAGTATAATATATTCGTATCATATTATAATTATACAATTTGTATTATAATATACAATCTTAAAATACAGACAGAGGAGAATTTTAATTCCCATCTGGATTTCCCCAAAATAAAAGTGTATTATCAGATTTTAATTTACTGAATCGTCCAATCAATGAGAGTAAATTCACCATTAGTAGATATTTATTTTAATTGTATTGGAGAGCTATATTAATGTAAAAAGCTGACTAGTTCTAAAGTAATACAAGTATTAAATTAACTGTTCTTTCTCCTATGTCACAAATACTGGATGTAAAGCTATCTGAATACTATTTAACAGTATTGACCGCAATAAATATAATTAGTATATATAGTTTTATACCGACCTTTTAAACATATTTTTTGAGGGAAAGAAATACCTGACATGGAAGAGGAAATACTATACATAAACAGCAATACAAGCTAATAAATAACTATATAAACAAGTAAATTCATGGAACTCCTCTATTAAAACTACAGACAAACTTAGGTGAATCTTATTTAGAGAGCTTTGTAAATATTAAATTGATTTTGTGCTGACTACAATTCTTTTTGTTATTTGGTATTATTTAAAATCGCTTATATAACATTCCTTGCCATCCAGTATTAGGCTTATTTAATCTACAACTTGGTAAGTATCCAGAAATTTAATTTGTTACGCCCCATACAATTAATAGGAATCGAATCTCAGCCAGCTAGAAAGTACAAGAAAGTGTTAATAACTTTGGGACCAAACTGATCTCATGCCTCTGGCCCATTAATTGGGAAACCACGAAAAGAAAGGAATTGAAATCTACTGCAAAAATATATTTTTGTCTAACCACTGCTATCAGAATAGCACTGGCTATAGTTGAAATTTAATTTTGATGAATCTAGACGTTTTTGACTTTGGCGACAGTCTTGATAAACAGATAAACGCTGTATGATTAACTAATTAAGTTATCTTTAATTACTTATGCCCAGTATAATTATTTTAAACGGTTACATTATAGTCAATAAGAAATTGTATTTAGTATTTATGAAGAGTAAGCGAAAAAGCATTTCAACATTTCAAGGTTAAACAGATTTTTATTGGAATATATTTTTATTACTGATGCTTACTGATTTTTATTACTAATGAATTTTATTTTTTATTATTTTATTATTATTAATGGATGGAAGTAGAAAATCTCTTTCTGAAAAATATGATTAATCAGATGCTAATAATAGTATATAGGTAGTTAAAACGGTTTAAGCGTACAATTAAATACTTTATAGTGTTGATTTTCTTAGTTGTGTCCATATCATTACAGGTTATGCTATTGTTGGATTTGATTTTCAACGATTGGTTTACTTTCTCAAATAATCTGACTGACGAAGGAGAATACCTGTTTTTATGATTGTAGAACTACAGTTCGTTATAAATAAAGGTAGTTAAATAAAGCAAATGGCGGAAATTAACATGTGATTATTGCTAGAAAATTGTTATAGACGTGTACTACTAGAATGAGGGTTAATCTGCCGTAATCCCCTAACGTGTATTTCTCTGCCATTTATTTTAACTACACTACTGACATGTAATCTTAAAACATGGATTCTATAGATAGTTGAGTTATTCCCAGATAGTACATATTTTGTTGGAATGCCAATGAAAAATGGAGATAAGAAAAATTAAATTCACCAAATGTTGCTTGAATAAATTGACAAATGCCTATTTGGGTTTTCTCTCCGTCGAGGTAATCTTTTCTATTTAAAAATTTATAATGTAATTTGTTCATTGTCACAGTTAATAATTTTGTATTTTAAGTACAGATTTATTACAATTGAGTGTTATGATTGATAATACATTTATCTTTAACTATCTTTTAGTGTACATAGAATCCAATTACACCCAACAATAAACTGCTTTATAAAAGTAGTAAAAATATATTAAAAATATTTACTTGCTAACTCAAACGACCGTAAACATTTTCAACCAAAGAAAGTACTGTCATTTATGACTGTTTGAAGTTACCTAACCATTAACCAATGCAATGTACCTGGGTACCCAAATGTAGAAAAGTTAAGTTATTGATAACTCGCGAAATAGAAGCCACTACTGCCATCATGAACTACAATTACTTACTGACTATTTTATATTATAATGATTGGTATCGGGAAAGTCTTTCAATGTAAAGAAGAGAGAATAATAATATTATTAATATACAATAATATCATTATTTTACTTTCTATTGAAATCCACAGCCGGCAGCCGTACTATCCTTGCGTGCGTTATATATTGCTTTTTATTATATTGGCTATGTGGATATATGAATGTAGGTCAATTTGGCAAACGTCATTTTGGAAAAAGAGAAAAATGTTTGCAAGTGACCCCTGATGATAACTTGGCAAATTCTTTCGTTGAGTTTGGCAAAAAGCATACAGGATTAATATACCTATTAAAAACTGCGATGGAAAGCCATTATCGCTATGTATGGAAATTCATTTTAATTATGCTCAAAGAGCAACAAAGTTCGGTAAACGGTCAATGTACTCTGAAATCAATACGATAGAAGGCTATGGACGGTAAAATAAATCACAGACTGTGCAAAAAAGCAGAAGTTAAGGGAAGGAAGGATTGCATTTTTCTTAATTCACCAAAAATGTTGCATGAAAATGTAATTTACTTCATTAACTTTGTAACTATTATTATTGGACTATTTGATATAATAATGATTTTAATTTAATGATAATTTGGTAGATGATAATTTTTTTAATTAACTTGATACAATTACTGACCCAATAGGTAGCAGTAAGACATTTGGCCAAACTGTCCACACCGTTTTGACAAACTTCAAACCGTTCTAAATGACGTTTGCCAAAACGATGGTCATCCGCATATATTATTAAGTCACGATTTTTAAAATAACTTTTTCTCATTATTTACTCACTTAGGCGTTGATGTATTATCCTTTGTGTCCAACAAAAATAACATTAAAAGTAAAAAAGCGAAAAGATATAAAATTTTCAATTAATGATTTGTGCTAGTGACACAGTTGCATTACATTGTTACACCAACAATGTAACAATGTTTCCATGTATAAAATTATAATACGACAAGCTGTAGAACAGTTGACAAGGAACCCCTATTCACAGTCGCACTTCCAAGCAAGCAGTTCAAACTATACAACAACTAGTTCTCCAACATTCCCCGCAGACATCAGCAATTTCACTATGCCCCTACTAACACTTAATGCAAAACCAGGGACGCTTATTGCAGTGATTGGCTCTTCTAACCCAATCCTAAAATATATCTCTTTTTGAGAACGTATTAACCTTTTAATATGTGTGACATTCTGTTTGTTTTGTGAAATATAAAGCTTGGAGTAGCTCTTTACCGTGTCGTTGTACATTTGTGTAATTTTGTACATTGCAGCTAAAAATGAACACCAATAAAGAAAAGCAAAAAATAGACCGTAGCAAATAAAAATAATGATGAGATAGTGTAAAGACTTTGCGTGCTTTATAACAATGAAAATACCAATTATTAATGATCTCGTGACAAATGACTGGAAAGGTGCAGCAATGAAGCCAAACATTTCTTGAAGATATTGCATATAATATCGATAGATAACGCCGTATTTTAATATTATTGCAGGTTCCTGACGAACGATGTCTACTGATCTGTACTGTTTGTTTCCCAATCTGTAATCAATAATATTTTATTATTAAATACTACCATTGTGGTCATATCTACATCAGCAAAATGTGCTAGATAACCAGCAAGTAGATATTTGATTACGGTTTCTACCCGTCTTACAATCTGCTGGCATAGCTATAGTTAATTTGACTTACTTCAACTCATTCATAAAAACGCACATAATACTATGCACAATCAACAGTGACTCCAATGCAATACCCACAATCGAGACAATAGCAGCCGTCATCCAAAATGCCAATATCGCCCAGAAAATCAATATAGAGAAATGTTGATATTGTGTTGGGAGCTCCACATACAGAAATACAGGCTGTCGGTGCAGAATTAGATATAATGTTGTAGTAGTAATGAAGGGAGCTGTGAAGAGCCATGTATTCAGCACTTTTAACGCATTAGCAAGGGATTCATTTAGCTTCGCTTCTTTCTTGTGCATATAGTTTTCTAAACAAAATTATTCAATAGGGAATTGTCTTGTTTAAAATTTATAATATATTAATTTGAAGAAAAAGATTTACCTTCAAATTGACAAAGGATTTTCAAAACGTCGGTGAACATTAATGCCGCATCACATGAATACCTTATCCATAATATGTCAAGCAGGATTGCACACCAACATACCATGCTCGCAACCATAGACAAAATATATGACAATATTGCGTCTTCCCTGTTTGAGAATCTTATTATCTGAATTGTGAAAAATACGGCAGCAGAAAACCATAAAACTGCGTGCAAATTGCTAATTGTAGTTGTGATCTTGTTGTCGTATTTTTTAAGAGAATACTCTCTTTGGCTCCATTTGAATGGAGACACTCCATACAAATGAGCTAACTTAACGATGACACCAAATTGCTCAAACGCTTCCTCTGGTATCGACTGTATTATTTTCTTTTCTTCATTCCTGGAAGGCAGTCTATCATCGCAGTTTATAATCACCTCCATATTTCTTCCTGAGTATTACACCGTCCATCTAAGACGGCCAATTAGGACGACAATAATAAATAGAAGATTACAAATATATATAGATACAATTTTGACTTTCTTGACTGGTTCTATTTGTCAAAATAGACAATGTTTGCAGCGGGTCAAGCTGGTGAGAAAATGTATGCGACTGTAGTTTTTTGTTTAGTCGTTCGGCTTAAATTGTTTTAATGTACAAAAATATAGTATGAGTCTGGTTTATGTGCTTTTATATATTCATTGCTTGGGCAATGGTCACAAGTCTCGGAAAAAGCAGGCGAAATAACAATTTACGTATTGGAAGTACCTAAATGCTGATATAATTAAATGATAAAACAAGTTTTTACAAGAGAAGAGTTTTCCTTTTTAAGGACCCTTATCCAAAAATTAATAAAATTTTTAAATACAAGGAGCTTTATGTGGAGGGTACCAGTTTCCAGCCTTACGAAATATTTGGGGGTGGAGATCGGTAACTTGAGGAATCTTTTATGGAAGAATTGAGGAACCTTTTCTAATTTCTCTGCGTGAGTGAGACCCCAGATGGAGGAGCAGTAAAGAACTGTGGAGTACCCGATGGAGTCAAATAGTTTTGTTCTGGATTCAGCACTGCAAATTCTTCCTTTGGATATGAGCGAAAGGATGTTGGCTGATGCAATTTTCCCTTTACTTATTGCGGAATCAGCTTGGTTGTTGAATAGCCCGGAGGACGAAAAAGTAACTCCTAAATAGGTGTAGGATTTGACTACTTCGATAGGGTCTGGGCCCCAGTGAAAATTATCGTCATGCTTTTGCCTCCCGCTCCTTGATGCGATCATTATTTTTGTTTTGTCAATGTTAACCTTAAGTTTGTGTTCATCGAGGAAAATCTTTAGGATGTTCATCTTCCTCTGCAGGTGTTCTTTGGTTTTTCCTAACAAGACTTTGTCGTCCGAGAACAAAAGGATGTGTAGTGTTAGGTATATCTTTTCCTCAGGGTTTAGGACACGAATGCCGGGGACCCCACAAGAATCTAGTTTTTCGATTACGTCATTGATGAATATGCAAAATAAGTTGGGCGAGAGTGTCTCGCCTTGTAAAATCGATTGGAGTATCGGAAATCCGTCTGTGTGACCTAGAGGTGTTCTTCTTATTTTTATAAATTGCTTGGACGATAGTTATAAATTTAGACGAGAGTCCGTGACATTGGAGCTTTTTCCATAGTAGGTCATGGTTCACACAGCCGAATGCGTTTGTGAGGTCGATAAAGCACATATAAAGTCTTCCTCCTTTCTTTTCAAGTTGCAGTTGTATAGATGCGTTGAGGGCGAAGATGTGGTCTTCGCAACCGCTGCCTGCTTTATACGCTGCTTGAAAATCTGAAAGTTTGTCGTTGCTTATACTCCAGAATTGTAGCCTTTGTGAGAGAACTGCTGTAAACAATTTAAGCACGGTTTGCATTAGCGCTATTGGGCGATAATTTTTAGGGTCATTATGTGCTCCTTTCTTGTAAAGTGGGACGATCTCAATTTTGCTCCATTCAGATGGAACTTGGCCTGAATCGAAGCATTTCTGAAATAAGATGCGTAGGTATTCAGTTAGATTGATGTCAGCGTTGGCCCAAATTTCATTGGGTATCAAGTCTAGACCAGTAGCTTTTCCTTTCTTGAGTTTCCTCATACACGTTTGGATTTCAGATGTGGAGATTTCTCTGTCGAGAGTGGTGTCTTCAGTGGGGATTGTTGAAGTTGGAATAATATATTCCTCAGGTTGGTCGTATAACTTGGAGAAATAATCGAACCAGACGGGTTTGGTGATCGTATTCGTGGAAGGTGTGGAATGTTTTAGCAGTTTGACGGCGTTCCAGAAGTTGGAACTGCATTTATGGTTACAAAGAGATTTTTCAATATTATCGTAATATGCGTTACGTTTATTGTTGCATAGTTCTTGATAGTCTTTTTTAGCTTTTACGTATTCTTGGACTTTAATTTCTTTTCGCCATGAATTGCAGTTCCGTAGGGCTTTTAATTTTCTGTTTTTCATCTTTCGAGCTTCTTCGCAATCTCTATCAACCCATCGGGGTATGGAGCTTGTAATTTTCACTAGTTTCTCCGGTTTGAGGAGATTAAGATTTTTCGCAGTTTCCAGGATTTCGGATTTTATTTGCTGGAAGAGCTCATCAACCGTTAGATTAGAGAAATTACAATCGGTTAAAGGTAATGTTTGGGTTAAGGACGAATTTAGTAAATCTGAAAACTGGTGTACATCATTATTGGTGAATACAAGTTTTCGTGATAGTTTTTTGATCGTCATGTCATTACCTAAAGTAGATAGACAAGGTACAAAATTAATTTGGATTGGAAAGTGATCCGAGTTAGTCATCTTTAAAACTTTAAAGTCATTCATTAAATATTTACAGTTATTAGATAGTAGACAGTAGTCAACTACACTACAACCTTTTCCGTTGTCGTGAACGAAAGTGTACTCCCCCTCATTATCACCTGAGCTATTACCATTTGCAATATATAGGTCATAATCAAGTAGTTTATCAATTAGAAGATCACCTCGATTATTTTTTACGGAGTCTTTTGACTCACGTGAATTGCATGTGTCAAATTTTCCGATACGTGCATTAAAATCCCCCATTAATATTATCTTGTCATTTTTGGATACTAATTGTTCAATTTTATCAAATATTAATTTTAAATTGTTTTCATAGTTTAGCGTGGGGGGGGGGAGATATACAAACATTATTTTCACCCATTCAGTTTTAATTTTTACTTCAACTAGAATATAAAGTCTATTGGCCTCAATCCAATTAAAATAGTCCAGAAATTCTAGTTTACATCCTACAATAAATCCCCCGCTTTGTCTACCTTTAATATTATTTCTATGAGCATGCTGTTGAAATATTTTGTATTTTTTGGTAACTTTATGGTTTTTGAATTCCAGTGAGCTAAAAGTTTCTGACCAGCAGAATATATTACAATTTTGAGTAATAATGTCATTATAGAAGTCATATTTTTTATTAAGTATACCTTTTATGTTCCAGTAACTGATTGTTGAGATCGAGCGGGCGGGTACCTATAGTTCCATTAGAGCTTCTCCGTCATGATTTTGTGATCCGGCACCTTGGTCCTCTGTATTGAACAGTCTGGGTGATGGGTTTCGTAGTTCTTTCAGGATTCCATTTGAAGCAAGAAAGGAGATGCCGTCCACCTCAATGATGTTTTTTTGGTAGTGTGTTTTCACATTTTGATTTTTTGATAGCGCCTCATTCCTCTTGAGTCGAATGGCCTTTCTGTCCGCTTGTACTTCTGGGGGCAGGTCTTCGTTGATGAAGATGTTTCGTGTTGAGTTATCGTTCCGCAATGTTTTGGCTCGGCGTAAGATTTCGTCACGGTCAAAGTGGGAAGAACATCTGATGTGTATCGGTCTGCATTTTCCTGGCGAATATTTTGACAGTCTGTGGGTGGTATCCAATTGGCAGTCCCGAAGTCCAATGTTGTCTCGAACCAGATGAGTTACTTTGTCGTATAGTTGGTTAGTTGTTTCGGTTTGGTCGTCCGGAACTCCATACATAATTAAATTTTTTCGACGTAGCTCAACTTCTAGTCTGGTGTTGTCTTTGGTGAGCTTTTCCACTTTGTTTTGAAGGGATTTGACTTCTCTTGATAGTTGGTCATTTTTTTTGTTGGCGGACGCAATTTGATCGAGGATCTCTTTTTGGCCATTTCGAAGGTCGGTGAACATTTTCACGATGCGGTCAGTGTCGAGTTGGTCGTTAGAAGGTTTGTGTTTTTTTGAATTGCTGAGATTGTAGTCATCTAAGGAGGTTTGACTGAATCTTTTTGCAGGGGATTTACCTACTGTGGCCATGTCCAAACTTGTGGTCAGTGTGTAAGAGGTGTAATGTTAGTTTTTGTGTTTATGGTAATCTCTAAATTCGAAATTTTAATTACAAAATAGTTAAAAATTGGAGAGTGGTAGAAAAATCAACTGCTCGCGCCAACGGCCCAAGGAGATCCCCCAAATATTTAATAAATGGGTTGGTGGTCCCGAAAAAAATCTAAACAAATTTATAAATAAGACAATTCATAAGTCACCCTGCATGATTATTGTGGATGAACTGGACTCTATTGCTTCAAAAAAAAGTGGAACAGGATATGAGAATAAATTTGTTGGGCACTTGTTGCAAAAATTCAGCTTGGCTTCAAAATTGGCGAAAATTATTTTCGTTGGATCAACAAATAATCCTCAATTTTGTGACAAGGCCATGCTTAGCCGTTTTATGGCGAAAATATATGTGCCAATACCCAATTGTAATGATAGAATAATTTTGTTTCAAAAGTGCATTATTAAAGAAAGATTAACACACAATCTGACCGATGCAGATTTCATGACAGTTGGGCAAGCTTCCAAAGGGTAATGCGAATAATTATTAGCTGATATGGCACAAACCTGACTTTTGTATGAGAGATTTTTCAACTAAAATTGTGACGGTTTTGGTTTGGTGTGCTATGAACTAATTA
This sequence comes from Tomocerus qinae, assembly GCA_020055645.1. NCBI lineage: Eukaryota > Metazoa > Arthropoda > Collembola > Entomobryomorpha > Tomoceridae > Tomocerus > Tomocerus qinae. The sequence goes on along the minus strand of CM034546.1, from coordinate 53,435,444 downwards.
ATTTCTATTGAATTTGTATGGTCGTATGATGATAATTTACTTTACATTTATAGAAACTTTGAACATACAAAGTAATGCAAGCAAAAAGCCTTAATAGTACCTGCCATAGCATACCAGACTGAATGTATGGTTCGGTATGTGGGTAAATGGTAGCGAATGAAATAGTTTGAGTCCGTATCAGAGTTCCATGCAAATTTAATTTTCCATAGACATTCATAAAGCGATATATCTCCTATTTTTCTCCATATCAAGGTCATCTATTTATAAAAATCCCACACAAAAGTCATGTTTGGCATTAAAACGGTATGCTATTCAGAGATACAGTAGTAGAGTTACATTCTTTTGTAATTGTAGATACTCTGGTCGAGAAATCACTGATGTTGTACTCCATGCATTTTATCATGATGCCCAACGTTTGGTAAACCAATGGGAAAATCTTGGAATATTAAACATCGAAAAAAAACACGATGCTACATTAATAACAAAGGTTTCTGTATAGAAAAACAATTTATTTGTTCTAATTGATATTATACATATATCTGCTAATTGTCAATTTATAATAGGACCTCTTGATGACTAGATTGACCATTAAAAAAAGTCACAGTAACCATGTCCCCAGTCGACGAATTAATGTTTAATCGTTTACAAAAGGAATATAATCCAATCAGTTACGATAGACCTTCAAGAGAGAGGCCTAAAAAAATCAACAAAATGTCTAACCATGATATGTTTGGCATTGTCGCTAAATATTTTCAAAGTCATAAGAGACACGAAAACAAAAGTAACAATTCAAGTAACAACGCCATAAAATTAACAAGTAGATTTGTACTCCCATTCATTTCAAATTAATACATCTAATAATCATTTTTTATAGAAATTACTACCGAAGACAAGTTGAACAAATCTTTAGGTATTAATTTAATAAGCTTTTACGAAATAAATGTTAATTTTCATTATGTTTAACACACAAGCAATTTTGTATGTTTGCAGTTGGAAATTATAAAGGGGTTCAAGGAAAAAATAATTCCTGTTATTTGGACGTACTTTTGATGGCCATGTTTTATGATTCTTCAATTTTCAATAAGCTAGTTTTGAATGAAAATTTTCAAGGAGGGCCACAAAACGCAATAAATAATCTGATGACAACAATAATGACCAGTTTACAAAACCCACCTTATGTAGCTACAACTACAGAAATTAGTGGATTACGAAGACAATTAGCTGTCCACAACAGCAACTTTCTGAATGCATATATGGGTTAAAACCTACAATTTAAGGAAAATAAATTCCTCTTAATTCGAAATGCAAAATATTTTTAAAACCCCTGGACGAGCTATATACGGCTAAATAAACTTTATATATATTAATAAACCATTTTATTGTTCCCTAGATGTTCACGATGCAATACAGGTATTATTTGGAAAATGCCTCAAATGGAAGCGGTTTATACGATACGATAAAGGAGGCAACTATGTTCCCTATTTGGTAAATAACCATAATATAAATATAAATAATTGGTAAATAATATTCCAAACCCTATTTTCATCATAAGGACAAAATCCTACCAAATAGGCAATTCATTAATTTTGCCGCCTCTGATTTTAAATTCACGTATGATATTTCCATGTTTTAAAATACTCCTTAAAACAAACAAAAAACAAATACATGCAAATACTAACATTTATTTTGCTAAAATAGCGGACGTACCTGGAAAATACGAACTGGTTTCATTTATTTGTCTTGAGAATTATCACTATACATCATATCGTTGAATCCAAGGAAAACATTGCTCCTGGTTACATTACGACTCAATGGCAACAAAAGAGGATGGAAGTGTTTTCGGACAGGTAAAATATAACAAACTTAATTATAATAGCCAATTAAACATAATTTAAAAAAAATAAAGTTTTAAAATAGGTTATGCCAAAACCAGAGTTACAACTTCAATTAACTACAAGGCGAATCAAAAATTGCAGACATTTTTTTCGTACAATCAATACTTGCTTTTATAAACCAATATAAAAACAGATAGCTGTGTGCACTACCAGACTACACAAAAAATGCTTAACAACCAGTCACTTAACATTAATTAAGGTGGGCAAATATATAATAATTAAAATATAACAGCATTTGTGTAAAAATTATTGCCTTCCGTAATAAATTGTAGGTATTAGAATGGTTCATTTGTAATTGCAGTCTACATTTACTCTGAAATCGCAATATACATAAGAATGTAGAACTATGATCCAAAAAGAGATAGCATAAATTTTCATATACTATACTTTGATATATAAATAACGTCGTCATATTTTACCATTTTTTGGCTATAGCATCAACATTTAAATTCAAATGAAATTTATTTTCAACGCCAGTGACCTTAGATGAAACAATAAATACGTCATTCCATAAGCTCCCGTGGTTATTGCTGTAGTATCAGATATCATGGCGGAGACCGAATTTAGCAATGAAAATTGTAGAAGTCAAATATTTTCAAATTTAATGGAATTTAATTTCAAGTGAAATTTATTTTCTTATAACACCAGTGACCCCAGGTGAGGTAATATCTGCGTCACTCTGTAATGATCTGTTCTTAATGCTGCGGTGGCAGATGTGATGGCGTGGATCGCTTTAAGAAATAAAAATTATAAACGTGAAAGGGTTTCGAATTTCATGGAATTTAATTTCAAGTGAAATTGATTTTGTTATAACACTAGTGACCTCAGATCAGGTAATATCTGCGACACTCTCTAATGATCTGTTATTAATGCAGCAGTGGCAGATGTGACGGCACAGATCGATTTTAGAAATAAAAATTATAAACATTAAATGATTTCGAATTTCATGGAATTTAATTCAAGTGAAAATCATTTTCTTAAAACTCCACTGACCTCAGGTCAGGTAATATCTGCGACACTCTCTAATGATCTGTTGTTAATGCTGCGGTGGCAGAAGTGTTGGCGCAGATCGATTTTAGAAATAAAAGTTATAAACGTGAATAGGATTCGAATTTCATGGAATTTAATTTCAAGTGAAATTTATTTTCTTATAACACTAGGGACCTCAGGTCAGATAATATCTGCAACACTCTCTAATAATATGTTGTTCATTCTGCGGTGGCAGAAGTGTTGGCGCAGATCGATTTTAGAAATAAAAGTTATAAACGTGAATAGGATTCGAATTTCATGGAATTTAATTTCAAGTGAAATTCATTTTCTTATAACACCAGTGACCTCAGGTCAGGTAATATCTGCGACACTCTCTAATAATCTGTTGTTCATTCTGCGGTGGCAGAAGTGATGGCGCAGATCGATTTTAGAAATAAAAATTATAAACGTGAATAATATTCGAATTTCATGGAATTTAATTTCAAGTGAAATTTATTTTCTTATAACACCAGGGACCTCAGGTCAGATAATATCTGCGACACTCTCTAATAATCAGTTGTTAATGCTGCGGTGGCAGATGTGATGGCGCAGATCGATTTTAGAAATAAAAATTATAAACGAGAATCGGATTCGAATTTCATGGAATTTGATTTCAAGTGAAATTCATTTTCTTATAACACCAGTGACCTCAGGTCAGGTAATATCTGCGACACTCTCTAATAATCTGTTGTTAATGCTGCGGTGGCAGATGTGATGGCGCAGATTGATTTAAGAAACAAAAATTGTAAACGTGAAATGATTTCGAATTTCATGGAATTAAATTTCAAGTGAAATTTATTTTCTTATAACACCACTGACCTCAGGTCAGGTAATATCTGCGACACTCTTCAATGATCTGTTGTTAATGATGCGGTGGCTTAAGTGATGGAGCAGATCGATTTTAGAAATAAAAGTTATAAACGTAAAATGATTTCGAATTTCATGGAATTTAATTTCAAGTGAAATTTATTTTCTTATAACACCAGTGACCTCAGATCAGGTAAACTCTGCGACACTCTCTAATGATCTGTTGTTAATGCTGCGGTGGCATAAGTGATGGAGCAGATCGATTTTAGAAATAAAAATTATAAACGTTAATCGGATTTAAACTTCATGGAATTTAATTTCAAGTGAAATTTATTTTCTTATAACACCAGGGACCTCAGATCAGGTAATATCTGCGACACTCTCTAATGATCTGTTGTTAATGCTGCGGTGGCAGATGTGATGGCGCAGATCGATTTTAGAAATAAAAGTTATAAACGTAAAATGATTTCGAATTTCATGGAATTTAATTTCAAGTGAAATTTTTTTTCTTATAACACCAGTGACCTCAGGTCAGATAATATCTGCGACACTCTCTAATAATCTGTTGATAATGCTGCGGTGGCAGAAGTGATGGCGCAGATCGATTTTAGAAATAAAAATTATAAACGTCAATCGGATTCAAATTTCATGGAATTTAATTTCAAGTGAAATTTATTTTCTTATAACACCAGTGGCCTCTGGTCAGGTAATATCTGCGTCACTCTCTAATGATCTGTTGTTATTGCTGCGGTGGCAGATGTAATGGCGCAGATCGATTTTAGAAATAGAAGTTATAAACGTACAATGATTTCGAATTTCATGGAATTTAATTTCAAGTGAAATTGATTTTGTTATAACACCAGTGACCTCAGATCAGGTAATATCTGCGTCACTCTCTAATGATCTATTGTTATTGCTGCGGTGGCATAAGTGATGGAGCAGATCGATTTTAGAAATAAAAGTTATAAACGTAAAATGATTTCGAATTTCATGGAATTTAATTTCAAGTGAAATTTATTTTCTTATAACACCAGTGACCTCAGACCAGGTAAACTCTGCGACACTCTCTAATGATCTGTTGTTAATGCTGCGGTGGCATAAGTGATGGAGCAGATCGATTTTAGAAATAAAAGTTATAAACGTAAAATGATTTCGAATTTCATGGAATTTAATTTCAAGTGAAATTTATTTTCTTATAACACCAGTGACCTCAGATCAGGTAAACTCTGCGACACTCTCTAATGATCTGTTGTTAATGCTGCGGTGGCATAAGTGATGGAGCAGATCGATTTTAGAAATAAAAATTATAAACGTCAATCGGATTTAAACTTCATGGAATTTAATTTCAAGTGAAATTTATTTTCTTATAAAACCAGTGACCTAAGGTCAGATAATATCTGCGACACTCTCTAATGATCTGTTGTAAATACTGCGGTGGCAGATGTGATGGCGCAGATCGATTTTAGAAATAAAAATTATAAACGTGAAATGGTTTCGAATTTCAAGGAATTTAATTTCAAGTGAAATTCATTTTCTTATAACACCTGTGACCTCAGGTCAGGTAATATCTGCAACACTCTCTAATGATCTGTTGTTAATGCTGCGGTGGCAGATGTGATGGCGCAGATTGATTTAAGAAACAAAAATTATAAACATGAAATGATTTCGAATTTCATGGAATTAAATTTCAAGTGAAATTCATTTTCTTATAACACCTGTGACCTCAGGTCAAGTAATATCTGCGACACTCTCTAATGATCTGTTGTTAATGCTGCGGTGGCAGATGTGATGGCGCAGATCGATTTAAGAAACAAAAATTATAAACGTGAAATGGTTTCGAATTTCATGGAATTTAATTTCAAGTGAAATTCATTTTCTTATAACACCAGTGACCTCAAGTCAGGTAATATCTCCGACACTCTCTAATAATCTGTTGATAATGCTGCGGTGGCAGAAGTGATGGCGCAGATCGATTTTAGAAATAAAAATTATAAACGTCAATCGGATTCAAATTTCATGGAATTTAATTTCAAGTGAAATTTATTTTCTTATAACACCAGTGGCCTCTGGTCAGGTAATATCTGCGTCATTCTCTAATGATCTGTTGTTATTGCTGCGGTGGCAGATGTAATGGCGCAGATCGATTTTAGAAATAGAAGTTATAAACGTACAATGATTTCGAATTTCATGGAATTTAATTTCAAGTGAAATTGATTTTGTTATAACACCAGTGACCTCAGATCAGGTAATATCTGCGTCACTCTCTAATGATCTATTGTTATTGCTGCGGTGGCATAAGTGATGGAGCAGATCGATTTTAGAAATAAAAGTTATAAACGTAAAATGATTTCGAATTTCATGGAATTTAATTTCAAGTGAAATTTATTTTCTTATAACACCAGTGACCTCAGACCAGGTAAACTCTGCGACACTCTCTAATGATCTGTTGTTAATGCTGCGGTGGCATAAGTGATGGAGCAGATCGATTTTAGAAATAAAAGTTATAAACGTAAAATGATTTCGAATTTCATGGAATTTAATTTCAAGTGAAATTTATTTTCTTATAACACCAGTGACCTCAGATCAGGTAAACTCTGCGACACTCTCTAATGATCTGTTGTTAATGCTGCGGTGGCATAAGTGATGGAGCAGATCGATTTTAGAAATAAAAATTATAAACGTCAATCGGATTTAAACTTCATGGAATTTAATTTCAAGTGAAATTTATTTTCTTATAAAACCAGTGACCTAAGGTCAGATAATATCTGCGACACTCTCTAATGATCTGTTGTAAATACTGCGGTGGCAGATGTGATGGCGCAGATCGATTTTAGAAATAAAAATTATAAACGTGAAATGGTTTCGAATTTCAAGGAATTTAATTTCAAGTGAAATTCATTTTCTTATAACACCTGTGACCTCAGGTCAGGTAATATCTGCAACACTCTCTAATGATCTGTTGTTAATGCTGCGGTGGCAGATGTGATGGCGCAGATTGATTTAAGAAACAAAAATTATAAACATGAAATGATTTCGAATTTCATGGAATTAAATTTCAAGTGAAATTCATTTTCTTATAACACCTGTGACCTCAGGTCAAGTAATATCTGCGACACTCTCTAATGATCTGTTGTTAATGCTGCGGTGGCAGATGTGATGGCGCAGATCGATTTAAGAAACAAAAATTATAAACGTGAAATGGTTTCGAATTTCATGGAATTTAATTTCAAGTGAAATTCATTTTCTTATAACACCAGTGACCTCAAGTCAGGTAATATCTGCGACTCTCTCTAATGATCTGTTGTTAATGCTGCGGTGGCATATGTGATGGTGCAGATCGATTTAAGAAACAAAAATTATAAACGTGAAATGGTTTCGAATTTCATGGAATTTAATTTCAAGTGAAATTCATTTTCTTATAACACCTGTGACCTCAGGTCAGGTAATATCTGCGACACTCTCTAATGATCTGTTGTTAATGCTGCGGTGGCGAATGTGATGGCGCAGATCGATTTAAGAAACAAAAATTATAAACGTGAAATGATTTTGAATTTCATGGAATTTAATTTCAAGTGAAATTCATTTTCTTATAACACCAGTGACCTCAGGTCAGATAATATCTGCGACACTCTCTAATAATCTGTTGATAATGCTGCGGTGGCAGAAGTGATGGCGCAGATCGATTTTAGAAATAAAAATTATAAACGTCAATCGGATTTAAATTTCATGGAATTTAATTTCAAGTGAAATTTATTTTCTTATAACACCAGTGACCTCAGGTCAGGTAATATCTGCGTCACTCTCTAATGATCTGTTGTTATTGCTGCGGTGGCAGATGTGATGGCGCAGATCGATTTTAGAAATAAAAATTATAAACGTGAAATGGTTTCGAATTTCAAGGAATTTAATTTCAAGTGAAATTCATTTTCTTATAACACCTGTGACCTCAGGTCAAGTAATATCTGCGACACTCTCTAATGATCTGTTGTTAATGCTGCGGTGGCAGATGTGATGGCGCAGATCGATTTAAGAAACAAAAATTATAAACGTGAAATGGTTTCGAATTTCATGGAATTTAATTTCAAGTGAAATTCATTTTCTTATAACACCTGTGACCTCAGGTCAGGTAATATCTGCGACACTCTCTAATGATCTGTTGTTAATGCTGCGGTGGCATATGTGATGGTGCAGATCGATTTAAGAAACAAAAATTATAAACGTGAAATGATTTTGAATTTCATGGAATTTAATTTCAAGTGAAATTCATTTTCTTATAACACCAGTGACCTCAAGTCAGGTAATATCTGCGACTCTCTCTAATGATCTGTTGTTAATGCTGCGCTGGCGAATGTGATGGCGCAGATCGATTTAAGAAACAAAAATTATAAACGTGAAATGATTTCGAATTTCATGGAATTTAATTTCAAATGAAATTCATTTTCTTATAACACCACTGACCTCAGGTCAGGTAATATCTGCGACACTCACTAACAATCTAATGTTCATGCTGCGGTGGCAGAAATGATGGCGCAAATCGATTTAAGAAATAAAAATTTTAAACGTGAAATGATTTCGAATTTCATGGAATTTAATTTCAAGTGAAATTCATTTTCTTATAACACCAGTTTCCTCAGGTCAGACAATATCTGCGACACTCTATAATAATCTGTTGTTAATGCTGCGGTAGCAGATATCGATTTTAGCAGATTATCGATTTTACAAGGAAATTAGTAAATTTAAATGGTTTCGAATTTGATGGAATTTAAATTTAAGCGAAATTTATTTATTTGGTATAACCAGGTACCTTGGGTCAAATAATGTCCACTTAATTTTTGGTGAAATAGTTTTGAAACTCATTGAATGAAAGTTAGGTCTGCCTTAAATAAATGATGTGCGTTTGATTTAATTAAGGTTAATTTTATTTAATTGAGGTGCGTTTTATTTAGTTAAGGTGTATTTTTCTTAATTTATGTGCATTTCATTTAATTTAGGTGCGTTTTATTTTAATATTGTTCATTTGATTTAATTGAGGTGCGTTTTATTTAACTAATGTGCACATTATTTAATTAAGGTGCATTTGATATAATTAAGGTACATTTTATTTAATTTATGTGCATTTTATATAATTAAGGTGTATTTTATTTAAATAATATATATTTTATTTAATTGAGATGCATTTTATTTATTTAAGTGTATTTTATTTAATTAAGGAGTATTTTATTTAATTAATATGTATTTTATTTAATTGAGGCGTATTTTATTTAATTGAGGTGCATTTTATTTAATTAATGTGCATTTTATATAATTAAGGTGTATTTTATTTAATTAATATGTATTTTATTTAATTAAGGTGCATTTTATTTAATTAAGTGTATTTTATTTAATTAAGGGGTATTTTATTTAATTAATATGTATTTATTTAATTGAGGTGCATTTTATTTATTTAAGTGTATTTTATTCAATTAAGGGGTATTTTATTTAATTAATATGTATTTTATTTAATTGAGGCGTATTTTATTTAATTGAGGTGCATTTTATTTAATTAAGTGTATTTTATTTAATTAAGGGGTATTTTATTTAATTAATATGTATTTTATTTAATTGAGGCGTATTTTATTTAATTGAGGCGTATTTTATTTAATTGAAGTGCATTTTATTTAATTAATGTGCATGTTATATAATTAAGGTGTATTTTATTTAATTAATATGTATTTTATTTAATTAAGGTGCATTTTATTTAATTAAGTGTATTTTATTTAATGAAGGGGTATTTTATTTAATTAATATGTATTTTATTTAATTAATATGTATTTTATTTAATTGAGGCGTATTTTATTTAATTAATGTGCATTTTATATAATTAAGGTGTATTTTATTTAATTAATATGTATTTTATTTAATTAAGGTGCATTTTATTTAATTAAGTGTATTTTATTTAATTAAGGGGTATTTGATGTAATTAATATGTATTTTATTTAATTGAGGTGCATTTTATTTAATTAATTGTATTTTATTTAATTAAGGGGTATTTTATTTAATTAAGGGGTATTTTATTTAATTAATATGTATTTTATTTAATTAAGGTGCATTTTATTTAATTAAGTGTATTTTATTTAATTAAGGGGTATTTTATGTAATTAATATGTATTTTATTTAATTGAGGTGCATTTTATTTAATTAATTGTATTTTATTTAATTAAGGAGTATTTTATTTAATTAATATGTGTTTTATTTAATTGAGGCGTATTTTATTTAATTAAGTGTATTTTATTTAATTAAGGGGTATTTTATTTAATTAATATGTATTTTATTTAATTGAGGCGTATTTTATTTAATTGAGGTGTATTTTATTTAATTCAGGTGTATTTTATTTAATTCAGGTGTATTTTATTTAATTCAGGTGCATTTTATTTAATCGGGGTGCATTTTATGTCAATTAAGGTGATCGGGGGAAATATAACATCCCATTGGTAAAAAAAGGTCTAACTATTCACACAGGTGTTGGAGTAGCGGAGCGGAACAAGCGGAGACTGGGAAGAAGCCTGGCGAGGACAGCCATTATTCGTCTAATCACTCTTATCCTTTTGAATTGGTTATCTATCTAATTAATTGACTATAAATAAAAGTGCATCTCTTCTTTAACTACACTTACCTGTGGATCGGCTGCAACGGCATCTCATTATTTTGGAAAACGGGTCATTTTGGTAGGGTAAGGCATAGTAGCAAGTAAAACATAATATCATCATCTTTATTGGTCAATTACAATATAATAATAGTACTTCATTCAATACCCATCACCATACGTACATCTATATAATAATAATATGTAGTGTGATATAGGGGACAGGCTAAAGGCATAACCCATATCACTTCAGTAGGTAGACATTATATTATAGAGAGTTGGATTTTTATGAGAATTGAGGTTGAGTTGAGGTGTACTATAGCGCCGACCTATGGCTATGGGTATTTTACAATTGGAGAAGATAGCTTACTCGTTATATTATATTAACAATATCAAGCATGCATGACGGAATGCTGTGTTGGAATGATTTGAGTATTTTAGGGGTTTAGCACATGTAATTGAAAACCAAAAAGTATGCGTATTTACCTTTATATTTATAATTCCAACATATTGCAAATAAAACTAACATCCTTTAAATTGTCTGGCAACCGTTTGTTTTTCGTGAGGACCAGTTTGTTCACGGGAGACTTAGTTAATGAAAATGGCAGTTTGTTTGCGGGAAACCAATTTTTGACCTGGGGAACTTTTGAGCATCTGCACCTGCTCAAAAGTTAAAAGGAACTTTTGAGCACCCATGCAGCATTTGGCATAGGTGGGCATGCCATGAATGCCAGGCCATGCCAGAAGCTTTACAAATAACCTATTTCGTGGTTGGGTTGCTGCAAACGGGACGCAGTAACCGGAAATTTTTAAAGTTCTTTTCCCAATGCAAAAATCAGGCAACAAATTTCTAATTTTTTTCAAAACCAGTCACTATTTGCCTCCGTTTTGACCTAACCTAATAAAATTGAAACAATCAAACATTTATAATGTTAATTTTAATTAGGTTAGGTTAGAAAAAAGGCGAAAATAGTGACGGGTGGTTTATAAAGTGCCCACCTGTGCCAAATGCTGCATGGGTGCTCAAAAGTTCCTTTTAACTTTTGAGCAGGTGCAGGTGCTCAAAAGTTCCCCAGGTCAATTTTTGTTTTTCGGGAGGATCAATTTGTTTAATTTCTCGGGAGGACTGCATACCTTTAAACAGACGGTTTAATAAGACGAATTGATTAACATGCATTTTTTGTCGAAACTTTATTTTTATTTGTTACTAGCCAGTCACAGGGCCCAGGCCCTGTTATAAATAAAGCTAGTGTATATTCCGGGGCAATATTGTACGATGAATAGAATGTATTTCAGATATACATAGATTTTTACATTAATTCCAATTGTCTACTTCACGGTTTCTAATTTTGGGTAGAGGTAGATATTTTTTACATTGATAAAGAGTCAAAAAATGTTCAAAAACTTCGCTTTAGTTTGACCTGGGGTCAACTTTTTTTTGAAATTGAAATGTGGGTATGGGAAACTTACTCCGGTTACCTACCATGAACACTTGACTCAGGGTTTACGGAACCCTGAACCACCATTAAACTAACTGCCATTAATTGACAACTGACCATTTTGAGGCCAAGTTAGTCTTAATTGGCAATATAGAGCTAATCAGTCAATTAGACAATTGAATATTCTTGATTGTGATTTTTCGGTCCTGTAAGAGAAATCAAACTTTTATATGGAGCTTTACTTTGAATTATCCCATTATTGTTGAGTCCCAATCCTGACCAAATCCCATAATATGAAAATTCAAAGACTTAATAGGAAAACTCTACTGAACCAACCTGGTGGGTCAGAGAAAGTAATTTATTTCCCTCAGACAGATAAAACAGAATAACACTTGGCAGCATAGATATAAGTTGTAGGTAAACATCCAATCCACTACAAAAACTAAACTGGAACATCCAACCCCATTCACCATTCCATCACCAAACATCCAATAAATTATCAACATCCCATCCACCTCATCACCAACATCTAAATAAGCTAAGCCATACAATCCAGCCATCACCAACACATCCCATCCAGCCATCACCAACAAATCCCATCTAGCCATCACCAACACATCCCATCCAGCCATCCCCAATACATCTCATCCAGCCATCACCAACACATCCCATCCAGCCATCAGCAACACATCCCATCCAGCCATCATCAATACATCTCATCCAGCCATCACCAACACATCCCATCCAGCCATCACCAACACATCCCATCCAGCCATCACCAACACATCCCATCCAGCCATCACCAACACATCCCATCCAGCCATTCCCAATACATCCCATCCAGCCATCACCAACACATCCCATCCAGCCATCCCCAATACATCTCATCCAGCCATCACCAACACATCCCATCCAGCCATCACCAACAAATTCTTCGAAATGTTTAGAGAGAGTGGGATGATCGTTTAGAATTGTGCATGGTTTGCTGAAGGTCGTAATATCGAACATTTGTAACTTACTAAAGTTGATTGAAAACGTGTTATTTTGTTTGTATTGGTGTTATCTGCTATTTTCTTGTATGTATGATGAAATAAAGTACCAATTATTATCATTGACAACGGTTGGCTATGGTAATGTGTTATCTCCTATGTATACCCGCACTTTCTATACATGCTGTTCAATTAATCTGTTGCATCGTTGCACAAGGCAACACAGGATACGATATCCCCACGATATGACTCAATGTCCTACATTATTATTATTGTTATAATGATTACGTTACCTAAGTTAAAGGAAAAACAGATTCAAAATTTTTATTACATCTACTAAACGATTCTCATTAACATACGAGATGTAAACAACCAAGGATGACTGAAATAGCACTAAAGCAGTCTCGTCTCATATGAGACTGATAGGGGGTAGTATTTATATCTTCTGTGTACTAATGTTTCATTTCCCAGTCATTTTTTCATTTCCCATTTTCCCACCCACTAAGCCATTTTGATTCCCACTTTTTCCACTGGGAAAATGGGAAGATCCCACTTTTTGATTTCCCACCCGAAACCTTGTCTGTACTACTGTAATAGAAGAGAGAACCTACCCCAGTTTACAACAATGATGTTATCTGCATACATAAGCCGTGTAAGGTATGATATTTACGAAACGTAAAGCAAATTGAAACACTTTCCTCGTGATTCAAGGTAACTCGAAACATCATTTAAACAGAAAAATTAAACCGGTTATTCATAATTTCGCTAATAAAATAAATTGGCTAATGCAATATTGATTTGCAGATCAATTTTAATTGGGATTCAGTTCCTTGAATCTTATTTTCATAGTTTGTAATATCAGTAAATGTATTGAGACGAGACATATTCAAACTAAAAGTTTATAGAAAACAGCAAAAAGTGAATTTTTTGACAAAAAAGAAAATGTTAGGTTATACAGAACGCATTTTGTCTACGTAATAGTCAAGGAACCAAAAATTAATTCCTTTTTTAAAAATCAATAAAAAAGTACTACCTTGTCAAAAAAGGATCCTTTTCACCTTTTTTGCTCAATTACTTGTAAAGTGGAAGTAAATGGTGCACGCTGCTACCAGGGTTGTGGGTCGGGTTTTTATGGGTTGAGAGATTTTGGTTTTTTTGGGAAAAAAACCATCCTGCTTCACTTAAAAAACCCTGGGTTTATTGAGTCTTTTATAAAACATACAATAATGTGCACTAAGCTCAATCTAGATAAGCAACACATACTATTTTTGTCCCATTTCTATTCAAAAATGTAAACAAATATATAATGAGGTGGAAACAAAATATAGCTTTTTTATACGTTAATATTTACAATAATTACTGCATCATGATGTCTATATAATTGTTTAATGTATATTTTAATCGTTGTGAAGATTATTATATATTATTATTGTATGCATAATTAACTCTTACAAATCGCGAAGAAATGCTTTAGGTACATAAAAGTGGAAACAATAATTATGCTGAATTTTAATTAATTACTTACATATTTATTACCGTACTGCTTTACAATGCTCCACATTAACGAAGGAATTTCTTAAAGTCAATTTAACCAGTTAAATGTAATAATGCATAGTTTTTCACTAGTTTTTATTAAACAGTACAATTATTATTAACGTTTATCACAAAAAATACTGCGTGTTAAATACGCTAAAACAAGTTCAAAATTAAATTTTAACCGCAGCCTATTTTATGTTTTCTTATAATATGATTTAGTTGGTACTCGGTACATTCCTTTTTATCTTTTTTGACCGCAAGAAAGTTGCGAAATCGTTAAGATTTTCTACACATGATCTTGAAAACAAAACTAGGAGTAAGTATTGGTAAAGTAAAAAATTTGATTTTATTGTTTTTTGACCATTAATTTTAATTCGGACTACCTGCAGCACCCCTTCGGACAACCGACAGCACTAGTGCCGTCAGTTGTCCGAAAAAAGTTGTTTTAAATAAAATTAATTTTCACGTGCATTGAGACAAGGTAGTTGGTTAAAATGATCACGTTTGTATCCAAGAACAAAACAAATAAAATGTATAAAACAAAATTATGAGAAATGCCATAGGTTAATTACAAAAATTATAGAGGTAAAATCTCGAACAGCACTCTCCCTACTTTACATTCTATTGAATTGCATGGCCAAACAAAACTATCCTTGTGTGCGCTATGTATTGCTTTTTATTATATTGACTATCTGAATTTAATACGAATGTAGATTAATTTGGCAAACGTCATTTTGGAAAAATTGAAAAATGTTGGCAAATCACCTCTGTTAATCAAATGGATAATTTGGCAATTTTTTTCGGAGAGTTTGACAAAATGTGGGTACTATCAGTTTGGCAAATCATTTCTGTGGATAATTTCAATTTGGCAAATTTTTTCGGACAAAATGTGGGTACTATCAGTCTGGCAAAAGCATACACAGGATAAATAGCCCTAGTAAATACATTGCAAAAACCAATCGCTATGGAAACTCATTTTAATTTTGCTCAGTTAATTAAGAGAAACAAAGGACGGGAAACGGTTTATGTACGCTAAAATCAATTGCAGGCTGTTCAAAACAAGTATAAATTACGAGAAGAAGGGATTACCTTTTCTAATTGTTTTAAAAATTATTGCATTGAACATAATGACACTTCATACTTGAATAACTTTGTAATTGCGACTGATTGGTTATGTAATTGGTGATAATTACCTTAATTTTGTTTGTTTTGACTGTTTGAGAATTTTAGTATCTGAATCTGAATTGTAATGAATACTGCAGCTGAAAAACATAATAGAACGTGCAAATTCACGTTCAGCTCTGTGATCTTGTTGTACTTGGACTACTCTTGGACTTTTTAAGAGCATACTCTCTTTTGACGCATTTGAATGGAGACACTCCAACCAAAGAGGCTAATTTAACGATTATCCCAAAATGTTCAAAGGCTTCCAAAGGTATTGACCCTATTACTCTCCTATCTACTTTTCTGGAAAGCAATATAACAACGCTGTTGAAACAATAATCCCCATATTTCTTCTAGAGTAATACATCGTACATCTAAGATAACCAATTAGGACGATGACAGCAGTAGAAGATTACATATTTACATAGATATGTAACTAATATACATCTAGATAAGAAGTCTACGTTCATTGAATATATTTTATTGCATTTTTATGCCCTGCGAAGAACAGGTTAAAAGTGAATTAAAAAACAGCGGGCTAAATTCAAATCTATTTGTTTGACATTTGGATTTTTGTG
Organism: Tomocerus qinae; assembly: GCA_020055645.1. Classification (NCBI taxonomy): domain Eukaryota; kingdom Metazoa; phylum Arthropoda; class Collembola; order Entomobryomorpha; family Tomoceridae; genus Tomocerus; species Tomocerus qinae. Next base: position 53,419,385 of record CM034546.1, on the reverse strand, counting down.
TTTGCATTAGGTAAACTGTATTGTTTGTATTTTTCCTCGGTTTAACTAAATACGAAATGTAAACAACGTTTAATCATGTGACCGTGCTTCCAATCTATATAAATCTATTCATATTTATTTAAATAATATTATTTCTGGTGAACAAATCTAAAACATATTAATTGTGCTTTAAGCCAGGAAACGGCTATGAGCTTTGACTACTGAGCCCAGGTATAAATTTTCTTGTTGAAACTTTCTGTGAACTTCGCTTTGTGTTTCTGTTGACACACTTTTGGCCGAGGTGAGCCCATGGGACAGTTTTCCTTTGGGAAGTTCGTATTTCGACGTAGATGATTTTTAATACCCAAATCTGCTACAATTCAGTAAAAACAGGAATAAGGACGGAACTTCATTTGGCTTTGACAGTTATTGTTCTCGGAAAGTAATATAATATTGAGTTATCTGTCAATTAAATTTATCCTATATACTATATGGAATATATTATACTAGGTAGTGAGGGAAGGCATCAACCTTCTCAAATATTAATAACTCTATCATAGCGTGGTTTAGAAAGCTAAGCTTTGGATGAGAAAAGAGTAGTAGGACTTCTGGAAAACACTAAAGTCGAATAAGGATAAGCGATAAGTACTTTTGGCCAAAATGTAACCAAACTGTTCAAAAATTATTTTCCAAAATGACGTTTGCCAAAATGATGGTCTTCCGCATATATTATTAAGTCACGATTTTTAAATTTCATATAACTTTTTCTCATTATTTGCTCAATTTGGCATTATTTTATTTAGCTGTATTATTTTTTATGGCCAACAAAAGTAATATTAAAATTAAAAAGCAAAATGTTGAAATTAAATGGTCAATTGATGATTTGTGGTAGTGACATAGTTTTAAACACTATCAATTTTCTGATGTACCTATTGTATAGAATTATAATAAGATTAGCTGAAGAATAGTTTAAAACGAACGTCAATTCATTCACACTTAGCAGCAAGCAATTCTAACTATACATCAGCTAGTTCTCCAACATTCCCTGCAGACATCAGCAATTTCACCACGCCCCTGCTAATACTTAATGCAAAACCAGGGACGCTTAGTGCAGTGATTGGCTCCTCCAACCCTATCCTAAAATATACCTCTTTTTGAGAACGCATTAACCTTTTGACATATCTGACATTCTGTTTGTTTTGTGAAGTATAAAGCTTGGAGTAGCTTTTTACCGTGTCGTTGTACATTTGTGTAATTTTGTACGTTGCAGCTAAAACTAAACAGTAGTTAAGAAAACCCAAAAATAGACAGTAGCAAATGAAAATAATGATGAGGAAGTGTAAGGACTTTGCGTGCTTTATAACAATGAAAATACCAATTATTAATGATCTCGTGACCAGTGACTGGACAGGTGCAGCAATGAAACCAAATAATTCTTGAGTATACTGTAAATAATATCGAAAGATAACGCTGTATTTCATTATTATTGCAGGTTCTTGGCGAACGATGTCTACTGATCTGTACTGTTTGTTTCCCAACCTGTAATCAATAATATTTATTATTAAGGGTCAGGTATACACAAAATACGGAGGAATTCAATAAATAAAGGTCAAATAAATTTGATGGGGAAGTATCTATGACTACGATTTAAAATCGCATAGAGGCATAGAAATTTACTCTATGACAAGGTTGACAAAAACTTTTTTGGCAAACTGGAAACTCCTCCGAGAATACCGGTCGTAGAAAGACAAGATTGGTCTCTAAATTCACAGAAAAACCTGGTTGAGGTCTGGTATATAAATCTAATTCATATTCATCTCCAATTTCGAGATATTGCGAATTTAAAATTAAAACCTTAATATCTCGAAATTGGAGATGAATATGAATTAGATTTATATACCAGACCTCAACCAGGTTTTTCTGTGAATTTAGAGACCAATCTTGTCTTTCTAGGACCAGTATTCTCGGAGGAGTTTCCAATTTGGCAAAAAAAGTTTAGGGCTAATTTGATAGTCGAGGTCAGGTCAAGTTACTTGGTAACCCTTCCTCTTAAGTACTCCCATAAATATGGTCATATTTAAATTAGCAGAATGTGCTAGATAAGCAACGTATCTGATTACGGTTCCTAATTTGACTTACTTCAACTCATTCACAAAGACGCACATAGCACAATACCCAATCACCACTGCCCCCAATGCCATACCCCCCGTCGAGACAATGGCAGCCGTCATCCAAAAGAATAATATCGCCCCGAAAATTACTATAGAGAAATGTTGATATTGTGTTGGGAGCTCCACGTACAGAAATACAGGCTGTCGGTGCAGAATTAGATACAACGCAGTAGCAATAAAGGGAGATGTGAAGAGCCATGTATTCAGCACTTTTAACCCATTAGCAAGGGATTCATTTGACTTTGCTTCTTTCTTGTGCATATAGTTTTCTAAATAACATTATTCAATAGGAGATTGTATTGTTTAAAATTTATAATATATTAATTTGAAGACAAAGTTTTACCTTCAAATTGACAAAGGATCTCCAAAATGTCGGTGCACATTAAAGCCACATCACATGAATACCTTATATATATTATGTCAAGCAAGACTGCACACCAACATACCAGGCTCGCAACCATAGACAAAATATATGACAATATTGCGTCTTCCCTGTTTGAGAATCTTATTATCTGAATTGTGAAAAATACGGCAGCAGAAAACCATAAAACTGCGTGCAAATTGCTAATTGCAGTTGTAATCTTTTTGTCGTATTTTTTAAGAGAATACTCTCTTTGGCTCCATTTGAATGGAGACACTCCATACAATTGAGCTAACTTAACAATGACACCAAATTGCTCAAAAGCTTCCTCTGGTATTGACCGTATTATTTTCTTTTCTTCATTCCTGGAAGGCAGTCTAACATCGCTGTTAATATAACCTCTATATTTCTTCCAGAGTTTTACACCGTCCATCTAAGACGGCCAATTAGGACGACAATAATAAATAAAAGGTATTTATATAGATATAATTTTGTCTTTCCTGACTGGTTCTATTTATCAAAATAGACGATGTTTACAGCGGGTGAAAATGTGTATGCGACTGTAGCTTTTTGTTTAGCCGTTCCACTTAAATTGTTTTGAAGTACAAAAAATATAGTATTTATTCTGGTTTATGTGCTTTTAAATATTCATTGCTCGGGCAATGGTTACAAGTCTCGGAAAAAGCAGGCGAAATAACAATTTACGTATTGGAAGTACCTAAATGCTGATATAATTAAATGATAAAACATTTAATACGCCAGTTATTCCTTGCCTCATATATACTGGCTTACCTTTCTATTAAATAAGTATACAATTTATTTTGTATACAGCCAAACTTTAATATAAAACCTAGTGTTGACTTGAATCTACTCCTTGGTATTTGTTCTCAACTAAATATAATTTTAAGACCAATGTTTGCTCAACATGGCATGGAAATGTCTGCCTCATCAATTTAAATAGCCTATATGAAGTTAGGAGTAATACAATATAATACCTTCAAACCTATAATACCTAAATAATATTATTTTTGACAATATATTATTTCTTTATTTAACATAAGGTCAATCACAGCCGACAAAAGTATTCCAGACTTAGTCATTGCTCTTATATTTCAATTGTATTATAGAGGAGTACAATGGCTTTTAGCTTTGATTAAATTCTATATGTTTAGGATTTTGTTAGATATACCAGACAAGATTTTAGATGTGAATAATAAGAATAATAAAAAACCATGTATTACTGCTACGGCTATTTTACAAAAAGAGAAGATAGCTTACTGGTTATATTTTATCAACAATATAAAGCATGCATGACGGAATGCTGTGCAGGAATGATTTGAGTATTTTAGCATTGCATAGCATAGCATTTTATAGCACATTTAATAGTAAACCAAAAAGTATGGGTATTTACTTTTATATTTATAATTCCAACATATTGCTAATGAAACTAACATCTTTTAAATTGTCTGGAAACCGTTTGTTTTGCATGAGGACCAGTTTGTTCACGGGGGACTAGTTTTTTATGGGAAAATGGCAGTTTGTTTGCGTGAAGACCAATTTTTGTTTTTCGGGAGGATCAATTTGTTTACTTTTTCTGGAGGACTACATAGTTTTAAACAGACAGTTTAATAAAACAAATTGATTGACATGCATTTTTGTCGAAACTTTATTTTTAGTTTTTATGTTACAATTTGAAATATTATGTACATGTAAATTTAATGTGAAATTCACCGTATTTCTTTATTCCGAATAATTGATTTACGAGAAGTTAGTAAACATAATTCCGTAATATAATTTTTTTTCTTTTCCATTTTCTATTATGGTTTAAATATAATTATAATATAATAGTGAACCCAGCTAAGGGGCAAATCTAGCACTCAAAAGAAATTCAGCAGGCCACCCATCACAGTAATAAAAACATCCCATTAGGTTATTATGTTAATTTTGTAAATACAAATTATATTTTAATTAATATACTTTTATTTTCTGCAGTGGCAAGGCTGTATTGAGGGGGGCATAGGGAGCAGCCACCCAAAATCCAAGAAAAGGGAAAATTTTTTCTCAAAATACCAAAATATTTCGCTTTAGGCTATTTTTGACTCATTTTAAACAAAATAAGCCAAAATTTTTCGCGCTTTGCGCGAATATGCCAAAAGCATATAAGTGTATGACGTCATTGCCCCCTCCAAAATCGACTTCTAAATACGGTGCTGTACAGTGGTTGGAAAAATTAGCTGCAGCCCCAACTTCCTGATAAAAAGGAATTTCCTACACCAAATTAATAACTGTAGTTCGTAGAATCAAATACAGGGAACAATGAAAAACTCTATTTTCGAAAAAACTCCCACAAAGTTACCAAAACGCTTCCCATTTAAAATCAAAAAAATAAGATTCCCCGTGGGATTTTGGAAAACCGTACAAATCCCATGAGTACAAACTTACGAATAAATATTTTTATAGAATAAATCGTGGCTCTGGCTCCCAGTACTGTTATTTCATTCTACAAAAAGATGGTCCAACTGGCCCAATGGAATCAAGAGGGTAGTAAAAAGTATACCCAGCTCTACTAAAAAATTGAATAAGTTTGTCGATATAGCAGAACCAATTTGAATTAGAAGTTTTGAAATTCTATTTAATAAGCCACATTACGATTATTACGAAATGTCCCCTTTCGCTAATCATTCCCATTCCATCACCACTCACCATTCAACCTTCTTATGTAAATTTCTATTATTGTTTTGATGTTATCATAATAATATGAAACGACTCATTTTGGTGGTTTAGAGGAATTGGACTGTTGGACTTGCGCATTTTGCTTTTAAGGAGCCTGCATATATTACGTGCGTAGTTAATGGGAGGAGGAGGTATTCAAAAGTGTTGCAGTCAGCACTTGCGTTTCACATGGTGGGAGTGGGTTTTGCGTAACGTAATATATGCAAGTTTCCTTGGTTCTCCCTACCACACGTACATATATATATATATAGACAGGTAAATTTATTGCTTTATCAAGTCTGCGATTATATATAGAGATATTTGTATAATAATATATAATCTTAAAATACAGACAGAGGAGAAATTTTATCTCCATCTGGGTTTTCTCAAAATAAACATCATATTATTATTATTATTATTATTATTATTATTATTATTATTATGATATTATTATCTAATAATTTAAATTCAATTCAATATTAAGTAATTTATTTTTTGATACTTAAAAACGAACAATTTGTATTAAAACAATTCAATTTCGCGTGCTTTTGATAACATTTGGATAATTAATTCTTGTGGAGATGGAATCAATTCATCAACATTTGGAACATATTTACGAAATTTTGAACTGATATTTTGGAGAAATTGAGAACCTTGTTTTGAAAGACACAATTTCAATACTAAATTAAACTCGGCCAGTATCTGTTCAGCATCTTTGTCAAAGTAAATCATTCGAAAAGGATATAGAGCAGATTTCTCTCCTTGAACCTGTAAAGCTTGGGAATATTCTGAAAATTCAACTTTCTTCCATGGAGGTATGCCAAAAACTTTTGAAAGCTCCTCGGCAGTTTCGTCCATATCCAAGCTATGAGGATTCATCAAGTTGTAAATTCCACTTGAAACTTCATCGTTGAAAAATAGGTCCATACTAATGTTTGCACATTGTTCAGCAGGGGCGCAGGTAAATCCAGAAGGGTAATCAGATCTCATTCCAGTTTCCTTAAAAGACAGGATAATAGAGAAGGCGTGATTCTTTTGGAAATCCGCGATTTCTGTGAGATTGTCATTTATTATCAGCGGAAATCTACAAACGAGGCAAGGAATTCCTCTTCGGATTGCTTCACTCATCAGTTTGTCGCCAACAAATTTTGACACAGCGTAGCCCATTGCAAGTCCATCTCCATAATTGTCTTCTTCAATCAACTCCTCCGACAAACTTTCTTCGGCTAAAGAAACCCTATTGCATCCAAGAATAGACGAGGCATAGAAAATTCGCTTCATTTTTCCAATTGTTGCAAATTCCATGATTTTCAGTGTCCCCAAAACGTTCACAGTACGTAAATCTGTATTCTTGTTTTCCCATTTTTGATACATTTCCACATGATGACTTTTTACTGCTGAATGTACAATCGCGTCAACTTCCTGGCTTAGTTCTTCATATTCCTGTAAATCTAGGCCAAGTTTTTCGAAGCGTAAATCCCCGGCTACTAAAATAACTCGATTTTGATTGTCTGCGTAAGATTTGATTCCATCTAAAATATCTTGCGCCAGTTTTAACGATGTTTTTCTCACAAGACAATAAATTTTCAAATTTTCTTTTTTTAACAATTTTCGGAGTAAATAAGGTCCAAAATTCCCCGTTAATCCAGTTAGTAAAATTACATTGCACTTGGATGCAATGGGTAGCTCACCAAATGCTTGAATATGTTGTGGTAATTGGGAATCGGTTTTAATTAAGCTTTGTAATTTATCCATATTTACTAATAAAATCCAAAAATTCTTAAACGTGCACACAAAGCGTACTACACGTATCTAAAGAAGAATTAACAATGTTCATGCTTCAAAGTTGTAAGCCATTATATAAGCTACAGAAGACAAGCTTAGTTTAACGATAGATATTCGAAGGTACTGTAATAGAAAAACTTTTCTGTACTGTAATAGAAGAAAGAACTGACTCCGGTTACAACAAAGATGTTTTTTGCATATATTATTGCCGTGTAAGATATGATATTTACGCCACGTAAAGCAAATTTTAACATTTTCCTCGTGATTCAAGGAAACATGAGGCATCATTTAAACAGAAAAATTAAACCGGTTACTCATAATTTCGCTAATGAGATATATTTGCCAATGCAATATTGATTAGGAATCAATTTTAATGGGAGTTCAATTCCTTGAATCTTGTTTTCAATAATCAATACAACAATAAATTGATTGAGACCTATTCAGACTAAAAGTTGATAGAAAAGCTTAACAGCAAAAAGTGAGTTTTTGGCAAAAGGGAAAAGGTTAGGTACAAAAGGCATTTTGCCTACTTAAAAGTCAGGGAACCAAAAAATAACTCCTTTTTTACTAAAATGTAAGAACGTACTACTTTTTCAAAAAAGACATCCTTTTACCTTTTTTGCTTTATTTACATGTAACGTGGAAGTAAATTGGGCACGCGGCACGTTTCTACATCAAAAAATATAAAAAGTAAAAAAAGGACAGCTTTTTAAAAATTTCCTTCTACCCTTTTTATAAAATTAGGTAAAAGGCAAAAAAGGTCATTTTTTGTTCCCTGGTAATTGTATGATTGTGCCAAAAATAGTATTATTGGTCTGCATGTGCAATAATGTAGTTTTTCTTCCTATTAGTATAGTAAAGCACTCAATTCCTAATCTGCACTGAGTCGTTCTTTCCATTTAGGTCGTGACAGGACATTCGAGGACGATTTTAATGGAAATGGTCCTTCAAAACTCCATGTACTCTTTAAGTATCATATATTTCTAGTTTTTAAAAAATACTTTGTAATAGAAAAGATGACTCAATGATTAATTTTAAAATTTATGAAAATTATGTTTCATGTCATATTATGACGCCTGTTTACAAATAATGTATGAAATTTTGCTTCCGGTGGCTTCGCCAATCCGTTTCTTGCACACAATAATTATTATAGTTTCACTCATTCACTCACACTAATCTCTTTGTATTCGAAAGACAATGGGTCATTATATTACAATACAATGACTTAACTTCAGTGCAAACTTCGAATCGAGCAAATCAACGTGGGAGGTTCATTGTAATGCAACATAAAATAAGCAAATGCCCGATCCTGCGGAATCCGACTAAATAATTCCGTATTGTATTTTTTTCTCTTTAGTTGTATGTTCAAATGTAATCAAAAATTCAAAATTAGATCTACAAGTTTGTATATAACTTCTGTACATGGTAATGTATTTTGTATGACTACCATGTACCCTGATATCCTAAAGACCTTACGAGGAAGATATCTTGTAATAAATATTTATATGATCCATTGTCTTTTGAATACAAAGAGATTAACGTGAGGGTGAAACAGTTATACAAATAATAATGAATACATATCTTTAGCATTATCATCAGTACAGCGTTTATAATAATGATCTTTTCTCATAATATAGGGCATAAACACATTAATGTATTATTATAATATTAATGATTCATTCCCATCACAAATACAGTATAGTTCCCGCATTATTTCCTTAACATTTGATGTAAGCATGTAATTGACAATAACCTATTCATTTGAGATATATTGTTCATTAAATATTTTCGAATTTATTTGTTTCATGTCCACAGGTTTTCTTATAGTAATATATTTTTTTCATTCCCAGGTTTTTTATGAATTCTTATGGATATGTTCGTAACAAATTGTATTTATAGTTAAACAATATTTGATGGTGTGAGTGAGAACTTCTGTGATTTCCCAGTGGTTATGTAAAGTCCTAAGATAGAATGATTTATTTTGTATGCATTAAATAATTGCAATATGCAGTAAGAATTTTAATGTATGGAAATTTATAATTTTTATATTGCATGGGAACTACTTGTGTCAGATGTTTTGTAAAAATGATACCTGAAATCGTACAGTAAAGATTACATGCAAGTAGTATACATTGGCGCCATGCAAGAAAGAAATGCCTCGTGCATGCATTCTAGTTGCCATTCCTGCTTGCATTTACTATTGAATTTAAATGACTTGATTAGCTGACTGGCTTAATATTCGTATGAGGAAAATGACTTGTTATTAACTTCTGCTTTGTACATTAGGAAATTAATTAAATATTTTCATTAAAAATACGTTAATAGTAGCCTTTCATCTAAAGCTAGTTAATTAAAAGGTACACGTAACCGAGTCAAAACGAATAAGGAATTATTAATGCTGTTTATTTGATATATTCACTAGGTTAAGAAAATGCAAAATAGTGCATTTTATCCTGTATGTCTGCATAAATCATTGATAAACATAAGAATGAGAAACTGAATATTAAATTAGGACAGGTTTCAGATAAATTTCTTGAGAAATCTCAATACTTCCTTTTACCTTTTATGTTTGGTAGTTTAGTAGCTAGTTATCTTTGGTTTTTAAAGTTAATACCATTTGACTTAAATAAAATTTTTATGAAGAATTAATGAAGTCTAAAAATCTTTATTTATTGGTGTTTACGTTGCATATCTGCTAATAATTGGTTTTGGGCTGGAGCTTTGGTATACGGTGAGTAAAAGAGCACAATACACTTTTTATTGCATCCGAGAATAGATGTGGCGTAGAAAATTCGTCATCCAAATGTAGACAAAACTTTACTTTCAATAAACGCAGAACGTTCATTCATGGTATAAAAATTCTGTTTACTTCATACTCCGCTTTTGATATACTGTCACAATTTCACAGGATGACATTTTCTGCTTAATAGACAGTCATGTCAACTTCCTGACTAAGATCTTCATAGTTTTGTTAATGTAGGCCAAGTTTTTCAACATACAAGTCCTTAGTAAATAAAATGACTGGATTATTATTGCCTGCGTACGATTTAATTCCTAAATTGTTGATATTGATATATTATAAAGGAAATTGGGGTTAATTTAAAACATCTTGCACCAATTTTCGAGACGCTTTTTACAAAACAATAGATTGTTGAGTTTTCTTTTTGAAATTTTCGGAGTAAATAAAGCTAATGCTTTCCCAATACACTGTGGTTACTGTCATGAGAATGGTTCTTCCCTACAATATACTTACTCCCTAAAGCTTGATTTTTTGTGACTTGGTAATTATAAATCTTTTTAAATTAGATTTTGCAATTGTTCCCTTTCCTGATGTACTGTTTATAAACCGATGACTAAAAGCAAGCGTATTAAAAATTGCAAATGTTCGGGTATGTTTTATAATAATTGACAAATATTCTTTTATAGAATAAACGACCTTTTTAAGGTAAAAATAGCTAAATAAGAACACTAATCAGATAAATTGCGAGTCGATAAATAAAACTATCACTTTAATTAGTGTTATGGCAATGTAACGATATATCTCCACCAAAGAGGAATTTGACAGTGTAAATAAAAAAATAAAAACCGGACCAGTGTTTATGTATGTATGCATGTATATGTATATCAAATAAAGAAAAACAATAAGTTTTTGGAAGAGCTTGTCTGCTATATACTACAAAACTTTTAACAATTAACAAAGGGTTACGAACTAAAAATTTATTCATGACTGTATATTATGCAATAAGCATTATCATTTTATTTATGATATACTTCCTTATTTGACTTCTTGGTAATTAATGTTTTCAATAATGTTCCCCAACGTATACCTCCGTGTACTAAATTTAGCACATGAAGGTATGCGTTGGGGTACATTATTGAAAACATTAATTGGGTTTGTACTCTGTCTAGTATTATCTTATGCTACTCCGTTACATGTATATCTGTATCAAGCATAATACACACAAAAGCCCTCGTTGCTTGGGTTCAAATTCTTTCCATTCTGTGATGAAGTCTATGCATAGTCGATCTGTATTTATGATTGATTTTTATGCCTTATTGATTGCAGATATTTCTTTGTAAAATCGCATTATAAGACATGCATTTAAATTTCTCTATTTTGAGACAGAAATAATTGGATTATTTGTCTTACCCAATTTCAACCTGCTTAAAGGTCAATGCTAAAGGTTCACTAGACAAAAAATTATCCTTATATTCTACAGCACAGATGGAATACAGAAATTCGTTATTGCATCATTCTGACTTGATATTTGCTTCATGCATACATGCACACAATATTCAAGAAATACTGTTCGTATTATATCTTAACAGGATTTTTTTTTGTCGTTTCTGTTGCCATTATTGAAAGGATTGTAAAAATGCTTATTGGCAAGCTTAGTTAATGGTAACTAGAAGGAATGAGTGTTCGGAGCACAGCCCAACGTCAAATACTTTCGTGGTTTGGATTTTTAAATTTATTTAAGTACGATATTCACTCTGTCAATACAAAAACATTATCATTAGGTACAGTTAAAGACAGTTTTCTACTCTACACTCGGTTACTATTATAAATAATCAATATTTTATTTTTCCTGTTCCTTGTAAAAATATTTTAGTTGTGAACTCTAGCATAATATCGTAGTGTAAGTGATTTAGATTACAATCTGTTAGTTTAAAATATTTGGAATTAAACAATTAAAGGCTCTTGATTTACAACACACGATTCCTGAAGATTGGTTTTTGAAAAAGCAATATTGTTTGAAATCCAAAATTTTCGATTTCGGTTGAGCACCTAATTAAAAATTCTAGATCATAATATTATGTAATTATTGCTGGTACTACAGAAAATCGAAAGCTGTATTCACACTTAAATATTTTGCACTATATTTATTTTTAACTTTTCCGAAGTCATGGTCATTATATTTCCTATAATCGGTGGTTATCAAATTGAATCATACTGCCAATAGTAGGCATCAATAGAATTGAATTATAGATAATGTATGTGTTCAACAGGAATCCGCTTTGTGAAACAAAAGTCCTAAAGAGATGGATAAAGCTATCGCTGTTGTGGGAATGAGCTGCAGATTTCCAGAATCAAATAACATCGAAGAATTTTGGGAGTTGTTGGTGAATGGAAAAGAGGCGATACGGGAACCCCCAATTTGGCGTTGGGTTGGTGATGAACATTTGGCTAATGATCCAAATGTGAGAAGTCAAAAGGCAGGATTCCTGAAATGTCCTGTTGATACTTTTGACGCCAAATTCTTTGGCATCAGTCCTCGAGAAGCTGAAATGACGGACCCTCAACAAAGAATGTTGCTTGAAGTAACTTGGGAATCGTTGGAAAAAGCAGGAATTAATCCGACGGAACTACGAGGAACGAGAACTGGAGTGTTTTCAGGTGTCTGGAAAAAGGATTACGAAAAATTAATGATGTGCTACACTCCAGATAGATTACTAGGACTTCAAGAAGAATTTATGGGAAACTCTTTTTCAGCCATTTCTGCTCGTATAGCTTATCAATTGGGGTTGACTGGACCAAATATTGCTACCGAATCCGGGTGCGCCTCTTCAATGATAAGTCTTCATTTAGCTTGCCAAAGTTTATCTGCAGGGGAGACTGATTTGGCAATTGTTGGAGGTGTCAATTTACTGCTTTTTCCTTATACTATTGAATCAATAAAAGCCAGTTTAGGCATGTCCCCTGACGGGAAATGTAAAGCCTTTGACGCCAACGCTGATGGGTACGGGCGGGCAGAGGGATGCGTATCAATTGTGTTAAAACGCTACCCTGACACTATTAAAAGCGGCGATAACGTTCTGGCGTTAATTCGGGGGAGTGCCGTGAGTCAAGAAGGAACCAGTTCCGGTTTCGGACTACCAACTAAAGATTGTCAGGCTGAATGCATGGAAGTCGCACTTAATAACGCTAAAATTTCTCCGAGTATGATCAGCTATATTGAGGCTCATGGTACAGGTACAATTACCGGAGATCCTATAGAAATATCAGCCATCTCTGAGGTATATTCTTCGGAGCGTAGAGAACCTTTGTGGATTGGGTCTGTAAAAGCAAACATTGGCCACACCGAATCGTGTGCAGGGTTGACAGGATTAGTCAAAGTGATTTTAGCGATGAAACATAAAACAATTCCACCTCATATTTATTGCAACAATGTCAACCCAAAAATTGATCTTGGGGCCATTCCTGCTTGTTTACCGAAAGAAGCAGTAGAGTGGAAAACGTATGGTGATGCTCCAAGAATAGCAGGTATCAATTCTTATGGCTTCACTGGGGCAAACGTTCATGTCATTGTTCAAGAACCTCCTACTTTTAATGGGGTAGACCAAAGTGCTTTAAATGGAGATTACACAGAAACGTATCAGATTGTAACGATATCTGGTAGGTCTGAATACAGTATAAATGAATTGGCTATTAGGTACAAACAATTTCTAGAGTCCCAACCAAACAATTTCCAAAATTTTTGTTATACGGCAAATGTATGTAGAGCAAAATGGAATCGCCGTATTGCAGTAATAGGGAAAACCCCCGAAGAGATTGTTAAAGGTCTAGATATAACTAACAGTGAGGTAAAGAGGGTAATTTCACCAACAGCAAAAGTCGTTTTCCTTTTCACAGCTCAAGATTCACAATATTTAGGAATGGGAGAAAATCTTTACCGAAGTCATCCTTTGTTTCGGCATCATTTTGATGAATGCTCAAAAATTGTGAAGAAACTCACAAACTCTTATTTACCAGATTTTATTTGGTCAAAGAATTATGGAGAACAAAAGGATAAATCCTTTTATGATCCAATATCCATTTTTTGCATTGAGTACTGTTTATGGAAGTTGTGGGAAAATTTAGGAGTGATTCCAGATTTTATCCTTGGTCACAGTATGGGAGAAGCTGCTGCCTCCGTTGCAGCTGGAATTCACAGATTAGAGGACGCAATATATTTGTTGATAGAGCGGACGAAATTATTTGACGAATTGCCTTATGGACAAATGCTTGCAATTATGGCTGGAATAGACATAGTGAACGACTTGCTAAGAATATTCCTTAAAAATAATAATTCAAAATGGTTAGATATTGCGGCAATCAATTCTAGTTCTCAAACTATTGTTTCTGGCAGAAATGAAACAATCAAAATATTTAGCCAATTTTGTAGTGAACATTCAGTAAAGTCAACAATTATGGCTCCAGAGCGAGCTTATCACTCTCGAGATATGGACTTAATTCTTCCAAAATTGGACAAAATAGTTTCAAATGTTTGTTACGGTATTCCCAAATACAAATACATCTCTAGCACTACTGGTGAGATAGTTACCGACAGAGAAGTGAATAAAGACTACTGGATAAGAAATACAAGAATGCCAGTAAATTTTAAAAAAGCATTTGAATTAGCAGTAGAGCAAGGTGGGAGAGTTTTCGTCGAACTTGGTCCACAGCCTGTTCTTATGGGTATTGGGAATACTATTGCCAGCAAAGATATTTCTAAAGATTGTCTTTGGATTCCATCAATGAGGAAATCGGGAGATGAATGGAAAATCTTTTTAGAAGGCGTGGGCAATTTATTTGTCAACGGAATTGATATTGATTGGAAATCATTCTACTCCCATTTTAATTATCAAAAAATTGCCATTCCAACTTACCCGTTTGATCACAGTAGAAGCTATTGGTATGAGAAGACAATTGGATCTATTCCAAACGTTGAGAAAGTAAATCTTGCTGAAGATGTTACAATAACTGAAGAAAAACAAGAATCTCAAAGTAGCCAGAAAACGTTATTGGACGAAATCCAATATAAATCGCCAGAACAACAATTGGAACTAATTCAAACTTGCATTGCTAATATCGTTAGTAAAATATTAAGATTGGGTGACTCAGACTCAATAAACTATAGCGAAACATTTGTTGATATGGGTATGGATTCGTTAAGAGCCGCCGAGTTTAGAAATTATCTCCAAAAAGTTCTGGGTGAAAACGTTTCAATAAATTGGTCCACTATATTAGATTGTCCATCAACAGAAGCTCTTAGCAAGTACGTATTAAATACTTTATTATCAACGGTTAGCTTAGACGAAGATGAGCTAGATCTCAATGAAATAATAAAAATAGACTCCAAGTTATGTAACGACTTAGTAGTAGAGGAAATTTTCAAAAGGCCTCCAAGTTTTCAATATATTTTGCTAACAGGAGTGACGGGAACACTTGGACCTTACATGCTTCAGGAACTTATACTGGCTAACCCAACCATTACAATAGTTTGTATTATCAGGGCAAAATCTGGAGCTCTAACTGAAAGCCGATTGCGTGGCACATTATTAAAAAATAATATTAGTGACTGTATCCTTAAAAACTGTGTAATTTTGAATGGTGATATCGGTGATGAGTATTTTAAATTGTCTAGAGATAAATATCTCGAACTATCAGAAAAAGTAGAAGCGGTTGTACATTTGGCAGTGAAAAATAATCACGTAGAAAGTTATAAAATTCGCGGTGGTCAGTTAGTTGATGATATCCGGACAGTTAATGTCGTTGGTACTAAAAATATATTGCAGTTTGCTGCTACAAAGAAAAATAAGTTTGTTTTCCATGCATCGTCAATTGGAGCCATCACAAAAAATACTTTAGCTGAAGAACTCCCAGCAGATGATAACTTCGGAGAGGGAATTACTATGGGCTATGCAGTATCTAAATTTATCAGTGAGAAATTAATAAAACAAGCGATGGACGAAGGAATTGATTGTGTAGTCCTGAGATATCCGTTTATTATGGGCAACAGTGAGACTGGACAATTTTTCTTCGAAACGGATCATTTGATGTTGGGGCTATTAACATTTCTTAGATTAAATAAAATTCCGAAATCTGTATTAAATAATGGTATACCCTTTATTCCAGTTGAAATAGCTGCCCGAGTTTCAGTGAAAATGTTTAATGATTCAAATACATCTTTGGGAGTTTATAATTTTGTCGGACCTGATTTGTGGGCCATTTTTCCTAAAGTAGCTAAACAATTTGGTTATATTTTGGAAGTAGTTGACGATGCCACTGTACTAAAAGCGGTTATTGAAGAAGGGGAAAATTCTTTAATGTTCAACTTGAAAGACATTTATAATCATGAAAATGCTTTAGATCACATGTTTGGGTCCAGTATATTTTTTACTTTAGAAAAATCAAACGAAGAGCTAAAACAATGTTCCAAGAAGTTTTGTAAATATGCCGCTGATAGCAGTATCATAAACTTTGATGGCGAGAGTTTTATTACAGCATATTTTCACTATGCTAAAGATAACGGAATATTAAAAAAATATTGTCCAATCAGGTAGCTATTTCGACAATTTCGATTAATTTCTAGATACCTGTAATATTATGGATTTGTAGGGGGGGACTTGCAAACATTTATTTTTACAAATTTTTCTCACTTTATAGAGGTGATTAAACTAAAGTTAAAATTAAACTACACCATTTTTAGTTACGAGTAAGATTTTCAATTATAACTTAGTTATACTTCTACAAAAAACTATGGACCTTTCTCTGTAATTAATCGCAAGAATTAAAGCATTAAAATTCGGAAAAATTCCGAAAAAGTATTTATTAAAGAGTTCCATAATTTATTATTTTACCTGCCTAAAAACATTATTGATTAATCTTATGGATGAATTGCAGCAAACAATCAAGAGGTAGGCACATATTATTGCAAACCATACTGAAAACGTGTAAAGGAAACCGTGCATTGAATTTGCACATTTAATACTCCAAATCTCTGGATAGATTTTCCGTAATTATAATTCTACCTCCCCTTATCTACACTAAGTATTAACTATTTGGATGATACGAAAGTAAAATTAAAATATTTCCAAAAATTTGATCACCGACTGAATATTTTGATGAGTCAGGATTTCAGATGTCACATCTCGGAAACCTGCTTGTAACGTTTCCAGCCCCAACTTCCACCCCTGCAAAGAGATCCGGAAAAATAATTTTTAGCTAAAAATACAAATAAAGATAGTTTATCACAGCTTGGAAATCCAAAATGGAAAGACTAAAGACCGAAGGAATGTCAAAACAAAAAATATTTAATTAGTAGTTAAAACTTTTACTATCTCTCAATAAGAGGTTTGTTGATCTAGCTATAAATAACTGAAAAAGTAAGATTACAAAAATTCGTTCTGCTGTGTTCAACCTGATTAAATGTTCTTCAAACAATATAAATTTAATAGATTTTCCCAGAGACCCATTCATTGATATTACGGACTACATACCATCTGCAAAGTATTTTAAATTAATTCACAACTACATTACACATATCTGGGTCTTCATCCGCAGGTAATAGTATTTTATTTACGATGGAGTAAATTTTTTTATTAGATTTGTACTCTTTATAGGAGAGCGTTGTCTGTCTGTCTGTGTACTTGGCCCCCGTAACTTTGGACTGGAGTAAACATTTTCAATAGTTCGGATTATTAAAGCTGAGCGCATAATCGGACTCTGGCCTCATTTGAGTTCAGTTTTTAAATGTTATTGACCTGTTATCATTTGGAATATGGATACCAACAAAATAGGCAATGTTGTTGGTGGTTTTCTATTCATTTCTTTGTTAGATATTTTTGTGTTATCCAAATATATTTCGTTCTGTTACACATTTATGTCTGTTATTTTTTAAGGCAACTTCAAAATTTTATTGTAATTGTTTAAATATTATGCATTAAAGTTTCTCAAGCTTTCCTTGTAGAGCATAATGAAAAATAAATTATTGATTTTGCTTTCGTTTTGTTATCCCCTTTAAGATCAACGGTTTAATATTAGTGCTGTAAGTTCACTGAACACAATTTTTCATGGACATAGGATTGTATTCATGGCACAGATAGACCGCAGATATTCGTTATTGCACCATTCTAATCTCTGTTATATACAATTCCATGGAATTCTCATATTCAATAACCTATCTAAGTAGATCATGTTCATAAATCTTCCGCAGTTTTTGCCTTAATGTTTACTAGTAACGATAAAAACGCATATAAAATGCACATTTAGATATGTATATATATTAAGTCTAATTTAATAAACCAAGATGCATGTGTTTTCGTCATCTGTACTCAGTCTAACATAATAATATTCTTGATTGTTGTTTCGTCAATCTTTATTTCAGTTTTTGCTGGGTTCTTCTGATAGCTGGAACTATAAATTGAGAATTCAAGGTGTCATTGGCTTCTTCATTTCTGTTCGTAATTCGTTTTTTTAATTTGGGTAAGTGAGTGCATAAGTTATAGATCATAGCCACAGCAACTATAAATATGTCCAAAGAATCGACAGTGAATAACCGTATACAACATTTAATTTTGAACTATTTTTTTAATTTTCAGAATTCGAGTGCAAAAGTGACTGAAATAAATTACGTGGTTAATAATTGACACAAGGTAACATTTTTATTTCTTTTCTTAATTTGGTTATTGTGCCAAAACAATTATAAATTTATTGTTTTCGTCCTAATGACGTTTACAGAAGTTTTATAATTATATTTTCCGTATATATTTGTGTATCAAGTTTGTAAGGCTACTAGTAAAGTGATATTATGTCCTCCTACTGTCCTACTGTACGTAAAAATGATAAATCTCGTTGCTATTCAAACAACAGTAAAATCGTAATTTACCAATTTTCTATTAAGTATAGTTTTGAACGAACCAATTAAGTTTGTATGGCTCATGTAAAGTTATAATGGTGCGATACTATGGCTATGATATTATAATTATGCAAAACTGACAAATCTGGATAATGTAAGGTAATAACCGATCAATCCACTTAAGGCTGTGTTTGTTTATGGGCTTATTCCGTGGAGACTTCGCTGCTGCGGTCCTAAGCGTTACTATTGTATTCTGCAAAACCCAGATGCATTGGCACTATAAATTTTGCAATGGATTGCAATATTGTTTAATTTATTATCAGGAATTCATCCTATAATTATTTCAGTAATGTTATATATTTATAACATATTGTAGCGTCTTGTGTTGTATTTGTGTGATGAAAATCCAGATTATTGGCGAAACAAAGTAGACATAACTTGTAATGCTCTGCGTATGTATTAAAATCTTCAGCTTGATTTTGTGCAACTTTTGACCCTAAAAGTAATGCTGAGTTTCGGGTGAGAAGGTCCTTGCTTAATGCCGAAATCGTTGTTTTAGCACGGATGATTCACTTTCTGTGACGAATTTCTGTGCGTGGGTGGAATTTTGTGGTCATAGAGAGAGGCCATTAAAAATTGGCAGCGTATCGATCGAAGTTCTGGCAATATGCCGATATTTGATTGTATGTAAATGTAAAAGAGACAAACAATAAATACTGTAAGTAGTCTACTTAGTCATTGCAGTGTGGAAGTAAATAATCATACTATAATAGTATTGTTGTAAAGTAAGATGTATATTTAAAACATCTCGAAGGATAATGGTCATGCAAAACAATCGAAATTGAATTATAATATTTATAAGAAGAGAATTTTTAGGAATGTTAATACAGTAACTATTCTGATTTATTTAGGAGTTATGGAGTCATATTTGTGCCAAAACGTTTGTCCGAGAGAGATGGAGAAAGCAATTGCTGTTGTGGGAATGAGTTGCAGATTTCCAGAGTCAAATAATGTCGAAGAATTTTGGGAGTTGCTGGTGAAAGGAAAAGAGGCGATACGGGAACCTCCAACGTGGCGCTGGGTTGGCGATGAACATTTGGCTCATGATCCGAATGTAAGAAGTCAAAATGTAGGATTCCTGAAATGTCCTGTTGATACATTTGACGCAAAATTTTTTGGCATCAGTCCTCGTGAAGCTGAAATGACGGATCCTCAACAAAGAATGTTGCTTGAAGTAACTTGGGAATCTCTGGAACATGCAGGAATAAATCCGACCGAGTTACGAGGAACGAGAACTGGAGTGTTTTCAGGTGTCTGGAAAAAGGATTACGAAAAATTGATGATGTGCTACACTCCAGACAGATTACTTGGACTTCAAGAAGAATTTATGGGAAACTCATTTTCAGCCATTTCTGCTCGTATAGCTTATCAACTGGGGTTGACTGGACCAAACATTGTTACCGAATCCGGTTGCGCTTCTTCAATGATAAGTCTTCATTTGGCCTGTCAAAGTTTAACCACAGGAGAGACTGATTTGGCAATTGTTGGAGGTGTCAATTTACTTCTTTATCCTTATACTGTTGATTCATTAAAAGCCAGTCTAGTCTTAGCACCGGACGGGAGATGTAAAACTTTTGACGCCAACGCTGATGGGTACGGGCGGGCAGAGGGATGCGTATCAATTGTCTTAAAACGCTACGTGGACACCCTTAAAAGCGGCGAAACGGTTCTGGCGTTAATTCGAGGGAGTGGCATGAGTCAAGAAGGAAACAGTTCGGGGTTCGGAACACCTACTAAAGATTGTCAGGCTGAATGCATGGAAGTTGCACTTAATAATGCTAAAATTTCTCCGAATATGGTCAGTTATGTGGAGGCACATGGTACTGGCACAATTACTGGAGATCCTATAGAAATTTCGGCCATCTCTGAAGTATATTCTTCGGAGCGTAATGAACCTTTGTGGATTGGTTCTGTAAAAGCAAACATTGGTCACACCGAATCGTGTGCAGGGTTGGCTGGATTAGTCAAAATTATTCTAGCGATGAAACATAAAACAATTCCACCGCATATCTATTGCAACAATCTAAATCCAAGAATTGATCTTGCAGCCATTCCTGCTTGCTTACCTAAAGAAGCAGTAGAGTGGAAAACGTATGGTGATGCTCCAAGAATAGCAGGTATCAATTCTTATGGCTTCACTGGGGCAAATGTGCATGCCATTATTCAAGAACCTCCTACTTTTAAAGGGGCAGACCAAAGTACTTTAAATGGAAATTACCAAGAAAGGTATCAGATTGTAACGATATCGGGAAGGTCTGAATACAGTATTAAAGAACTAGCTATTCGGTACAAACAATTTCTAGAGTACCACCCAAACAATTTGGAAAATTTTTGTTACACGGCAAATGTATGTAGACCCGTATAGAAATTACCAGCAGAGAGTCTACAGTTTCAACCTGGTTCCCAACCTGGAGAAAATTGGCCCCTTTAACGGTTGATATATTGGAAGGCTTAGCAATCAATTGACTCACTCCAATTGAATAGAATCAACAGGATACAAACAGTACAAAATTTAAAATATATTAACCGTTTAAATTCTGTTGAAACAAATCTGCGCACCTTTACCTGGAGAGAATTGGCCCCTTTACCAGTTGATAATTTTCTACAGTTTCAAACCACTCTGGCATAGATAATGAAAAAAATAATGAACCGCACTGTCCCTGCTGTTTCGACTTTATCTTCTCCGACTTTTTGTATTCTATGAACCTGAGAGGGAATCGAACTCAATTGCTAACCGACATTATGCTTTGATGTATACCTTATGTGTATTTATGACGCCTAACTATACCACTGCGCTATCACTCCTTACTTATGAAAGTATTCAATTATTCCAATCTTATTAGATTTGAGTACACGGAATACACTGACTTTATTTCTTGATACTCAAATCAAAGCTACCTTTGGTTAACAATGGTTGGAAATTGATATCTAAATTAGATTTAAAGGAAGAGTTACAATATTGGTAAGAAACCGCATCTATTTATTTAATTAAAATGTATGAATCCGTTGGGACGGGCATTTAAACTTGATTATTAGCTTCCTTTTTATTCTTCAAAGTTTGCTCTCGCAGGAAGTCCCCCATTGAGCGTCGCAGATCATTTAGCAGCGGACGCTTTCTTTTCCTAATATTGACAACTTCCTGTCCGAACATTTTCATAGTATAAACTAATAGGAAAAAACACATCCTTAGTTTTTCTATATCAGTATGTATATTTTACTTAAATTAAAAATCAATGGCCTAATATTTACCAATTACGGCATCTCTTCGTACAGGGTCCAACGAAGGTGCAATAGGTCGACTATCCTTAAACGCATTGCTTGGATTTCCAAACATTGAGTGCCCTATCATTTCTTCAGCATTAAATAACACGCGCATTAGGTTTCTTGCAAAGATGTTTGGTGTATCTGAAATAGTTTTGATGGTATCCAATTTTTCTTTCGACACAAAAACGTTGTCAGCAATTGCCACATCGTTTTCCTGGCGGAAATTCATATCATGAATTAATAATTATTTGATGCCTAGCCATTTGACAAAATTACTTTTAAAACACGAAAATCTAACTTGTGGTATCATGTTTTCTAATTGTGATTCCAACTCCTGAATTCTCAGTTTTCTCGTGCGGGCCAAGTCTGGATGTAATAATTAAGTTATACAGTAATTATAAACATGGGTATAATATTAGGAATTTGAGGGGTGTAGTTACAATAATTGTTAATATAAATACCTTTGTACTTCTTTACTCGTAATTTGGCTTTCGCCAATTTGGCGGCGATGGTTTCTTCAATAATTTCATTGTCTTTATTTAAAAACTCGGTCTCATTTTGCACTTCATTGACATCAAGACCGTCCATTTCACTTAAAACATTAGTGAGTTGAGATAAAGTAGTTTCATTGGCGACTTTTTTTTGCACAGAATTCTAAAAAAAACAGTTCTTTGGCTCAATGATTTATAATTTAAAGTGTAGTACAGATAAAAGAAAATGTCATTACTAACATGCTGGCCATTACTATTGGGTCGCTTTTTTGCTGAACTTGGTAATGATGACTGAGTGTCTATTGTCTCACTTCCGTCCATTTTCTTTGACCCATTTGTTTTAGCATACACGGATGCCTCAAAATCCATATCTGTTTTCGGACCTGAAAAGCATAATTTGTAATTTAAGAATTTAAATGGTTGTGCAAATGTTTGTACAGATTTTTACATAATAATATAAATATTATTTATTGTTACCATATTGGTGAATTACTCCTTGGTACACCTTACTTTTTCCCCAACGAATGGCAGTTGTTTGTCCCAGTAAGTTGTCATAAGACATAAGTTTAACAGCTTCGTCAACAATCGCACTATGTGACACGGATGAATATTTCCCCTCGCCAATCCATTCCACAAGTAAA
The DNA here is from genome assembly GCA_020055645.1 of Tomocerus qinae. NCBI lineage: Eukaryota > Metazoa > Arthropoda > Collembola > Entomobryomorpha > Tomoceridae > Tomocerus > Tomocerus qinae. The sequence goes on along the minus strand of CM034546.1, from coordinate 53,396,300 downwards.
AAAATTGAGTCCATTTTTTTGTAATTCCAAACAGCAAAAATGTCTCGACAGGCAATCCCAAGCAGTTTTAGAAAAGTTCCGCGTCTACCATAACTTTAGATATTCTTGGCATTCTTGCATCAAAGTTTAAAGTTGACAGTTATTGATTAATCATAAAATATTCAAGATCTAAATTTAAATTTGGGATTTTAAAATCATGTCCAATTCTTACAAATCATATTTACAAAATTCAGTACTATCAAAAAGTGTTCCCAGAAGGACCAAAACTAGGTTTTTTAGCAAGGTATTGTTTAAAAACTTACTATATAACAATATTATGATAACGTGCTGTTTACAATCAATAATTCCTTAATAAATGATTCTAGAACATCATTCTACAACAAACATTATCCCTAAATAAAGCACGTGATGACTCGCATTCAGAGAAAATAATCGACGATAAACTGGTAAATTAATAATTAATGCCATGAAATTTCTGATAAATGGATTTTTTAAGTGCCAATTATAGATGAAGTATATTTATATTTTTTTCATGAGAATTTTGTTTATTAAATTACAGGAAGACAGTTTAAATAGCCATCCCAATTATGGGTATGGAGCTGACACTTTTAGTAACGGAAATAATGATTCCAACTTCAAAAATGTTAACACGTCATATTTTTATAAAAATTATTCTGTTTTTATTAATTCCGATGTATTCTGCTGACATCTATTTTTGTATGCTTTGTAATTTAGGATACCATGGAAGGACTCACTAATCAAGAAATTGCACTGCTGATTTTTTCATTCTCGCTCCGCCATAATCTGACAAAAGCGGCCATTGCGGATTTATTATGCCTGCTTAAACTTGTGTTACCTTCTGTTACTATTCCAACTACACTGCACTTATTTGATCAACTTATTCCCATTGATCATAAAGTTATTCACAAGCACTACTATTGCCCAGATTGCAAAAAATATATCGGCGATTCAATTCCACTAGATTTAGAATGTTTAAATTGTGCTAAGAAGATTAATGATCAAAAACTGAACAAATGCCATTTTCTGATAATGGACACAACATTATCTTTAACTGCTCTGCTATCAAATGAAGAAATAGCTTTGGCACTTCAAAAGTCATTGGATGAAAGAAAATGCCAAAAAGTTTATATTTCGGACATCAAGGATGGAAAAAAATATAAAGAGTGTTTGAAAAATGAACTTGACATTTCATTGTCAGCAAACACGGATGGTGTTCCAGTGTTCAAATCTTCGAAGTTTTCTGTATGGCCAATTTTATTGTCCATTAATGAACTACCTTATTCATTGCGAAGAAAGACTACAATTTTAAGTGCGCTGTGGTTTGGAGATGAAAAACCAATTTTCAATACCTTTTTGGACCCATTTGTTCAAGAAATGAAGAACTTAAAAACGGTGGGAATTAATTGGTACTGTAACAATGTTTTGATAAACAGCAAATGCTATCTGACTAAAGTCATCACCGATTCTGTCGCTAGATGCACCGTTCAAGGATTGAAGCAATTTAACGGTTCCTACGGATGTACCTGGTGCGAAGCTAAAGGACAATTTTTGAAAGGGGATAAAAAGGGTAACCGCAAGTGGGTCTATCCGCCGTCATCATTTGCCAAGTCTCCTAAAAGGACAAAAGAAAATTTCTTGACCCGTATTAAAGAATTTTCAGCTTTACTGCGTACATCAGAGCAAGAAGTGAAACATCATTTTGGAATTAAATCAGCATCAAGACTTTTACTTTTAGGATTTAATATGGTCGACGGATTTACATTTGATTATATGCATACGTGTCTTCTTGGGGTTACAAGAACATTTACGTCAGCTTGGTTAGACAGCAAGAATCACAAGCAGAATTTCTATATAGGAAATAAGACAAAAGTTATTGATAGCACGTGGCTGAAAGTCTTAGTTCCAAAAGAATTATCTCGATCTACGCGATCAATTCTTCATCGAAAATTTTGGAAAGCCTCGGAATGGAGGACGTGGTTATTCTGCATACCTTTAGTTTTAAAAGACATACTAAATCCCTCATATTTTAAAAACTTTTGTGAGTTCGTTTTAGCAATTTATCTAATGTGCAAAAAAGAGATTCACAATTCTGACATTCTACAAGCTCGTAAGCTAATCGAAAAATTTGTCAAAAGCGTTGAAAAACTTTATGGGCCTAAATACTGTAGTTATAATTTACATTTACTATTACACTTATGTGACTGTGTAGAAAATTGGGGTCCCCTATGGGCCTATTCTGCATTTCAGTACGAACACTTTAATGGTATCCTATTAAATTCATTCCACGGAACTCAAAAAGTTCCATTGCAAATGAGTAGAAAAATTGAAAATGTATCCCAAGCATGGCAGATTGGTAAAAAATATTTTAACCATAAAGTAGGGGAAGAAATGTATTTTTGTTTATTAGAAAACCGTAAAATATTACAAAATGTTACTGCTTTCAAAAATTTTGTATTCTTAGGTTCAGGTAACATGTACTACTTCAGCTCACATGAAAAAAGTATTTTATCTACCAACGGATTCAATTCATATTCTGGGTTGTGCTTCAACTCTTGTATAATATTTGGGAAACTTTTTACTACTCAAAAATTAATGACACAAAACAGATGTAACTGCGTTATTAGCACAAAAAGTAATGTTTTTTTAGTAAAAAATTTTCTTTTGGTGGAAAATAAAAATGGGGAAAAAGGAGCGTTTCTAGTAGGATTAAAATTAGCTTTACAGGTAAGCAGACAGTCACCGATTGTGTACATAGTAAAAAATACTTCATCAATTTCTTCTGTTGTTAATTTAAAAGACATTGTGAAAAGTAAGTTTCTTTGCCAGAGAGGAAATTTAAATAACATAACTCACTTAATAAGACTACCAAATGTAGAAGAAATGGAATGAAATTTACTTTTCATTGTAACTAACAAGACGCGCTAATAAACATTGATAATAAAATGAACTTGTTCAATTCTGTTGATAAATACCTGTCTTATTCTGTACGATTACGTTAAAGCAGTTCTGTTGAAAAGTTTTACTTCGGATTTTGAAATGTTTCAAAACGGTTGGTAAGTTTCGAAGTAATCCTTGAGGATTCGGTAGAAAAATTTCCGTTCAACACTTTTCCTGCTGGATGCAGCAGGTAATTTCTATACGGGGAGCAAAATGGAATCGGCGTATTGTAGTGGTAGGAAAAAGGTCTGAAGATATTGTTAAAGGTTTAGACAAGGCTCAAAATGTCACAGAAAGGGTCATTTCCCCAAAAGCAAAAGTTGTTTTTCTTTTCCCAGGAAATGGCTCACAATTTGCAGGAATGGGAGAAAATATGTACAAAAATCACCCTTTGTTTCGCCATCACTTTGACGAATGCTCAAAAATTGTGAAAAAACTCACAAACATTAATTTACCAAATTTAATTTGGTCAAAGGATTATGGAGAAAAAACGGTTAAATCCATTTATGGTCCAATATCCATTTTCTGCATTGAGTACTGCTTCTTAAAATTGTGGGAAAATTTAGGAGTCATTCCAGATATTATACTAGGCTATAGTATGGGAGAAGCTGCAGCTCTCGTTGCCGCTGGGGTAGGGAGTTTAGAGGACAGTTTGTATTTATTTGTAGAGGAGATGAATTTATTCCACGAATTACCTGATGGACGAATGCTAGCAGTTAAGGCTGGAGAAGATACAGTGAAGGACTTGCTACGAATATATCTTGAAAAAAATAATTCACAATGGTTAGATATCGCAGGAATTAATTCGAATTCTCAAATCCTTGTTTCTGGGCGTAAGGAAACGATAAAATTGTTTAGTGAATTTTGTAGTAAAAATTCAATAAGGTCAACATTAATCGTCAACGTTTTCCCGGACAAAGCTTATCATTCCCGGGACATGGACTTAATTCTTCCAAAATTGAACATTATTTTTTCAAATATTTCTTACGGTATTTCCAAATATAAATACATCTCTGGCACTACTGGCGAAATAGTTACCGAAAGTGAAGTTTATAAAGACTACTGGATAAGAAATACAAGAATGCCTGTGAATTTTAAAAAAGCATTTGAATTGGCAATAGAGGAAGGTGGGAGAGTTTTCGTCGAACTCGGACCACAACCGATTCTTTTGGGTATGGGGAATACTATTGCTACCACAGATGTTTCTAAAGATTGTCTTTGGATTCCATCAATGACGAAATCAGGCGATGAATATAAAACATTTTTGGACGGCGTGGGAAATTTATTTGTCAATGGAATCGATATTGATTGGAAATCATTCTACTCCCATTTCCACTATCAGAAAATTGCCATCCCAACTTACCCGTTCGACCATAGTCGAAAATATTGGTCTGAAAAGAAAATTCGATCTATTCGTTCAAGGAGTCTGAGTGAAAAGAGTTTACATCCTTTGATTGGTAATATAATATCAGTTCCAAACGTTGAAAATATATATCATCAACAGAAATTCAACCTTGAACAGTTCAGCTTCTTCAGAGATCATATTATTGCCCAGAGAATAATAGTACCTGGGGCAACGTATTTAGAAATGATTGTTGCTGCAGGCCATTCATCTGTACAGAAATCTTTTGATCACCTCAAAGCTCCCGTGACTCCAATGCTAATTAAAAATTTTAATATCAAAGCTGCATGGGAAATGCAAGATGATTTAGATTATCTGCTATGCATTGATTCCAAACCCATTCCCGAGGAAAAAAATTGGTCATTGACAATTTCAAGACAAATCATCGGTGATAGTGGACAGGTTTCTTGGTTGACAAATGCAACAGCTACGTTCTCTTACTATCCACATGTCTCCAATGAAGCAATGTTAAATTTAGAAAAAATCAAAAACAATTCTACCAACCGAGACTCTTCTGGGCTGTATTCTTCTGTAGGTAAATTTAGTTGGAATTTTGGTAATAATTTCAAAAGTATTAAGAACATTTGGGAGAATGATTCAGAGATTTTAACAGAAATTCAAACTACAGAAGATTGTAATGGTTACTATCTACATCCAATAATATTGGATGGAATGCTCCAATCATTCCTTTTGAATCTAAGATTTGGCGAAGGTTTCAAACATTTTGCACTGCCAATTGGGATCAAGAAATTTGTTTTTTATCCTTCAAAGTCTTTAATTGCAGCAAAAAAATGCTATACGTATGTTAAAAAAGATGACGAGTCCATTTTGAGATTGTACGATGAATTTGGAAATATTGCAGCGATTGTTGAAGGAATTGATTTTGTGGAAACTTCTATTTCAACACTTCATAAATCGCTTAGTTCTCAAATAGTAGACATGCCCACCTTTCATGAAGTGATTTGGAGAAAATCAGAAACCACTGCAGGTGAGAAAGTAGATAACAGTGTATTGACGTCTAGCGATAAAAATCCTCTTTGGCTGATATTTGCAAATGATAATGATTTGTTCAACAATATAAAAACACAATTAGAAAAAGCTAAAAAATCTGTAATTAGTGTTAGTAGTGGAGAGTCATATTCAAAGGATAAAGATAATTACATAGTAGATCCTAATGACTTATCCCAAGTTTTTGAAACATTAAATACAAGTAACGTAGAAGGTGTCATCTTCATGTGGGGTATCGGGAATAATAATCCTTTCTATCAAAGTCAATTCTGCAAGCCATTGTTGAATATTATACAAAAACTTATAAATTCTAAACTGTCCAAACAATTAATTCTAGTCACAAAAGGAGCTGTGAGTATTTCTAACGAGGAGATTAATAATCCCGATGTTAATACACTTTTGGGATTACTCATAAGTGCCAAGGCAGAGCAACCACATCTAGATTTTAAATCCATTGACCTGGATCCAACTAATGATAATGAATCTCTAAATGCAGATGACATAATTATGCTTATGAATAATACTAAAAGCGAAATTCAATATGCAAGTCGAAGTGGAAAACTGTACGTTCCAAGGCTTATGAAGGTTAACCTCCCTCCCAATATAGAAATTCCAGTTTCAAATAGATTCAATTTTAAAGTTCCTTCCAACAATTCAATTGCTGATGTTGGAATAACCACATCTCAAATTCAAAACAGTCCAAAAGGAAATAAGATAGAAGTTTCTGTTGTTGCAGCTGGTCTCAATTTTCGTGATATCATGGCGATCATGAAATCTGAAGGGTACCATACAAAATTCCCGGATGCAATTGGCTATGATTTCTCGGGTGTCGTCACAGGTGTAGGTCCAGATGTAACGAAAATTAAAATTGGCGATGAAGTATCTGGAATGTCAGATAGGGGAGCTGTATGCAGTCACACAATTACTTCAGAGTGCTACACAGTAAAAAAGCCTAAGGGTATGACACATTTCGAAGCTGCGTGCTTGCCCGTTGTTTTTTCGACTGCCTACGAGACTATGGCGAATATAGGTCAGTTGAGCAGTACAGACACAATTCTAATTCACTCAGCATCTGGTGGAGTTGGATTAATGGCCATTCAGATTGCGCAGAAAATTGGCGCCAAAATAATTGCTACTGCTGGAAGTAAGAGAAAAAGATCATATTTAAAATCCTTGGGGGTTGATCACGTTTTCAATTCCCGCACAGGTGAATATGCTGAAAATATCATGAAAGTTACTAACGGAAAAGGTGTGAATGTTGTGCTAAATACATTGACCAGTGCTAATTTCAAAGAAATTACTTTAAGCATTTGTAGTCAAAATGCAAGATTTGTAGAGATCAGCAAAGCCAACATTTGGTCGCCTGCAGAAGTCGCTGCTCTAAGACCAGATGTCAAGTATTCAATCTTTGATTTGGAACAACTGGATGAATCATCTGCAGATAAGTTAGTTTCTAAAATTGGAGAATATCGTCCAATACCTTACACTCGATTTGAATTAGGGCAAGTTAAAGTAGCATTTAAATATCTTCAAAAAGTCAAGCACATTGGAAAAGTGGTCATAGCAATTCCTCAATTTGAAATGGACGCTGGAAGCCCGAAATTGTCATCCAAATTATTTAATGAGGAGAGTACGTATCTTATTGCAGGTGGATTGGGAGGAATTGGGTTAAAAGTAGCTAACTGGATGTTGAGTTTAGGGGCTAAGTACATCGTTTTGGTTGGTAGAAAACTTCCCGATGAACACGTATCAAAAATAATTGAAAGTTACAATTCCCAAGGAGCTTGTGTAATGGCAATTCAAGGAGATGTTGGAATTTATGACGAATGCAAAAATGTTTTTGATAAAATTAAAAATAATTTACCTCCACTTCGGGGCATAATGCATGCCGCGGCAGTTTTGGCTGATGGAATAGTTGAGAATCAGTCATGGGAAAATTTTGAAAAGACATTCAGCCCGAAAGTAAAAGGAACGTGGAATTTGCATAAACTTAGTCTCGAATGCAATTTGGAGCATTTTGTTCTATTTTCTTCAGTAACATCGACATTTGGGTCCATTGGACAGAGTAGCTACATTTCCGCTAATTCATTTTTAGATGCGTTTGCGCATTACAGGAATGGTTTGGGTCTTCAGGCCCAATCAATAAACTGGGGTCCTTGGTCGGAAGTAGTAATGGCTCCTTCTGGTAACCAATTCAATTATGGGGACATGGGAATATATCCATTTTCAACTAAAAGGGCTTTATCGGCTTTAAAATGCATTATGCAATCTCGTTATACCCAAATCACTATAGTGGATATGCAACCTACAATTACTCTTCATTTTTTTCCGCATTTAAAATCATTTTTCTCTGAAATTGTTACAATAACTGAGAAAAAACAAGATTCTCAAATTTTTGACATTGGCGTAAAAAATTTATTAAAGGAAATTCAAAATAAATCACCTGAAGAACAACTGGAACTAATTCAAGCTTGTATTGCGAATATCGTTAGCAAAATATTAAGGTTGGGAGACTCAGACTCAGTGAACTATAACGAATCATTTGTTGATATGGGAATGGATTCGTTAATGGCCGGCGAGTTTAGAAATTATCTTCAAAAGCTTCTGGGCGAAGATATAGTTATAAATACGTCTACTATCTTAGATTATCCATCAACAGAAGCTCTTGGCAAATTCATATTAAATAGTTTATTATCAAGAGTCAATATAGACGAAGAAGAGGTAGATCTCAATCAAATTATGAAAATGGATTCTAATTTGTGTGACGACTTAAAAGTTGATGAAATTTTTAAGAGACCTCCAAATTTTCAATACATTTTGCTAACAGGAGCAACGGGAACACTTGGACCTTACATGCTTCAGGAACTTATACTAGCTAACCCAACCATTACAATAGTTTGTATTGTCAGAGCTAAATCTGCAGCTCTAGCTGAGAGTCGATTGCGTAATACATTAACAAAAAATAATATCAGTGAATCTATACTTAGAAATTGTTTAATTTTGAATGGTGATATCCGAGATGGGCATTTTAAATTGTCTGGGGATAAATATCTTGAATTATCAGAAAAAGTAGAAGCCGTTGTACATTTGGCAGTCAAAAATAATCATGTAGAAACCTATAAAATTCGCAGTGGTAACCTAGTTGACGATATCCGGACTGTTAATGTCCTTGGTACTAAAAATATATTGCAGTTTGCTGCTACAAAGAAAAATAAGTTTGTTTTCTATGCATCGTCATTTGGAGCCACCACAAAAAATACTTTAGCAGAGGAACTACCGGCAGATGATGATTTTGGTGAGGGAATTACTATGGGCTATGCAGTATCGAAATTTATCAGTGAGAAATTAGTGAAAAAGGCGATGGACAAAGGTATTGCTTGTGTAGCCCTGAGATACCCGTTTATTATGGGCAACAGTGAGACTGGACAATTTTTCTTTGAAACGGATCATGCGATGTTGGGGCTATTGACATGTCTTAGGTTAAATAAAATTCCGAAATATGTATTTAATAACGTCGTGCCCTTTATTCCAGTTGAAATCGCGGCTCGAGTTTCAGTGAAAATGTTGAATGATTCAAATACCTCTTTGGGAGTTTATAATTTTGTCGGATCTGATTTATGGACTAGTTTTCATAAGGTGGCTAAGCAATTCGGTTATACTGTGGAAATAAAAGACGATGCCACTGTACTAAAAGCGGTAGTTGAGGAAGGGGAAAATTCTTTGATGTTCAACTTGAAAGAAATTTATTATCAAGAAAATGCTATAGAGAATATGTTTAGGTCCAATGTATTTTTTTCGTTAGGAATGTTCACCGAAGAGTTAAAAAATTGTTCCAAGAAATTCTGTAAATATACTGCTGAGTACAATATCTTAAACTCTGATGGCGAGAGTTTTTTGACGGCATATTTTCGTTATGCTAAAAACAACGGAATGCTGGAAAAACATTGTCCAGTCATTTCTTGATTTCGATTGATTTTTATCGACTTATCTACTTTCTGTCCATATTAAATTTGTAATTATATCATGGATCTGTAGAAGGGACCCTCCACTTTTCGCTGGACAGTAAAAAAACCCTTAATCTAATGTGTGTATGCATACATTGGGCATGTTGTACAAAAATGGTGCTCAATTTATGGTATCTATACATGATACTCAATACATTGGCCTTCAGTACCGCTATAATTTAGCACATTCTGCAGCATTAATTAGCTAATAATGGAAACATTTTTCGAAATTAGATGAAATTATTTACTAAGCTTAAAAAAGAAACTGTTAACATAATTTGGGTTTTCATTTTGAAATGTTTGGAAGTAAGGCAATAATAGTAGTTAAAATGTAAATGCACATTTCATTGGCCGATTTGGTTAAAGGGGGCGGACCAAAACATTTTGAAAAATGTATAATATTATGTATGTATGATTTTTGAAACAACCCGTTGGCAATCTAGTTGTTTCAAATGTTGCAAACGTTTGCCCAGACTTGCTGGAGGAACTACATCCTTCGCCTTCTAAAGACGCGTCGGTTTCGGCGATAGCTATCAATAGTACGTTGAAGCAAGAATATGATATAATATGTATAATATATTTATCTTCGGTAAAAGTTGAATTCAGCATTTGACATAATCCACATAATATGTATGAATGTAATCAAATAAATTAAACAATATTTATTTCTGGGTCAAATAAGAAACAGTTTTTAAGCAATTCGTTATAACTGTAACTGTCACTGTTGTCACATTTGGAATCACATTTTAAGTGAAAATCATCGCAACAAAGAAAATTATTTATGACTAATTACACGAGTTTCAGCAGTTTACTAGTTTTAATTAATAATTTTCTTTTTTGAAAAGATTTTTAATAGATTAGCATAAATATAGCAGTCTTAAACTTTTAAGGAGACGACAATTACATAAAAGAAAACATCTGGATAATTTGAATTGAACTTAAAGGTACAGGTTCACTGAAAATCCACAATTATAGTCAGAAAATGTTGGCTCATATGTTTACTAATTAAAAAAGACTTGAACAGTTTGTCATTAGAGAATGTAGTCCCAAAAAATCCGTCCGTCAAAAAGAATCCAACCAACAGAACCGGTAACTTGCCAACTAATTTCCATAAAAGTACAAACTCGGTACTTTAATGCTAACCATAATTTTTATTACAATGTGTTTTACATTCTAATTGTAAACAATTAATAGTTAACATTTTGTCTAAAGACAATTGTGGTCAGAAAATGTTGGCTCGTACATTTCCTAATTTTTAAAACAATTTGAAAAATTTTTGGCAGCTAGGAAAGAAGAAAATCAATAATATAAAATTTAGAAATTATATCTAAATAAAAAAGATAAGCATTATCTCATTGGCGTCCACCTCAGAATTGCATGACAACTTTCGACAAAGATCAGGTTTCAACGCTAAAGAAGATTTAGAAGGATTTTGGGTGGAACATTCAAAGGAAAATTTTTAATTAATATTTTAGTACAAAAAATTAATTTAGAGCATTTTTTGGGATACCCTGAGACTCGAAACGTAACCTTGGACCCAGAGATATCTCTTGCCAACCAACAGAACCGGTAAGTTGCCAATTAATTTCCATATAAACACAAACTCTGTACTTTAATGATGACCATTATTTTTATTACAAATGTGTTTTACAGCAATTTTTAAACAGTTAATTGTTAACATTTTGTCTAAAGACAATAAAATTGTGGCCAGCAAATATTGGCTTGTACATTTTCTAATTTTTAAAATAAGTAAATATGAATTACTTGTAGTAGTAGCATAGACGACATTTTATTCTTAACACAGAAAAATACTTCAAAATACATTATAGTGATACCAGGTTTAATTGTAGTAGTAGTTTGTAACGTTTATAATCAGAATTTACTAAGAAGAATTACGACTTAGAGTAAGAAACGCTCAGTGTAAGATGCAGATGGGGCATCTCTTCTAAATACGTCACTTATCTTTATCTGTCATCACCCACCTTGTTCGGCAGGTTTAGTTTATAAGGAAAACGTTTCAAACAGAAAGAGGCTTTAGATAACGTTTAGATAATTTCTTATCCTAAGATATATTATATAGGGAAATGACTTTAAAACCGCTCGAACAGATTCAAAAATGCACCAATCCTAATTTGAGATAGTTCGTAACATCTGTAATCCGAATTTACTAAGGACAATTACCACTAAGAGTATAACGAACGCTTAAATTGAAAATATTGTTTGAGTGTTTAATGGCAAAAACGAAATACTAAAAATGTGTTACTGTTTTGAAAATTACTTGAATAACCTAGTAGACGTCAAATGGAAAACCGTTTTGAATGTAATCAAAAAACTTATTGGCGGATGTTAGGTAATTTGATTAATTGACCGGTAATCTTTGACTTATGATTTTGTCTGAAGTGTACATTTGTGCTTGTTAACCTGATTTGTGATTGTCTTAACTACAATTTCATGTTAATTTGGTATTTAGGGCAAGTAGTGTGTTTTTAAACTGCAGTTAAAGTTTATTGGTGTTACTTAAATGGGAATACAAATTTTCATTATTTTCATATTTCATCTATGCTTGTGTGGTAAGGTAAGGAGCGCCAAATCTAAATAGTGAGTATGTAAAGGAAATGGATTTGAAGGGAGTATTAGGAACATGATTTTTTATGTAGTAAGCATAATAATATTTCATAAAAATGGACTACGCTCTGGGTTAATTGATTAGAGTATTTTGAAATGCAAATAAAATGTAGAATTTTTTTAAATGAAATAGCTGCAGTATTAAATAAAACAATGAACCCTAATCTAGTAGACTATTAGTACATTTAAAATTTCCAGCATTCACAACCAAATTTTGATGCCTAAGCGTTTTGAAATTCAAAAGCAATAGTTTATGTGCTACCTAGGGTTAATATTCACAACTTTTAAAATTCCCATTTGGTGTGTATTAACATTGGCACGAAAATTTCCTAATATATACATACACAAACCGACACGACGCGGGTATACACATGGAATTATTTAGGCGCATGTCCGACATCGCGTTTATATCATAGGATGATGTAGTTTTTATTTGATTTTACTATTAGATTTGTACTCGGCAGTATTCTCTTTTTACTTCATTACATGTGTAACCCATTCGCTCTGTAAGAATTGCCATGATATTATAGAAATAAGAATAGTAATATGTAAACAACTATTTTATTGCTATTTTTAGTATTGTTTCTCATTTCTAATGTTCTTATCTTGCGAGGACCTTTAACTGTATGCTGACTTGTATTCATCTGCTTGCTTTGCTGCAGTTAGCCTTTGAGTGAACATTACACATGTCTGGGACAAGTGTTGTAAATTTAGATATCTGTGATTACAGATACGTCTGCCCAGAAGTTATTACGAAATATTCGCCGGTAGACAAAACAGTGCTTGAAATTCATTGATATTACAGACAACCTACCATCTGCAAAATATTTTTCATTTATTTTTAGCTAGATTTCATGTTTGTCTTCATCCACAGTTAATATTTTATTTACGATGGTATTAAATATTTATTTGGATTTATTTATTATTAGGGAATTTGAATTGATGTATAAGTTTTTGTTTATGGGAGGTCAATGGCTGTCTGTCTGTGTATCTGAGTCCCCTTATCTTTGGACTGGAGTAAACATTTTTTAAATCTTCGGATTATGAAAGCTAAATTCATCAGGAGAAACGACTTTTAAATATTTATAATTGGACTGACGCCTGACTGATTTGAGGTATTCAGGTTTTTAATGTTATTATTAACACTTTTTCATTTGTCATTTCTAAATACCAGCAAAATAGTAAAAAGTAAATTGTGTCAGGACCATTACAAACTAATTCAATGTAGTAGTAAGAGTTCAAAATAGTAATAAGGCTAGTAGTATAAGGAATAGCGTTAATACTATTCTGCCATGTTACATGGCATTGTATTGCATTGTAATGGCCATGACACAATTTTCGTAGTTTCATACCGATTTCTTCGTTAGATCTCTCTGTGTTATCACAGTAAATAAAATAAAATATGTCTTTATGTTATATTATATTTGTCTATTATTTTTAAGGCAATGTCAAAATTTTATTGTAATTTTTTAATTTTTGTGCTTTAAGGTTTCTGAAGCTTTCCTATAGGGTATTAAGGGCATCATTAAAAGGAATTCATCGACTGTTTATATTTTAATTTATTTTAATTAATTCCATTCTATTATATAATCGTAGACTAAGAAAAATTTCTACTACTAGTTAATTGTAATAAGTTTTTTCTCTGTTATTCCTTTGGAAGTCAACGATTTAATATTAGTATTCGTGCTGTAAGTTCACTGAACAGAATTTTTCATGGTCATTCCTGGGTTGTTTTCAAGGAACAGCACAGAGATAGACTATTAGACTACGCAGTCATACGTTATTGCAATATTCTAATGTCTGTTACACAAAAACATTTCGATATTCAAATTACAATTACCTATCCACTAGATCATGTTCATAAATCTTCCAAGGATTTTGCGTTCATTCACGATAAAGACGCATATAAAGTGCACATTATGATATTTATTAAATATTATTTAATAAACAAGTTCTCGTCGTCTGTGCTCAGTGTAACTTATATTCTTGTTTGGTCTTTATTTCTCTTGTTGCTGGGTTATTGTGATCGGTAGAATTCAAGGCGTTATTGGCTCCGTCATTATTGTTGTTCGAAATTCTTTTTTTTAACTTGGGTGAGTGCATAAGTTATAAATCATAGCAACATCAACAACAAATATGTCCAGAAAATAACCGTATCCAGTATTCAATTTTAGATTAATATTTTTTTTAATTTTCAGAATTCGAATGTAAAAGTGACTGAAATAAAATACGTGGTTGAAAATTGTTACAAGGTAACATTTTAATTTGTTTTCCTTATATGATTATGGTGCCGAATGAATTACAAATTTTATGTTCTCGTTCTAAAAACGTTTACAGGAGTTTTACAATTATATTTTCCGTATCCGTATTTACGAATTAAGTTTGTAAGACTACTCGTACAGCATAGTAATTACGTGACAATGAGTAATGCCATTATTATTCAATAAATGATAAAATCTTAATTTACCATTTATTTTCTATTGTATGGTTTTGAGCCAAATTAAGCATGTATGACACTTGTAAAGTCATAACAGTGTAATTTTATACCTGACAAATCTTGATAATGTACTAAAACAATCTCCAATCCAACAGATTAATCCATTTAAAGGGTTGCGTAATCAGGAGAGCCTCTGCTGCTGACTTTAGTGTTAGTATCGTACTTCGCAAAAACCAGCTTTTGGCACTCGCCTCATCCTAAATTAGCTTATGATAATTAGGTTAGGTTTGTAGGGTGGGGCCTATAAGTCTGGCAGTTGGCTTGGTTGAGCTCAGTTTAAATCTTTGGCAGGGTGAAAAGGCCGAGGGCTGTCTAAAGCAAGTTTTTGAGTTTTAAAAGGGGAATTAAGTCAACGGTGAAGCACGAACCCGCAACTACAAGGGCGATCATATGGATTTGGATATTATACCTCTGTGTGACTACGAGAGCAGCTTGGATTACCTCGTAATGACAGCATTAGGTTTTTCGGGCATTAACTAAAAACAATGTCAGTGTTAAAGGAGTTGGCAATGGACCCGTAAATGGCAATGAGCTTTGCGCCCAGTTCTATTGCTCCGTAATGAATGAAGGAATACACCCCATATAGCATACATACATACATATTACTGTTACAGCATATCCTTGTAAACAATGGATACAATGGAAACAATGAAACGCCATCGCTAATTGGATATTTTGTATTGTGTAGCTAATTGGTTTTAATTGCCTTTCCTCGACGCTCGGCGAAGCGAATGGAGTATAGTGAATGTGTTGTAGACAGCTGCTGCATGCCGGGGACAACCAAACTGGCGAAGTTCTTTAAGTTCTATCTTCGATATACCGAACGCAACTTATAATACACAATCTCACACACAAGTACCAATATATTAATAACATATTAAGGGCCCAGTACTTTTAAATTTGGAAATCTCTAATGACTATCAAAATACATGTAAAAATTGCTTTACAATTCTTGGAATACTGTCTAAAGTTTTTACCCGATTTTCTTGTGTGGCACATTTTTGGAATCCTGAATATATTGTCAACCACCCCATTGTACAAAATACACGATATGTTTACTCATTAATATATCTTATTGCGATTATAATTTTGTAAACGACAAAATCTGCTATAAAATTTAAATATCGTATATTTTGTACAATGGGGTGGTTGACAATATATTCAGGATTCCAAAAATGTGCCACACAAGAAAATCGGGTAACAACTTTAGACAGAATTCCAAGAGTTGTAACGCAATTTTTACATGTATTTTGATAGTCATTAGAGATTTCCAAATTTAAAAGTACTGGGCCCTTAATATGTTATTAATATATTGGTACTTGTGTGTGAGATTGTGTATTATAAGTTGCGTTCGGTATATCGAAGATAGAACTTAAAGAACTTCGCCAGTTTGGTTGTCCCCGGCATGCAGCAGCTGTCTACAACACATTCACTATACTCCATTCGCTTCGCCGAGCGTCGAGGAAAGGCAATTAAAACCAATTAGCTACACAATACAAAATATCCAATTAGCGATGGCGTTTCATTGTTTTCATTGTATCCATTGTTTACAAGGATATGCTGTAACAGTAATACATACATACATACATACATACATACATACTTACATAGTATTTCCAAGCAGTATGTTATTAATAACATATTACTGCTATAATATGTAATAGTTGTAGTATAGCAAATAATTTCGGCATATACAAATTTTCTACAATAGCTCCATAGGCACTAGACTTAAACGAGAGACACCTTATAAATAAATGATAATAAATGTTATTATTAGCCTGTCCAATCCGTCAAAATAGAATGCATGCAGCAATATATTGAAGACTAAAAAAATTGTCCCATTTACGAACACTATTTATTAGTCCTATAGAAAATTCGAAGAGTCTAGCTAAAACCGTTCGAACGTGATCGTGCAAAGCAATTGCCTTGCCAGTCAGAAAGTCACAGACAGAAATGGTATTACTACTCTTAAATAAGTAAATAGGCTATGTAGGTCGCGGATCGGCTCGAGTTCAGGGAGAGAAGGTCTGTGCTACTGTGCATACATTCAGTCCACGAAACAATATTAAATGCCGAAATTGGCGTTATATCCTTGTTGTTTCATTTTCCGTGGCGTGGGCGGTTGTGAAGTAAAACAATAAAAAGATGTAAGGGTAATAGTCATGTGGAACAATAGAGATTGAATTCTAATTCTAAGCACAGAATTTTTAATAATGTTAATATACAATATAATATACTTATTTATTTAGGAGCTACGGTGATAATGGAATCATCTTCGTCTAAAAACGAAATTTGTCCGAAAGAGATGGAGAAGTCAATCGCTGTTGTAGGAATGAGCTGCAGATTTCCAGAGTCGAATAACGTCGAAGAATTTTGGGAGTTGCTGGTGAATGGAAAAGAGGCGATACGGGAGCCCCCAAATTGGCGTTGGGTTGGCGATGAACATTTGGCTAATGATCCGAATGTGAGAAGTCAAAATGTAGGATTCCTGAAATATCCTGTTGATACTTTTGACGCAAAATTTTTTGGCATCAGTCCTCGTGAAGCTGAAATGACGGACCCTCAACAAAGAATGTTGCTTGAAGTAACTTGGGAATCGTTGGAAAATGCAGGAATAAACCCGACGGAGTTACGAGGAACTAGAACTGGAGTGTTTTCAGGTGTCTGGAAAAAGGATTATGAAAAATTAATGATGTGCTACACTCCAGACAGATTACTAGGACTCCAAGAAAAATTTATGGGAAACTCATTTTCAGCTATTTCTGCTCGCATAGCTTATCAACTGGGGTTGACTGGACCAAATATTGCTACCGAATCCGGGTGCGCTTCTTCAATGATAATTCAATGATTCAATTTACTGCTTTATCCTTATACTGTTGATTCATTGAAAGCCGCTGAAGTCTTGTCTCCTGACGGGAAATGTAAAACTTTTGACGCAAAGGCTGATGGGTTTGGGCGTGCAGAAGGATGCGTTTCAATTTTCAATTGTGTTGAAACGTTATCCTGACACCCTTAAAAGCGGCGAAACGGTTCTGGCGTTAATTCGGGGAAGTGCTATGAGTCAAGAAGGAACAAGTTCCGGTTTCGGAACACCTACTAAAGATTGTCAGGCTGAATGCATGGAATTTGCACTTAATAATGCTAACGTTTCTCCGAATATGGTCAGTTATGTTGAGGCTCATGGTACAGGCACAATTATTGGAGACCCTATAGAAATATTGGCCATCTCTGAGATATATTCTTCGGAACGTAAAGAACCTTTATGGATTGGTTCCGTGAAGGCAAATATTGGTCACACCGAATCGTGTGCAGGGTTGGCTGGATTAGTCAAAGTGATTCTTGCAATGGAACATAAAACAATCCCACCACATATCTATTGTAACAATGTAAATCCAATAATTGATCTTGCAGCCACTCCTGCTTGTTTACCTAAAAAAGCAGAAGAGTGGAAAACATATGGTCATGCTCCAAGAATAGCAGGTATCAATTCGTATGGTTTCACTGGGGCAAACGTTCATACAATTATTCAAGAACCTCCTTCTTTCAATAAGGCAGACCAAAGTGTTTTAAATGGATATTGCCAAGAAACGTATCAGATTGTAACGATATCTGGTAGGTCTGAATACAGTATGAAAAAATTGGCTATTAGGTACAAACAATACCTGGAGTCCAACCCAAACAATTTTGAAAATTTTTGCTACACAGCAAATGTATGTAGAGCAAAATGGAATCGCCGTATTGCAGTAATAGGGAAAACTCTCGAAGAGATTGTCAAAGGTCTAGACAAGGCTCAGAGTGTGATAAAAAATGTCATTTCCCTAACAGCAAAAGTTGTTTTTCTTTTTCCAGGGCATGGCTCACAATATGCAGGAATGGGAGAAAATATGTACAGAAATCATCCTTTGTTTCGTCATCACTTTAACGAATGCTCAAAAATTGTGAAAAAACTAACAAATAAAAATTTATTCGATTTAATTTGGTCAAAGAATTGTGGAGAACAAACGGGTAAATCCATTTATGATCCAATATCCATTTTCTGCATTGAGTACTGCTTCTGGAAGTTATGGGAAAATTTAGGAGTCATTCCAGATATTATACTAGGTTATAGTATGGGAGAAGCTGCAGCTGTCGTGGCCGCTGGGATAATGAGTGTGGAGGACTGTTTATATTTCATAACAGAGAAAATGAAATTAATCGAAGAATTACCTGATGGACAAATGCTGGCAATTAAGGCTGGAGCAGATACAGTGACGGATTTGCTAAGAAAATTTCTTGAAAAAAATAATTCACAATGGTTAGATATTGCGGGAATAAATTCGAATTCTCAGACTCTTGTTTCTGGACGAAACGATCAAAATGTTTAGTGAATTTTGTAGTACCAATTCAGTAAGGTCAACATTAATCGTCAACGTTTTCCCGAAACGAGCTTATCATTCCCGTGACTTGGACCTAATTTTTCCAAAATTGAACAAAATAGTTTCAAATGTTTCTTACGGTAATCCTAAATATAAATACATCTCTGGCACTACTGGTGAAATAGTTACCGACGGAGAAGTGAATAACGACTACTGGATAAGAAATACAAGAATGTTAGTTAATTTTAAAAAAGCATTTGAATTGGTAATAGACGAAGGTGGGAGAGTTTTCATCGAACTCGGTCCACAGCCAATACTTTTGGGTATTGGAAATACTATTGCTACCAATGCTATTTCTAAAGACTGTCTTTGGATTCCATCGATGATGAAATCAAGAGATGATTGTAAAACATTTTTGGAAGGTGTGGGCAATTTATTTGTCAACGGATTTGATATAGATTGGAAATCATTCTATTTCCATTTCCACTATCAGAAAATTACCATTCCAACTTACCCGTTTGACCATAGTCGAAAATATTGGTCTGAAAAGAAAATTGGATCTAATCGTTCAAAGAGTCTGAGTGAAAAGACTTTACATCCTTTAATTGGGAACATAATGTCGGTTCCAAACGCTGTATATCATCAACAAAAATTTAACCTTGAACAGTTCAGCTTCTTCAGAGACCATATTATTGCCCAAAGGGTTTTAGTGCCTGGGGCAACGTATTTAGAAATGATTGTAGCTGCAGGCCATTCATCTGTACAGAAGTCTTTTGATCACCTCAAAGCTCCCGTGACTCCGATGCTAATTAAAATTTTTAATATCAAAGCTGCATGGGAAATGCAAGATGGTTTAGATTATCTGCTATGCATTGATTCCAGACCCTGATTTCAAGACAAATCATCGGTGACAGTGGACAGGCTTCTTGGTTGACAAATGCAACTGCTACGTTCTCTTATTATCCACATGCCTCCAATGAATCAATGATAAATTTAGAAAATATCAAAAATGATTCTTCTCACCGAGATTCGTCTGGGCTGTATTCCTCAATAGGCAAAGTTGGATGGAATTTTGGTAATAATTTCAAAAGTATTAAGAATATTTGGGAGAATGATTCAGAGATTCTAGTAGAAATTCAAACTGCAGAAGATTGTAATGGTTACTACTTACATCCAATAATATTGGACGGTATGCTCCAGTCATTCCTTCTGAGTCCACAATTTGGTGGAGGTTTAAAGCATTTTGCTCTGCCAATTGGGATCAAGAAATTTGTTTTTTACCCTTCAAAGTCTTTAATTGGAGCAAACAAATTCTATACGTATGTTAAAAAAGAAGACGAGTCCATTTTGAGGTTGTACGATGAATTTGGAAATATTGCAGCGATTGTTGAAGAAATTGATTTCGTGGAAACTTCTATTTCATCACTTCATAAAGCTCTTAGTTCCCAAATGGTAGCCATGCCTACCTTTCATGAAGTGGTTTGGAGAAAATCGGAAACCATTTCAGATGAGAAAGGAGATAACAATATATTGGGGCCTAGTAATAGTGACAAAAATCCTATGTGGCTACGTTTTGCAAATGATAATGATTTGCTCTACAATATCACAACAAATTTAGAAAAAGATAGAAAATCTATAATTTCTGTTAGTAGTGGAGAGTCATAATATTCAAAGGATGATGACAATTACACAGTAAATCCTAATGACGTATCCCAAGTTTTTAATACATTGAATAGAAGTAACGTAGAAGGTGTAGTCTTCATGTGGGGTATTGGGAATAATAATTCTGCATACCAAAGTCAGTTTTGTCAGCCTTTTTAACTATTATACAACAACTTATAAATTCTAAATTGTCAAAGCAAATAATTGTAGTCACAAAAGGAGCTGTGAGTACTAATAGTGAGGAGATTAATAATCCTGATGCCAATACATTGTTGGGATTACTCAAAAAAGCGAAGGCAGAACGACCAGATCTAGATTTTAAATCCATTGATCTAGATCCATCTAATGATAATGGATCTCAAGATGCAGATGAAATGATTTCGCTTATGAATAATACTAAAAGTGAAATTCAATATGCAAGTCGAAATGGAAAGCTGTACGTTCCAAGGCTTGTGAAGGTTGACCTTCCTCTCAATATAAAGATTCCAGTTTCGAATAGGTTCAATTTTAAAGTTCCTTCCAACAATTCCATTAGTGATGTTGGAATTGTTACATCTCAAATCCAAAACAGTCCAAACGGAAATGAGATAGAAGTGGCTGTTGTTGCAGCTGGTCTCAACTTTCGTGATATCTTGGCGATCATGAAATTTGAAGGATACCACACAAAATACCCGGATGCAATTGGATATGACTTTTCGGGTGTCTTCACAGGTGTAGGTCCAGATGTAAAGAAATTCAAAATTGGTGATGAAGTAACTGGAATGTCGGATAGGGGAGCTATATGCAGTCACACAATTACCTCAGAGTACTATGTGGTGAAAAAGCCAAAAGATATGATTTATTTCGAAGCTGCGTGCTTGCCCGTTGTTTTTTCGACTGCTTACGAAACAACGGTCAATATTGGCCAGTTGAGCAGTAAAGACACAATTCTCATCCACTCTGCATCTGGTGGAGTAGGGTTAATGGCCATTCAAATAGCGCAGAGAATTGGCGCCAAAATAATTGCTACTGCTGGAAATGAAAGGAAAAGGTTATTTTTAAAATCCTTGGGGGTTGATCACGTTTTCAATTCCCGCACAGTTGAATATGTTGAAAATATCATGAAAGTCACTAATGGAAAAGGTGTAGATGTTGTGCTAAATACATTGACCAGTGCTAATTTCAAGGAAATGACTTAAAGTATTTGTAGTCCAAATGCTAGATTTGTTGAAATAAGCAAAGCCAACATTTGGCAACCTGCAGATGTTGCTGCTCTAAGACCAGATGTCAAGTATTCAATTTTTGACTTGGAACAACTGAATGAACCATCGGAAGATAAGATGGTGTTGGAGAAAATTAGAGAATATCATCCAATACCTTACACTCGATTTGAATTGGGGCAAGTTAAAGATGCTTTTAAATATCTTCAGAAGGTAAAGCACATTTGGAAATTTGTCATAGCAATTCCTCAATTTGAAATGGACACATCAAGCCCAAAATTGTCTTCCAAGTTGTTCAATGAGGAGAGTACGTACCTAATTACAGGCGGGTTGGGAGGAATCGGGTTGGAGATAGCTAAATGGATGTTGAGTTTAGGAGCCAAATACATTGTCTTAGTTGGCCGAAAACTACCAAATGAAAATGTTTCAAAAATAATTCAAGATTACAACTATAAAGGTGCGAATGTAATTACACTTCAAGCTGATATTGGCATTTATGAGGAATGCAAAAATGTTTTTGATAAAATTAAAAATAATTTACCTCCACTCCGAGGCATAATGCATGCCGCGGCAGTTTTGGCTGATGGAGTAGTTTTGAGAATCAGTCATGGGAAAATTTTGAAAAGACATGCAGTCCGAAAGTAAACGGAACATGGAATTTGCACAAACTTAGTCTTGAATATAATTTGGAGCATTTTGTTCTATTTTCTTCAGTAACATCAACAGTTGGCTCAATAGGGCAAAGTAACTATATCGCAGCTAATTCCTTTTTAGACGCATTTGCGCATTATAGGAAAGGTTTGGGTCTTCATGCTCAATCATTAAATTGGGGTCCTTGGTCGGAAGTAGGAATGACATCTACTGGTACACAATTCAATCATGAGGACATGGGAATTATATTCATTTTCAACTAGAAGGGCATTATCGGCTTTAAAAGTCATTATGCAATCTCGCTATTCACAGATCACTGTAGCGGATTTGCGGCCGTCAATTGCTCTTAACTTTTTTCCCCATTTAAAACCATTTTTCTCTGAAATTGTTACAAAAACTGAACAAAAACAGGATTCTCAAACTTTTAGTGACGTGAAATCCTTATTGAAGGAAATTCAAAATAAATTACCTGAGGAACAATTGGAACTAATTCAAACTTGCATTGCGAATATCGTTAGTAAAATATTAAGATTGGGTGAATCAGACTCATTGAACTATAGCGAATCATTTGCTGATATGGGAATGGATTCGTTAATGGCCAGTGAGTTTAGAAATTGTCTTCAAAAACTTCTGGGTGAAGATGTAGTTATAAATACGTCTACTATCTTAGATTATCCATCTACAGATGCTCTTGGCAAATATATTTTAAGTAGTTTATTATCAAGGGCAATAATAGACGAAAAAGATCTAGATCTCAATCAAATAGTAAAAATGGATTCCAATTTGTGTAACGACTTAAATGTTGATGAAATGTTTAAAAGACCTTCAAATTTTCAATATATTTTGGTAACAGGAGTTACTGGAACAGTTGGACCTTACATATTACAAGAACTTATACAGGCTAACCCAACCATTACAATAGTTTGTATTGTCAGGGCAAAATCAGCAACTCTAGCTGAGAGTCGATTGCATAGCACATTATTAAAAAATAATATCAATAATTCAATCCTTCAAAACTGTATTATATTGAATGGAGACATCAGCGATGAGCAATTTAAATTGTCTTGGGACAAATATCTCGAACTATCAGAAAAAGTAGAAGCGGTTGTACATTTGGCAGTCAAAAATAATCATGTGGAAACCTATAAAATTCGCACTGGTAACCTAGTTGACGATATTCGGACTGTTAATGTCCTTGGCACTAAAAATATATTACAGTTTGCTGCTACAAAGAAAATTAAATTTGTTTTCTATGCATCGTCAATTGGAGCCGTCACGAAAAACACTTTAGCAGAGAAGCTTCCGGCTGATGATGATTTTGGCGAGGGAATTACTATGGGCTATGTAGTATCTAAATTTGTTTGTGAAAAATTAATTAAACAGGCGATGGATAAGGGAATTCCTTGTTTAGCACTGAGATATCCGTTTATTATGGGCAACAGTGAGACTGGACAATTTTTCTTCGAAACGGATCATATGATGTTGGGGCTATTGTCATGTCTTAGGTTAAATAAAATGCCCCAATCTGCATTAAACAACGGCGTGCCCACTATTCCAGTTGAAATCGCGGCTCGAGTTTCAGTGAAAATGTTCAATGATGGAAATACTCCTTTGGGAGTTTATAATTTTGTCGGAACTGATTTGTGGACTAGTTTTCATAAGGTGGCTAAACAATTCGGTTATACTGTGGAAATAATAGACGATGCACATGCTCTAAAGGCAGTTATTGAAGAAGGGGAAAATTCTTTGATGTTCAACTTGAAAGAAATTTATCATCACGAAAATGCCATAGAGCATATTTTTAGGTCCAGTATATTTTTTTCATTAGGAATATCCCACGAAGAGTTAAAACATTGTTCCAAGAAATTTTGTAAATATACTGCGGATAGCAACATCTTAAACTCTGATGGCGAGAGTTTTTTGACGGCATATTTTCTTTAAAAACAACGGAATATTAGAAAAATATTGCCCAATTAAAATCTAAACACAATTAGATTCATGTCGTTTGGCTGAATTAAATTGTAATAATACAGATAGATAGTTTACAGTGCTATAAATTTCAATTCACAACCCACAACACAACGTCCGTTAAATACACACGATTAGCTTCATTATGCTACATTATTTATAGATTTGGTGTATAATATATTTAACGGATACAATACGATTCGTTACTTTTGTTTTTGTTTAGAAATTATGACTAACTCACTTAGTGTCCACGGTTTCAACATTAGTGCTTGACTCACGAAATTGTAAAATTTATGAATCATTAAATAACTCATTTTCAAATTTAAAAAAATTATAATTGTACCTATTGTAATGTGTAAATGATTTTATTTCGTCCATCCTACGTCATCTGGCATCACTGAAAATATTTGTTTGACTAGAGTAGTTAAGCCCCACTGCAGTCCGCAGTATGGGGCTTAACTTAATATCTATTATATAGTGAACCCAGCTAAGGGGGCAAATCTAGCACTCAAGAGAAATTCAGCAGGCCACCCATCACAGTAATAAAAACGATTTCGAAAACATCCCATTAGGTTGTTAACTTTTTAAATACAAAGTACATTTAAATTAATACACCTTTATTTTCTACAGTGGTTGGAAAAATTAGCTGCAGCCCCAACTTCCTGATAAAAAGGAATTCCCTACACCAAAATAATAACTGTAGATAGTAGCATCAAATACAGGGAACAATGAAAGACTATTTCCGAAAAAAACTCCCAAAAAGTTGCCAAAACTTTTAAAATCGAAAAAATAAGATTCCCTCTAGGATTTTGGAAAAACGTTCAAATCCCATGAGTACAACTTACGAATAAATATTTTTAAAGAATAGTTAATTACCCAGTGCTGTTATTTAATTCTACAAAAAGATATCCCAACTGGCACAAAGGAACTAAGAGGGTAGTAAAAAGTAAACCTAGCTCTATTAAAAAATGTTGAATAAGTTTTTCGATATTATAGCAGAACCAATTTGGGTTAGAAGTTTTGAAATGCTATTTAATACGCACATTACGATCATTACGAAATGTTCCCTTTCGCTAATCATTTCCATTCGATCCCCAGTCACCATTCAACCTTCTTATGTAAACTATTATTATTTAGATGTTATAACAATAATATGTAACGACTCATTTCGTTGGTTTAGAGGAATTGGGCTTGCGCATTTTACTTTTTTGCTTTTAAGTAGCCTGCATATATTCCGTGTGCAGTTTATGGGAGGAAGGGATACCCAAAAGTGTTGCAATCAAGTCTGCGATTATATATAGAGAAGATTGAGGCTCATGGTACAGGCACAATTACTGGAGATCCTATAGAAATATCGGCCATCTCTGAGGTAAATTCTTCTCACCGTAATGAACCTTTATGGATTGGATCTGTAAAAGCAAGAATTGGCCACACCGAATCGTGTACAGGGTTGACAGGATTAAAAAGTGATTCTAGCAATGGCCCATCAAATAATTCCACCTCACATCTATTATAACAATGTTAATCCAAAAATAGATCTAGAAGCCATTCCTGCTTGTTTACCTAACGTAGCAGTAGAATGGAAAACGTATGGCGATGCTCCAAGAATAGCAGGTATTATCAATCCAACGAAAGTTTTCCTCTGCTGATAACGATAACAAAAGAGAGTTCGCGCTTGACTGAGCACGAACAAAGGAGACCACCTACAAAGCTATTGTGCCCTCTTATCAGCAGAGAAAAACTTTCGTTGGACTCATAATATCAATTCTTATGGCTTCACAGGGGCAAACGTTCATACAATTATTTAAGAACCTCCTACTTTTAATCGGGCAGACCAAAGTGCTTTAAATGGAAATTGTCAAGAAACGTATCAGATTGTAACGATATCTGGAAGGTCTGAATACAGTATGAAAAAATTGGCTATTCGGTACAAACAATACCTGAGGTCCATCCCAAACAATTTTGAAAACTTTTGCTATACGGCAAATGTATGTAGGCTCACAATATGCAGGAATGGGAGAAAATATGTACAGAAATCACCCTTTGTTTTGCCATTGCTTTGACGAATGATCAAGAATTGTGAAGAGATTAACAAACAAAAATTTATCCGATATAATTTGCTCAAAAAATTGTGGAGAACAAACGGTTAAATCCATTTATGGTCCAATATCCATTTTCTGCATTGAGTGTACTGCTTCTGGAAGTTATGGGAAAATTTAGAAATCATTCCAGATGTTATACTAGGTTATAGTATGGGAGAAGCTGCAGCTGTCGCTGGGGTAACGAGTTTAGAGGAAAGTTTATATTTATTAATAGAAGAGATGAAATTATTTCAAGAATTACCTGATGGACAAATGCTAGCAATTAAGGCTGGAGAAGATTTAGTAAGGGATTTACTACGAATATTCCTTAAAAAAGATAAAGAACATAATGGTTAAATATTGAAGGAATAAATTCGAATTCTCAGACTCTTGTTTCTGGACGAAACGAAACGATCAAAATGTTTAATGAATTTTGTAATACCAATTCAGTAAGGTCAACATTAATCGTCAACGTTTTCCCGTACCGAGCTTATCATTCCCGGGACTTGGCCTTAATTCTTCCAAGATTGAACAAACGTTTTTCAAATGTTTCTTGCGATATTCCAAAATATATCCTTAAAACATTTTAAAATTTATTGTTATTTTAGTTTTAAAATACACACACATAAGGATTATAATATGTACCTGAAATGATTGTGACAAAATATTTCCATCCTCGACAAACTCAATTTAGTCACTAGTAACGAATAACATTTTTGACCTCAAAGCAAGTAATTATTTTTTAGTAATTTTCTCGTACGAAAGACCTGTGAAGTAGATAACTCGCATCCTTCGTAACATTTAGTTTGCTTACCAAAGCATTAGGTAATATGATAATTTTATTTTAATGGTTTAAAGTTTATGGCGTGATGATGTTGAACTTTTCCTAGCAAGGACGTATTGAGGGATGGGCTTTACATGCTGAACCCCCCCTGAGATCTAAGAAAAAGGTAATTTTTTCTCAAAACAGGAAAAAAATTAGCGTGTCGCGCGATTATTTGCCATTTTTAGCCCATTTTTCACTCATTTCCGTCAATAAAAACCAAAAATTTTTTCGCTACGAGCGAATATACATAATTAAATTATCTATTAGAAATCTTAGTCCCCTGAAACTCAGTTCTGTATACGTGCTTCTGTCCTAGTAAAATTACATTACAGGATATATTCATTTAAATTACTCAACTCTGAGATATCAAAATAATTGGATTCTTAGCCGGCTTGAGAAGGTAAACTTATATAACTACACTATCTGTCCGTCGTCCGTTAGCACGATAACTTTCTAACGCATTCAGGAAAATTTATCGAAAGAACCATAGATTGCTAACATGGACAAGTGTCGAATTCTATTCAATTTGGTCCAAATCAGTGCTTTAAGATAACGCGCGATCACTGTTTCGTCATTTTCATAGTCAGAGTGAGAAACGGACATGAAAAATTTCATTTTGCTATATAAAATATTATATTCTGATTCTACTGAAATTGGAATTTTTGAAATTTATTTTAAAATCGTCGAATCAAAATATCAAAAATCCGCTACTTGAGGACATCAATATTGGTCCTTAGAAGCTTCATAAAAAATTTAATAGTGATTGGTTGAAAACTGTAGAAGGAGATAGGTTTTGAAATCTGAGTTTTTCCCTACCCCTCCCATTATAAATTATGAATTTCAAAAAATCAGAAAACGATTTTTATGAATCCGTTCGTTATGAAAATGATCATTTAAGGTTCTGACTATGATATGAACATCCAGTGAAAATTTGAAAGTCGAAGTTCATGTTAAAGTGTACTTTGAATTGCTATTATTATAGTGATTAATCTAATCTAATATTCAATCATTGTGCATTTCCAAAGTCAATTTTAAAACGTGTATGTGTACACGGTTTCCGTTACTCAGGAGAGCCTTCTGTTATACCTTGCGTTTTGTTTTGTGTTGTTCTCCATTTCACTTTGCTATTTAAATCTAAATGCTAAAACAAGGTCAATTCTATATAAAAGGTCACAAAAACAAGTCTATTTATGTTTCTACTGCACAAATGGAATACAGAAATTTGTTATTGTACCATACTGAATTCATCTCTGTTCCATACATATCCACACTATTCATGAAATGTTGTTCGTATATCGTAATAAGAATTTCTTTTCATTGCGATTGCTAATTGAATTACGAAACTAAAAGTTTTCCACCGTCAGAGCACAACCCAACGTCTGATATTTTCATGACTTGTATTTTCAACTTTATTCACGTAAGATAGATATTTATCCAATATCTACCTCAGTTAATCAAATTATAAGCAGTGGACACATTACACAGTCGAAAACAGTTGCAACACCAATTAACACATTAAAATATCTATTTAGTGTTTTATCGATATTTATTCTCCTTCCTCTTGGCAATTACATTTTCAGACAGAGAATCGGTCAGTCCTACTTTAAACTGTATGAAATCAAAAGTTTAACATGCAGCTCTAGATTTACATCTTACGACTCACAAAATTTAACATTGATACAATCATAGTTTTCGAAATATTTAGTTCATGGCCGTAAATGCTATAATAAACTACTGGTAAAATAAACGTCGGGTTTTATATTATTTATTGATAGACTTGAGTCCCTACGTACGCCCGTCTAACAGTTTCAGTTACATTACTTTATATAGTTTTAATGACATCTCAACTGTATACAACATTGCAACTGTATGCAACTGTGCTACAGTACAACTGTATACAACAGTGCAGTCCTCAACAAAGAATGTTGCTTGAAGTAACTTGGGAATCTCTGGAAAATGCGGGAATAAATCCAATGGAGTTACGAGGTACGAGAACTGGAGTGTTTTCAGGTGTCTGGAAAAAGGATTATGAAAAATTGATAAACGACAACCCAGATGAATTACTAGGACTGCAAGACGAATTTATGGGAAACTCTTTTTCGGCTATTTCTGCTCGCATAGCTTATCAACTGGGGTTGACTGGACCGAATATTGCTACTGAATCCGGATGCGCCTCTTCAATGATAAGTCTTCATTTAGCCTGTCAAAGTTTATCTACTGGAGAGTCAGATTTGGCAATTGTTGGAGGTGTCAATTTACTGCTTTATCCTTATACTATTAAATCATTAAAAGCCAGTGAAGTCTTAGCACCTGACGGGAAATGCAAAACTTTTGACGCAAAGGCTGATGGGTTTGGGCGTGCAGAAGGATGCGTATCAATTGTGTTAAAACGCTACACGGACACTCTTAACAGTGGCGAAAAGGTTCTGGGGTTAATTCGGGGGAGTGCGATGAGCCAAGAAGGAACTAGCACTAATTTTGGGACACCAACTAAAGATTGTCAAGCTGAATGCATACGAGCAGCTCTTAATAATGCTGAAATATCTCCGAATATGGTCAGCTTTATTGAGGCTCATGGTACAGGTACGATTACTGGGGATCCAGTTGAAATATCTGCAATATCTGAGATATATTCTTTGGAGCGTAAAGAACCTTTGTGGATTGGATCAGTAAAAGCAAACATTGGCCACACCGAATCGTGTGCAGGGTTGGCTGGGTTAGTCAAAGTGATTCTAGCAATGAAACATAAAACAATTCCACCGCATATCTATTCCAATAATGTTAATCCCAAAATTGATTTTGCAGCAATTCCTGCTTGTTTACCCAACAAAGCAATAGAATGGAAAACACTTGAAAATATTCCAAGAATAGCAGGTGTTAATTCGTTTGGTATGACTGGGGCAAATGTTCATGTCATTGTTCAAGAGGCACCATTATTTAATAGAATGACTGAAGTTATTATTGATAGAACCGACCAAGAAATGTATCAGATTTTGAATATATCAGGCAAGTCGGAATATAGTATAAAAAAATTATCCATTTTATACAAAAATTTTCTTAAATCCCACCCAAGAAAATTAGAAAATTTTTGCTACACAGCAAATGTAAGTAGAGCAAAGTGGAATCACCGAATTGCAGTAGTAGGGAAAACTCCCGAAGAGATTGTCAAAGGTCTAGAAATAACTGCAACTATTGAAAATAAGAATGTATTCCAAAACGCAAAAGTCGTTTTTATGTTTACATTTCAAGGTTCACAATATTGTGGTATGGGAGAAAATCTTTACAGAGACCATCCTTTGTTTCGGCATCATTTTGATGAATGCTCAAAAATTGTGAAAAAACTCACAAACATTAATTTACCAAATTTAATTTGGTCAAAGAACTATGGAGAACAAAAGGATAAATCCTTTTATGATCCCATTTCAATTTTTTGCATTGAGTACTGCTTATGGAAGTTGTGGGAAAATTTAGGAGTCATTCCAGATATTATTCTTGGTCACAGTATGGGAGAAGCTGCTGCCTCTGTTGCAGCTGGAATTATACGATTAGAGGACGCAATATATTTGTTGATAGAGCGGATAAAACTAATCCAAGAATTGCCTGATGGGCAAATGTTTCCAAAATTGGACAACATATTTTCAAATATTTCTTACGGTATTCCCAAATATAAATACATTTCTAGCACTACTGGTGAGATAGTTACCGACAGTGAAGTGAACAAAGAATAGTGGATAAGAAATACAAGAATGACTGTGAATTTTAAAAAAGCATTTGAATTGGCAATAGAACAAGGTGGGAGAGTTTTCGTCGAACTCGGTCCAAACCCTGTGCTGATAAATACTGGTAAATCAATTGCGAATGAATTAATTTCCGATGAATGTTTATGGGTTCCATCAATAAAATGTTCATGCGATGAATGGAAAACATTTTTGGAAGGTGTGGGCAATTTATTTGTCAACGGAATCGATATTGATTGGAAATCATTCTACTCCAATTTCCACTATCAGAAAATTGCCATTCCAACTTACCCTTTCGACCATAGTCGAAAATATTGGTTTGAGAAGAAAACTGGAAAGTTTCCTTTAGCAAAAAGTTTGCACCCTTTAATTGGAAATAAAACATCGGTTCAAATCGCCGAAAATACATTTCACCAGCAGAAATTTAATTTAGAACAGTTTAGCTTTTTCAGAGATCATGTTATTGCCCGAAAGATTTTATTTCCCGGGGCCACTTACCTGGAAATGATTGCTGCTGCCTGTCACTCGTCTGTTCAAGAATCTTTTGATCACCTTAAAGCTCCCGTTACTCCTATACTTATTAAAAATTTTAATATCAAAGCTGCGTGGGAAATGCAAGATGAATCAGATTATGCTGTAAGCATAGATTCCAGACCCGTTTCCGAAGAAAATAATTGGTCAGTGACTATTTCAAGACAAATCATCGGTGACAGTGGACAGGTTTCTTGGTTGACAAATGCAACAGCTACGTTCTCTTACTATCCACATGCCGCCTATGAATCAGTGTTAAATTTAGAAGAAATCAAAAACAATTCTTTTCACCGAGACTCTTCTGGGCTGTATTCCTCTGTGGGTAAAGTTGGATGGAATTTTGGTAATAATTTCAAAAGTATTAAGAATGTTTGGGAAAATGATGTAGAGGTTCTAGTAGAAATTCAAACTGTAGAAGAGTGTAATGGTTACTATCTACATCCAATAATATTGGACGGAATGATCCAATCATTCCTTCTGAGTCCACAATTTGGTGGAGGTTTGAAGCATTTTGTTCTGCTGTTTGGGATCAAGAAATTCGTTTTTTACCCTTCAAAGTCTATAATTGGAACTGAAAAATTCTATACATATATTAAAAAAGACAACGAGTCGGTTTTGAGGTTATACGATAAATTTGGAAATATCGCAGCGATTGTTGAAGGAATTGATTTGATAGAAACTTCCATTGCATCACTTTATAAAACGCTTAATTCGCAAATAGTAGCAATGCCTGCCCTTCATGAAGTAGTTTGGAGGAAAACAGACGGCATTTCAGATGAAAAAGTAGATAGTGGTGCCTTGTCAGATAGTACTAGCAAAAAATGTCATACTTGGCTAGTTTTTGCACATGAAAATGATTTGTACAACAACATTAAAACAAAATTAGAAAAGGCTACAAAATTTGTAATTTGTGTTTGTATTGGACAGTCTTTTTCTAAGAATAACGATACTTATACAGTAGATCCAAAGAATGTTTCCCATATAGTTCAAGTTTTTGAAACATTGAATATAAAAAATATAAAAGGTGTAGTTTATTTGTGGGGTACAGAAAAAATAAATCCTGCTTACCAAAGTCAGTTTTGCCAGCCTTTGTTAACTATTATACAAAAAATTATAAATTTTAAATTGCAAAAACAATTAATTTTAGTCACAAAAGGAGCTCTGAGTATTAATAATGAAGAGAGTAATAATCCTGATTCCAATACACTTTTGGGATTGCTCAAAAGTGCTAAGGCAGAGCAACCAGATCTGAATTTTAAGTCCATTGACCTAGATCCAACTGTTGATAATGAATCTCTAAATGCAGATGAAATAATTAGGCTTATGGATAATACCAAAAGCGAAATTCAATATGCAAGCCGAATTGGAAAACTGTACGTTCCAAGGCTTGTAAAGGTCAACGATCCTCTCAATATAGAAATTCCAGTTTCAAATAGGTTCAATTTTAAAGTTCCTTCCAGTAATTCAATTAGTGATGTTGGAATAACCACATCTCAGATCCAAAACAGTCCGAAAGGAAATGAGATAGAAGTGTCTGTTGTTGCAGCTGGTCTCAATTTCCGTGATATCATGGCTATCATGAAATCTGAAGGGTACCATACAAAATTCCCGGATGCAATTGGCTATGACTTCTCAGGTGTCGTCACAGGTGTAGGTCCAGATGTAACGAAGTTTAAAATTGGTAATAAAGTGTCTGGAATGTCGGATAGGGGAGCTATATGCAGTCACACAATTACTACAGAGTGCTACACCGTAAAAAAGCCTAAGGGTATGACACATTTCGAAGCTGCGTGTTTGCCCGTTGTTTTTTCAACCGCTTACGATACTATTGTTAATATCGGTCAGTTGAGCAGTAAAGACATAATTCTAATCCACGCAGCGTCTGGTGGAGTTGGATTAATGGCCATTCAAATAGCGCAGAGAATTGGCGCCAAAATAATTGCTACTGCTGGCAGTGATAGAAAAAGATTGTTTTTAAAATCCTTGGGGGTTGATTACGTTTTCAATTCCCGCAAAGTTGAATACGCTGAAAATATCATGAAAGTTACTAACGGTAAAGGAATCAATGTTGTTCTAAATACATTGACCAGTACTAATTTCAAAGAAATGACTTTAAACATTTGCAGTCAAAATGCAAGATTTATTGAGATAAGCAAAACCAACATTTGGGAAACTAAAGATGTGGCTGCTCTAAGACCAGATATCAAGTATTCAATTTATGATTTAGAACAACAAAGCAAACCATCAATAGAGGTTTTGGTGTCTAAAATTGGAGATTATCGTCCGATAACTTACACTCGATTTGAATTAGGGCAAATTAAAGATGCATTAAAATATCTTCAAAAGTCAAAGCACATTGGAAAAGTTGTCATAGCAATTCCTCAATTTGAGATTGATAAAGGTAGACCTAAATTATTTTCTAAATTATTCAATGAGGAGAGCACTTATCTTATTACAGGTGGATTGGGAGGAATCGGTTTGGAAGTAGCGAAATGGATGTTGAGTTTGGGAGCCAAATTCATTGTTTTGGTCGGAAGAAAAGTGCCTGATGGCAACGTTTCAAAAATAATTGAAGATTGCAATTCCCAAGGTGCGAATGTAATTACACTTCAAGCTGATATTGGCATTTACGAGGAATGCAAAAATGTTTTTGATAAAATTAAAAATAATTTACCTCCACTCCGAGGCGTAATGCATGCTGCGGGAGTTTTGGCTGATGGAGTAGTTGAGAATCAGTTATGGGAAAACTTTGAAAAGACGTTCAGCCCGAAAGTAAACGGAACATGGAATTTGCATAAACTTAGTCTTGAATGCATATCGTATTAGAAATTGCATAATGGCTAATAAAAATTAAAATCATAATAATTATGGGATGTTTACCTACAACTTACGTCTATGCTGCCAAGTGTTAATCTGTTTTATCCGACCAAGCAAATAAACAATTATATCATAATCTAATTGGTCAAAGTTCATGTATACATCATTCTGCGCCACCCTGTACTTCTATTATCCTTGACTACTCCCCATCTAAAAGAATTTTCCTCCGATCTGCCAATTACTACTATAGTAAAATTTTAAAATAACGTGTATACTACTGGATTTTTCATGGTCTCTCTTGGTTTTTATAGTCGTTTGTTTGGGTAGGTTATTTAAAATTCTATACTAAAACTACCACATATTATTAGAACTGCACTTGTACTACCGATTTTCACATTGCACAATGCTGAAAACGATTCAAAAGCAATTTCAACCGGTAGACTGGGGCACACATGTTTATTAAATTACGCCCTATTTAAATTATCCAGAAACTGTCTATCTTAAGGGCTTTATCGGCTTTAACAGCCATTATGCAATCTCGCTATTCACAGATTACTGTTTCGGATTTGCAGCTTAACATTACCTTCAGTTCTTTTCCACATTTGAAATCATATCTTTCTGAAATTATTAAAATAAATGAACAAAAACAAGATTCTCTAAGTGATATAAGTGAAGAAAATAAATTGCTAGAAGAAATTCAAAATAAAACGCCTGAAGAACAACTGAAACTGATTCAGTCACATGTTGTGAATATAATAAGCAAAATTTTAAAATTGGGTGAATCCTATTCAGTGAACTATATCGAATCATTTGTTGATATGGGGATGGATTCGTTAATGTCTGTTGAATTTAGAAAACATCTTCAACGATCTTTAAGTGAAAATGTAACTATAAATTCGTCTACTATCTTAGATTATCCATCAACTGACTCTCTAAGCAAGTATATATTTAACTAGCCGGTCACAGGGCCCAGGCCCTGTTATAAATTAAGCTAGTGTGTATTCCAGGGCAGTATTGCAAGATGGATAGAATGTATTTCAGAAACTTATTTCCGTCACCCACCTGGTGCGTGAGGGGAAGCAGTTTATTTGCTTGGTCGGATAAAACAGATTAACACTTGGCAGCATAGACGTAAGTTGTAGGTAAACATCCCATCCAATGCAAAAGATGGAACATCCAACCCCATCCATCCCATCATCATACCAAACACCCAAGAAAAGATCAACATCTTATCCAGCCCACCACCAAAATTCAAATAAAGTAATCCATCTAATATAGCCCATCCCCAGTTTCCAAATAAAGTACCATTACAGCCATCACCAACACATCCCTTTCAGCCAATTCATACACCTGGATGGGGATGTTGGGTATAATGGATGGAATGCTTACATCCAAGGTATCGAAAAACCCGGGTTTTTTAGGAAAAAACCCTTGACCCCGGGTTTTTTGGGTTTTTTAGGGTTTTTGGGTTTACGGGTTTTTTATATAATTATAGGCATAAATAAAAGCCTATACTGTAGTTAACGTTTATAAAATCAAAAATTAAGGCATAAAAATTTAATTTTTATGTTTAACCACAGTTAAAACGCAGTATTTTTTGTGAGTGTATTAATATTAATATTAACCTATATTAACAACTAATGAGAAACTAATTATTATATTATTTTACTGATTAAAATGCCTCCGTTAATGTGGAGCTTTAATTGCAAAGCAGTACAGTAATAAATACGTAAGTGATTAATTAAAATGCAGCATAATTAATGTTTTCACTTATGTACCTCAAGACCCCAAATCATTCCTTCGCGATTCGTAAGTAAAAGTTAATTATATATGCAACAATATCTTCACAGTATAAAGTATAAGTATTAAAGTACAAAAGCTATATTAGGTTTCCACCTGATTATAATCACTTGTTTACATTTTTGAATAGAAACACATGACAGAGTTAGTATGTTTTGCTTATACAGATGGAGTTTTAGTGCACATTATTATATGTTTTGTAAAAAACCCAAAAAACCCAATCAACCCCGGGTTTTTTAAGTGAAGCGGGGTGGGTTTTTTGCCAAAAAACCCAAAAAACCCCGACCCAAAAAAAAACCCGACCCACAACCCTGCTTACATCTAAGCTTGGCAGTATGCATAATGATGAGTCAGAGTAACGTAGGCGTAACATTATACCCCAAGTCAAAAATGTAACCATAATGGGTGACCAGAGTAAGTACCGATAGTCACAATAAAATTCCAACACAAAAATATTGGCCCTTGGTCGTAATATAAGCTGAAGTTTTAGAAAATTTTGTTTTTTTGATTTGCAATAACTAATTACATATACCACCGTTGTATAGTGTCATGTCAATGCAAGGAAAATGTCAACTTCCATGACATTCATGACCATCACCAACGAAAATGGAATCACATTAAAGAAATATTCTACATTCGTAAATATTCACCCACCTAAACTTTTTAAGGGCTACTTATACTCTTCCTAATCCTATCTTCATCACGATTTGTGACGTCATATTAGAAGTCATAATTTTATGATAATAAATCTCTTTAACACATAAGTGGCAGATTCAAAACGTACACATTTGAAATAAAAAATAGTTTACCACTTCATCCCGCTGTGAATATTTTCTATTTAAGAATGGACTTAGTTTTTCTATTTAAGACGTAAAACATTTTTAACCTCCTATTAGCTTAAAACCATTTGCGAATAGAAAAAATATAGTTTTATTATGAATAGCCAATTTTTAAACTTTCCTGCGTATAAAATAAGGTCACGGCACGGTGTATTAAATTGAAAGAAAGAGTATCAACTACCACGTCTCACAACAGTGACTTTCATAATTTTATCACCGCGCAAGCGTGTATGCAGTGAGTAAGTTCTATCTGGATGGAATTTAGCATCTTCAGCAAATAAACCAAATTGTGTTGTTAATACATTTTGAAATAACGTTACGGTGGCCGAGAAATTACATTCATAATTTCATAACATCCGTGCACACAAACATACAACATACATTTCGATGACGTTTATATTATAGAGTGATAGTATATCCTCATTCAACGTAAACATCAACGAAAACGATGCAGATCTCAATGAAATAATTCCAGTAGACTCAAATTTATGTAACGATTTAAAAGTTGATGAAATCTTTAAGAGACCTCCAAATTTTCAATACCTTTTGCTAACAGGAGTAACAGGAACACTTGGACCCTATATGCTTCACGAACTTATATTGGCTAACCCAACCGTTATGATATTTTGTATTGTTAGGGCTAAATCTGCAACGCTGGCTGAAAGACGATTGCGTAAAACATTACTAAAAAATAATATTAGTGATTCTATACTTAGAAATTGTATAATTTTGAATGGTGACATCAGCGCTGAGAATTTTAAATTGTCTAAGGACAAATATCTGGAACTATCAGAAAACGTAGAAGCAATTGTACATCTGGCAGTCAAAAATAATCACGTAGAAAAATACAAAATTCGTAGCGAACTAGTTGACGATATCCGGACTGTGAATGTCCTTGGCACTAAACATATATTGCAATTTGCTGCTACACGGAAAACTAAGTTTGTTTTTCACGCATCATCAGTTCTAGCCCTCACCGAAAAGACTTGTGCAGAGGAACTTCCTGCAGATGATAATTTTGGCGAGGGAATTACTATGGGATATGCAGTATCTAAATTTATTAGTGAGAAATTAGTTAAACAGGCAATGGACAAAGGAATTCATTGTTTAGCTTTTAGATACCCGATGATTATGGGCAACAGTGAAACTGGACAATTTTTATTTGAAACGGATCATGTGATGTTAGGGCTACTGACATGTCTTAGATTAAATCAAATGCCACAATCTGCATTAAATAATGGCGTGCCCTTCATTCCAGTTGAAATCGCAGCTAGAATTTCAGCCAAAATGTTTATTGATGCAAACACCCCTTTAGGAGTTTATAATTTTTTCGGACCGGACTTGTGGACCATTTTTCAGAAAGTGGCACGGCAAGTTGGTTATACTATGGAACTAGTTGACGATGACACTTTTTTGAAAGCGGTTATTGACGAAGGTGAAAATTCTTTGTTGTTCAGCATGAAAGAAATCTACCATCGTGACAAAGGGCTACAGGACTTTTTCAGTTCTATTGCATTTTTTTCTCTTGGTATGTCAAACGAAGAGTTAAAAATGTGTTCTAAGAAAATTTGTAAATATTATGCTGCTAATAACAATTGCTTGAATTCGGATGGAGAAAGTTTTTTAATGGCATATTTTCGGTATGCTAAAAACAACGGAATATTAGAAAAATATTGCCCAATTAAAATGTGAGCTCTATTAGTTTTCCATCAGCTTAGCATTTTCACTTGAATTGCTTTTGCAAAATTAAATTTACTTTACACTAAAATAACGACAATAAAGGATAATGGAAAGTCGGAAATATACAAAAAAACACTGAGTTTTACTGGACTTAAATTATGGTATAGTATCCCATTAGCTATAAGAGACTCGTATAATATAAATAGCTTTAAGTTTAATGTTAAGAAATATTTATTAGATAAACAAGCTGAAGACAGCACAGATATCATTGATATACACAACTACTCATGCATTGAGGATGTAGCCAGTGGCGCTGTGTGATTAGATTAAGTAAGCATTACTATACTATTAACTCTAATATTTTAATGACCTCTGTTGAGGGTGATATTTGTGCTGAATAAATAAAAAATAAATAAATAAAATAAGGAGTCCCTTAAAATCTGAACATGATTAAATTCATATTATATCGCTGAAATAAATCGAAAAGTGACTTTAATTCAGTGCTTCTATTGAATTACTCAGCGAAAATAATTTATCGCACAATAAAGCTAAAATTTTATTGAAGTTATTGTCAGGGCATGCCTTTTTGCCTTTTTCCTATGACCGTTTGGTATAGTAATACTCCTTTAAATTATTTTGGTGACTATTGATTTCTTTTTTTTTATATTTTAGAAGATTTATTAGATTTAATAGATTTACAACAATTTTATACTTTTTGCAATACAAAACTACGAAAATCGATAGAAGTTTTGTAACAATTTTATACTTTTAGAATTCAAAAACGATCGGATATTGTTATATGAAAAGGATTCGGTTGATTTATCATTCCTAAACATTTATCACCTCCTAGTAGTTCATCTTTAAATGCTTTTGACACTGAATACTTCTGTAATAGTCCCACAAAAAATGTGAATATTGATACTGTTGCGACATTTTCTCCTGGGCATATGCGTAAACCTGTCAAGCACAATATATAGTATTAAGTAAAATAAATTTTTATGCTACTCATTGTAAAAGATACATGAAGACAAAAGATTTTTAACTCAATGTTGAAATTCTGTGACGCAAAATTCAAAAAATTATTCTTAAAGTTTCTAGAATCTTATTGAAGGACCTACGTACTGTTAGATTTTTTATAAGAAAGTGAAAATGCCAGTGTGTGCATGGACTTTTAATTTATATACACGTTCTTCCTATGAATCATAACCTACTGGGTTTCTAACTTTTTTAATTGATAAGTAGTATAAGATACAAAATTTTATGAAATTAGTACAATCATTTCTATAGAAATGTAATAAGCCAAAACTCTAGCAATAAAATAATAATAGGAGGGATTTACCAGAACCAAATGGCATCACGTGGTTCATTTTGTCCGTTATAAAGGAATTGTCCTCATTTAAAAATCGTTCTGGACGAAATGTAGAGGGATCGCCCCAGTAAGATTCGTTCATCCGTGGAGCCCATAGCACACACATCATTGGAGTTCCCTGTAACCATGTTTTAAATGGTTTTAAATGAAAATATTTTATGATAGAAACATTCTCCATTTGAAATTTGAGTTTTAAGAAGAAACTAAGTAAATTCAAAATGGAATTTCATCTACAAATGTTACACAGGTGTAAAGAATAATTACAAATTTCAGCATACCAATAATTAAAATACATCATAATACAGGTACATATACCTTTTTCAGGACCCTTCCTTTGTATTTCCAATCTTCCAATGTAAACTTAGGAAAATATTGAGCAACACTTCCCATTCGGTGCGTTTCCATAATTGTTGCCAATGTGTAGGGCATACTGCAATCAAAATTTAATTTATTAGAAATTACCTGAGTAAAAACTGACATTTTTGTTCATTATGTCTCCTGCTTAACATTACAATGTGACGCGCCATTTTTTAATTTTGCAAGGCAGACATTTTTGACTGATAATGTACAACGTACAACAAATGCAAAAGTCGCTCTTGAAATTGTCAAAATTTTCTATTTAAACGAGAAAAAATTGGAGAGGTTGCGAAAAAATGATTTTTTGCATTGTAATGTTAACCGGCCGATATTAGTGACATAATATTATGAAAAATTAAATTTTAATTGTTGATTTACCTTTTTCGGTGATCAACGTACGATGGTAAACAATTTTTCCCTATTACTGTGTCTATTTCTTGTTGTACCTTTTTCTGTATCTCTGGATGCTGTGCCATGTACATAATAGAAAACTCCATAAATTTGCTAGTAGTATCTGATCCAGCTATAAATAGGTCTACTAATATTTGGACTAATTGACCTTTGCAGTAATATTTGTTTAAACTAGCATTGTCTTTGTGTTTTTCTATTTCCAGAAGAAAATGATCTACAAAATCTTCCGGCTCTGGTTTTGCTAATTTGATCCTTTCATCCACAAATTGCTGAAAATTAGTTAACGTTTCATTTACATTTGTCATCAATTTAGTACCAACATGATAATTATAATTACTTACATTCAAGAATTCATAGATGATTTTAAATGCATCTAGGAGTGGTTTACATCCACACATGTAGTGGATAATTTTGTTGTCTGGTAAAACAGTCATCCAAAAAAATTTCACTGTATTTCCCACAAGCCCAACACTTTTGAATAACAAATTAAATCTTTCATCGTCCTGGGGAATTTTGTGACCACCGACGATACCCCAAACGATGTTAATTGTTGGCAACACAAATAAATCTTTCACTGGAATTTTGTTCCCTGTCTTTTTCCTAATACTGTTTATGTTTGCACTGAAATCCGAAAACAGGTCTAATAGAAGAACTGATAATTGATCGCTTTTATTAAATCCCAACTGTCCAAGTTTTCTAACCGTGTATTTTCTTAATTCAGTCCAGTGTGGCCCCCCGGTAAATAAAATACCTTCGCAAAATAAAAAAATAATATTTATGCCATTTTTTAGGGCTAAGGAATTAATAACTTAGTTACCTGTAGAATGACCATGGCCATTAGAAGTTATATTTGCTAATTGTGGAGGTAAAATTGCATTACATTCTTTACTATTCATCACATCTTTTATCGAATCACTGTCATCAGCAACGACTGCAAATATCCAACAATAACATTCAAATTAAAATTAGTCACAACGTTTTTTTTTAAAATAACCGCAGTTTTTTCTTCAGCCTAACATTATTTTATATTACGGTTGCAACACTAATTCACAGCTATAAAGCTAATTTATACAAGCTAAATTTATATCTATGGTCGGAAAAAGATATTGATAATTAATTACAAAGTTCATTATTGAAAATTTTGAAAAACTTTGGTCTTCCTTCGTCCACGACATTTTTGAGAAAGCTACTCCGATAAAAATGCTCCAATAGTGGTCGTTTTCGTGGTGATAAATCTACAACCCATTTCAAGTATACATAGGAAAGTTTTATTACACTCCATAGCTTCTCAGGCTGATAGAATTGGATATCTGTAATTGAAAGTTACGTTTAAATATAACTCATGTCAACAAATAAATACTCTTTTTCTACAATTTTCAATTACCAACATAAAGTTTCAAAGCATAATGATAATATGTAAATTTTTAATTAAGCTGTTTGAAATTACCTTCAGTGCTGTTTTTTCTTTTCTTCTTTAAAAATTTAATGGACGATACCAAAATTAAGAATACTACAACAAATTGAAGGTATAGATCTACGCTTGAACTTGAGATCATGGTCGAAAGAACTTAGTATTTCACCTTTGTCGGTGTCTACCTGCAGATTAAAGATGTTTTAAATACAGTGGTCAAGTACAGACAGAGATGTTTTAACACACTTTTAACTACCAAGGAAAATTTTATATATGTAAGATATAGTATAAAATATCCTAATAAAAGTTAAAGTTCGTCGCAAAAAATAATGCATTTTTGCACTATAGCATAGAACTAGGGGTATGCATTTAGAATTATAAGTAGTAGGTTACCTAGGTTTAATGACGCATATTTCCAACGTCAATGCACGTAACTCCTAAATAATTAGCTCTACCAAACTATTCCCACCTGTTACACATTGTTCAATGCACTATAGTGTGTTCATGTGCTTTTATA
Source organism: Tomocerus qinae (assembly GCA_020055645.1). Lineage (NCBI taxonomy): Eukaryota > Metazoa > Arthropoda > Collembola > Entomobryomorpha > Tomoceridae > Tomocerus > Tomocerus qinae. The sequence continues at coordinate 53,353,595 of CM034546.1, read as the reverse complement.
AACCACCTTTGAGATTTTGAGACATCGTTGTTCCCACTCAGTCAGGTAATTACGAGAAAATGAAATTTCCCCTATCCACAAGGTGCTAACTTTATATTCTCATTTATATAACTTACACAACATTAATTTTAGATACTCAATATCAATATTAGATACGTGTAACGCTTTCTGATTCAAAATTGTTGAAAATTTTGGATGTAACCATTGTCTAGTTGTATCAAACGATAAAACGTGTCATCGTTAACTATGCAAAATTAATGAAATGGTCATACATTATAAGAATCTCATATTCAATCAAATACATTATCATTTTAATTCTGAATGCAATACTTCAGTAGGTACGTTACGTTATTTCATACACCTACGTAAACGGTTTTCTCTCACAGTTTGGTCTGATTGTGTTACTTGACATTGAACTTCGAGTAGAGTTTCATTGTGGGAGAAAATAAATTAATACGTAATAATGGGTTAAAAAAATTTGACATATGCACGTAGTATACATTAATGCTAAAATGAGAACAGTTCATATACGTCAAAATTAATCTTAAATTGCGAGCTAGACATGTGAACATTTTTATCAACTAGGGAGATGAATCATTTTCATGCAATAAATTTATGTTTACTGCTGTATATCAATTTGCTTTTGTAGTAGTAATTATTTAGCTTAGTGGGAGATGAAATATTTTCTACTTAACCTTCGAGAACTGAAATAAACCAAGAATTGTAATACATATTGTGAGAATTCATTAATTTAAATTATATTTTATAATATAGTTATGTACGGATAAGAAATAATGTAACAAATATTTTTTTTACAGAACTGTCAGACATTGTAGCTAAAGGAAGGAAGAAATTGCCTTGAGTGATTTTTTCTTACTGATTTCCCTCATAAGCAGTCAAAACAACTTACGTGTGGATTTACACATTGGACTTGAAACTCAATAACCTAAAAAATCGCCTAAAAAAATAAAATGAAGTTGAAGATTTAAATTAAGCATGTATACGAATAAATTGGTTGGTAGCATTTGACATAATTAAAAAATGTGTACACTAATGTTTTTTGAAAACAACATTCACGACAAGAAATGATTATTGATTTCTTGAAAGTTAAATATAAATTTAACCAACTTTTTCTGTTTCTTTTACACTTCAAAAATATAGTCAACGATACGAAGAATGATTAAAGCAGAGAGAAGGGCCAACAATTAAAATTAAAACCAGAATAAAATACACCAACAATAATTAATCTAAATTTGCATTGTTTGATATAAAGTAGCTATAAAGGTTTTTGCCTTCCATATTTGCCTTTATTATTATTCATTGGTAAAGTTCAAAGGTAAAAATTGGCCCGTGGCTAAGAAATGAAGTATTGTGTCTGTAGTATATTTCGTTCTATAGGAAAACCTCGTTAGGTATGCTATTATACTCCCACAAAAAGTAAAACATAATATTATTTGACCTTATAAATTAGCAAAAATTCCTTAAGAGAAATGCCTACCTAAGTCATGTAATCGTCTGCCTAATATTACAACGTAACAAGCCATTTCATCATGACTGCTACAAAGTAACAAACCAGTTTATCATGGCTGAGACAAAGTAACAAACCATTTTATCATGGCTGCGACAATGTAACAAACCTAACTCCTGATACATTGGTTTGTTACATTGTCGCGGTCATGATAAAATGGTTTGTTACTTTGTCTCAGCCATGATAAAATGGTTTGTTACTTTGTAGCAGTCATGATGAAATGGCTTGTTACGTTGTAATATTAGGCAGACGTAATGTATGTTGAAGGATAATATTTTCTTTATTCACAGCAAATTCACAGTCGGATATTCATTAAAATATACCTAAGTGTGTACATACAAATAAAAGGCGTATACGTGCAGATACAAAATTAATAGCATAGCAGTAACAAACAATTAAGGTACGTACCTAATAAGATTTATCCCAGTATTCACATCATCCAATCCTACCACCGAGAACCAGTACCAGTACCATAGCTTTAGTGTTTACATGTTAATATCACTCTTAAGGAACTCCGGTTCCCGTTCCCACTGAGAATTTCCCAGTCAGTCATTCCATATACTGCTTGATATATGGTCATTTAAAAATATAATAACGAGGAAGTTGATACCTGGCACAATTAGACACTTCTTTTTGAAATATTCTTTTTGAGATTCTTGGTGGTTCTCGATTCTTTCGAAGCATAATTATAGTATTTTCTGTTTATACTAAATAGTCTGAACTTCCAACTAGCGTGGACGACTAAGGGACGACTATATACAAAATACCATGGAACCCGAGAGGAGTACAATAACTAGAACACAAAATTTCTGCTACTCATTCACACTGTAGAAAACGAGATGAGTTTTTTTAACTTCCTTACATTTATATACATAATTTTACCAAATGAAATAATTTGCCATTGACAACAAAAGTTACAACACTCAATGCGAAACTTATGGGGAAAATCACACTTAATATGAATTTGGTAGACTGGGTAGCCTTTAACAATTCTTTAACGAAATTCATAAAGATTTGTGAAGTAACAAATTATTCATGAATCCTTGTAATTGTGTGATTATTTATGAATCATAATAGCAGTATGCATTATGCATTAGTTTTATTATTATTTATATGATAATATAGTTTTTATTTCCTTTTGCAAACAAATTTGTACTCACACTAGTTCTCTCTTTTTTACTTCTTAACTTGTATAATACCTAACTAACCCATTTGCTCTGTGTAAGTATTACGTGAATAGAATGGAGTTAAGGATATAGTATAATAAATATTTTATTGTTATTTTCTATTTTTGGTACCCATTCTCATTTCTACTATTCCCATCCTATCCTGTGCTTACAGACACGTCTCCCAAGATGTTATTACGAAATATTCGTCGGTAGACAAAACAAAACCTTTGGTGCTTGTTTAACGATTGCTTACTGTTTGAGCAAAGTGTGAAGCTATAATACAATCCGACACTTTCCCTTTCCATTTGTACCTGCACTAAGCATTTACTAGAAATTTTGAGGTTAATAGATCAAACGCAGTCATGTCCATACGTATAAGACAGCTAATAAAATCAGGTCGGCCAAGAAAACCGATACGAGCTCTCTAACACGACAATTATTTCTTAATCTTAACCTTTGGTTTCTTTTACTTAATGATTGACACTGCCAAACTTTTCTTGATTATGACACTGCCTAAATGGGACATTAAACGTAAAATGTACATAGAGTGACGACATTTTAAAATTGATTGCTATCCTTAATTTTAAAATATACACAAGTAAGGATTATGTATTGTACTTGAAATGACTAAACACTTTGAGTATAATTAATTCTTTTTTTTCGTACCAAAGTCTCTTAAACGAAGCAGTGATGCCCATTTGTAGTCATCCTAGTCAACGATGACTATTGAGAATTGACTACTTTGGGTCTAAATCTTTTATAGTCACAACTATTGATGACTTAAACAATCTCGTAGGGTCAACGATGACCATACAGGTGACTTTATAGTGGGTGCTCCATTATAGCGATGACTATAGCAGTGATCTGAGAGATATTAATAAGATTTTCTTGCATTATATAATCTTGTATAATCTTATAATATAATCTTATTAAATCTTATATCGTCTGCCTAATATTACAACGTAACAAGCCATTTCATCATGACTGCTACAAAGTAACAAACCATTTTATCATATGGCTGAGACAAAGTAACAAACCATTTTATCATGGCTCAGACAAAGTAACAAACCTAACTCCTGATACATTGGTTTGTTACATTGTCTCAGCCATGATAAAATGGTTTGTTACTTTGTAGCAGTCATGATGAAATGGCTTGTTACGTTGTAATATTAGGCAGACGATAAAATCTTATATAATCTTATATAATCTTATATAATCTTATATAATCTTATATAATCTTATATAATCTTATATAATCTTATATAATCTTATATAATCTTATATAATCTTATATAATCTTATATAATCTTATATAATCTTATATAATCTTATTAAATCTTATATAATCTTATTAAATCTTATATTATAATCTTATTAAATCTTATTAAATTCGTATGCGAATTAGAAGAGAATATTGAGTGACTATTCTCGTATAGGTTAACGACGGCTAATGACTATTTTGTAATTTTTTTTATTGTGCTGCCAAGGAGGATGACTATGGGGTGACTATTGGTATCTGTAAACTAAGGCTGATGTCTATTGGGTGACTGTTAGTATTTGTAAACTATGGCTGATGACTATTAGGTTACTATCTTTGTAAAACCCTCAGAAGAAATGACTATTGGGAGTCTACTTTTATAGAACTGTTTGGAGTGGTGACTACAACATCACTTTATTATGTAGTAAGATAACTTGGTGACTATTAGGAAGACTAGTTACTACGACTAAGGGGATGTGGTGACTACTGTCATGACTATTTGATACGTAGATGGTGGTGAGGTGACAATGAAGATGACTGTTTTTCAAAAAATGCGCATCACTGGAACAAAGTAATTCGAATCCTTCGTGACATTTAGTTTTCTTAGCAAAGCATGAGTTAGTATCACCATTTATTCTAATGGTTTAATAACGTTTATGGCTTGATAATTTTGAAGTTTTCCTTGTAAAATTACATTATAAGATATTCATTTAAATTTCTCAACTCTAAGATATCGAAATAATTAGATTTTTAGCTCTCTTGAAGAAGTGAGCTTATAGAACTATGTACATTGTTTCTCTGTCGTCCGTTAACACGATTACTTCCGAACACATTCAGGGAAATTGACCAAGCTTATGGACCAGAGTGTCGAAATCTATTAAATTTGGTCCAAATCAGTTACCACGCGATAATTGTGCCTTCATTTCCATAGTCAGAGAAAGAAATGTGCATGAAAAATTAAATTCCGTTTTGCAGTATAAATTCATTTTATTGCAATTCTACCGAAATTGCAATTTTGTAGTACAAGATCTAAATATATGTACAATTTCTATTCACTTTGATGACATTTTTTCAGTTCTGTTTATTATTATAGTCTATATTAACCTACTTTCAACCTTTGTACATTTCCAAACTATTCATGTTTACACGGAACCTTCTGTTACGCCTTGACGTTAGTTTTGTTTTGTTAGTAACTTCAACTTGCTGAATTTAAATGCTAAAACAAGGTCAAAGCTATATTATATAAGGTCAAAAAACAAATCTATCACCGGGATGCTATTTCGACAGCACACAAATGGAATGTAGAAATTCGTTATTGTACCATTCTGATTTGATCTCTGTTCCATACATGCCCACGCTGAAATGCTGTTCGTATGTCGCAATAACAACTTTTTTCATTGCGATTGCTATTAATATTGAATTAAGAAACGGAAAGTGAATTTCTATCGTCGGAGCACAACCAAACGTATAATATTTTCATGACTTGGATTTTCAACTTTATTCAAGTAAGATAGTTATCCAACTACTTGAATTAACCAGATTGTAATCAGTGGACACAGTCGAAGACAGTTCTCCGTTCGAAACACCAATTAACACATTAAAAACCTATTTTGTGTTTTATCGACATATTATATTTTACTTGCTTGCTTCTGACAGTTACATTTTTTGTTTGTGAACTTCGGACAATCTGTCAGTCCAACTTTAAACTACATTGATTATACTTATTATATTATTTTTTTAATAATTGTTACTTCCGAAGTCAGAGAGTCTTTTTCAATAATATTATCTGCATTTGACTATACGGAGCTCAAGTTATTATGGTTCCGCTGCCACAGTTCTCTCTTTGTATTCGAAAGACAATGGATCATATTATGTTGCATTACAATGGACCTCCCACGTTGATTTGCTCGAATCGAAGTTTGAGCTGACGTTAAGCCTTTGTATTGCATCATATGACTCATTGTCTTTCGAATACAAAGAGAGAACTGTGGCAGCGGAACGATAATAATATGTTCCAGTAGATTACAGATAATTTATTTATTTAATAGGAAATAAAATGGTCAAAACATCTTACCGGAACGACAATTATCCTAAAGTGATAGAGAATGCTATCGCTGTTGTGGGAATGAGCTGCAGATTTCCAGAGTCGAATAACGTCGAAGAATTTTGGGATTTGCTGGTGAATGGAAAAGAGGCGATACAAGAGCCCCCAAGTTGGCGTTGGGTTGGTGATGAACATCTGGCGGATGATCCGAATATGACATATCAAAAGGCAGGATTTCTGAAATGTCCTGTTGATACTTTTGACGCAAATTTTTTTGGCATCAGTCGTCGGGAAGCTAAAATGACGGATCTTCAACAAAGAATGTTGCTTGAGGTAACTTGGGAATCTCTGGAAACTGCAGGAATTAATCCGACAGAGTTACGAGGAACGAGAACTGGAGTTTTTTCAGGTGTCTGGAAAAAGGATTCTGAAAAATTGATAAGTGACAACCCAGAAAGATCACTAGAACTTCAGGAGGAATTTACGGGAAAATCTTTTTCATCTATTTCTGCTCGCATAGCTTATCAACTGGGGTTGACTGAACCAAATATTGTTACAGAATCTAGTTGCGCTTCTTCAATGACAAGTCTTCATTCAGCTTGCCAAAGTTTATCTGCAGGGGAGACTGATTTGGCAATTGTTGGAGGTGTCAATCTACTTCTTTATCCTTATACTGTTGAATCCTTGAAAGCCAGTGAAGTTTTAGCCCCTGACGGAAAATGCAAAACTTTTGACGCAGCAGAGGGATGTGTGTCAATTGTCTTAAAACGCTACCCAGACACTGTTAAAAGCGGCGAAATGGTTCTGGCGTTAATACGGGGTAGTGCTATGAGTCAAGAAGGAAACAGTTCCGGTTTCAGAACACCAACTAAAGATTGTCAGGCTGAATGCATGGAAGTTGCACTTAATAACGCTAAAATATCTCCAAATATGGTCAGCTATATTGAGGCACATGGTGCAGGCACAATTACTGGAGATTCTATAGAAATGTCGGCCATCTCTGAGATATATTCTTCGGAACGTAATGAACCTTTGTGGATTGGATCTGTAAAAGCAAACATTGGTCACACCGAATCGTGTGCGGGGTTGGCTGGATTAGTCAAAGTGATTCTAGCAATGAAATATAAAACTATTCCTCCGTATATCTATTGTAACAATCTAAATCCCAAAATTGATCTTGGAGCTGATTGTTTACCTAAAGAAGCTATAGAGTGGGCAACGTATGGTAATACTCCAAGAATAGCAGGTGTTAATTCATTTGGGATGACTGGGGCAAATGTTCATGTCATTATTCAAGAAGCACCTCCCTTGAAAGGTCAAACCAAAAGTAATGTAAATGGAAGTGAGCAAAACACGTATCAGATTTTGACTATATCAGGAAAGTCCGACTATAGCTTAAAAGAATTATCGGTTAGGTACAAAAATTTTCTACAGTCCCACCCAAACAATTTTCAAAATTTTTGCTACACGGCAAATGTATGTAGAGCAAAATGGAATCGCCGTATTGCAGTAGTAGGGAAATGTCCTGATGATATTATAAAATGCTTAGACAAGGCTCAGAGTGTGATAAAAGAGGTCACTCCCTCAACAGAAAAAGTTGTTTTTCTTTTTCCAGGGAGTGGCTCACAATTTTTAGGAATGGGAGAAAATATGTACAAAAATCATCCTTTGTTTCGCCATCACTTTGACGAATGCTCAAAACTTGTGAAAAAATTCACCAACACTGATTTATCAGATTTAATTTGGTCAAAAAATTATGTAGACGAAAAGGATAGATCCGTTTATGAAACAGTATCTATTATCTGTATTGAGTACTGCTTCTGGAAGTTGTGGGAAAATTTAGGAGTCATTCCAGATATTATACTATGGGAGAAGCTGCAGCTTTCGTTGCCGCTGGAATAATGAGCTTAGAAGACAGTTTATATTTATTTTTAGAAGAGATGAAATTATTCCAAGAATTACCTGATGGACAAATGCTAGCAATTAAGGCAGGAGAAGATACAGTAAAGGATTTGCTACGAATATTCATTGAAAAAAATGATAGAGAATGGTTGGATATCGCAGGAATAAATTCGAATTCTCAGACCATTGTTTCTGGGTGATACGAAGCGATCAAAATGTTTAGTGAGTTTTGTAGTGCCAATTCAGTAAGGTCAACATTAATCACCAACATTGTTCCGCACCGAGCTTATCATTCCCGTGACTTGGACTTAATTCGTTCAAAATTGAACAACGTTTTTTCAAATGTTACTTATGGTATTCCCAAATATAAATACATTTCTAGCACTACTGGTGAAATAGTTACCGACAGAGAAGTGAATAAAGACTACTGTATAAGAAATATAAGAATGCCAGTAAATTTTAAAAAAGCATTTGAATTGGCAATAGAGCAAGGTGGGAGAGTTTTCATCGAACTCGGTCCACAGCCGGTTCTTCTGGGTATTGGGAATACTATTGCTAGCAAAGATATTTCTAAAGATTGTCTTTGGATTCCGTCGATGATGAAATCAGGAGATGAATTTAAAACATTTTTGGATGCCGTGGGCAATTTATTTGTTTACGGAATCGATATTGATTGGAAATCATTCTACTCCCATTTCCATCATCAGAAAATTTCCATTCCAACCTACCCATTTGATCATAGCCGAAGATATTGGTTTGAGAAGAAAATTGGATCTGTTCCAAACGTTGAGAAAGAAAGTTGCTTTGAAACTTTTACATTAACTGAACAAATACAAGATTCTCAAAGTAGCCAAAAAAAATTATTGGGCGAAATGCTACATAAATCACCGGAAGAACAGTTGGAACTAATTCAAGCTTGCATTGCGAATATTGTTAGCAAAATATTAACATTGGGAGACTCAAAATCAATTAATTATAGCGAAACATTTGCTGATATGGGAATGGATTCCTTAATGGCTGGGAAGTTTAGAAATTATCTTCAAGAACTTTTGAGTGAAGATGTAACAATAAATTTGTCTACTCTCTTAGATTATCCGTCAACAGAAGCTCTTGGCAAATATATATTAAATAATTTATCATCAAACGTAAATATGCACGAAGGAGACGTAGATCTCAATGAAATAATAAAAATAGACTCCAAATTATGTAACGACTTAGTAGTAGAGGAAATTTTCAAAAGGCCTCCAAGTTTTCAATACATTTTACTAACAGGAGTGACGGGAACACTTGGCCCTTACATGCTTCAGGAACTTATACTGGCTAACCCAAATGTAACAATAATTTGTATTGTCAGGGCAAAATCTGCAGCTCTCGCTGATAGTCGATTGCGTACAGTGTACAAAATTTACCTCTTTTTAGCCTTTTTTACCATCACAGTGGTAAAAATGCACTTAATGGTAAAAATGCATTTAATGGTAAAAATGGTAAAATTTAGCGATTGATTAGACAGCTGTGTACAGATACATTAGACTTCCTAAAATATAAGTTTTAAATCTTTATTTTCTGTGAAATATATCAAATTAGCCCCTTAATCAATTAAACTAATCATATTTATTTGATTGTACACCAAAAGTTATAAAAAAAATTAAGAAAGATTGTATTTGGTATCGCCCATTTAAAATTGATGCTAATTTAACTACAATTAATTTCTCAATCGGTAATGGTTGTTAGTGTCCCCATCGGTTGAATCCTACTCTGATTGACGAACACTTATCAATTTGTGACAACAATGATCATCTGCTAAGCTATTTCATACTTTGGCACCGAATTTTATTCAAAATTCAAACAGGAAATTTAAATGAAACTATTTTTTACCATTCTTACCATTTATACCACTTACCACTACTTTTTAGGTAGTGGCAGTACTGTATTTAGAAATCGATTTCGGTGGGGGCTATGATATCATAGGACAATATCTATTAGGCATAATCGCGCGAAGCGCGAAAATTTTTGGCTTATTTTGTCTAAAATGAGTCAAAAATAGCCTAAAAATCACATAAAATCGCGCGAAGCGCGAAATTTTTTGGTATTTTGAAAAAAATTTTTTTCTTGGATTTCGGGGGGGGCTTTAGCCCCCAAAGCCCACCCCCTCAATACAGCCTTGGGTAGTGGTATTTAACGTTAAATACCATTAAAAACCACTTACCACTGGTAAGTGGTAAATGGTATTTTGTACACTGATTGCGTAATACATTAACAAAAAATAATATCAGTGAATCGATCCTTAATAATTGCATAATTTTGAATGGTGATATCGGTGATGAGCACTTTAAATTGTCTGGGGATAAATATCTTGAACTATCAGAAAAAGTAGAAGCGGTTGTACATCTGGCAGTCAAAAATAATCACGTGGAAAAATATAAAATTCGCAGTGGCAAACTAGTTGACGATATCCGGACTGTTAATGTCATTGGCACTAAAAATATATTGCAATTTGCTGCTACAAAGAAAAATAAGTTTGTTTTCCATGCATCATCATTTCTAGCCCTCACTAAAAAGACTTTTGCAGAGGAACTTCCTGCAGGTGATAATTTTGGCGAGGGAATTACTATGGGCTATGCAGTATCCAAATTTATTAGTGAGAAATTAGTAAAGCGGGTAATGGACAGGGGAATTCATTGCTTATCTATTAGATACCCAATGATTATGGGCAACAGCGAGACTGGACAATTTTTCTTTGAAACGGATCATGTGATGTTAGGACTATTGTCATGTCTTAGGCTAAATAAATTGCCCCAATCTGTATTAAATAATGGTATGCCCTTTATTCCAATTGAAATCGCGGCTCGAGTTTCAGTGAAAATGTTCAATGATTCAAACACCCCTTTAGGAATTTATAATTTTTTCGGACCGGACTTGTGGACCATTTTTCAGAAAGTAGCACGGCAATTCGGTTATACTCTGGAATTAGTTGACGATGATACTTTTTTGAAAGCGGTTATTGACGAAGGGGAAAATTCTTTGTTATTCAGCATGAAAGAAATCTACCATCGTGACAAAGGGTTGAAGGAGTTTTTTAGTTCTATTGCCTTTTTTTCTCTAGGAATGTCAAACGAAGAGCTAAAAAATTATTCAAAGAAATTTAGTAAATATGCTTTTGATATTAGCAATATCTTAAACTGTGATGGCGAGAGTTTTTTAAAGGAATATTTTCGGTATGCCAAAAACAATGGAATATTAGAAAAATATTGCCCAATTATAATGTGATTTATGTCATATCGCTGAAATAAACCTGTAATAATATGTAAGTAACATTAATTCAGTAATTCCTCTTGAATTACCCTGCAAAAATACTTTGCCATACAATAAAACGGCAATGTTAGTGAAGTTATTGTCAATTAGTAAGAAATCGGCATAATTAAAATTGGACTTTGTTTGTAAAAAAATTTAATGATAATAATAAAATGTATTTTTCATAATAAAATTCATTTTATTGCTAAGAATAACAAACCGTGTAAAGTAGGCCTAGCTTTGTGCCTGTTTCAGTGCCTACTTAAAACACGCCAAGATATTTTCAGCTTTTCTCAATTAAAACTCAATTATTTTTGTGATTATTGTATGAACTATCATTATATTTAAAAAATATTGATTTAGATTTCTGGCAGCAATTTTATACTTGCACTTTGAACCAATTTACTACGAAAATCGATAGAAATTAGTAACAGTTTTATACGTTTGTAATTCAATAACGATCATATATTGATATATGGAAAGGATTCGGTTGATTAACTAATCCTAAACATGTATCGCCTCTAAGTAGCTCATCTTCAAAAGCTTTTGACACTGTATACTTCTGTAGTAGTCCCACAAAAAATGTGAATATTGATACTGTTGCAACATTTTCTCCTGGGCATAAGCGTAGGCCTGTCAATCAAAAGATTGTATTAAGTAAATTAAGTTTTTTGTGGTACCAGAAGTAGATAGGAGTCAATATGTATGTGGTCCAAAAGTCATGCAATTTTTATCGTTATTATTTCTATAACTTTTTTAAATTTTGTACGTAATATTCCATTTTTACAGTAAGAAACCTGATTTTATTATAACTTCATTTTTAGCGATGGAAACAATTTAAGTACTTGTTCTACTTAAAACCTAACTTAGCAGGTTTCTAATTTTAAAACTCGGTGAGTGTTTTATATGAACTAAATTTTATGAAGTCACTATACTCAATCCTATAGAAATTTTGTAAGTAAATCATAAACATAGTATCAACATTAAAAAAAATTTACCAGAACCAAATGGCATCACGTGGTTCATTTTTTCCGTTATGAAGGAATTATCCTCATTTAGAAATCGTTCGGGACGAAATGTAGAGGGATCGCCCCAGTAAGATTCGTTCATGCGTGGAGCCCATAGCACACACATAATTGGAGTTCCCTGCAATCATGTTTTTAAAATCTTTAAAATTCGAAGGCTTATTTTTGGATAAGTGATTTTTTAAAATACTTCATAGTAAAAGCATGAACAATTTGAAATTAGTATTTCGTTGATATAAAACAATTAACAATGGAGTGGATAAGGGTCTCCATTAATGGAGTTTTACACTTTGCATTGTTACTGTTCACAGCAGATAGGCTGTATAACATCATCAAATTTTGTAATTATCTCTCTCCTATTGTAGAAACTTTCATGAGAATCGGAAGGCATTTCAGGCAAAATAAAATTTTGAAATGCAAAAGTAAGACCACTTTTCTACGTTAAAAGATGAGCTCTCCATGCATGTAGTCCTCATCTTTTAACGTTAGTTTTTTGAAGCTATCTATTCTAGGGTTAAATAGAAATCAATCTATAAAATCAATGTTACAGGTGTCAAGAATTTAGTAATAATTTTAAAGATGCCAATAATTAATCAAGACGTCAATGCATGTACATACCTTTTTCAATATCCTTCCTTTGTATTTCCAATCTTCTAATGTAAACTTAGGAAAATATTGAAGAATACTTCCCATTCGGTGCGTTTCCATAATTGTTGCCATTGTATATGGCATACTGTACACAAAATTTAAATTATTAGTAAATACCTGAGTATCAAAACTGACATTTCTATTCGTTATTGAGTAGCGGAGCTGCTTTATAGGAATGCCGGATCTGTCTATCTGTCAGTTAGCACGATAACTCAAGAACGGTTTGAGGTAACCAGTTCAAACTTTCTGAACGTAATCTAATGATAAAAACTGAGGTCAAGATTGAATATGGTTAACATTGGACACACCCCTTACCTGTGGGCGTGGTTCAAAAACTAAACATTGGTGTAACTTTAGCTATCGATATTGTACAACGTCATGAAATAGCTGAATAGCTCGTTCGAAAGGTTATTCGTTAGGTCAAAGCAATTTCAAGTCATCTGGGTCAAAAGGTCAAAGGTCATTGGGAAAATGCAATAAAAACGTCATTTAAGGCAAACCCCCTGGTTATCTCCGCTACTTTATTACATCCATTTGACATGGTTTATTATGTCGTCTGTTTAACATTAAAATGTGACGTGCCATTTAATTACAGTACGGACAATTAGCGACATAATTAAATTGAAATTGTTGATTTACCTTTTTCGGTGATCCATGTAAGATGGTAAACAATTTTTCCCTATTACTGTGTCTATTTCTTGTTGTACTTTTTTCTGTATCTCTGGATGCTGTGCCATGTACATAATAGAAAATTCCATAAATTTGCTAGTAGTGTCTGATCCTGTTTCAAATAGGTCTATTAAAATTTGGACTAATTGACCTTTGCAGTAATATTTGTTCAAACTGGCATTGTCCTTATGTTTTTCCATTTCCAGAAGAAAATGATCTACAAAATCTTCCGGCTCTGGTTTTGGTAATTTCATCCTTTCGTCCACAAATCGCTGAAAATTAGTTAGTAATACGTATAAGTTAAATCAATTACCGTCAGCTAAAACTGCCAACATGATAAGAATAATTACTTACATCAAAGAATTCATAGATGATTTTAAATGCATCTAGGAGTGGTTTACATCCACAAATGTAATGGATAATTTTGTTGTCTGGTAAAATAGTCATCCAAAAAAATTTTACTGTATTCGACGCAAGCTTTACACTTTTGAACAACAAATCAAATGTTTCATCGTCGGCAGAGATTTTGTGTCCTCCGACGATACCCCAAACGATATTAGTTGTTGGTAACACAAATAAATCTTTCACTGGAATTTTGTTCCCTGTCTTTTTCCTAATGTTGTTTATGTTTGCACTGAAATCCGAAAATAGGTCTAATAGGAGGACTGACAATTGATCGCTTTTATTAAACCCCAACTGTCCAAGTTTTTTAACCGTGTATTTTCTTAATTCAGTCCAGTGTGACCCGCCGGTCCACAAAATACCTTCACATAAAAAAGGAAAATTTTTATACCATGTTTTCTTATAGTATAGTGCTAAGCATGTAATCATTAGGCATTACCTGTGGAATGACCATGGCCATTATTAACTATATTTGCTAATTGTGGAGGTAAAACTGCATTACATTCTTTACTATTCAACACATCTTTAATCGAATCACTGTCATCAGCAACGACTGAAAAAGTATCGAATTAAAATTAGTCTTTTAAAAAAATAACTGTTTCTTTACCCTAAAATTATTTTATATTAGAGAAGCAACATTGTCAAGTGCTCAATCAATTTATTGCTTTTAATTAACGGTTATAAAGCTAAATAATAGTAGGTAAGTTTATATGTATGATCGGAAAAAAGATATTGTCAATTATTATCGTTCCGCTGCCACAGTTCTCTCTTTGTATTCGAAAGACAATGGATCATATGTTGCAATACAAAGGCTTAACGTCAGCTCAAACTTCGAGTCGAGCAAATCAACGTGGGAGGTCCATTGTAATGCAACATATGATCCATTGTCTTTCGAATACAAAGAGAGAACTGTGGCAGCGGAACCATAATAATTACAAAGTTCATTATTGAAAACTTTGAAAAACTTTGGTCTTCCTTCGTCCACGACGTTTTTGAGAAAGCTACTCCGATAAAAATGCTCCAATAGTGGTCGTTTTTGTGTTGATAAATCTGCAACCCATTTCAAGTACATATAGGAAAGTTTCATTACACTCCATAGCTTCTCAGGTTGATAGAATTGGACATCTGCAATTGAAAGTGTAATTCTTGAATATAACTCGTGAAAGCAATTAAATACTCTTTTGCTACAATTACCAACATAAAGTTTTAAAGTATAATAATAATAATAATTTTTTTAAATTAAGAAATGTTTGCAATTACCTTCAGTCCTGTTTTTCCTTTTCGTCTTTAAAAATTTAATCCCCGATACCAAAATTATAAATACTACAACAAATTGAAGATACAGATCTATGCTTGAATTTGAAGTCATGGTCGAAAGACCTTTATATTTCAACTTTGTCGGTGTCTATCTAGGCTCAGTTTAAAGGTGTTTTAATTACAGTGGTCAAGTACAGACAGAAATATTTTAATACACTTTTAACTACTAAGGAGTATGTTATATTTGCAATATAAGATCGATATAATATAAAATATCATAGCAAAAGTAATATAAGCTTGTCGCAAAAAAAAATCCATTTATCTATCATACATAGCATATACACACATAGAACTATGGGTATACACTATACACTTAGCGTTACATGTAATAGAATACCTAGGTGTAATAATAACGCATAATATCTCCAACGTCAATGCAGATAATAAATAATTTGCTCCATCAAAATATTCCCACCTGCTATATACACATTGTTCAATGCGCTATAAGTATGTACATGTGCTTTTATAAACCAACCTTGAGATTTTGAAACATCGTTGTTCCCACTCACTCATATAATTACGAAAATGAAAATTTTCCCCTATCTATACAAGAAGTACTAATTCCATAACCTTATTTATGTAACTGACACAACATTAATGTTATATACTTAATATATTAATATTAGATATGGTTAACGCTTTCCGATTCAATTTTTTTTTTAAATTGGATGTCACCGCGCACTGTTGTCTAGTTTTATCAAACGATAAAGCATGTCATCGTTAACTATGCAAAATATTATATAAAATGATCATAGGTTTTAAGAACCTCATATTTAATCAAATACATCATAATATTAATTCTATTGAATGCAATATTTCAGTACATTATTTTATATTTATTATTACATCATAATCATTACATGCAGTCACAAAGGGGCACCTAAACTTTAAATTTCGGTTGGTTATTTGGTCTGTCGAACGATCGGCGGTCGAGTTATACTACTACAACAAAGTATTTGTTGATAATTTTTCATTTGTATAATCCTACCTATATAAACAGTTTTCTCCCACAGTTTGTTCTGATTGTGTAACTTGACATTGAACTTTGAGTAGAGTTTCATTGTGTGAGAAAATAAATTAATACTTAATAATAAGTTAAAGCTAAATTTACAATGCACGTAGTATATATTAATGCTAAAATGAGAACAATTCTTATACGTCAAAATTAATCTTAAATTTCTTGCTAGAGATGTGAACAATAATGATAAGCTAAGAAGATAAGAATTTTTTCAAGGGAGAAATTTATGCATATTCCTGTATACCAATATCCTTTTGTAGTAGTAATTATTTAGCTTAGTGGGAAATTAAGTATTTTCTACTTAACCTTCAAGAACCGAAATAAACCAAGAATGTATTAATATATTAAATTAGTATATTGTGAGAATACCTCTAAGTTATGTTTTATAATATAGCTATGCATACGGATACGAGATAATGTATCAAGTATTTTTAAAGAACTGTCAGGTATTGCATTTTGGCTAAAGAAAACTATAAACCACCTAGAATGATTTTTCTTACTGATTGTCCCGATTTCTCTCATAAGCAGTCAAAACAACTTGCGTGTGGATTTACACATTGGCCTTTAAATTCATCAATTTAAAATATACACATCACTAAAAAAAGCACAAAAAATCAGACATTGTTTTAAATTGTTATAATGCAGTTATAACATTTAAATTAAGCATACGATTATGGGTTTGTAGCATTTAGCATAATTTAAAAATGAGCACTCTAATGTTTTTTGAAAACTCCAACATTGTATACAACAGGAAGTTATTGATTTCTTAGAAATTAAATTTATACTTCAAAAATGTAGTGAGCGATGCAACCAAGAATGATTAAAGCTGGTTTTAAGGGCCCACAATTGAAACCAGAATAAAGTACACAAAAAGTAATCTAATTTTGTGTTATTTGATATAAGGAAACAACTATAAAGGTCTTTGCCTTCCATATTTGCTTTTATTATTTATTCATAGGTAAAGTTCAAAGTTAAAAATTGTCCCGTGGCTAAGAAACGAAGTATTGCATGTGTTGCTCATTTGGTGCTGTAGGAAAACCTCGTTAGGTATATGCTGTTATATTCCCACAAAAGTAAAACATAATATTATCAGACCTTATAAATTAGCAAAAACTCCGTAGGACAAATGCCTACCTAAGTCATGTAATATAATATGTTGAAGGATAATATTTTCTTTATTCACAGCAAATTCACAGTCGGATATTCATTAAAATATACCTAAGTGTGTACATACAAATAAAAGGCGTATACGTGGAGATACAAAATTAATAGCAGTAACAAACAATTAAGGTACGGTACGTATCTAATAATAAGTTTTATCCCAGTATTCCCATCATCCGATCCTACCACCGAGAACCAGTACCATATCTCAAGCGTTTTTAATTTCACATGTTAATAGTACTCTTAAGGAACTACGATTCCCATTGGAAATTTCCCACTCAGTCATCTTGCATATTGCTAGATAAAAGGTCATTTAATAATATACCAACGAGGAAATCGATGCCTGGCACATTTATACACTTCTTTTTGAAATATTCTTTTTGAGATTCTTGTTGTTTCTCAATTCTTTCGAAGCATAATTATATTATCTCCTGTGTATACTAAATATTCTGAACTTTCAACTATAGCATGGATAACTACATACAAAATACCATTTCCTGGAACCCGAGAGGAGCACAATAACTAGAACACAAAAGTTTTGCTAGTACCCATTCATACAGTAGAGACCGAGATGCGTTTTTTAAACTTTCAGACATTTCTCCCAATCACTAAAACAATTTATTTTGAAAACTGTAAGAACATTTTGGAGAAAAGTGGCACACTCAGTAAATATGTTTTATGCAAAAATATAACAATTTTTTGTATTATATTCCCCATGGAAGATGAGTTATCAATATTCAGCCTTAATACTTCTTGGTATAATAAAATGTATTCAATAACAATTATTTTGGACTGTTTTGCTATAAATTAAATAAAGAAATAATTGAAATAAATACATGACAATGTCAACTGGATTTAATGTTTTAACTCGAATATTTTACAAGTACTTTAATGGTAATGACATGGGAAGTGTAATTTGGTACCTTAAATTTAAAATGATATTATTTAATACGATATAATTTATAGCTAAGACATTACTATTGCAAATATAGAAATAGAATTTGCCATGTTTCAGTTTTATATTTTTGCTTTAACTATTGATTATGACTGAATGAAAAACTAACGATGGTGAATCCACTTACAGCACACTCCATCAAGACGAAGAATAATGAAAGACAACTTCCAATTCCCAGGAGAATAAAAGGTGTAACAACTTCCTGAATCTTAATGAATCCACTTGAGGTTTGAGATGTACTACATTGAATGTTACCAAGAGTGTTTTCATACCTTCGAAGATATCTTCGGTGAAAACCTCTTTCAATTATTATAATGATTCTATAGTAAAACATAATTCATTTAAGACTTATTTAATACGAAATTTAATTAATATACGAAAAAATACCCATAATTAAAAGATTCTGTGTACGCAGATCCTTTTTTCAAAGACATCGATGAAGGTGTAAGTTTGTTAGTTACTGCAGTCATTTGAATAGTATTACAAATGAAGAATTCCGAGTAGTTTTGTCGCCGTGTTTCAACGTTGAAAGAATCGCTGTATGTCATCGTGGCCACGCGAGGCTGCTTGAAAAGTTGAGTTATTTGATTAGCAGAGTCCACTGTTAATACTTGTTGGGGAAGATTGTAGTCTTTAATCATTTTCTGAAATATTCAACATAATATTACACTGTTGCCAACAAAATGAGGTTTACAAAGGGGTTTAAAATGAGATTTACGTATAATTCTTACCATTAAAATATTTTGCCATACCAGACTTTTAACATGAACTGTAAACCTAAATTTTAAACGGATAAGATCATCGAAATCGTTTATAGGAGACATTGGGACCGTTAAAAAAGATAGAATTGTGGATGAATACGCTACATAAACAACGAGTCCCATTAATGATCCAGTGATGATTGTCATCCTTAGCCAAGTTGATTTAGGAGATTTTTGGAAAGCTATAAAATAAATATCAGCATAAAATATTGCTTCTTGCAATCAATTAAAATAGTATGTATTTACCTTTAAGACTAATGAATGTAATAATCCACCAAAATGCGTTGCTGATAGAAGACTCTAAAGATGGTTTTCCTGTAGTTGATTTTATACCATTGGAATTACCTTTCTCGCACTTGGAATGAAAATATTCTTTAACTTCAGTCATAATTATCAATAAAATGAAAAATAGAATCCAAGTGACAGCCATACAGATCCAAACGGATTTTTGCAACGGGTAGAAGAAAGCATTTCGTATTGAATTCAACCTCGGCTTTTGAAAATAGGCCATGAATCTGTAATAGTATTTTAGTGAGCAAAAGTTACTTAACTATGTAAATTAATCTTAGCCTAAGTATTAATGATCGATGAATAAAATTATGATCAATGTTCTAACAACTAAACTAATGATATTATCTATAACACAATTAGCACTTACAATCAACAAAAAATCCTAATTCAATTTAAAACGTTTTAAATGATTTTACCCTAAATATATATTTTCATTTTGTGAGATTAAATTAAAATGTGATTTATTATGTACCTTGTGTTTGAAATAGGCTGTAACATCGTGAATTCTTTAACTCTTTCCTCTGTTTGTATTCGGGTGAAAGCAGTGAAATCTGCTTGATCATTTTGTAACAAATCAAGAGCGGTTTCCGATTTACTTAATATTATTTTGCCTCTGCAAATTGTACAAATTATTTTATCGCAATGACAATACTAATGAATGAAAAGGAAATCATTTACAATTAAACCGATAATTTTTTACCTAAAATTCAGAATTAATTTCAAGTCATTGTAAACCTCGGCGGTATAGATATCACTGAATTTTAAATTGATGTCCTCCATTTGTAATTCTTGCGTCAATGCATAAAGATTTTGAATGAAGTCCTAAAAGATATCACCATTTACAAACCAGGAAAAAAAGATAAGAGAATTATAACAACTTTCTTTCGAGATAACAGAATCAAAAATTATTACCCTAACAACTCCGTACATTACAACTCTGCGAAAATCGTGTCGTCTTAGAACTTTAGCATTCAGCTTATATTGTAGCATTTGATTAATATTTAGTAGAGACTGATGTGAACTTGAATTAAATAGTTTAGTAACAACGAAATCTGAATTTGCCTTTATTTGGTACATTTCCCATATTTCCATTTCAAACGTATTGAAAAAACACAAATACAAGTCATCGGCTAAATTTATTCTTAGTTCTCTTTTAAAATACGAAATAATTGGCTGAATTTGATTATAGGGCAATTCCTTAATTTTAAGGATAGAAAGAATAACAAAGTAAAACGGTAAATGTTGTTGTATCAGTTGAGACAACTGAAAATCCAAAAAATAAAATTTCCTTGACAAGGTTTTAGGTTTCCACGAGGAAAAAATTTGTTGATTAGAACGTTATAAAAACTTACAAAGCGAAGATGCCTGGTTCCATTGTTTATGAGATCAATGTCGAAGAAGATCAATAAAAAATTATTGGTCATTTTTGGCTCCGAAAAAAGTTGACGTTTAGAGTGGTTTTCAGATATGATGGATATAGTTTTCGATGATATATCCTTCAACATAAAATTTAGTAGATTTTTTTGAAGTAACTGATCATAAACTGTAAAAAGTAAAAAATTATTACAACAATAAATTTATTCAATATTCTATGCTGTAAATTAGATTAATTTAAATTTACGTAGCCATATTATTTTAAAAGGTTCAAGACGAACAAATAAACGTGCTAATACGAATAATACCACCATTATTGTCGATAAAAAATATTGTGAACTCCTCTTCTTTACCGGTCACTGTTATCAGCAGCAAGTTAAATATTAATTTTATGACAATTGAAATTGAAAATCTCTTTCTCATTTTGATCCACTGGTTAATTTTAATACAGAAAAATGGCTTCCAAAAAATGGTCACAAAAAGTGATTTTAAGTAAAGTCGGTATAGTATGCCATTATTGGTGTTACCACTTTGTAATAATTTTGAAATTTGTTTCAACACGCAGTTGAATATGAAAGTGTGAAATAAATAATGCCCATTATTGTTGTTATTCACGCAAAATAAAGTTCTCTTGTTGGCTGTAGCGCGTGGAAGGTTATGTAATATCATTTTTGTAAATACTTCCATACAAGGGAACTATGAATAATGATTTGACAATTCAAGTGAGATAATATATATTATAATCAATAAATACTTGTCGACTGAAACTAATTGCATGTCAAAGCTTTAATTCTGTGTACTCCTAAAAGTTATATCGATCGACGTTGATTGTAATTAGTACTTCGAACATTGACTTAAAATTAATTGAATTAATGGAAACTCTTATAATAAGTGTCGTCTCATAGCCTTTGACAGACTTCATAAGTAAAAAATCTTAGGACAGTCATGAGGATACATCCCGGTAGTAACAAAAAGTAACAAATATACACCACAGACCATACTCACTTACACTAACTTAGCTACGTCGTACCTCAAGATACTATTTGATTTGACTATTTAAAGCATTGTTAAACTAAAATGAGAACTTAAGTTCCACAAACAGGCAAACAGATATAACTGATGTGGTTCTGTTCCTCTGAATCAATAAAAATACTGACATCTAAACGAGTTATTAGTATAATTGTCAAAGCAAAGTAAACTTCTAATAACTTTTGAAAGATTACGTATGATACACCAATCTTTAAGTTAGAATTTCTTCTTTCCAGCAGTGGTAACCATTTGTATCTAGCTGCCCTGGTTCTCAAGTTCTCAACTAGGCGTGCACGACTAGTGGGTCTTCCTAGAATGTGTAAATGCAGCAACATTATTGAGGCTAATGGATTCTTTACAATTTACAATACAAAATACTTTCAAATTTATGTTCTTAGGCTATTACCCGTTTTAGTTAATATATGTCGCCCAAAGCATGTTACTATATAATTTTTTGGTTAACTCATAAAAATGTAGACCGCAATACGTGACCTCCATTTTAAGCCAAAGGTTGATTAATTATTACGTTTTTAAATTTGTACAGGTTGCTGGCAACAACAAAACAGGAAACTGGGCCACGGAGGTTCCTCACCGCCTACTCATTGCTGCTTCTTTTTGAATTACGAAGTAACTGCAGATATTTCACCTGAACTTAGTTGATACTTGATTATAATGTGCTTGATTATAAAATGAGTTGCGAGTCGTCAAAATGGGAATGTCAGTATTGTACCTACAGAAATTGGCCATCCACCGTAAAGTGCACTATGTGTAAGTCAATAATATAATTTACAATCATACAACATTATCGTTTCTGGTGAATGCTATTAGAATCATTGTCTCTATTGAAGGAATCTGCTGAAATTCTATTGAAAATAAACCTTGTTGCCAAACAAAATGACCGCAGTTATCTTGTGAAGAAGCGTTCTAAATGTATCTGACATACTAATATATTACCATGTTGTGTGGCTGAAACATTATGCAGCAGAAGTATATAACACCAATCTAAAATTAAAAGTATAATTTGTAATGCAGACAACATATGACATGACTCCTGAAACTTAAAATGGAAACTAAAACGAAGAATATTAAAGATTTTTATTGAATTTTTCTGTACCTTTAGGGCACCGACACCTCTTCTGGTGATCGTGGAAGGAGCTCCTCTTGTAAGTTCTTCTCTTTCGTCGATTTTAGCTGAAGACCAATGTTTCGGTGCTATATACACAAATGATGCCAAGCAGGCTGCTTCAATCCTCTCCAGTGCAGCCACTAATTTAGTTCCAGTACTGAAGAATCAACCTCACAAGCTAAGTCAACATCATTTCTTTCGCCGTGTCAAAGCTTTTCAGGAAAAAAGCTGTTTTTGCCCATTTAGTCTCCACGAATTCTATGCCCACCATTAGGTACCTCTAATAAACGACAAATCTCTTTTACAAAATTCATTCTCACACAATGCAACCATGGCTGCTTTCCCTCCTCTGGATTCCCATGAAGCCGGAGCAGATGTGGAGAATCTGGAGAGCAAAAATAGTGCCAAGTGGGCTTGTCAAGGTTGTACATTTTTAAATTGGCCCCGAGCTGTACACTGCCCTCAGTGCACCACGAGCAAAGCTCCGAACGACTTACAGTTACAGTCTTTTCAGAAAAATTCTACGAAAACCTCCGATATGAAATTATTAACAATCTCTGACTACGCGGAAGCGATCTTGTTCCTTTGATGAGAAGTTTGAATCTGGGAATGGCCAACAACAGAGGCACAAGTTTCGAAAACTCTAGTTTCGGCGTCGATGAAAATTCTGTCAATCAAAGCTCCACAGAAGCCATCCGAATGAGAATGTTTCGCACCAGGGAAATGGATGGGCGATAGCTTGATCGTGGAGTGGTCGATGGAAAAATAGGACTAGTGGAAGAGTACCTAGCAGCCGGCAGGGAAATTGCCCGACAAATCACATAAGCAGAAGCCTTGATAATTTATAGATAATTTATTTGCATTGCAGATATGCTTGTTCAATTTATTTATTTACTTATTAAGATTCTACCATGAAAACATGCTAGCCACGTTACTGTCACAAGTTGATGGAGGACCATCAGAAGTCAAAAGAGTTCCTTCATAATATGCTGCACCTGATATCGCTCTGGACATTCGTCGCCAAATGATGACCTCCATTCATCAGCTTAAAGGCAGTTTTCATTGTTACTTTACATGTGGGTTGGTTACTTTTACACTATCTTCGGGTAAGACTTAAATACAAATGATAGTCCTTTTATGAAATTTTTTTTTCAAATGTTTGAATAAAAAGTGGGTGTCTTCTTTGTAGAAATTGATGATCTAGCGTCGGAAATTCAGGAGATATTGTTTGATGAAACTGTGGATCGCTATGTACAAAAGGAACTAGAAAATAGCCAAATTACTGCCCGATCAACTTAGCTCACGTTTGCATGCTCTGTGGAACCGATCTGCCGGTGATTGCTTGTTGGATTCTGTGCTGCTACTTGACTACTACTTGGAAAACTACTTGGAAAACTACTTGGAGGAATTTTGATAAAGAAAATAGTCTTAGAAGAGCCTTTTCTGATTCGCTACACGACTGTGCCACTCTGTTCATCATATTTTTCTTCATCAATTAATTGCCTTTTATTTGCTTTACATTGTTGAAAATTAAATACTGATAGCTTTTCAAATTGCAGATTTTATCAGCGATGGAAGGAGAATAAGATATTTTAACGCTGTTAAACTTTGTTCAGCTTGAATGAGGCGCAATGCACTGCCGATTGTGCTAAACTATTATTGCAGGCCAGTCAACCTGGCTCATGTCTGGAGCAACTTCACATATTTGCGTTGACACGCATATACTTAGGCGCCCAATTATTATTTATAGTGTCAAGTACGGGAAGAGCTTTTTGGTGGTGGAACTCTTGGCTATGACTATAAGGTAACTAATTATCCCATTAGGATTTTCATTAAAGAACTACTCTAAAAATGGGTATTGGGTTATAGATAATATGTACCTGCCCTTTTTATGGGAACCTTCATTTTGTTGGACATCCACAATTGCTTTGGGTTACACTCGAGGTTACTTTTCCGCTTTAATCCCAATGAACCCGGACTGTGTTCCAATGGCTAAGGTTGCATCCGTTGCTCAACTCGATGCAGTTGATATCAATGCTCGCTCTACTTATTTACCACTCAATTCGGTGGAAGGGACACTGCTCCCTATTAATTTTTTGCCCCAATCCGAAGTAAGTTGAAACTCTATAATCATTTTTAACTATTCAATCTTGATTTAAAAAGTAATTAAACAAATAATTGTAATATTTTTCAGATTGGCAAGGAAGAAGTCATAATGAGTCAGTTGCTGGACGTGATAGTTACTACACGGATGGTGGAGTACTGACGGCAAGACAATGAATACAAAAACGACAGCTATTCGTTGCACAAATGGTTGAAGAGTGGCTTAATCACTGTCGGCGTCTGCGGTACTGCACCTCTCTTAAATTTTAAAACAATATTCACACATAGAACTAAATAATATCAGAAATATGCCCAGATTTTCTTCAAGTTTTGAATTTTATTAGAAAAATATGACACTTTGAATATTATATCAATTCCAGTTTCGCAATCATGATTGCCACAATGTAAGAAACCTAACTCGTCATACAATGGTTTGTTACATTATCTCAGTCATGATAAAATGGTTTGTTACTTTGTATCAGCAATGATAATTTGCTAAGTAATATTAAGCATACAGATATAGATCCTTTTCCGGCTTTGCTTGTAAAGTTATATACAACACTAGTTAACAGATTTACGCGCGGCAGAAATATTGAACTTTTACTATTTCTTCCAGTCAGTTTCGTCTTATCCAATGTCAAAATAAGGTTTCAATGTTTTGTTTTTGTCGTACTGTTTAATTACCTAAAATATTATACTTGTCTAGATTGATGATACATATATGTTAAGTATCAGTATAAAAATAATGAATATTTCATTTACTTAACTTGTTTATTCTCACTGTGCCCAGACAACTTTACGTAAAGTTGCAAAAGAATTTACCTACATTGATTCTCTTTTATCTACATTTGTATCTGTTATCATCAAAATTTACATAAATTATATCATCTACATTGTCAAACAAACACAGGTATAGGTACGCGGAAATATTTCGGTGCGCGGAATTATATCAATTATTACGGTAGGCAATTTCCTGTACCAAACAAAAAATGGATTTAGGCTTTTTCATGTACCAATTTGAAAGTGCTTTTTGTAATTACAGAAATAGAAATATGCATTACCCTATCCTAGAATCCATTCACAGCAAACTCCATCAAGACGATGAATAATGAAAGACAACTTCCAATTACCAGGAGAATAAAAGGTGTCACAACTTCCTGAATCTTAATGAATCCACTTGAAGTTTGAGATGATTGACTGCATTGAATGTTTCCGAGGACGTTTTCATACCTTCGAAGATATCTTCGGTGAAAACCTCTTTCCATTATTATAATAATTCTATATTAAAATAGATGATTCATTTAAGGTGTATTTAATACGGAATTTAATTAATCTACGAAAAAATAAATTTTAAACCCATAATTAAAAGATTCTTTATATGCAGATCCTTTTTTCAAAGACATTGATGAAGGTGTAAGTGTGTTAGTTATTGCAGTCATTTGAATATTATCACAAATGAAGGATTCCGAGTAATTTTGTCGCCGAGTTTCAACGTTGAAAGAATCGCTGTATGTCATCGTAGCTACACGAGGCTGCTGGAAAATATGGCTTATTTGATTAGCAGAGTCCACTGTTAATACTTTTTGGGGAAGATTGTAATCTTTAATCATTTTCTGAAATTTTCAACAATAATCTTATAATATTGCCCACAAATAGAGACTTGCACGTAAGTATATTTCTTACCAATAAAATATTCTGCCATATCAAACTCTTAACATGAACTGTAAATCTGAATTCTAAGCGGATCAGATCATTGAAATTATTTATGGGAGATATTGGCACTGTTAAAAAAGAAAGAATTGTCGATGAATACGCTACGTAAATAACGAGTCCCATAAATGATCCAGTGATGACTGCCATCCTTAACGCAGTCGATTTAGGAGATTTTTGAAAAGCTATTAAATAAATATCAGCATCAACATCCATATGAAATATATCTCCTCGCAATCATGGGAAATAATATATAATATTTACCTTTAAGACTGATGAATGTAACAATCCACCAAAATGCTTTGCTTATAGAAGACTGTAAAAATGTCTTTCCTGTAGCTCCTTTTGTACCATTGAAATTATCTTCCTCGCTCAGGGAAAGAAAATATTGTTTAACTTCAGCCATTATAATTAATAAAATGAAGAAAAAAACCCAAGTGACAGCCATGCAGACCCAAACGGACTTTTGTAACGGATAGAAGAAAGCATTGCGCATTAAACTCAACCTCGGTTTTTGAAAATAGGCCATGAATCTGTGTAAGTATGTTTCAAAAAGGTTAATGATATTTATTCAAAACAAACAAAACCAAACAAACAATAAAGTTAATCCAATTTAACCTTAGCCTAATGATTCTTTAGTGATGAAAATCAATTTAATTCTAATCGGGCCAACCCCTTTTTGTCAACACCATTTTATCAACATTTTGTCTTTTCTAATCTTCTAATAAACAGTGTAAATACAATTGCAGATGAAGCCTATACCACCTGCTGTTTGACCACCGGTAGGAATACAATTATACGAAATCGCAAAAATTAATTAAAAACCAAACATCATAATACTAAATAGCTATAACACAATTTGTTCTTAAAATCAACAAAAAAGCTATTCCATTTTAAAATCATTTTACTCTAAATTTATATATTCACTAAGAGCTTGAAATATTAGTGCCATTTGTTATATACCTTGTGCCTGAAATAGGCTGCAACATGGTGAATTCTTTAACTCTTTCCTCTGTCTGAGTCCTGGAGAATGCAGTGAAATCTGCTTGGTCATGTTGCAACAAATCAAATGCCGTTTCTGGTTTGGTCAGTATAATTTTGCCCCTGAAAATTTAAACTATTTGATTTGAAAACAATAATGCTAAGGAATATCATTTACAATTAAACCAACAATTTGGTACCTAAAATTCAGAAGCAATTTCAAGTCGTTGTAAATGTCAGCCATATAAACATCACTAAATTTTAAATTGATGTCGTCCATTTGTAATACTTGTGTCAATGCGTACAAATTTTGAATGCCGTCCTAAAATATTTAAATTTAAATAAAATTTAAAAGAAACTTAAAAACTGGAATGGGAAAATTGGCGAACGTAATCAAAAGTCATTACCCTAACAACTCCGTACATTAGAACTCTACGTAAATCGTGTCGTCTTTGAACTTTTGCATTTAGCTCATATTGTAGCATTTGATCAATATTTAGTAGAGACTGATGTGAACTTGAATTAAATAGTTTAGTTACAACGAAATCCGATTTTGCTTTAATTTGGTACATTTCCCATATTTCCACTTCAAATGTATTGAAAAAACACAAATATAAGTCATCTGCTAAAGATATTCTTAGTTCCCTTTTAAAATACGAAATAATTGGTTGCAATTGATCATGAGGCAGATCCTTAATTTTAGGGATAGAAAGAATAACAAAGTAAAATGGTAAATGTTGTTGTATCAGTTGAGACACCTGAAAAAACACTAATTACAGTTAAATTTAATATTCCCCGACAAAAAATAAAGTTTATAAAAATTTTATTCGAAAACTTACCAAGCGAAGATGTCTTGTTCCATTATGTATGACATCAGTGTCGAAGATGATCAATAAAAAATTATTAGATATCTTTGGCTCATGATAAAATTGACTGTTAGAATGGTCTTCAGATATGAGGGACACAGTTTTGGATGATATGTCTTTTACCATAAAATTTAGTAGATTGTTTTGAAGTAAATGATAATAATCTGTAAACAACAATGGCAGTTAATAAATCCATTCAATGTTCTATTCCGTAGTTTGGATTAATTCTAATTTAGGTAACCATATTTAATAAGTTCAAGACGACCAAATAACCGTGCTAATACGAATAAAGGTGAATGCAATGAGATCTACAGCTACAGACGTTAAAATAATTGTATTATGGTTTATATCTGAGTGCAATAATTGATAAGAGTTGCTCGAATTCTAAATGCTAATGCTTGATAAAGTAAAAATGTAGAGACCATTATTATTTTCGATAAAAAATATTGTGAACTCTTCTTCTTTACAGGTCACTGTTATTAGCAACAGGTTAAATATTAATTTTATGGTATTTGAAATTGAAAACCTCTTTCCCATTTTGATCCAGGAATAAATTTAACTGCAGAAATATGACTTAGAAAAAAGGGCCACAAAAAATTATGCCATTATTGGTGCTATTACTTTGGAAAAATTTTGAAATTTGTTTAAACACGCAGGTAGACACAGAATTGTGAAATGACTAATGCCAACTCTTATTCATACGAAAAAGTTGTCCTGCAAGCAAATCTGCATATATACTACGTGTAGGATAAAATATTATGCAATATTATTTTTTGTAAATGTAAATATTTCCATTCGAGCGAACTATGATATAACAATTCAAATGAGATAATCAATACCTGTCAAATGAAATTAATTGGAAGTCAAAATATTATTTCTGTGTATTTCTTAGAGTTGGATCGATCAACGTTGATTGTAATAGCACTTCGGACATTGACTTCAAATCAATTAAATTAAGTGCAGCTCTTATAATAATATTCAATTGCCTTTAATAGCCTTTGTTTACAGATTTCATTAGTATAAGACCCTATTCTGAAAGGAGCGGGAGGGGCGCAAAAAAATTTAATTATTTTGGTTTTTCGTGGTCAAAGTTTCTATTTGCAAATTAAACTTCCACATCCGTCCTAGATTCACAATATGAATTCTTTGATTGATTTGCATCCAAATCAGAAATATACCCAAATATGTGTTATTATTTTCCAAGCCTTTTTTGTTTTTTGGAAAATGAAATTTTTTAAATGTCTTTTAAGCACCAAAGTTTAAAGTCGTGTCTAACGTCACTTTACACTTTTTATTGCTTGGGATATCTAAATAGGTTAAATATAGCCGTAATCAATACAGATATCCAATGAATGCTTGAGAAATTTTAATAAGTTCCAAATAGTTAGAACTATAGTTATTATGATTTATGATAAAATAGCTAATAGCTGCTGCAAGTCAGCCGAACCGAGTCGGATCAACTCGGATCGGCTGATGTACACAGCCGAACAGAGTCAGATCAACTGGCTTGCAGCCTTAACTAACAAAACTGCAACCTAGCCGACTAGCGCCAGATCAAAGATTACTTGTCATAAAATAGAACTTACGTTTTTCCAAATTGGTTATCACAAATAGATAACTGAAGTCTTTCTGCATTTTTCTCTGAGTTACAATTTTATGTCTTCTGTAAATATTTAAATGGAGATTATAGTTTACATGCTTTAAAAATGAGTTAACCAAACATTACAATTTTGGAAGAATTGCCCACTTATTCAAACATTTAATTTCATATTCACAGCTACTAACGTTTTAATTATACATTTTTAGTTACATATAATATAGTGGAACACCAATAATGGTGAGTCACACATAATATCTACAAGCAATAGTCACTACGGGACCGTAACATTATTTTAAAGTCTATTCGTTTAATAATTTGAAAATAAATAAATAAATATGTCATCTGGAGGAAAGACAATTTGGTTACAACAATTCCCCAGAATAACAATTGGAAATATACAAAACACTATTATAATTACTGAATCTCAGGTAAAGGAGTATTAATTAGTATTTATCTTTAGTATTACAATGTGGATTTTAACAGTCAATATTGTTAAATACTGCCGACGGGAGAGAAGCTATCTTCTTAGCTATGTCATGTTTAAAATATTTTATTTCTTCTCTTAAATTTAAGTTGGCAAAGCAATTCATAAATGCTAGAAATTTGTCCGCAGATAATATTTGTTCATCCAAAAAAATTACATGATTCAAATTGTTGTCAAAATTAAAAACATTTATAGGCTCTGAATGCTGCATCAGAAAGTTCCCGTTCTCGAGTCGTCCAATAAAAATTGCAAAGTCGCAATTATCAGAAATGTTGCTTCCCAATTTACATTTCAATTTAAAAAACTTCATTGAAAATTGTGTTATTTTTATCCTACGTTTATCGTTTAAATTTATAACAACTTTCATTACAGGTGTGTTTGTTTTTAAAGAATGATCTAAAGGTGTTACTATATTCATATTTTGTACATCGCGATTTGTAGGGAGAAAATCCCGTTGAGTAATTCGGTTCAGTTGCTCTCTGTGGAAAATATAGTCCAAGCAGTCGCTCATTCCTTTTTCTTTTTCTAGGAAATAATATTTTTGAAACGTGGAGTCATTCCAGACAGAAACCAAGTCTTCAATTTTAATATTGTCATCGCTTGGCCATGATGTCTCCATCAATTTCTTTGCAATCCTATAACAGAAAGAGTTAAAAATGTATAAAAGATAGATTTTACATTAATATATTAATAATTGTAAATTATGTAAGATTTGGTATAAATTAAAATTTTCAGGATACCTGCCATTTGCTTCCTTTTGAAAATTAGAGTTTGAGTTGAGAATTCCGTGAAAAATGTTTTTAAAAAGTAGCACAATATGTACTAATAAACAGTCAGCGTAGTATTTTCTTTCCGAGTCGGAATAATCCGGACCATATTTTAATTTTAGGGAATTGAACAATGTATGGTTGTTATATTTCCTATTTTTGTGGCATTGTGAACAGTTTTTATCGTTTTTCACAAGCATCTTTTTATTTCTATTAATATTTTGGCACATTTCTGTGTGAATTATAGTCGGTGTGTAGATATCAACATCTGAGAACATCAGAATACGGAGAGTTCCTTCTAAAATGGCTTTTTCAGCTTTGATTGTTTTATCAATTTTTAATTGCTTTTGGTACATAGCTCTTTCAAGATCGTAGCGATGCTGGGGGGAGCACCCACAGATTAAAAAGTAAAGTGAGTCGAATAGAGATGTATGAAGATAAAGTTTGCAATAGTCCACTAGCAAAAACAGAAGAAAGAGAATAACCCATAGAAGAATTAGTAATATTGGAATAAATGTGATCAATATCGCAAAACTGTCTGTAAGTGAGATATTCATTTTCTTGTAACATTAATCTACTTTCAGTTTTATACTAAATACATTTCCTTTAACACTTGAACTTAGATTTCAATTGTTCCAATGCCTAAAAGCCTGTAAATTAATTTTATTAATAATTTAGAATTATCACAGTTTACTACAAACAACTTTCAAATAAATTGCAAAATTTTTCAAGCAACAGCTGATATATTGACAAAAGGAGAAGTACAATGTTCTGTTGACTGCAACCAGAATCCCAGCAGAACGTCAGTCAGTTGAATCCCGCTCCGCAAGCAAGTATGAACATTGCCTACATTACCCGGGTATTATGGCATGACGCTTTCAGCAAAGCTTTATATGCAAGCTCTTGTGTATTTTGACTTATATATTTACCTATTCTATAGACAAGTATTTGACAAGATATTTTCCTATGCTTTCAACAAGCATGTTCAGTAATATACAATGATTTACTTTCCATTTTATTTTATGTTATAATAATGTGTAGATAGATATGAATTACATTTAAATGGTCGGGGAATAAATCTTACTTCGTGACTTCGTGTGGTCACATCGTTTTCACCGTCACACAATGCAATGTATGTATAATTTTGGCAGTAGTTTTCATAAATAAATGTAGGTATCTCTAGTTTTCATACTGCAAATCTGGTTAGACCGGGAAGCTGGGGACGTATACGGGACCCGATATCCGACTATACGCGACCCGACAATCCGACGATACGCGACCCGACAATCCGACAATACGGGACCCGACAATCCGACAATACAGTACCCGACTATCCGAATATACACGACCCGACAATCCAACATTACGGGTCCCAAAAATCCCAATTTATCCAAAAAAAAACTCAAAAATGTCAACAATTGTCAAAAATTATCAAAAATGTCAAAAAATGTAAAAATGTCAAAAATTATCAAAAATATCAAAAAATATCAAAAATGGCAAAAAATGTCAAATATGTCAAAAATGGCAAAAAATGTCAAATATGTCAAAAATGTCAAAATATGTCAAAATATGTCAAAAATGTCAAAATATGTCAAAAATTATCAAAAATGTCAACAATTGTCAAAAAGCATCAAAAATGTCAAAAATGTCAACAATTGTTTGACATTGTCAAAAATGACAGAAAATGTCAAAATGTGTGAACAATACGAAAACAATTTGACATTTATTTTTTATATTTGAAAATATTTACTGAAAACCAACCGCAAACCGCTACAGAAGCTGACTTACGTGAAGATGAAGGTGGTCATGTTCTATTAGTTATCTCAGTTTGAGGAGATAAAATTGTCAAAATATTTACAAAAACTTTACAAAAATAGACTATAAAAATACAACTTTAAATTGCACATATTACTGAATACTAAACATATTTTGAAATCTATGAATAATTTCGACAGTTTGACATTTGCCGATCACTTCTAAAGTGTATTTCACTACAAAGGTAGGCTCAAAATTTACGATGGACTAGAAAGTAAGTTGCTTAAAAAACGCCTGCCTTTACCTGGACAGACAGAAGTAGTAAACAATGCTTGGTTCATAAGAGAGAATCTTTTATAGTGAATACATACCATTATTATAAAAGACAACTTTGTACATAATTCAAACTAATAAAAATATGAGCATACTTTCATTACTTTTATTAAACTTTAATTTTTTAGACTTTTTGTTTGTAAGTTAAGTTCTTTGACTTTGAGCCTCTCAGCCGTCCGTTAGCCTTTAAGAATTGTACACAAAGCCGTGACTAGTGAACATTTTAACGGAGAAGCTAAAATATAATTATAGTCTCATACACTCTCAAATCTCTTGTCCGGTTAAGGAGTAATAAGTCGTAATATGCAAAATTGTTTTTTTTGACCGCATTGCCCAATTTGAATATTCTAAATAGGACATTTTATGATAATTGTTAAAAATTTTTGACATTTTTGATAATTTTCGACACTTTTTGTTACTTTTGACATTTTTGACAATTTTTGACATTTATCCCATTTTACATTTTTTGACATTTTTGACAATGTTAAACAATTGTTGACATTTTCGACATTTTTAATAATTTTTGACAATTGTTGACATTTTTGACAATGTTAAACAATTGTTGACATTTTTGACAATGTTAAACAATTGTTGACATTTTTGACAATGTTAAACAATTGTTGACATTTTTGACAGTTTTGATGGTTTTTGACAATTTTGACAATGTCAAACAATTGTTGACATTTGTGATAATTTTTGACATTTTTTGACATTTTTGATAATTTTTGACACTTTTTGACATTTTTGACAATGTGGAACAATTGTTGACATTTTTGATAATTTTTGACACTTTTAGACATTTTTTGACATTTTTGACATTTTTTGACATTTTTTGACATTTTTTGAAATTTTTTGACATTTTTGACATATTTTGACATTTTTGACATTTTTGATAATGTTAACAATTTTTGACATTTTTGACAATGTTAAACAATTGCTGACATTTTAAAAAATTTTTGACAATTGTTAACATTTTTGATAATTTTTCACACTTTTTGACATTTTTTGGCATTTTTGACAATTTCAAACAATTGTTGACATTTTTGATAATTTTTGACAATTGTTGACATTTTTTGACATTTTTGAAATTTTTTGACATTTTTGACTTTTTTGATAATTTTTGACATTTTTGACATTTTTGACATTTTTGACATTTTTGACAATGTTAAACAATTGTTGACATTTTTGATGATTTTTGACAATTGTTGACATTTTAGAGTTTTTTTTTGAAAAATTGGGATGTTCGGGACCCGTGTTGTCGGATTGTCGGGTCGCGTATATTCGGATTGTCGGGTCCCGTATTGTCGGATTGTCGGATCCCGTATTGTCGGATTGTCGGGTGGCGTATCGTCGGATTGTCGGGTCGCGTATAGTCGGATATCGGGTCCCGTATACGTCCCGGGAAGCTGCAGGTATTGTACTTTTAACATGTGTATAAACATGTACTTGTAAGCGTCATGCTACAATTGTTAAAAATTAGAATACATGGCTAACACAGCACAACGCACAAGAAGGATTAACTAAACATATCTCTTTCACAAAATGTAAATATTTGGGAGTAGGCAGAATAGAAAATAAATAAACTCATTTGTCATTCCAAATTGTATGGCTTACACGTCTATTTCTATTTGAAACCAATCTGTTTACCAAGTTACTGTTACATTATGCATTAAATGTGCAGCACAATATTTAATTAGCATACTAAACATGCATGGAATGACGCTTGTTGTGACGCTTGTTGTTTACACTATTTAGTATACAACATAAAATATAATCCATGTTTGTCAATATATAATTTTTATTTATTTACCTGACACTTAGTTTATGTATTATAAATAATATCTAATTATAATTTTCTTATAATATAAATGTACTTGTAGATACATCAAATATTAGGTTTCGTTTATCAATTGCCATCGCCACTTATTTTCCGCTGAATTTCTGCAGTTATTTATAACTCCATTGATTGAACAACAAATAAAATTGCACACGAATTGCAATATTTTCTATTTATTTGGTGGATTTACTTTTCGCGGATGTACACATCCGTAGCCGAGGATGATTGCCGTACATAAAATTTACGATTATTCTGGCATGAGTGTTAAACAGACGATAACAGTAGATTTTTAACTTTTACTTGCCGATATATTATTTTAGTCACAATTTGCAATCGCCCATTTTAATCTGTGCAATTTCAATTTCAAAATTACTTGAAACATCGACTCTTTTAGCATTTCATAATCACATTCAGATTTCCAAAACGGTCTGATAAAATGGTAATTACTACTGTTACTAATTATATTTCAATATTTTTTAATACAGTAAAATATATTTATTAATTCTTCATTATTCTTACCTATATTGTAAATGTGCAGAATGAAACGCAGCCACTTACTTACGACCATTTATACGTTTGCTCCAAATATGAGGTAAGTATTTTTAATACTTAGTAAATACTTTTTATACCTAATATTATTCCTTTTTATATTGTATATTATTTTTTTGTATATTTAAATTGGATTTGGGTGAAAGAAATCAAATGAATCAATTTTATTTGCCAATTGTACTAATCCAGTAAAAAGCAGTGTTCTTAAATCACACTTTAAGTATAATGCATTATTATCTAATTTTCCATGCAAAAATGCATTTTATTTAAATTCACTCCAATTCAGTCCAATTCTGTCCAATTCAGTCCAATTCTGTCCAATTCAGTCCAATTCGGTCCAATTCAGTCCAATTCAGTCCAATTAAGTCCAATTAAGTCCAATTCGGTCCAATTAAGTCCAATTCGGTCCAATTAAGTCCAATTCGGTCCAATTCGGTAAAATATAATATATATTATATAATATACCTTAATTATAATTAGATCACTACTACATGGGATTGAAATAATAATTGAAATAATAATCATTTGTTGATTTTGATTAGGTGGTGATGTATACAGTTTTATTCACGGATTGGTGCTTATCAGCATTATTTTTATGGATGACAGTGCTAATTTATTTTTTACTGCGAAAAACACTCAAACTCCATGGTATGTTACAGTTCGCCTTGTCACTTTCTTTAGCAATAATGGACACCAGCATGTTAGTAAAGCAGATTAACAGAACACGTCTTGTGCCTCAAAACTTACCTTATTTCTACAAGGCATCATGTAAGTAATTGGGACTGAACAAACTGAACATTTTACTTCTGATTACTATTTTTAACATTTCCATGAATTAAAATTAGATTGGTTTCATCAATTTGTGACATATCTCGTGTTTGCTTGGCTCTCTGCTCTCAATATAGAAATGTGGAGAAGCTTTCGGTGAGTGTCCTGCATGTCTCTCTCCAAAATATTTACATTTCCACTATATTTCCAGAAACTTGAAAATTCGATATTCTAATTACGGTTCTTATTTACGTTTCTTAAACTGTTAAACTTATATTATGTAGATGTTTAAAGACAATGGTGCGGAAAGTCAGTACAGAAACAAATGTGGTAAAGAAGTTTTTTTCGTATTTTGCTTTTGCAACCGGAGGATCTTTGCTCGTAACTGGAGTGCATTACTTTATAAGTGTTTATACCCTGTAAGTGATTATGTAAAAGTAGGATCATGTCTCATTAAATTATACATTTATCCTATATACAAATTATCTGATACTATAAAGAGTAATTACAACCGCATAGAAAACTAGTAGAAAGTTAACCATATTATGTAACCTCTAAGAAATAATTTTTGCAGAAAGAAGAAAATTGTCCTTCCAAAATCATTCGAAAGATTCACCATGGAAGAGCGTTGTTCGGAATACATAACTCCTTCTTTTTCAAAAGGAACTTCACCTAAAATTGTTATGCTTTTCGTTTTTTTCTTATTGAATACATTTTTATTTTTGCTAACTGTTCTTAAAGTGAAGTCGCTGCAAAAAAATCACCAATTCAGTTCTAGCCGTGGATTTCAAGAACGAAAACACAGGTACCCAATCTTAAATTTTGGTATATATAATTATTAATACATTTTAAATTATAGCTTTTTAATTCTTTATTTTCTATAGACACAAAACGTTCGTAAGATTGTTTTGGGTAATGGGAATACCGTTTTTAGTGACTGCGTTTGACTGTCTTTTGGCATTTCTACCCGATGTACGTAATATCTATAGTTCAATATCTCGCCCAATAATGGCATTACTAAGCCTGCAAGGTGTTGGAATTTTTCTTCTCTCCGTCTGCAATAAATCTACATTTTTAAATCTTAAGAAGGTTTTAGGATCGCACAAAGAGGTTAATGTAGATATTCCCTTACATACCAGAGCTTCGTCGTAATGCAGCTACTAGTAAAGTTTTATATCGTTATCGTTAATATAATATATTATGTCGTTAGTTAATGAATAATATTTGAAAGCACAATAATGAAAAGCGAAGTGGTGCTTTGTAGTATAATATGTTCATTTTGTTCATAATTTTATTTCAATTTGCCACTTCAACAGCGAAAAAATTTCGGTTTTAGTTTACCATTTATCTTAGTTCTGAGGCTAGCAAAATCATTTCAATTAGGAAATATCAAACTAATTGAAGGAATTCCTTTGTAATGGTAATTAGTGATATTTTTATCTATTTATGGTAAAAATATTCTTACTACTCCATCTGCAGTACTTTAATAAAGGGTTAATTTTTAGTATACCGGCGCTAAACGAATGAGACTGGTATAGCTTCATTTGAATCATCTTGTCGAATATAACAAGAATAATATTATGGTGTTTATTTTGAGGGCAACCCTCCAAATAAGAAAGTTATAGTTGGTTGGTATAGAAAAAGGTTTTTAGATCACGGAGTCATTTTTATTTTTAGGTGTAACTATGGTAAATGTCATTTTGATTTTTCATCAGTTTTAATCAGGTTTGGTTTTAAATAAAATATGGAAATTGTGGATCACGTGCCATGTTCAAACCGTTGGAGTTTTTACTATTGAATGAAATGTATAATACAAATGCATAGCCACTTTCAGTTGATGTTCCTTTGATGAAAAGTCTTTCCAATTGTAAACTTAATCGCCATTATTCAAATGCCATGATAATACACAATATGAATAGAAAATCGTTAAAATGTAAAATAAAGTACAAATGTGACCATCCAATATCTAATGGAATATGCTGTAGTTGGGCAACTGACGAGTTTCCTTTAATCTCATTTCCCTAATATATTAATAATCATTTTTACAAACAACATTTTATTGTTCAATAGCAGATATTACATGGAAAACAAACATGATGTACAGACAGAATACAGAATTAGGTTGATAAGTTAAAAATTGAAGATAACGAGTTAGCACATCATTATCTCTTATCTACTTCACGTATGACCAGGGAAAAATATGTTGCAGCAATAACATAATGTTTAGAAAATAATTATTAATAGTTATTGTTAATTTAATAGTTAAGGCACATTTTCTATCAATTTTATTGAGTTCTATTTCAACTGCAAAATTACTAGCCTCATTTCTGAATTAACGCCCATATATACAAATAGTTTATTGTGCCTCAAATTCAGGCCTAAACTCACAACACAACAGAACGCCCACATATCCATAATAAATTACGTGCTTCTCTTATCATTTGTGAAGTAGGAGACGCTGGACTTGGAGATTACAGAAGATAGGTACCTATGTGGTAATTTTTTAGCACGACTATCAGTTTGAGAAATTTAAAAGTACTAAATTGTATAGAATTGTAAATACATTTTTTTTCTTTTCAGAGAAAAATTCTTACAATGGCAGCCTCAGACGAAAAAATTGTTGAAGCTTTGGAAGCCTTAGGAATGATGGAGATGGAGTGTCCTGTTTGTATGGAAGTAATTCAGTCTCCTGTTTTCCAATGTCACAATGGACACCTTATCTGTTCGAGCTGCTTAGATCGAATATCACTTTGCCCGAAATGCAGAAGTAAAATGCCTTCACCACGTATTAGAAATCTTCTGGCAGAAAGCTTAGTCATTCAAAAGTGCCCGAATGCTGCATCGGGATGCCAAGTGAGACTGGCATTAAAAAATAGAAAACACCACGTCTTGAACTGTGAATTCAGGTAAAAACGCAAACTAAAAACTCCGCTAGTAGGGTATGTATAACTGCTAAGGTGTTCCTGTATCTGAAAAACGGGAAATAATACAGCAAAATCATTGCCACCATTCGAAAGGCCGTTCAAATTTATAATAATGAGTGAGCATTTTAACAAATGTCACTTGACATTAAATGGTTCAAACAACGACTAAAAATAAAAAGTGGAAAAATATTGTGGTCAAAATCCCAACTTTTTTGTGGGTTTTGGAAATTTTGAGAACCTTTGAAAAAAGTAGAAAAATTGACTACTTTCTTTGTTTGTGAAAAAAATCACTGTTAAGATTCTAAAAAATAATTCCAAATCCACATTTAAAAATTTTTATAGCCAGAAAAATCCAGAACATTCTTCAGATACAAGGGACACACTTGTACAGGGAATCGACAAAATCAATTTAACCGCCACTGCCAATTCTTGTCAAGTCCCTTCATACACGTAGTTCCCTTAACTTTTTTAATTGTTACTATTATAGATCCTGGGATATCTGTCATCGAATTGAACTTAAAAATGATGGAATTAATAAAATGAGTTCATTAAAAAGAGTGATATTTCATCGCATATGAAAAATAAACATGCCCTCATTGTTGTCGAGTCAAACAAAGCTGTCATTTCTCAAGAAATAGATTCTGGAATGGAAAAAAATTCTAGAATATGGTTGCCAACTATATTTTCTGCTTTCAATAATCATTTCTTTTTGAATACGAATTTGGTCGCAGACACAAATGGATCAGGAGCCACCATTTACTGGAAATGTATTTGTGCTGAATCCGTTGAAATTGCTAATGGATTTTCTGTGGAACTGACGATATTCAATGCCCATGGTGTACGTAGTTTTCCTAATTACCATGATTTAAAATATAAGTAAACAACCCTCTATAGTATTTTAACGAAATTGTGATTGTATTGGTATAATTGAGAATCAATTCTTCAGTTATTGCCACAATCAAATTTTCTTATAAACTTTATGATTTTTTATCTTTTTTTAAATCAATTGACGTCAAGTACAAAATTAAGCCAAATAATTTATAAAAAATGATTCAATGGTTTTGTGCTTAAATTAATTATTTGTGTATTTCAGACTCTCTCGGTAAAATGGCAAGGTACTGTCGCCAGTGTTGAGGACACTAATAAAGACAGTTTAAATGTTCTTTCAATACCATTGTCTATGCTACGTCAGTTCAGTCAACATGTCAGCGGATGTGAATGGAGTACAAAAATTATTATTAAACGAATTCCTAACAATACGTCCAATCAAATGGCACGCCTTCCTGTGAATACGCTGAAATCTCTATCAGTGGCATCCAAGCTTCAACAACAACAGTCCTCAAATGCCACAACCTCATCAATCAAATCAAGTGACACCGAATATAAGCTGGCGTACAAACATATTCTAGGTCAGTGGTTTATTACTTATTTTAGACACTCAATATAGTGTAGATTGTAGATGTGCCAAACTTAGGGTTTTCTTTAAAATATTTGTATTTGTGACTGTCTTAATTTTATTTTCTGAATAGGAAAATATCAACTCATAGCAGGAGAGGACGAAACTAACCCTTGGAGTAAGAAACTTTCTTCACTGAATACACATAAAACATAAAAATGCGATTTATTATAACTTGTTTGATACTAATTTAATTAAATGGGTTTTAAGATGAAATAACATACTCTGTAAATGGAAGAAGATGGACCAAAAGGTTGATCCGCTATGACAATTTTGAGACACTTGAACAGAAATATAATCTTGGAGAAGAATTCACGTATAAATCTAAAAATGAAATAAGAAAGGTATGGTATTTATTATCCTGTTTTAGAAAAACGACAGTTAAAATTTAGAATATAATTGACTTTTTTTAACTTCCTAATTGTCCTAAAAATGTGATAACTATAATGTATGGAAACATCAAACATTTCTCACACAAATTATAAGCACTCATTTAATCGTAGTAATTATTGCAAATGCAAACAGTATTTTTAGATTTCTCAATCACTGCAGGTAACTATGTTCATAGCAGGGAATATCCTCATGCGGAAAGATAAGATTTCATCTCTGGGTGGTACTTTATTTGGCGAAGGATTTCAGGTTCAAGAATTCAAGGAAAATGAAATGGTTCAGACGTGGATTTATGAAGGAAAGACTCTAATATCAATATACAAGAAAGTGGAAGAATGTAATTAGTTTCTATCAAGGATTCCATTGCAATGCATTCCATTCAAATCACAGTGAATTGTAACACACATTTAATTAAAATGCTTATTGACAGTAGTTATCATAAAATATGTCAAATCACAGTTGTCAGGTTAAATTCAATTTTGGTTAAATTTTGTCAGCATTTTATTTTAGAAAACATACCACGATTCCTTCACTATTGGAATTACATTAAGGTGTAGTCGTTTCAAGTTCATTATATAGGCAACAATTGTTGAATTACTTCATCATC
This sequence comes from Tomocerus qinae, assembly GCA_020055645.1. NCBI lineage: Eukaryota > Metazoa > Arthropoda > Collembola > Entomobryomorpha > Tomoceridae > Tomocerus > Tomocerus qinae. The sequence continues at coordinate 53,311,497 of CM034546.1, read as the reverse complement.
ATTAACTATTCAAGATCTTCGGGTTGGGTCAAAAAATGAATAGGGAGCAGTGTTCCATTCACGAGAATTGGATGGTAAATAGTACTAGAGACTAGAGCAAGCATTGATATCATCTGCATCGAGTTGAGCAGCGGATGCAATCCTACCCGTTGAATCACAATCCGGGTTCATTGGGATTAAAGCGGAAAAGTGACCTCGAGCGTAGCCCAAAGTCGGGAGTGGGGATGTGCAAACAAAATGAAGGTTCCCATAAAAAGGGCAGGTACACGCCTATAATCCAATCTAGTTCTTTAATGAAACTCTTAATGGGATAATTACCTTCGTAGAGGGCATAGCCAAGAGATTCACCACGAAAGCTCTTCATGTACTTGACATCATAAAAAATAATTGGGCGCCTAAGTATATGCGTGTCAACGCAAATATGTGAAATTACTCCAGACTTGAGCCAGGTTGACTGGCCAGCGGTAATATAGCCCAATCGGAGATTCATTGCGTCTCATTCAAGCTGAAGTTAAACAAGCAAGCGTTAAATATATCATTCTCTTTCCAGTTCCATCGCTGATAAAATCGGCAATTTGAAAATGCTATCAGTATTTAGTATTCAACAATGCATAGCAAATGAAAGACAATAAATTTATGAAGAAAAATATGATGTACAGAGTGGCATAGTCGTGTAGCAAATCAGAAAGGGCTCTTCTAAGACCATTTTCTTTATCAAAAATTCCCCAAGTAGCTTGCGGCACAGAGTCCATTTAAGCAATCAACGATCTACCGGTGCACCGGCAGATCGGTTCCACAGAACGTACAAACGTGAGCTAAGTTGATTGGTCAGTTCAACGGACCAAATTATAATTTGGCTATTTTCTAGCTCCTTTTGTACATCGCGATCCACTGTTTCATCAAACAATGTCTCCTGAATTTCCGGCCGCAGATCATCAATTTCTAGAAAGAAGACACCCACCTTTTATTCAAGCATGCATTCATAAAAAGAATTTCATAAAACTATAATTATTTTTATTCAAGTCTTACCCGAAGATACCGTAAAAGTAACCAACTCAGACGTAAAGTAGCATTGAAAAGTGCCTTTACGCTGACGAATGGAGGCAATCATTTGGCGACGAATGTCTAACGCGATATCAGGTGCAACAGCATAATAATTATGAACTCTTTTGACTACAGATGGTCCTCCATCAACTTGTGACAGTAATGTGGCCAGCACGTTTTCTTGATGGAATTTTAATGAGTAAATAAATAAATTGCAAATAAATCATCCATAAATGTCTAAGACAGACAAAGGGAGAAAAAACTCATGAAGTCACAGTAGACAACAATTGGTTGATTTCAAGATGTGAGATCTTAATGCGAGGTGGAAAAGAGTGAAGCCAGCATCAAAAGCAGAAGACATGTCCAAAATCAAGGCTTCTGCCTGTGTGATTTGTCGGGCAGGATCCCGGCCGGCTCCTATAGGTACTCTTCCACTGGTCCTATTTTTCCGTTGATTACATTTTTCAGCTCCTTCCGGGGACTTCTTACATTTTTCAGCTACTTCCGGAGACTTCTTACATTTTTCAGCTCCTTCCGGAGACTTATTACATTTTTCAGCTCCTTCCGGCGACTTCTTACATTTTTAAGCTCCTTCCGGGGACTTCTTACATTTTTCAACTCCTTCCGGGGACTTCTTACATTTTTCAGCTCCTTCCGGAGACTTCTTACATTTTTCAGCTCCTTCCGGGGACTTCTTACATTTTTCAGCTCCTTCCGGGGACTTATTAGTAACTTTATTGGTACTCTTGGTCTTCACCGGGTAATGTCCCACTGCAGCAGCTTCTGCTTGAGGAGAAGTAGCAGAAATTGACAGGGCTTCCGCGTAGTCAGAGATCGTTAATAATTTCATATCGGAGGTTTTCGTAGAATTTTGCTGAAAAGACTGTAACTACACAAGCAGTGTTCGATTTTATCCGGCTAAAAAGCTTTTTGACCAACCAGCCGGCTAAAATGGTTAAAATGGCTAAAATGGTTAAAATGGCTAAATATGTCCATATCCTTGAAACCTCCTTGATTTTGCAGCACAGGAGTTCAAACTTCAAGCCACAGCGCAGCGTCCAACAAATGAATAAAAATAGACTGGCGCCATTTTGCTCTGTGTACTCTCTTCTCAAACAAATTCATTCTCTGGGGTGGCATTACGTAAGTTCGTTAAGCCAGAAATAATCGGGTTATCTTCTAATCCAGACTTAAACCTATTCTATAACCGGAAATAAAATGGCTGAGACAACAAAAGATGAGAAAAAGTTAAGTCATCGTCACTTTGACCTAAATTAGCGAATACGCATATTCTGTAACTTTAAACGTCAAGTTCAAACCACGAATTGAGCCAAAAAAGTTAATCCAGCCTCATAGGTGGATTAAGTCTGATAATAATGTTATTTTGCATTGTATTTCTCATACTTTATAGTCCAAGTCCAAATCTCAGCGTAGGTAGTCATGGACACTTTTATTTTGGAAGTAAACTTGAAGACTCATATAAACTATATTTTTAAATCTGCAAACCACATTAGTAATTTGACCCATCCACATGTAGGAGTAGCCATGGGGATCAAACTATTGTGGTTAAAAAAGTTAAACCATGGTTTAGTTTGAACCAAAGTTGAGCCATATTACTTTTTGCTACAGAATGAGGTTATATTTACGGTTAAACTCGGGTTAACTTTGGATTATATCTAAGCGGCTTATTTGAAAAGATACGTAATGCCACCCCTGATCAATAAGTTTATTTGTTTTTCAAAGTATACATTTTTAAAATTTAACTACATTTTTAAAATTTAACTACATTTTTAAAATTTAACTACATTTTTAAAATTTAACTGCATTTTTAAAATTTAACTACATTTTAGTTACGATATCAAATACTGTTACATCTCTATCGGATTTTACAGTTTTCGCAGAAAATGTCATCAAAGCAAAAAACAAAACGAAGAACGCCGGCACGACGACGCTCTGCTGCAACCGCGTCACGTTTTAGTGCACCTGCTTCAGCAACACTTCCTGACCGTACTAATTCGCCAAGAAACAAGACTGACAAGGTTTAGCGTAGTCTTATGTCTTCACAACGGTTAGTTGGAAGAATTGTGACCAAAGATTGATTTGTAGATTGCAAGTATGTAGGCCCTTCTTAAACAAAATTAGTTTAAACTTTGGTGTAGATCAAGGATAGGCTAATCTAGGCAGAATAGGGTTTTACTTTGCCCCATTTTACGTATATTTTATTTTTGACCATTTTAACCAATTTAGCCATTTTATCCGCCGGCTAACAAGGGTATTTTGCCAGCCGGCTAGCCATTTTAACCTGACCATTATAGCCGGCTAACCGGCTGGTCATCGAACACTGTACACAAGTCGTACGTAGCTTTGATCGTGGTGCACTTTGTGCAGTGTACCGTGCCAATTTAAAAATGTACAAGCTTGACAAGTCCACTTGGCATTACTTTTTCACTCCAGATTCTGCACATCAGCTCCAGCTCCATGGGAATCCAGACGAGGGACAGCAGTCATGGTTGCATTTTGTGAGAATGAATTTTGTAAAGGAGATTTGTCGTTTATTAGAGGTGACGGTGGGCTTAGAATCCGTGGAGCAGCTATTCACCTGAAAAGCTTTAATTTGAGAGAAATGATGTTGATTTAGCTTATGAAGTTGGTTCTTCAGTCCTGGAACAAACTCGTGTCTGTACTGGAGAGGATTGTAGCCGTCTGCTTGGCATCATTTGTGTAGCACTGAAACATTGGTCTTCAGCTAAAATCGACAAAAGAGAAGAACTTACAGAAGGAGTTCCTTCCTCGATCTCCTGAAGAGGTTTCGGTGCCCTAATGGTACAAAAAGATTCAATAAAAATCATTAAAATTCTTGGTTTAATTTTCCATTTTAAGTTTTAAGGGTCATGTCATAGGTTGTCTGTATTACAAATTACACTTTTAATTTTACATTGGTGTTATATACTTCTGCTGCATAACGCTTCAAGGCTTCAGCCAAACAACATAGTAATAATATATTAGTATGTCAGATGATGTATTTAGAACATTTCTTCACAAGATAACTGGTCATTTTGTGTGGCAACAAGTTTTATTTTCAATAGAATTTCAGCAGATTCCTTCAAAAGAGAGATAATAACATTCACTAGAAACCATAATTTTGTATGATTGTAAAGTATATTATTGACCTACACATAGTGCACTTTACGGCGGATGGCCAATTTCTGTAGGTACAATATTGACATTCACATTTTGACGACTCGCAACTCATCTTATAATCAAGCACTTTATTTAAGTATCAACTAAGCTCAGGTGAAATATCTGCAGTTATTTCGTAACTCAAAATAACCAGCAATGAGTAGGTGGTAAGGAACCTCCGTGGCCCAGTTTCCTGTTTTGTTGCTGCCAGCAACCTGTACAAAATTAAAAATGTAATTATTTATCAACCTTTGGCTTATAATGGAAATCACAGGGGCCTTAAATTTAGTATTTGCAGTCTACATTTTTTATGTAGCGAATCAAAATATCATATATTAACATGCTTTGGACAACATATTATATTTATTAAAACGGGTAATGAATTAAGAACTTAAAATTTGAAGTATTTTGGATTGTACGAATCCATTAGCCTCAATAATGTTGCAGCATTTACACATTCTACATTTTCCCATACGGAAATAATACGGCCTTATTTGTAATTCCTACATTAATCGAGTAAAAGGAAATATTAGTTTGACCGTTAAAAATTTTAAACAAAGGTGACGATCATATCCGTTAATAGTTATTAGAAGTTTACTTAGCTTTGCCAACTATACTAATATCTCGTATATCATAAATGGATGTCGAATTTTAAAAACCAAGAAAAAAGAAAATTTAGACAATTTATACGCTATTTTATACGCTTCTAGCAGGTGGCATTGTCTTTGTCTTTGAATTTTTATTGGAAATCAATAACAATTTAAACCCCAAAAATGTATATGGTGCAATATGAAAAATCATTTAGTCTTATTAAAATTCCAGATTCAAAAACCAGAGTAAAATATTGATGAAATACACTCGGTAGGTAGAATTCATTCAATCTGAGTGGTCCCTTCCACAAATTAGCAACAAAAGAAACGATTGTTTTAAATTTTCGTTTAGTTTGATATTCAATATCAACCTTACAACCCCGATACAATGATAGCAAATTAATTTAAAACCATAATAACCAAATTTAACACTATTAGCAGCCTATACTTCTAAATCCCTACTAAATGCTATAAGATATTTGTGAATTGTATATTGATACGCTTAAATACATAATAAGATAAGCATGTTGTGTAAAAAGTTTTGATAAGATAAGAATTAAAGATAACGAGTTCATGCGTTCATTATCCTTTATCTACTTTACGTTTGACCGGTGAAAATTATGTTTTAGCAGTAATATCATAATGTTTAATTTATATTTATTGCTAATTTAGTAGTTACGGCATTGCCACTTTCATTGAATTCTATTTCAGTTCAACTGTAAAATTGCCAGTGTCTCTTTTCTGAATAAACGCCGATATATAGATAGTTTTGTGTGGCCCAAATTCAGATTTCAGCCCACAACGTCCATATTAATATACATGTATACATACAGAACAGATGTATTAAGTGCATACCTCATCATATTTTGTGGAGTGGGAGACATTGCATGGCGATGAGAGAAGATAGGTATGTGGAACTCATTTAAGCACAAACAACAGTTTGGGAAATTTGAAAGTATAAGCATTATTTTTTTTCTTTTTGCAAAGAAAAATTCCTACAATGGCAGCATCCGACCAAAAAATTGTTGAAGGTTTGGAAGCCTTAGGAATGATAGAGTGTCCTGTTTGTATGGAAGTAATTCAGCCTCCTGTTTTTCAATGTCACAATGGACACCTTATCTGTTCAGGCTGTTTAGAACGAATTTCAATTTGTCCCACTTGCAGAAGTAAAATGCCTTCACCACGTATTAGAAATCTTCTGGCAGAAAGCATAGCCATTCAGAAGTGCCCGAATGCTGAATCGGGATGCCAAGTCAGACTGACATCGAAAAATAGAAAACAGCACGTTTTGAACTGTGAGTTCAGGTAAACACAGAAAAGTAAGACTTCCGAAGGTATACAGGATGCGTAACTACTATGGTGTCCCACTGTATCCGAAAAAAGGCTGAAAAGCAGGAATAACAACCAAGGCCTTCTAAAATGCATTCGAAAGGCCGTCTAAAATTACATTAATGTTTTAGCATGCCACTTGACATTAAGGGATTCTAAAAATCCCCAAAAGTAAAAAGTGGAAGAACTGTTTTTTGGGGTTATGGATTTTTCTTGACCACAAAAATATTATTTTTAATGGGGGTTCGAAATCCTTCCTTAGAATCTTATTAATGAATTTTTTATTAATTTTCAACAAAACTTTTTTGTGGGTTTTGGAGATTTTGATAACATTTGGCAAAATTTAAAAAAATGAATACTTACGATTAAAACTTATTTGAAAATTACTTTTAAAAGAATTTTGAACCCCCATTAACAATAATATTTTTTGTGGCCAGCAAAAATCCATAACAGTTTTTCTGCGCTTTTCATTCTTGTCTTGGTCTCATTCTTCTTCTTGAACCCTCTATATAATGTTACGTGAAATAGAAAATTTCTACATTAATGTAACTTAGAACGGCCTTGAGAATGCTGTCAACGGGTTTCAATGCTTCTCGTTCTTCACATACATGGGCACCTTAGCAGTTATACAATCTGTACTTACATACTTTAATTAATACTGCATTTACATTTAATTGCCTAAAAATTATATTCCCGTAATTACAATTTACAATTACAGTTCTCATAACTCTTTCAATCATTAATATAGATCCTGGGATATCTGCCATCGAATTGAGCTTAACAAAGCTGGAATTAATTGCGACAAGTGGGTTAAAAAGTCTGACATTTCATCACATATGAAAAATGAACACAACGTCACTGCTGTTGAGTCAAATGAAGCTGTCATTTCTCAGGAAATAGGTTCTGGAATGGAAAAAATTGCTCGAATCTGGTTGCCAACTACATTTTCTGCCTTCAATAATCATTTTATTTTGAATACGAAGTTAATCGCAGATGAAAACGAATCAGGAGCTACCGTTCACTGGAAATGTATTTGTGCTCAATCTGTTGAAATTGCTAATGGATTTTCAGTAGAACTGACGTTATTTAATGCTCATAATGTACGTAGTTTCCCTTTCCCTGATCACCAGAATGTACAATGTAAACTACCATATTATGCAGCAATTAGACAGTATAAATTTATTACCAAATAAATAGAGCAACAAGAGATCAATTCTTCAGTTATTGTCACAATCAAGTTTTTTGATACGGATTTTATAATTTTTTTACCTTTTGTAAATCAATTGGAGTCAATTACAAAATTCAGTTAATTAGTTTTGTTTAGTTAGTAATTACTTAATTGTTTAATTAGTTAATTATTCAATACTTTTTTATTTATATTAATTACTTGTGCATTTTAGACTCTCTCGTTAAAATGGCAAGGTTCTGTCGCCAGCATTGACGGGATTAATGAAAGCGATGGTTCTAATGATGCTCTTTCGGTCCCATTGTCTATGCTACGCCAGTTCAACCAACGTGTCAGCGGACTTAAATGGAGTACAAAAATTATCATTAAACAAATTCCTACCGATACGTCCAATCAAATAGCAAGGTGTCCTGTTCATACATTAAAATCTATATCAGTGGGATCATTACATCAACAACAGGACTCGACCTCATTAAGTAAAACAAGTGACACTGAATATAAGCTGGCGTACAAATATATTCTAGGTTAGTAGTTTGTTACTCAATTAAATCACTCTCTCGATAGTGTCAAACCCAAACACGCAGACGCCAGATTTCACCTTAGAATGAGGCATTTTAATGCAAATGAGTTTTTGCGAACCCAAACGAGAAAATAAGTTAGGTCCTTTCTTTTAATGATATTGACACATTCTTGACAATGTCATAAGTTTATTTTCTGTTTAGGAAAATATCAACTGATAGCAAGCGACATGGCTAACCCTTGGAGTAAGAAAATTTTTTCACTGCATTACATAACATAATAAAATGAATTTGTAAATTATTTGATCATACTAATTAAAGTTAATGCGTTTTCAATTTAAGATGAAATTATATACTCTATAAATGGAAAAAGATGGACAAAAAAGTTGATACGCCATGACCATGACAATTTTGAGACAGTTGAACGGAGATTTAATCTTGGAGAAGAATACACATATAAACGCGAAAATGAAATAAGAAAGGTAAAAAATTTATTATTCTGTACAGAAAGAGACAACAAAACAAACTACTCATTTAATTGAATCGTTGATTATGCCTAATTATTAATTTTTACATGCAAATATTGATGTTAGGTGTTGTTTTCTCAATTACTGCAAGTAACTGCATTCATAGCAGGGAACATGATCATCAGTAAAGCCAATGTGCAATCTATATCTGGTACTTTCATTGGCGAAGGATTTCAGATTCAAGAATTTAAAGAAAATGAAATGGTTCAGACTTGGGTTTATAAAGGAGACATTTCAATATCAATATATAAGAAAGTGGGAGAATAGAACTTGTTTCTACCCATCAAGGATTCCGATAATAAATTACTTTCGAATCACAGTTAGTTACAATACAAAATAATTTATTTATAATAAAATTTGTCAAATCACAGATGTCAGATTAAATTTTGTTATTTTATTTACTTATTGTGTGGTCAGGGGCAAGTTTTACTAGTGAGGATGTATTCCTCCAATAATTCTAACGAAAGGAATACCATATTAACAAAAGTATTGCATACGATTCTATACTTCCTGTAATGCGTGAATAAACCACTAAATGTAAGAAACAAATATTTAATATTGAGAAACAAAATTAGAGTAGGAATATATATGTTTTGAAGATAATTTAGAGAAAATGTACCATTAAAGACAATGTGACATTATAATACCTAAAGGCTAAGAAAATGTCAAAACAGTCAATAGCATTCGCCATAGAATCTCTTTTCATGGATAACATTTCCAAAGCTACTTTAAATATGGGCCAATCTAAAGGTATTCCTTGCATACGCCCATTCTCAATAGTTTTAGGGCTGGATGATAATCAGTACGATATTTCTTCATACCAAGGACGAAAATCGTATAAGGATAATATATGATATATATGGATTATCCCGATGTGTTTACAGAGGACGCAATCTCTCCAACATCAGAAGAAGGTTATAATTTCATTTCATGCAAACTATTCTAAGTCAAGAGGCTCAAAATTTTCAAACATTTACACCTCATTTTAATTTGGAGACTTGGATTTGTATATCTGTGACTTCGTTCTCGGTTATTTGTCTTGTGTTAATTTCTTTACACTTAAAATGCGATCTGTACTTGTACTTATATTTTCCTTTAATTATTTTTGCATACATCTTGGAGGTGAGTTACCAGTATTTCATTTTAGCCGGACAAAAATGATTTTGACCAGCCAGCCGGCAAAAGTGGCTGAAATGGATGGTGGCCAAAATGGCCAGAAATCATAGTTTTTTAAATTATCCGCCAAATCAAGGATGCTTTTCTCAGTTCACATAGCCCCATTTGAATATTTTTGGCCATTTCATCCATTCATTTCAGCATTTTGACTATTTTAGCCACTGACTAACAAAGAATTTCAACCAGCCGGCCGGCCATTTTAGCCAGCCATTTTAACCAACCAGCCGGCTGGTCAACGAACATTGTGAGTTACCGCCTCTCTAGAAAATATGAAAAATTTATTTATTAGCGATTTGTAGTTGGTCCAGTTTTGTTGATGTTCATTGTAATAACCAACGGGTACAGGGGAATTGTTATTATAGACTTGATCAGTGAACCACCCATTCAAGCAATTTAATCCATCTTTAACCTAATTAATTATAAACATTTCGTTTCACCGGGACTAACAAAATACTAGAATAACATAAACAAGTAAATATTATTTGAGATTTCTTTAATTACTAGTCATTTTAAAATTGAAATAGGTACACTCGATAGGTAGCATCCGTTAAGTCCGAGTAGTTCTACTTCCATTTCACAATTTTTAGAAGCATTTTTTGAAATTTCTGTTTATTTTGATAGTCAATATTAAATATTTTGATTTTCTGCTTTTTACTGACTTACGATACTAGCAGAATACTACGCACATATCAAGATATTATGATGGCAAAATATTAATAATCGAATAACCATATAAATTCAATATAAATCAATGCGCTGCCGGGACCATCCCTACTTTATGCTAAGATTTTTCGTTTTCCACTTGCATATTGATTTGATACACGTAATACGTATAACACATTTAATATAGACATAATACAAAAATGTTTGATAAGATAAGAATTAAAGATAACGGGTTCGTGCGTCAATCACTATCTCTTATCTACTTTACGTCCAGAGAAAATTTTGCCTTAGAAATAGCATAGTGTTTAACATATAATTTATATTCATTGCTTATTTAACAATTAAGGCATCTGTCTTATCCATTTTATTGAGCTCTATTGGATAAACCCCCATGTATAAATAGACACACCGTTTATTGTGGTTCAAATTCAGGCCTCATCCCACAATACAATAAAACGCACATAATATGATACATACACTGCGTGCTTCCATCATCGTGAAGTGAGAGTTATTAACGATTACAGAGGATAGGTATCGATGGTATGTGGTAATTTTTTAGCACAACCAACAGTTTGGGAAATTTGAAAGTATCAGAATTGTAAATAATTTTTTTCGTTTTCCAAAGAAAAATTCCTACAATGGCAGCCTCCGACCAAAAAATTGTGGAAGCTTTGGAAGCCTTAGGAATGATGGAGATGGAGTGTCCGGTTTGTATGGAAGTAATCCAGTCTCCTGTTTATCAATGTCACAATGGACACCTTATCGGTTCAGGCTGTTTAGAACGAATTTCACTTTGTCCCACTTGCAGAAGTAAAATGCCTTCACCACCTATTAGAAATCTTCTGGCAGAAAGCTTGACCATTCAGAAGTGCCCGAATGTTGAATCGGGATGTCAAGTCAGACTGACATCGCAGAATAGAAAACAGCACGTCTTGAACTGTGAATTCAGGTAAACATAGAAAAGTAAAACATTTTCTGATAGATGATGTATAACTGCTAACCACTGCATAGTCTGTATTTGCATTAAGAGGTTCAATAAATCACTAGGAAGTGGGAAAGCCGCTTTTTTGGGTTCTGGATTTTTATTGGCCACGAAAAATTATTTTTAAGTGGCGGTTCGAAATCCTTAGAATCTTGTTTAATGACTTTTTCACTAATTTTCAACAAAATCAGAGGTAGTCAAATTCCCAATGTTTTTTGTGAGGTTTGGAAATTCTGATAACATTACAAAAAGTTGAAAAATTGACCACTTACAATTTTCTTGAAAAAATCATAATATTCAAAGAAAGGATGTTGAACGTCCATTTGAAAAGAATTTTTTTGTTGCAGAAAAAATTCAGAATAACAGGGTTAGCTCTTTCAATTATTACTATTATAGATCCTGGGATATCTGCCATCGAATTGAACTTGAAAATGCTGGAATTAAATGCAACAAGTGGATTAAAAAGTCTGATATTTTATCGCATATGAAAAATGAACACAACTTCACTGTTGTCGAGTCCAATGAAGCTGTCATTTCTCAAGAAATTGGTTCCGGAATGGAAAACATTGCTAGAATCTGGTTGCCAACAACATTTTTCGCCTTCAACAATCATTTCTTTTTGATTACGGAGCTAATTGCAGATAAAAATGGACCAGGAGCTACCGTTTACTGGAAATGTATTTGTGCTGAATCTGTTGAAATTGCTAAAGGATTTTCAATAGAACTAATTAACGTTATTTAATGCTCATGAGGTATATTATATGCTTTCTTGATTACCAGATTTAGAATTATGAACTACAAGACTTTCATCTTAGAGCATTTATGCAGTGTAATAAATTTGCTATCGAAAGAAGAAAGTAGCCACAACACAAGTATAAATTATTATTGACATGTACAATTATGTTTTTTGTTATGAACTGTATAATTTTTTTACCTTTTAAAAATCAATTGAAGTCAGGTGGAAGATTCAGGTAATTAGGTTGTAGGCATTAATTCAATAGTTTTTATATTGTTATTTACAATATAATATATTATACCATAATATAATATAACAATGTTATAATTACTTATACGCATTTCAGACTCTGTCGTTAAAATGGCAAGGTTCTGTCGCCAGCGTTGACATTAATGAAAACGAATATTCTAATTGCGTTCTTTCTATTCCATTGTCTACCTTACGCCTGTTCAGTCATAGTGTCAGCGGACATGAATGGAATACGAAAATTATCATTAAACAAATTCCTACCGACCCGCCCAATCAAATGGCACGGAGCACTGTAAATACGTTAAAATCTGTATCAGTGGCATCATTACATCAACAACATGCCTCAAAAGCCTCGACCTCATCAAGTGACATCGAATATAAGCTGGAGTACAAACATATTCTAGGTCAGTGGTTTCTTACTGTCGTGGTTCTCGGTGGATGCGCCTCAGACGGTAAGCCTGTACGTTGTCAGAGTCGACCGAACCAGGGATGCCGATTAGTCCTGAAATGCCCGAAAGTCCTGCAATGCCCGTATGCTTGAATGTCCATATGCTTGAATGCCCGTATGCTGGATGCCACAAAGGAAACCAATCCGAAGTCCAGATCCAATCCCACTTTATTAGCCCATCAACCAACCCGCACGACTCAAGCCCAGAAACAGAATGCCACTCTTTCCGCTCTGCTCTCTACTCTAACTATCCCCACATTAGAATGTGCGATGTGCGTCCCTCTCTATACTCTCGCTGATTGGCTGACACACATTTAAATATCCCAATAACCCGCTACAGCATAACTTACTCTATGACTCTCTACATTAGAGTCTCTACAATTACTACATATGCCCCATTTTTATTTTAAAGCTGTCCCCAGCTTTTCCCCCTTACCCAGCAAAAGAAGGTAGGATAGAAAGACCCCAAAACAATCAAATAAAAATTCCTGATTAGCTTAAGTAACAATTACAGTCTAAACAATACATTATATAACATTAGCTAACTCTATAATATTCAGAATTACTCGTACTATTCCAATAATCTAAAATAATAGTGAATTTAACAAATTAAATAATCAAAATGACCAAAAATTTAAAATACAAATCAAATAATAATATAATACCTCTAGACAATTACACTATGAAACTCACATACCATTCATTTGACACCATATACAATTCACAATACAAAATACTTCATAATCGTAATCCTTAATTTCGAAAACACAGCCAATAATTATAATTACTTCTTACCAAATAATTACAAAACAAAATAATTTCAATCCATATAATATCAATTAATTCCAAAAACAATTTAATGCACTCGCTGAAATTCTCGTTCGTTCTTTTCCATGTCGATTTACAATTCTCTTGTGTCTTCGGCTCGGACCTTAATACAGATCCCGGGAGCCGCATCGGCTATCGTCTGTGGTCACTGGACCTCGATCTCACCGATTCTCATTCTCTAGCTTGCTCTTATCGTGACAGGACACATTCAGCAAAAAGACAGTAAAACACATCATTACTCCGCTCAAACTAAAATTCAGCATAAATTCCAATTAGTACATCAACAACACATTTTACAAGCCCTTTTTAAATCATAAACGTTTTAAAACTTTAAACTCTATTTAATCAATACCATTTACTCAATACCTACTGTTTCTTACTTCTTGGAGTACACTTCATTCAACAAACATCAAAATTATATCATTTTACTATTCAAAAATATTAAATCAAAACTTTACTTCATCAAAATTCAAACATTATTTAAACTCACAATAACTTTTCATCTTCACCACCTTTAATAATGCATTTCTTCACATCAAACAAATACATTTCATATTATTATAACTATTCTAACTATAGGTTCTATTGGCACGTAAATAAAAATATTTCCAAAAACCACAAAAACAATGACCAATGAAATTCCGGGTAATCCCTTGCTTCAAATAATCCTTACGTATGACACTTTGTGGTAATCCTCTTTGTTTTTCCCAGAAATACTTAAACTTTCAGACCTCATTCCTACCCTGGTATACTCTTCAGGCTTTATCCTAATCTATATTCCTCAGCCTTCCTTCGACCGGTATTTTCCCTTCGGCCTTCCTTCGACCGGTATTTTCCCTTCGGCCTTCCTTCGACCGGTATTTTATTCCCCCCGTAGGACTCAGGATTCACCGCCCGTCGGTCTCAGGATTTACCCCCCGTAGGTCTCAGGATTTCTACTCACACTAACTCTAAATTATATAATTCCCCCCTCTCATTTCCTTTCAGCTCGAATGATTCACAGAACGTGAAGAATTCCTAAGGCTCTTTTCGGAATTGACAGACAGAAATTTCTCTTACAAACTATATGCACTTCTCAACAATAAACACATAATAAATCCCTTTTTACTCGTCAGCAAAGTAGGATTAGAATTAAATTCCAATAGCAAATACTTACTCCATACAACATAATATTTTAGTGGCATTCTCACATTTCCCCAAATAAACTTAAACTTTCTGAAACCCCATAATAATAAAGTCAATATCCAACATACAATTTATCAAATATACTCCCCATGTCAAATCAAAATTTAATCAAAGAACGTTGTTAGGTAGAATTATTGTACTCCTTCATTAGATGTTAGCAGACAACTATTTCTAATTCGTGACTGGAATGTTAGTACAGTAGAAGATTTTAAATGTTATTATGGCCACGGGAACATGGTAAGCTAATACCCATTGTGTTCTGACCTTTAGCTCACTAGTACGTGCTTTGCTCCGCGAATTCCTTCAAGCAACTATGCACAAAGAAACCGTAGGGTGTGGCGAATCAACACCTAATTTTACCCCAGGGTCCTCTATCTCTGCTGGTACTAGATTTAACAAGCTTTTTTCTTTAGGTAGGTAGGTAGTAATCAGTCATTGAATTATAAAATACGCAACCTCATTAAATCTTTACAACAATTCACACCTTTCCAAAAATCAAAAAATTCAAAAATAAGTCACCCAATAAAATTGACTTTACCATTCTCCCAATACTTGTTACTTATACGAAATTATTTTTACAGCCCTCAAACTTTTCTAAACAAAAATAATGCCATTAAAATTTTAATGTTCTTTCTTTCTGCACCGCTAGGAATTTTTAAGGAAACTGAAACAATACAAAATGACCAAAAGGATTTATTAGCCGCAACAGTTTATTTTTTCTTTCTCAAGATTCCTATTATTCACCATGCCAAGGAAACGAATTCATTTAGAACTTCGACAATATTCCCCAATTTATGGCTACTATAGAAAATCGAAGAATTCAAACCATACTGCACTAAATAATATAACCCAATCAGCCTTTAGTTTCCCTTTCTATAATTTGTACCAAAATTGTCCAATTATTCTTAACTTTTTTTTAAATTGAAAATCCAAAAAATCTTTACTCATTTACTTTTTCAAACAAAATCAAAATTATATCTCCTTTAAACATTTATAAAGTATTGTGCCCATATTTCAGAAACAGTAGTATTCCAAACCTTCCTAATTTTACTCAAAACAAAATCAAAATCAAACATAATACTCGGATACTCATGATTGTACTTGTATGTGTACTACGCTACTCTCACTCAACACACATCACCCCTTTTATGTACAAAACACGTTCCAAATTCAATAATTCATTTCAATTTTACAACAAATTAATTTAAATAAAAATTCCAAGAAATCAAAAAGAATCAAAAATCAAATCCAAAAATTGCCAAAACGATAAAATAATTAATAGTTTTTTCTAAATGCCCAATTATTTTCACTCAAATGCCAATGCCTTCAAAATACCAAATAAATTCAATGAAAATTAAATAAATTTCAAATAATCAAATAAAATTGAAACCAAGAACCCATAAACCAAGACTCAGGCTGCTCAAAAAAGAATGTTCTTCATCGTCACTCTCCATGGTGGACTTCGTTGTTCGTCACCGCAGCTCGTCTCTCTACGTCTGTCTCGGTCAGTGTCTGATCATGGAATCCTCTCGTGTCTAGTGGCTGGAGGACAATGTCCAATTGGCTTTCAGACTGTCGTCGCCCAAATCATTAGCATTCGCATTTTTCTCGTCGCCAATCATAGTCTCAGAACAAAGATTATCTCAAAGAAAGAAAATTGAATTAATTTCCCATAGACATGAATTTGCTTACTTTCTAGAATACTCCCCCTAAATTAAAATAAACTATCTATACTCC
The DNA here is from genome assembly GCA_020055645.1 of Tomocerus qinae. NCBI lineage: Eukaryota > Metazoa > Arthropoda > Collembola > Entomobryomorpha > Tomoceridae > Tomocerus > Tomocerus qinae. Next base: position 53,295,119 of record CM034546.1, on the reverse strand, counting down.
ACTAGTTATGCCTAGATTACATACAAACAATTACACATTCAACTTTGTAACTGATAAAGAAATTACATAATTAACATGTGGCCAGACGTTAACCTTAATTATGTAGTCATGAGCGTCCTTTAGCTAATTAAGCATTCATCGTTTTTATTTTATCTGACTTGCACCTAGGTCAAAGAAAAGATAAAGTAGGAGTTGGACATGCTAGACTGTCGCCACAAATTAACATAAAGTACTAGAAATATCGCTTAGCAATGAGAGATTTAGCATCGCTCCGCAGCTACCACCCTAACACTACTAGACAATATGATACATTTGGAGACATGTACCAAGGTTCACACTTTGGGACAATACTGACTCCCTAATAAATAAAATATAATTTTTTCAAAATTCACCCTAATTTTAATTGTAGATTTTTTGTAATAGACATTCCCATGAAATCCTCACATAAAATAATTTTTCCCAATTTATTTAATGAATTTTAACCCAATTATGCAACCCATAAAAAAATGTCAGCCAAGGAAACCCTGGAACTGTATACGTACCCAATAATACCCAAAATCTTGAAAAAATCATTTTAAAACTGAATTTTAATTGCCCAGTAATTCAGAAAGATCATTGCAAAGAAGAAATGTAAAGGTATTTTGTCGAAATAATTCGCTAACGCCCCCAAAATGTCCTCCGAACAGTACCTACGCAATAGCGACCCACAAAAATACCTTTTTCTACCTATTTCCCGCCCAAAAAATTATGACAGTATTTTGACATCATTCCCCAATTACTGCCTTGCTCCAATAAAATTATTGTAACCCTGTGTCACTACACAATTCCCCAAAAAGTCAGTATTCAGTCATCACTTTCCCTTTCTACAGACATTTTATATACGCCCCGCAAATAATCCCAAAAAAAAAATTTTGCCCCATTTTATAAAATATGATAACTGACTTACGTGAATTCGTTGTCCTTCTCAAAAAAAAAGTCCCTGAATCCTGTCCTTCCTCCGACAAGAGTTTACCCCGAATCTTCTGTCGTGGTTTTCGGTGGATGCGCCTCAGACGGTAAGCCTGTACGTTGTCAGAGTCGACCGAACCAGGGATGCCGATTAGTCCTGAAATGCCCGAAAGTCCTGCAATGCCCGTATGCTTGAATGTCCATATGCTTGAATGCCCGTATGCTGGATGCCACAAAGGAAACCAATCCGAAGTCCAGATCCAATCCCACTTTATTAGCCCATCAACCAACCCGCACGACTCAAGCCCAGAAACAGAATGCCACTCTTTCCGCTCTGCTCTCTACTCTAACTATCCCCACATTAGAATGTGCGATGTGCGTCCCTCTCTATACTCTCGCTGATTGGCTGACACACATTTAAATATCCCAATAACCCGCTACAGCATAACTTACTCTATGACTCTCTACATTAGAGTCTCTACAATTACTACATTACTCAATTTAGTCGTTTCATTCAATAGTGTAGAGATTTGTCAACCCAAACGAGAAAATAATTTTTGTTATTTTTTCTTAAATGTACATTCTTGATTTGTTACCATCTATGTCATATGTCATCATTTTATTTTCTGCATAGGAAAATATCAACTCATAGTAACCGCAGACTCGACTAACCCTTGGAGTAAGAAAATGTCTTTCTCTACATTGCACAGAACATAAAAATGCGATTTATATATTGCTGGTTAATAATTCAATTTAATGCGTTTTCCATTTAAGATGAAATAATATACTCTGTAAATGGACGAGTATGGACCAAAAAGTTGATACGCTATGACAATTTTGAGACATTTGAACAGAGATTTAATCTTGGAGAAGAATACACTTACACACGCAAAAATGAAATAAGAAAGGTACAATTTTTATTATCCTGGACGTGGAATATAATATTGCAAATTATAAACCTTTTTCACAATATTACACCGTAACGGAATTAGTGTAATATCTAATGATCAAACATTTCTGATACAGATTGCAAACTGGTAATTGATGGTAGAGTAAGGCTAATTGTTTAAAATACAAATATTAAAGTTATAAATGTTGTTTTCTTAACTACACAGGTAGTTATGTTCATAGCAGGGAACATGGTCATCCGTAAAGAAAATATTAAATCTTTATCTGGTACTTTCATTGGCGAAGGATTTTTGATTCAAGAATTTAAAGAAAATGAAATGGTTCAGACGTGGATTTATAAAGGAAAAACTTCAATATCAATTTATAAGAAAATTGGAGAATAATTATAGTTTTGCTACCGATGAAGGATTCTGATAATGACAGTTGTAATAAAATTTGGATGAAATTTTGTCAGCACTTTATTTTAGTTATATAATGCTGGGCATCTGTAACGGATACCACAAGAATATAAGCCTCAGAATGTAAGCCTCAAGAAGAATATCTTATTTACATCTTAAAGTAAATTTCGCGGAACAATACTCACATGGATACATTATTCACTAATATCAATATCTAAGTTCACTAAGACGTTTTTTAAAAAGAAGTTTGCTTGGCATTTGCTGTGGATTGTACATTTGAATAACAAGTGAGAAAATGTATTTGTAGTAGTTTGTTCATGCTTACACAATTCCTTATTTTCAAAGTTACAATTTGCTTTCTGAAAGCAAAATACATTACAATTTAGTCTTAATTGTGAAAGGAGGGTGTAACAAGCCTGATAGATTTTAGGAATATTCCACTTTTAAGAGCAGTACCAAACAACATCATTTTTAGCAGTTTGCTTGCATGTTCGTAATTATTTAAAGCATCACGCATCATACAACAAAGTAAAATACAAAAATACGTAAATGGTTAGTGGCTAAATAAAGCGACGCATATAGAATGGTTTTCTTCTGTAAACACGCGCGCAGCGGTCTTTGGAAACCGAACCGAACTGCAAAGTTGTTTGTTGTACTAATGTTTGTGAGCACAGCAGAGGTGGGCAAATATTTTTTCGGCCCGGCCCGGCCCGGCCTGCCGCCATTTTTTTTTGAACACTCATCGGCCCGGCCTGGGCCGAATATGTACATTCAAAAATTTTAAAAATTTCGGCCGGCCTGCGGCCGGCATATAGCAAAAAAATTTCTGAGCGGCCGGCCTTCGGCCGGCCTGATACTATGTATACAACAGCGCGGCCGGCCTCCGGCCGGCCTACAAGTACTTTTTAAAAATTTCGGCCGGCCTTCGGCCGGCCTATACGTTGTTAATGTCAGGCCGCGCGATTTCGGCCCGGCCCGGCCCGGCCTGAGATTCATTTTATACAGTTTATGCTGATTACGATAAGTAATTATAATAACAATTGAACATGCCAGTTAAAAAAGTCACGTGATTAGATATGCATTAGTCACGTGAGTATATATTATGTATACTAACCACGTGAGTATATATTATGTATACTAACCACGTGAGTATACATTATGTATACTAATCACGTGAGTATATATTATGTATACTAATCACGTGAGTATATATTATGTATACTAATCACGTGAGTATATATTATGTATACTAATCACGTGAGTATATATTATGTATACTAACCACGTGAGTATACATTATGTATACTAACCACGTGAGTATACATTATGTATACTAATCACGTGAGTATATATTATGTATACTAATCACGTGAGTATATATTATGTATACTAATCACGTTAGTATATACATACTAATCACGTGAGTATATATATACTAATCACATGAGTATATATATACTAATCACGTGAGCATATATATACTAATCACATGAGTATATATATACTAATCACGTGAGTATATATATACTAATCACATGAGCAGCATTGATAAAGCGGCCGGCCTGGTAATATTTCGATAAAATCGGCCGGCCTTCGGCCGGCCTGGTACCATTAACATTAAAATACGGCCGGCCTTCGGCCGGCCTGTTATCAAGTACATCAAATACCGGCCGGCCTTCGGCCGGCCTGTTATCAAGTGCATTAGATACCGGCCGGCCTTCGGCCGGCCTGGATAGGAATATTAAAAATTTCGGCCGGCCTTCGGCCGGCCTTTTGTCGAAAAATGTGCAGGCCGGCTGTTTCGGCCCGGCCCGGCCCGGCCTGCGGGCCGGGCCGCGCCCACCTCTGGAGCACAGTTTGGTTGTTGAGCCCAAAAATTGACATTGGCATAGTTTGACCGGCTGACAGTATTTTGTGCAATTGTCGTCTTACTTTTTTATAATCATTAAAATGGTAAGTGGTTTAAGGCATAAAATATAAATTATTCTCATAGAAAGCCAAATATTTCATAACTGTATGTTTTTTATCTTTTTCTATTAGCAACCTCAAATCATTCTGTTGAGAGAGGGGACGGAAAGTTCTCAGGGGAAGTCCCAATTGATCTCTAATATAAATGCGTGTGAAGCAGTCGTTGAAGCGGTTCGGACCACTTTAGGGCCAAGGGGAATGGATAAACTAATTGTTGACGCTAATGGAAGAGCCACAATTTCCAATGATGGTGCAACGATTTTAAAGAAGTTGGATATTGTCCATCCTGCCGCTAAAACGCTAGTTGACATTGCTAAGTCACAAGATTCAGAGGTAAAATATTGAATATTATATTCGATATTCAATATTAAATCTGCTCTCAGCTGTTATTAATCTACTAATAATGAACTAATGACTATAACGTATAAAGCGAGGTTTTGAGTTTCACTTTCCCTTTCACTTCGCGCGGAAAAGGACCATTCCGTTACTTATTCTGCTAAAATTCCAAATTCCATCACCTTGGGCAACGGCAATGTTTTATTTGTGAATGTTCCTTAGCGCGTGAAGTGAAAAGGAAGGAAGTGACACTCAAATCAAAACCTATTTTAATTGATAATAACATGTTGAATGTGTTGTGTACGGATAATAACAGGTGATGACTAGCAGCAGTAATGAATAAATTATTGATTGTAAAAATGTAGATTTTAAATTTTTTTGCAAATTAAAATTTATACATTTAATATGCAAAATACCTATCTATCAGCTGTTTAATAATGTTTTGTTTTCAGGTTGGAGATGGTACAACAACGGTTGTTATCCTTGCCGGGGAGATTCTTAAAAGGCTTAAGCCACTAATTGAGGAAGGAGTGCATCCTCGGCTAATAATTAAAACAATCCGAAAGTGTTTGAAAAGCTGTCTGGAGAAAATCGATGAAATTGCCGTACCAATGACCGAGGGGGTTGAAAATCGTCGCGATGTTTTGGAGAAGTGTGCTGCGACTGCTCTGAATTCTAAACTGATACATTTGCAGAAAGAATTTTTTGCAAAAATGGCAGTGGATGCTGTGATGATTCTCGACGATCTTCTGCCTTTGGATATGATTGGAATTAAGAAAGTTCTTGGAGGAACCCTGGAAGATTCAATGCTTGTCCCAGGTGTAGCATTTAAGAAAACTTTCTCCTACGCTGGATTTGAAATGCAGCCCAAGAAATATGATAATCCCAAAATTGCTTTACTAAACATTGAGCTAGAATTAAAGGCTGAGCGAGACAATGCGGAAATTAGAATCGAACAAGTTGATGTACGTAATTGTCATTTTAGATTTTACACGCTGTTTTATTATGAAAAATGGCAACTAATATATGATTATCCTTTATGTTGCAGGAGTACCAAAAGATTGTTGACGCCGAGTGGAATATTTTATATGATAAGTTGGAGAAAATACATAAGAGTGGTGCACAAGTCGTCCTGTCCAAACTTCCAATTGGTGACGTTGCTACTCAGTACTTTGCCGATAGGTACCTAAAGTAGTAAATAAATGATTATAATTTATTGGGAGAATATTAAGCCCTTGGATTTAAAAATTAAAATTACTTTTCTTAGAGATATGTTTTGTGCTGGGCGCGTTGTTGAAGATGATTTGAAACGGACTTTAAAAGCTTGTGGTGGAATGATCTTGACAACAGTTGCAGATTTAAATGATGGGACTGTTGGACGTTGTGAGCTTTTTCAAGAAAAGCAAATCGGTTGTGAGCGGTACAATTTCTTCACAGGATGTCCCAATGCAAAGACTGCTACTATTATTCTTCGAGGTGGAGCACAACAGTTTATGGATGAAACTGAGAGATCTCTTCACGATGCCATTATGATTGTTCGCCGAGCAATGAAAAATAGCACAATTGTTGCTGGTGAGTAGAATATGTAATTTTAATCGCATTTTCTAATTTATTGCACTTGCATATTTGCCATTTCACAAAACAGTGGTCGTAGCTTGCAATTTATGTGTTGAAATACGAAACTGTCTTTTTTGTATTGCTTTAGCCCGTTTTATAATATTTATATGTCTAATTGTAGTGATAGAGGAATGTCTAATTGCGATATTAAATGCAAACATGGTTTGTTATAATGTATGAATTCAAAATAATATAATATGGCGTTTTCAAAGGTGGAGGTGCAATTGAAATGGAACTGTCTCGACATTTGAGAGACATTGGTATCAAAACTATCAGCCGAGAGCAAGGAATTATGATGGCTATCGGAAAATCTTTGGAGATCATTCCAAAACAATTAAGTTACAACGCAGGATTTGATGCTACTACAATTCTTAATCAACTTCGTATGAAGCATGCTTTTGGTGAGTTTACTTGATTTTGTTACAATTAAGTTAAAAAACACCTTTTAAAGGGTAGAATAATAAAAATTTTACGCTAATTTGGATTCAATGTCATTGTAGGAGAGAAATGGTTTGGAGTGGATATCATGAACGAAAGTGTTGAAGATAATTACAAGGCTTGTGTCTGGGAACCTGCAATTGTTAAAATCAACGCATTGTCCGCTGCGATTGAAGCTTGTTGTCTCATTTTGTCAGTCGATGAAACGATTAAGAGCCCAAAAAGTGGAGGTTCCGATATGTCAGCAAACAATCCATATGCAGCCGGTGGAATGGGAATGCAATAAGTAATATTGCTCACTACTTCATATTGGTTACAAGTTTTGCGTGTTTATATCCATGTTATGCTAAAGGTGATTTAATTAATTTTGCAATGATTTGTAACGCACGTGTATTTCTATCTTTTCTGAAGTCATTTTCATAAATAAGAAGTTACAGAATAAAATTATCCAAGTTTCGAATCTCAAAACATATATTACACTTTGCAATAGTATCTTTATTTCTATGTATATCATTTATCAACATGATAAAACGTTAAAGATTCAAACTATTTTATATTTAAACATTTTATCTACTTTTCCCTATATACTACTTAAATACATACCGTATAAGAATTATGTTTAAAGTTAAATCAGTGAAGGGATTTAATAATTACCTAAATTATGCTTATTGGATAATATTTACATGACGGACTTTATCTTCCTTTAAATAGCAGAAAAAACTTCGATTAAACAAGAATAGGGTATATACTTCTAACCGAATTACAATATTTATAATGTTTATTCTAAAATTGAGAATGTTAAGGCAGGAATGTAAATTGGAAATGTGAGAATACGTGACTTGTCACACATTTGTGGAATTTTTTCTAAATTTGCTACACCACTCGAATACGGAAACGGAAGGCGTTTGTTTGTCCAAGCTTTCGTAACTTAGAAAAGTATTCCGAGTAGCGCTGTGAATATTCTCCGCAAGAAGTGTTCTAAGTTCGTCAATGGATTTTTCTGCTAACTCATCAGCTGTTGAGCAAGAAACGGGTAAAAATGGACGGTTCTTCGAAGACCACAACCAGCTCTCAGCTGAAGGGATTTCGTTGCCTGTTATAATCCGTATTTCTCTACGCAGAACTTTACAGTAATCATCCAATGGCTGTTGAACACATTCAAAACAACAAATGAGTAAGTTACTTTCGTATTTACGTAGTTAATTCAAACATCTATATCAATAATTTACTACAAGGTTGAGATATTATAATTTTATTATTTGCAGCTATTGACGTTGTTGAAGAAAATGTAATTATGATTGTTACCAAATCATTGTCGTCGTATCCAAAAGGGTTTTCTATCTCCCATCCAATTTCCAGAATTCCGAGAAGGGAAAATGAAGCTAATCCAACAGCAGGAACTGTCCACCAACTTAAATTACCAATTAATTGATAAGGAAGTGCCAGGAGGTAAAGCCAAACTGCTTGATGGAGATGAACAGAATATGCCAAAGGAATAGGCGTCCGCAAAACTCGTTCAAAACTTGTGAAACAAGCCATCAGGTTTCCTAATGCTGTAAAATCAAAATATTTTTTAAAGTTTTTCATTAATTTCATTCCTTTCTTTGGTTATATTAACCTATTTACTAAAATGTTACTATAATTAAGTGTATATTGTATTTAGGTAATTACCACTGGTCATCATCTTGAGTAGGGTGACGTCACACAATTCCCTGGCCCGAAGGCTTTCTATGTAGGATTGGAGGTGCATAGATAATTCAACGGGGATGTTCGTGACCGTGAAGAGGTCATGAGCTTTGAAGGTTAATTCTTCTGGCTTCCCATTTTTCACTTGACCCTCTCGTGCGGTTTGTTCAGGGTCATTGAAACAGCTCTTTGCAGCTAGTTTAGGCAGATGCTGAATGAGATCTTGAATGTCCTTCTGCTCGTAAGAATATTCCTCTCGCAGGTAGTTTTTAGTAGCGTAGACGAAAGCTATCAACAGATTAATTGCTGTCTGTTTCTCTATCACTTCGCATACAGTTGGCTCTTTCACTCCCACCCAAATCAAACGAGTCAGAGTTCTCACAAACAGAGTCATATTCGACCAGATACAACGACCTTCCCAATACCTTGATACAAATTTACACAATTGTTAATTGAACAAATAAAACAGAAAATAATTCCTTTTTCCTATGATTTCTTTTTTTAAATAAATAAGTCAACAGTATTATCTATAAAATATTATAATGAACAGATATTTTAGTAATTTATACTATTTTTTGAATTTTCTAAAAAAAATTAAGGGGAACAAAGCAACGAATCATTTATCATATTATAAGTAAGGTAAATAATATTAAATATTTTATTTTTATTTGTTATTACCTATTTAGGTTTCTAGAATTACAAAATCAATTTATGAGTATTTACCTGGCATAAGCTGTGTTTGATCTGAATACTAAGAAGAATCCGATAACAGTTCCCAAGATAGGAATGAGTGTTTGCTGGAAATTAATCCTTAATCCTGGTACCACGCATCCAATGCACACAATTAAAGATGTATAGACAACAATGAAAAGTAACTGTTTCCATATTTTTAGAACTACCGTCCCTTTTAGTCTAAACATGAATTCAAGTCGAGAAATAATATTACTGGAATCCATGATTCAAATTTTCATTTTGTTGTTAGACACTTTAGTTGACTTGGCAAACTCAATTGCAATACTACTAATACCAATGACAGTGCCAAAATATTTCAGAATATTGTGTGTTTCGACAAACCGCAGGATGTAACCTTTATTTTTGCAACACTTGTATCGTAAGTAATCAATTATATTTATTTTTTCATAGACCATTACTATGCAGGTGCAAACAAGGAAAGCAATGAGTTCACAGTATATGCAGGTATGTATGTTTATAACCATCCTAAAAGTCTTGAATGAAATATGGAAATAATATTGTACTGCCAAAATAAAATTGTTTGGTTACTACATAATAAGTACAGATATATTAAAGAGGTATTAATAGTCTAGTAGGTAAGTATAAAATGTACAAGGGTTTTGCTTTTTTCCTTTCCACACAGCAGCGATAGCGAATATGTTAGCACAATTCTTCAGTTAGACAAAATGTAGTCATGAATTTATGCAACAATACCTACACACCTGCGGTTGTACTTAAATCAATCTTTCTTCTCAAATGCTAAAATTATTTATGCATAGTAAGAATCATGTTTTCTTCAATGTATTAATAATTTAATGATTTGTTGGAATTGGAATGCAATTAATTTTTACTGCTTTCCTGATTGAAATTTACTTTACTGCCTAAAGCGAATGGAATTGGTAGGCATAATAAGCCACTATACATTCTCATCAGCAATTAAAAAACAATAAACTTAACATTATTATTTTATAGACTGCACCAATGCTTTCGTTATGTGTATTCCTTCGCTAGATGACAAAAAAGATTATATTCATGCTTTTGCTTTAACCTTGTAGGAAGAAAAACAACAGATTTGAAAGTAATTGCAAAGAGGGATTAAAGTTAGTTTGCATTTCAAATACTCAGTTTCAATATATTTCAATTCATCATCTTTTGTCTGATACCGTAATTTTATTTGAACTTGTAATTACATTACAGGCTACAACTTTGACTGCACAGTTGTTATTATATTGCTAAAAATGAAATCCTGAACTGTGTTCAGTTTTTAACAAGTAATACGTTAGCTCTATTCCAAACAATAATACCTACAGGTGCATATTAGGGCCGCGTGTTAGGAGACAAAAGAGCTTGAATTCATAATATGAGACCTTTTTTGTGGGTTTGAGCTATATTGCTAATTAAAAGCATAGATCCATGTTTATTGCACTGCTAAAAAATGTAGATATACCATTTAATAAAATTGTAATATCAAAAAAAGTTGGTAAATAATATCTTATCAAAATGGGTCTAATATTTTTTGTTTATAGTGTGTAAAACAAGCATAATTCACATATCCAGTATTTTTGTTAAGGCATAGTGCAATGATATGCACTTATTTAAAGTGTACAGTTACATAAGAAATTTTTCTTACAATTGTGATACAAAGTCATAAGTCATTTGGTATTTGATGATAAACTTGTGATTGAAAAAATATTACTAGATGACATACTTTCAAATACTTTGCAAATTCAAATTTCAAGTTCATGAAATTTGCAAAACGCATAATAAATAACAAATCTGCCCTATTGTGTTAAATTGATTTGCAACTATGTACATCAGTTGCCTTTTCATTTATAATCTGGTTACCTTATCTGCTGTACAAAAGCAGCTTCATTCGTGAAATGTCAGTTGGTGTTTTCAGTGTACTTGCACAAGTGTTTTTCATTGTCATTATAATCAATTCTAATTACCACCTTCTTACATATATAATACTAGCGTAAAACTACCTATTATAATGCATTTTTTAAATCAGATAACTTTCAGGAAAGAAAATTATGTTACTAATTATACCGGTTTGCATTAATGTGTAAATTTTTCGTTTCCATATTTCGAACCTCTGTTAATATGTATAATTACCGCATGACACATCTGGTTTGTTTTACATTGTAATCCACATAATGTTATTTTCAAACTGACCGATAGCCTATTATATTCAAGCATTCGAAATATTTAACGACCAGTAACAGGACATACACTTGTTATGTACGCATTAATATTTATTATACACATTCGTAAAAAGTATAAAAAACTTATCAAACAACCCCAATAATACTTACTAATTACATAAGATTCGATTTCTATAGTAATACTATGAAGACAAGAAACAAATTAATTAATTATTAATTAATTAGCTGGACAACTTTTGTAAAATGGAATATGTCTTCAACAATGAACATAATTTATATTTGCTACTTCTACTTTGGAAAACTAATAATAATATCATAATTAATATTCATCATGGTGTATAATTATTAATTATGAAGATTATTAACCATTTCGTAAGAAAACATAAAATTACTTCTTTGATCAAAGGAATACGTTAATGAAAATAATGTAGAAATGCATAAAGCACAAGATGCAGTTGAGTAAAAACATATTTAGTTATGATACCTTCACATAGTTTGATAAATGTTGAGTGTAACAGATATTGACGGCAATCATGTTTTAATCTTCAAGTAAATTATATATGTTTGATAAATGATAAATAAAATAATGTGCTAAATGGGTAACTACGCTTATCTTTAAGTTACTTAGATAAAGCTGACGTGCCAATAAATCCTAAATTCAAAAACATTCATATAGAGAAAATCGTATCGATATGAATAAATTAACCTATGCTATTCTTTTTGTCTTTGCGGCATCAATTTCAGGTAAAAGATTTAATTTAGCAATGCAATTTTAATATACAAGTAAACATTGATATCAATTGTTTGGGAAATAAAAAAGTAGAATAATTACATGCAAAATTAATTTGAAATTTCAGCCGCTCCTCGGGTCAGATTTGCAAAAACTGTCCCAATTTTAGTTGTCGGGGTTGATGAAGCAACTCCTAATGAATTTGTAAGTATTTTAAGCTTTAACAATGCTTACTGTTGATTTAACATTTAATTTTAATGCTAAAAATTTGATAGACATAAAATATGAAACGGGGGTAAGACTTAAAGTTTATCTTACATTTACAATCTTTTGTATAGAAATTTATTTTCCATTTAAAATTAGAAAACGTATTTACTTCTAAAGAATATAATATTGTAGTTTGCAGTTTTGCACAATTAATAAATTATCGTTCTTAAACAATTATAGGACATATTCGATATACTAGACAAAATTACAACATTTTCTAAATACGTTTAATTCTTTCATAAAATTGCCATTCGGAAAAATTACGGAAATTTTTAAAATCAATTTATCACACATATTTCAGAAAACTAACATCTAAACTTTTCATTTAATTGCATAATTATTATTTAGTTGGCAATTGTCGGTTACTACAAGTGCATACCATGTAAGTTTTCAAATTTACTTGGTACATGATATTTTACTTATAACGTTACAATAATGCACTTTTGTGTGGACAGCAGTTACAGTTATTATCCCTTAAAAGTAAAGCACAGAACATATTGAAAAAATTTTGAACGATTAATTACACAAAGGCCAAGAACTTGCGGTGGTTACTTTAGTTATTTAGTGGCTATTTTAGTTATGTAGTGGCTACTTTAGTTATATAGTGGCTATTTTAGTTATATAGTGGCTATTTTAGTTATTTAGTGGCTATTTTAGTTATATAGTGGCTATTTTAGTTATTTACTGGTTAATTTTTATTTTTTTTGTGTATTTTATTTATTTTGATATTGAATTCATTTCTTTAGAGAAAGGCGGGCGGCTCTGGGGGACATGTAGATAGAGAAGACCCCTAACGCCGCCCCGCCCGAGCGGGGCGGCGCTAGGGGACATGCAGATAGAGACTTCTCCTATAGCCGCCCCGCCCGAGCGGGGCGGCTCTAGGGGACATCTAGATAGAGAAGTCCCCTAGCGCCGCCCGGGCGGCTGTAGAGCCCCCTAGAGCCGCCCGCCCGCCGGACCAGATCCCCAAATCTGACGGGCGGGCGGCTCTGGGGTACTTGCCTGTTGCATACAGATTGCAACTGTAGCACTGTTGCATACAGATTGCAACTGTAGCACTGTTGCATACAGATTGCAACTGTAGCACTGTTGCATACAGATTGCAACTGTAGCACTGTTGCATACAGATTGCAACTGTAGCACTGTTGCATACAGATTGCAACTGTAACACTGTTGCATACAGATTGCAACTGTAGCACTGTTGCATACAGATTGCAACTGTAGCACTGTTGCATACAGATTGCAACTGTAGCACTGTTGCATACAGATTGCAACTGTAGCACTGATCAGTTGTATCAACAGTAAATGAATGATAACTATAAATTACCAATCATTGATGACTTACTATTAATTCTTGTAATCAAAATAAATCTAAGACTAACGCACGGTTCCCTTTTTAAGGCGAGCTACTGTTACGGCTCGCCATAGGTTTTTTGTATATTTTATGTAAATATAAGATTATTATATACTAGTGAACCCAGCTAAGGGGCAAATCTAGCACTCAAGAGAAATTCTGCAGGCCACCCATCACACTAATAAAAACAATTTCGAAAACATCCCATTAGGTTTTTAACTTTGTAAATACAAAGTACATTTACATTAATACACTTTTATTTTCTAAAGTGGTTGGAAAAATTAGCTGCAGCCCATACTTCCTCTGATAAAAAAGAATTTCATACACCAAAATAATAATTGTAGATCGTAGCATCAAATGCAGAAAACAATGAAAGACTATTTACCAAAAAGCTCCTTTTTAAAATCGAAAAAATGAGTTTCCCTCTAAAATTTTGGAAAAACGTACAAATCCTATGAGTACAACTTACAATAAATATTTTTTAACAATAAATTAGTGGCTCCCAGTACTGTTATTTATTTAATTTTACAAAAAGATATTCCAACTCAACTGGCACAATGGAATTAAGAGGGTATTAAAAAGTAAACCCAGCTCTTTTAAAAAATGTTGAATACATTTTTCAAAATTATAGCAGAACCAATTTGGGTTAGAAGTTTTGAAATGCTATTTAATACGCACATTACGATCATTACGAAATGTTCCCTTTCGCTAATCATTTCCATTGGATCATCGATCCCCAGTCACCATTCAACCTTCTTATGTAAATTTCTGTTATTATTTAGATGCTATAATAATAATATGAAACGATTCATATCGGTGGTTTAAAGGAAATGGGCTTGCGCATTTTGCTTTTTTGCTTTTAAGGAGCCTGTATATATTACGTGTGCAGTTGATGGGAGGAGGAGATACCCAAAAGTGTTGCAGTCAGCACTTGCGTTACACATATGGGAGGGGGTTTTGCTTTACGTAATAGATGCAGTTTCCCTAGGTTCTCCCTACCACACGTGTGCACACGTTCATACATATATATAAATATATATAGACAGGTAAATTTATCAAATCTGCGATTATATATAGAGATTGTAGCATACATTATTAACTTTTACTTACAAACCGCAAAGGGGTGCCTTCAACTGTATGCAACAGTGCTACATTTTCAAGTGTATGCAACAGTGCTACATTTTCAAGTGTATGCAACAGTGCTACATTTTCAAGTGTATGCAACAGTGCTACAACTACAATTCAACTGTATGCAACAGTGCTACAGTTCAACTGTATGAAACAGTGATACAATTAAACTGTATGCAACAGTGCTACAGTTCAACTATATGCAACAGTGCTACAGTTCAACTGTATGCAACAGTTCTACAGTTGCAATCTGTATGCAACAGTGCTACAGTTCAACTGTATGCAACAGTTCTACAGTTGCAATCAGAATGCAACAGTGCTACAGTTCAACTGTATGCAAAAGTGCTACAGTTTAACTGTATGCAACAGTGCTACAGTTCAACTGTATGCAACATTGCTACAGTTCAACTGTATGCAACAGTGCTACAGTTCAACTCTATGCAACAGAGCTATAGTTCAACTCTATCCAACAGTGCTACAGTTCAACTTTATGCAACAGTGCTACAGTTCAACTCTATGCAACAGTGCTACAGTTCAACCGTATGCAACAGTGCTACAGTTGCAATCTGTATGCAACAGTGCTACAGTTGCAATCTGTATGCAACTGTGCTACAGTTGCAAACTGTATGCAACAGTGCTACAGTTGCAATCGGTATGCAACAGTGCTATAGTTGCAATCGGTATGCAACAGTGCTACAGTTGCAATCGGTATCAAACAGTGCTACAGTTGCAATCGGTATGCAACATTGCTACAGTTGCACTCGGTATGCAACAGTGCTACAGTTGCAATCCGTATGCAACAGGGTTAAAATATCATTTAATTGAAAGTGGAAATAATTGAAACTGGAAAAACTGATTTCCATCAGAAACGACATCTTTGTGGCAATAGTGCAATTGCAGACTATGAAACCGCATATATTAAATATCGCCAACCATCTACCTTTGAAAAAAATTATATACACTTGAATGTGAAACTAATTGAAACTGGAAAAACTGATTTCCATCAGAAACGACATCTTTGTGGCAATAGTGGAATTGCAGACTATGAAACCGCATTAATTAAATATCGCCAACCATCAACCTTTGAAAAAAATAACATACAATCGAATGTGAAACTAATTGAAACTAGAAAAACTGGATTTCGTCAGAAACACCTAGACTGCATTGTTGTTGTTTTTGCAAGCCTTATTCCAAAGTTTGATATGAAATAGGTGACTCTGATTTTTTCAAATTAAGTCGAAGGAAGTATTGTTGATAACGAACGCATGTTTGTTATATATCTTGTAGGCAAAATATTTTAGTATGAACATCAAAACCATCTTTGTTGCATTATTGAAACAGAAGAAAACTATTAACCTTGCGCATAATAATTAATTCCAACGATCAACATTTGTTTAAAATATCATTTAATTGAAAGTGGAAATAATTGAAACTAGAAACACTGATTTCCATCATAAACGAAACGACATCTTTGTGGGAATAGTGAAATTGCAGACTATTAAACCGCATATATTAAATATCGCCAACCATCAACCTTTGAAAATAATTGCATACAATTGAATGTGAAACTAATTCAAACTAGAAAAACTGATTTTCGTCAGAAACACTATTACTGTATTGTTGTTGTTTTTGCAAGCCTTTTTCAAAAGTTTGATATGAAATAGTTGAATCTCATTTTTTCAAATTAAGGCCAAGGAAGTATTGTTGATATCTTGTAGGCAAAATATTTTAGTATGAACATCATAACCATCTTTGTTGCATTTTTTAAATAGTAGAAGACTATAAAACTGGCGCATAATAAATAATTCCAATGATCAGCATTTGTTTAAAATATCATTTAATTGAAAGTGGAAATAATTGAAACTAGAAAAACTGATTTCCATCAGAAACGACATCTTTGTGGCAATAGTGCAATTGCAGACTATGAAACCGCATATATTAAATATCGCCAACAATCTACCTTTGAATAAAATTACATACAATTGAATGTGAAACTAATTGAAACTAGAAAAACTGGTTTTCGTCAGAAACACTATTACTGT
Organism: Tomocerus qinae; assembly: GCA_020055645.1. Taxonomy (NCBI): domain Eukaryota; kingdom Metazoa; phylum Arthropoda; class Collembola; order Entomobryomorpha; family Tomoceridae; genus Tomocerus; species Tomocerus qinae. Next base: position 53,278,401 of record CM034546.1, on the reverse strand, counting down.
ATTGTTGTTGTTCTTCCAAGCCTTATTCCAAAGTTTGATATGAAATAGGTGAATCTGATTTTTTAAATTAAGGCCAAGGAAGTATTGTTGATAACAAACGCATGTTTGTTATATATCTTGTAGGCAAAATATTTTAATATGAACATCATAACCATCTTTGTTGCATTTTTTAAATAGTAGAAGACTATAAAACTTGCGCTTAATAAATAATTCCAACGATCAATATTGGTTTAAAATATCATTTAATTGAAAGTGGAAATAATTGAAACTAGAAAAACTGATTTCCATCAGAAACGACATCTTTGTGGCAATAGTGGAATTGCAGACTATGAAACCGCATATATTAAATATCGCCAGCCATCAACCTTTGAAAAAAATAACATACAATCGAATGTGAAACTAATTGAAACTAGAAAAACTGGATTTCGTCAGAAACACCTAGACTGCATTGTTGTTGTTTTTGCAAGCCTTATTCCAAAGTTTGATATGAAATAGGTGTCTCTGATTTTTTCAAATTAAGTCGAAGGAAGTATTGTTGATAACGAACGCATGTTTGTTATATATCTTGTAGGCAAAATATTTTAGTATGAACATCATAACCATTTTTGTTGCATTATTGATATAGTAAAAGACTATAAAAATTGCGCATAATAAATAATTCCAACGATCAACATTTGTTTAAAATATCATTTAATTGAAAGTGGAAATAATTGAACCTAGAAAAACTGATTTCCATCAGAAACGACATCTTTGTAGGAATAGTGCAATTGCAGACTATGAAACCGCATATATTAAATATCGCCAACCATCATCCTTTGAAAAAAATTGCATACAATTGAATGTGAAACTAATTGAAACAAGAAAAACTGGATTTCGTCAGAAACACTATAACTGTATAGTTGTAGTTTTTCCAAGCTTTATTCCAAAGTTTGATATGAAATAGTTAAATCTCATTTTTTCAAATTATGGCCAAGGAAGTATTGTTGATAACAGACGCATGTTTGTTATATATCGTGTAGGCAAAATATTTTAGCATGAACATCATAACAATCTTTGTTGCAATATTGGAATATTAGCAGACTATAAAACTTGAGCATATTAAATACTTCCATCGATCAACATTTGATTAAAATATTATTTAATTGATGGTGGAAATAATTAAAACTAGAAAAACTGATTTCCATCAGAAGCAACATCTTTGTGGGAATAGTGGAATTGCAGACTATTAAACCGCATATATTAAATATCGCCAACCATCAACCTTTGAAAATAATTGCATACAATTGAATGTGAAACGATTTGAAACTTGATAAACTGGTTTTCGTCAGAAGCACTATTACTGTATTGTTGTTGTTTTTGCAAGCCTTATTCCAAAGTTTGATATGAAATAGTTGAATCTCATTTTTTCAAATTAAGGCCAAGGAAGTATTGTTGATATCTTGTAGGCAAAATATTTTAGTATGAACATCATAACCATCTTTGTCGCATTTTTTTAATAGTAGAAGACTATAAAACAGGCGCATAATAAATAATTCCAACGATCAACATTTGTTTAAAATATCATTTAATTGAAAGTGGAAATAATTGAAACTAGAAAAACTGATTTCCATCAGAAACGACATCTTTGTGGCAATAGTGGAAATGCATACTATGAAACCGCATATATTAAATATCGCCAACCATCTACCTTTGAAAAAAATTGCATACAATTGAATGTGAAACTAATTGAAACTAGAAAAACTGGTTTTCGTCAGAAACACTATTACTGCATTATTGTGGTTTTTCCAAGCCTTATTCCAAAGTTTGATATGAAATATTTGAATCTCATTTTTTCAAATTAAGGCCAAGGAAGTATTGTTGATAACAGACGCATGTTTGTTATATACCTTGTAGGCAAAATATTTTAGTGTGAACATCATAACCATCTTTGTTGCATTATTGAAATAGTAAAAGACTATAAAACTTGCGCATAATAAATAATTCCAACGATCAACATTTGTTTAAAATATCATTTAATTGAAAGTGGAAATAATTGAACCTAGAAAAACTGATTTCCATCAGAAACGACATCTTTGTAGGAATAGTGCAATTGCAGACTATCAAACCGCAAATATTAAATATTGCCAACCATCATCCTTTGAAAAAAATTGCATACAATTGAATCTGAAACTAATTGAAACAAGAAAAACTGGATTTCGTCAGAAACACTATAACTGTATAGTTGTTGTTTTTCCAAGCCTTATTCCAAAGTTTGATATGAAATAGTTGAATCTCATTTTTTTAAATTAAGGCCAAGGAAGTATTGTTGATAACAGAAGCATGTTTGTTATATATCTTGTAGGCAAAATATTTTAGTATGAACATCATAACCATCTTTGTTGCATTATTGAAACCGTAGAAAAATATAAACCTTGCGCATAATAAATAATTCAAACGATCAGCATTTGTTTAAAATATCATTTAATTGAAAGTGGAAATAATTGAAACTGGAAAAACTGATTTCCATCAGAAACGAGATCTTTGTGGCAATAGTGGAATTGCAGACTATAAAACCGCATATATTAAATATCGCCAACCATCAACCTTTGAAAAAAATTGCATACAATTCAATCTTAAACAAATTGAAACTAGAAAAACTGGTTTTCGTCAGAAACACTATAACTGTATTGTTGTTGTTTTTTCAAGACTTATTCCAAAGTTTGATATGAAATAGGTGAATCTGATTTTTTCAAATTAAGGCCAAGAAAGTATTGTTGATAACAGTAGCATGTTTGTTATATATCTTGTAGGCAAAATATTTTAGTATGAACATTATAACAATCTTTGTTGCATTATTGAAATAGTAAAAGACTATAAAACTTGCGCATAATAAATAATTCCAGCGATCAGCATTTGTTTGAAATATCATTTAATTGAAAGTGGAAATAATTGAAACTGGAAAAACTGATTTCCATCAGAAACGACATCTTTCTGGCAATAGTGGAATTGCAGACTTTGAAACCGCATGTATTAAATATCGCCAACCATCAACCTTTGAAAAAATTGCATACAATTGAATGTGAAACAAATTGAAACTGGAAAAACTGATTTCCATCAGAAACGACATCTTTGTGGGAATAGTGGAATTGCAGACTATCAAACCGCATATATTAAATATCGCCAACCATCAACCTTTGAAAAAAATTGCATACAATTGAATGTGAAACGAAATGAAACTAGATAAACTGGTTTTCGTCAGAAACACTATAACTGTATAGTTGTTGTTTTTCCAAACCTTATTCCAAAGTTTGATATGAAATAGTTGAATCTCATTTTTTCAAATTATGGCCAAGGAAGTATTGCTGATAACAGACGCATGTTTGTTATATATCGTGTAGGCAAAATATTTTAGCATGAACATCATAACAATCTTTGTTGCAATGTTGGAATAGTAGCAGACTATAAAACTTGCGCATATTAAATACTTCCATCGACCAACATTTGATTAAAATATCATTTAATTGATGGTGGAAATAATTGAAACTAGAAAAACTAATTTCCATCAGAAACGACATCTTTGTGGCAATAGTGCAATTGCATACTACGAAACCGCATATATTAAATATCGCCAACCATCTACCTTTGAAAAAAATTACATACAAATAAATGTGAAACTAATTCAAACTAGAAAAACTGGTTTTCGTCAGAAACACAATTACTGTGATGTTCTTGTTTTTTAAAGCCTTATTCCAAAGTTTGATATGAAATAGGTAAATCTGATTTTTTCAAATAAAGGCCAAGGAAGTATTGTTGATAACAGACGCATGTTTGTTATATATCTTGTAGGCAAAATATTTTAGTATGAACATTATAACAATCATTGTTGCATTATTGAAACAGTAGAATGCTATAAACCTTGCGCATAATAATTAATTCCAACGATCAACATTTGCTTAAAATATCATTATTTGAGAGTGGAAATAATTGAAACTATAAAAACTGATTACCATCAGAAACGACATCTTTGTGGCAAAAGTGGAATTGCAGACTATAAAACCGCATATATTAAATATCGCCAACCATCAACCTTTGAAAAAAATTGCATACAATTGAATCTTAAACAAATTGAAACTAGAAAAACTGGTTTTCGTCAGAAACACTATAGCTGTATTGTTGTTGTTTTTTCAAGACTTATTCCAAAGTTTGCTATGAAATAGGTGAATCTGATTTTTTCAAATTAAGGCCAAGAAAGTATTGTTGATAACAGACGCATGTTTGTTATATATATTGTAGGCAAAATATTTTAGTATGAACATTATAACAATCTTTGTTGCATTATTGAAATAGTAAAAGACTATAAAACTTGCGCATAATAAATAATTCCAGCGATCAGCATTTGTTTGAAATATCATTTAATTGAAAGTGGAAATAATTGAAACTGGAAAAACTGATTTCCATCAGAAACGACATCTTTCTGGCAATAGTGGAATTGCAGACTTTGAAACCGCATGTAATAAATATCGCCAACCATCAACCTTTGAAAAAATTGCATACAATTGAATGTGAAACAAATTGAAACTGGAAAAACTGATTTCCATCAGAAACGACATCTTTGTGGGAATAGTGGAATTGCAGACTATCAAACCGCATATATTAAATATCGCCAACCATCAACCTTTGAAAAAAATTGCATACAATTGAATGTGAAACGAAATGAAACTAGATAAACTGGTTTTCGTCAGAAACACTATAACTGTATAGTTGTTGTTTTTCCAAACCTTATTCCAAAGTTTGATATGAAATAGTTGAATCTCATTTTTTCAAATTATGGCCAAGGAAGTATTGCTGATAACAGACGCATGTTTGTTATATATCGTGTAGGCAAAATATTTTAGCATGAACATCATAACAATCTTTGTTGCAATGTTGGAATAGTAGCAGACTATAAAACTTGCGCATATTAAATACTTCCATCGACCAACATTTGATTAAAATATCATTTAATTGATGGTGGAAATAATTGAAACTAGAAAAACTAATTTCCATCAGAAACGACATCTTTGTGGCAATAGTGCAATTGCATACTACGAAACCGCATATATTAAATATCGCCAACCATCTACCTTTGAAAAAAATTACATACAAATAAATGTGAAACTAATTCAAACTAGAAAAACTGGTTTTCGTCAGAAACACAATTACTGTGATGTTCTTGTTTTTTAAAGCCTTATTCCAAAGTTTGATATGAAATAGGTAAATCTGATTTTTTCAAATAAAGGCCAAGGAAGTATTGTTGATAACAGACGCATGTTTGTTATATATCTTGTAGGCAAAATATTTTAGTATGAACATTATAACAATCATTGTTGCATTATTGAAACAGTAGAATGCTATAAACCTTGCGCATAATAATTAATTCCAACGATCAACATTTGCTTAAAATATCATTATTTGAGAGTGGAAATAATTGAAACTATAAAAACTGATTACCATCAGAAACGACATCTTTGTGGCAAAAGTGGAATTGCAGACTATAAAACCGCATATATTAAATATCGCCAACCATCAACCTTTGAAAAAAATTGCATACAATTGAATCTTAAACAAATTGAAACTAGAAAAACTGGTTTTCGTCAGAAACACTATAGCTGTATTGTTGTTGTTTTTTCAAGACTTATTCCAAAGTTTGCTATGAAATAGGTGAATCTGATTTTTTCAAATTAAGGCCAAGAAAGTATTGTTGATAACAGACGCATGTTTGTTATATATATTGTAGGCAAAATATTTTAGTATGAACATTATAACAATCTTTGTTGCATTATTGAAATAGTAAAAGACTATAAAACTTGCGCATAATAAATAATTCCAGCGATCAGCATTTGTTTGAAATATCATTTAATTGAAAGTGGAAATAATTGAAACTGGAAAAACTGATTTCCATCAGAAACGACATCTTTCTGGCAATAGTGGAATTGCAGACTTTGAAACCGCATGTAATAAATATCGCCAACCATCAACCTTTGAAAAAATTGCATACAATTGAATGTGAAACAAATTGAAACTGGAAAAACTGATTTCCATCAGAAACGACATCTTTGTGGGAATAGTGGAATTGCAGACTATCAAACCGCATATATTAAATATCGCCAACCATCAACCTTTGAAAAAAATTGCATACAATTGAATGTGAAACGAAATGAAACTAGATAAACTGGTTTTCGTCAGAAACACTATAACTGTATAGTTGTTGTTTTTCCAAACCTTATTCCAAAGTTTGATATGAAATAGTTGAATCTCATTTTTTCAAATTATGGCCAAGGAAGTATTGCTGATAACAGACGCATGTTTGTTATATATCGTGTAGGCAAAATATTTTAGCATGAACATCATAACAATCTTTGTTGCAATGTTGGAATAGTAGCAGACTATAAAACTTGCGCATATTAAATACTTCCATCGACCAACATTTGATTAAAATATCATTTAATTGATGGTGGAAATAATTGAAACTAGAAAAACTAATTTCCATCAGAAACGACATCTTTGTGGCAATAGTGCAATTGCATACTACGAAACCGCATATATTAAATATCGCCAACCATCTACCTTTGAAAAAAATTACATACAAATAAATGTGAAACTAATTCAAACTAGAAAAACTGGTTTTCGTCAGAAACACAATTACTGTGATGTTCTTGTTTTTTAAAGCCTTATTCCAAAGTTTGATATGAAATAGGTAAATCTGATTTTTTCAAATAAAGGCCAAGGAAGTATTGTTGATAACAGACGCATGTTTGTTATATATCTTGTAGGCAAAATATTTTAGTATGAACATTATAACAATCATTGTTGCATTATTGAAACAGTAGAATGCTATAAACCTTGCGCATAATAATTAATTCCAACGATCAACATTTGCTTAAAATATCATTATTTGAGAGTGGAAATAATTGAAACTATAAAAACTGATTACCATCAGAAACGACATCTTTGTGGCAAAAGTGGAATTGCAGACTATAAAACCGCATATATTAAATATCGCCAACCATCAACCTTTGAAAAAAATTGCATACAATTGAATCTTAAACAAATTGAAACTAGAAAAACTGGTTTTCGTCAGAAACACTATAGCTGTATTGTTGTTGTTTTTTCAAGACTTATTCCAAAGTTTGCTATGAAATAGGTGAATCTGATTTTTTCAAATTAAGGCCAAGAAAGTATTGTTGATAACAGACGCATGTTTGTTATATATCTTGTAGGCAAAATATTTTAGTATGAACATTATAACAATCTTTGTTGCATTATTGAAATAGTAAAAGACTATAAAACTTGCGCATAATAAATAATTCCAGCGATCAGCATTTGTTTGAAATATCATTTAATTGAAAGTGGAAATAATTGAAACTGGAAAAACTGATTTCCATCAGAAACGACATCTTTGTGGCAATAGTGGAATTGCAGACTATGAAACCGCATATATTAAATATCGCCAACCATCTACCTTTGAACAAAATTGCATACAATTGAATGTAAAACTAATTGAAACAAGAAAAACTGGATTTCGTCAGAAACACCTATACTGCATTGTTGTTGTTTTTCCAAGGCGTATTCCAAAGTTTGATATGAAATAGGTGAATCTGATTTTTTCAAATTAAGGCCAAGGAAGTATTGTTGATAACAGACGCATGTTTGTTATATATCTTGTAGGCAAAATATTTTAGCATGAACATCATAACAATCTTTATTGCAATATTGGAATAGTAGCAGACTATAAGACTTGAGCATATTAAATACTTCCATCGATCAACATTTGATTAAAATATTATTTAATTGATGGTGGAAATAATTGAAACTAGAAAAACTGATTTCCATCAGAAGCAACATCTTTGTGGCAATAGTGGAAATGCAGACTATGAAACCGCAAATATTAAATATCGCCAACCATCAACCTTTGAAAAAAATTGCATACAATTGAATGTGAAACAAATTGAAACTGGAAAAACTGGTTTTCGTCAGAAACACTATTACTGCATTATTGTGGTTTTTCCAAGCCTTATTCCAAAGTTTGATATGAAATAGTTGAATCTCATTTTTGAAATTAAGGCTAAGGAAGTATTGTTGATAACAGACGCATGTTTGTTATATATCTTGTAGGCAAAATATTTTAGTATGAACATTATAACAATCTTTGTTGCATTATTGAAATAGTAAAAGACTATAAAACTTGCGCATAATAAATAATTCAAACGATCAGCATTTGTTTAAAATATCATTTAATTGAAAGTGGAAATAATTGAAACTGGAAAAACTGATTTCCATCAGAAACGAGATCTTTGTGGCAATAGTGGAATTGCAGACTATGAAACCGCATATATTAAATATCGCCAACCATCTACCTTTGAAAAAAATTGCATACAATTGAATGTGAAACTAATTGAAACTAGAAAAACTGGTTTTCGTCAGAAACACAATTACTGTATTGTTCTTGTTTTTTAAAGAGTTCATTTCAAAGTTTGATATGAAATAGGTGAATCTGATTTTTTCAAATTAAGGCCAAGGAAGTATTGTTGATAACAGACGCAGGTTTGTTATATATCTTGTAGGCAAAATATTTTAGTATGAACATTATAACAATCTTTGTTGCATTATTAAAATAGTAAAAGAATATAAAACTTGCACATAATAAATAATTCAAACGATCAGCATTTGTTTAAAATATCATTTAATTGAAAGTGGAAATAATTGAAACTAGAAAAACTGATTTCCATCAGAAACGACATCTTTGTGGCAATAGTGGAATTGCAGACTATAAAACCGCATATATTAAATATCGCCAACCATCAACCTTTGAAAAAAATTGCATACAATTGAATCTTAAACAAATTGAAACTAGAAAAACTGGTTTTCGTCTGAAACACTATAACTGTATTGTTGTTGTTTCTTCAAGACTTATTCCAAAGTTTGATATGAAATAGGTGAATCTGAGAAGCGGGTTGTCTGTGAGGGTAGTAGTGGCAATTCCGTCCTTCCTTGCGCTGCGGATTTTTTTGCAATTCGATCCTGTCTGAGTTTTGCTCTGGTAACAGCTGGTAGATCTGCATTTATATATACATTCCTTGTAGCGACGTTTTTCCTCAGGGTAAATCTGTGTTCGAAAACCACATTTCGATCGTGGTCTCTTACAAAACTAATCATGATTGGTCTGTTGAATCGTCTATCATATTTAGCAATTCTTCTTACAGTGTCGATTTGTATGTTGACAAGTCGGAGTTCGTCTTCAAATAATCCTTTCACTTTCTCGTAGCACTGATCTCCAGTTTCGTGTTCCTCGTCCAGTATTCCTTTTATAATTAGTTGTTTTCTTTTCACAGCCGTCTCCAGAATTTCATTTTTCTTTTCCAGATGTTTTACCTTTTCCTCCAGAAAGTCTACTTTTTGTTGGATCCTTAAGTTTTCTTTTTTAGTCCAGTAATTTCTTGGTGGATGTCGCCTATTTTATTTACTTTGAGTAAAATGAGATCCAGTTTCTCGTCAGTCGTCATTGCAGTTGATATAGAAGTAGAACCTTCATCCCCGGAGAGTTCGTATTCCATTCTCCCTCTTTTCACTCCCGGCTCTTTTTCGGTTGAAGATTCTAAGCCCATAAGTAAATTTTTACAGTATCTTTATTCGTACAGTCAGGTTGACAACAACCCCAAAATTTGACAGAGCAAGTCAGTAAAGATAATTGCAGCTTGCCTGAAGGCTGGCCCAGCTTTAGCGATGACTTTGTAATGCCTGTAGCGGTACTAGATTTGCTAAGGCTGGGTAAGTGATGTAAGCTCGAAGCCCGTCCCTTTTTCCCTTTCCACTAGTGAAAAAATTTTACAGAGAATTTTTTCTGACTTGTTTTAGACTTCCACACAGCGTATTAGTACGAAGAAATTTATTTAAAAGTTAAAAATTACGAAAAAGTTTCCTTTGGGCAATCTGTTTGACTTACGCGCGCCCGCCTCCTATAAAACTTGCACATAATAAATAATTCCAACGATCATCATTTGTTTAAAATATCATTTAATTGAAAGTGGAAATAATTGAAACTAGAAAAACTGATTTCCATCAGAAACGACATCTTTGTGGGAATAAGGCAATTGCAGACTATGAAACCGCATATATTAAATACCGCCAACCATCAACCTTTGAAAAAAATTGCATACAATTGAATGTAAAACTAATTGAAACAAGAAAAACTGGATTTCGTCAGAAACACCTATACTGCATTGTTGTTGTTTTTCCAAGGCGTATTCCAAAGTTTGATATGAAATAGGTGAATCTGATTTTTTCAAATTAAGGCCAAGGAAGTATTGTTGATAACAGACGCATGTTTGTTATATATCTTGTAGGCAAAATATTTTAGCATGAACATCATAACAATCTTTATTGCAATATTGGAATAGTAGCAGACTATAAAACTTGAGCATATTAAATACTTCCATCGATCAACATTTGATTAAAATATTATTTAATTGATGGTGGAAATAATTGAAACTAGAAAAACTGATTTCCATCAGAAGCAACATCTTTGTGGCAATAGTGGAAATGCAGACTATGAAACCGCAAATATTAAATATCGCCAACCATCAACCTTTGAAAAAAGTTGCATACAATTGAATGTGAAACAAATTGAAACTAGAAAAACTAGTTTTCGTCAGAAACACTATTAGTGCATTATTGTGGTTTTTCCAAGCCTTATTCCAAAGTTTGATATGAAATAGTTGAATCTCATTTTTTGAAATTAAGGCCAAGGAAGTATTGTTGATATCAGACGCATGTTTGTTATATATCTTGTAGGAAAAATATTTTAGTGTGAACATCATAACCATCTTTGTTGCATTATTGAAACAGTAGAAAACTATAAACCTTGCGCATAATAATTAATTCCAACGATCAGCATTTGTTTAACATATCATTTAATTGAAAGTGGAAATAATTGTAACTGGAAAAACTGATTTCCATTAGAAACGACATCTTTGTGGCAATAGTGCAATTGCAGACTATGAAACCGCATATATTAAATATCGCCAACCATCAAATTTTGAAAAAAATTTCATACAATTGAATATGAAACAAATTGAAACTACAAAAACTGATTTCCAACAGAAACGACATCTTTGTGGCAATAGTGCAATTGCAGACTATGAAACCGCAAATATTAAATATCGCCAACCATCAACCTTTGAAAAAAATTGCATACAATTGAATGTGAAACAAATTGAAACTGGAAAAACTGGTTTTCGTCAGAAACACTATTACTGCATTATTGTGGTTTTTCCAAGCCTTATTCCAAAGTTTGATATGAAATAGTTGAATCTCATTTTTTGAAATTAAGGCTAAGGAAGTATTGTTGATAACAGACGCATGTTTGTTATATATCTTGTAGGCAAAATATTTTAGTATGAACATTATAACAATCTTTGTTGCATTATTGAAATAGTAAAAGACTATAAAACTTGCGCATAATAAATAATTCAAACGATCAGCATTTGTTTAAAATATCATTTAATTGAAAGTGGAAATAATTGAAACTGGAAAAACTGATTTCCATCAGAAACGAGATCTTTGTGGCAATAGTGGAATTGCAGACTATAAAACCGCATATATTAAATATCGCCAACCATCAACCTTTGAAAAAAATTGCATACAATTCAATCTTAAACAAATTGAAACTAGAAAAACTGGTTTTCGTCAGAAACACTATAACTGTATTGTTGTTGTTTTTTCAAGACTTATTCCAAAGTTTGATATGAAATAGGTGAATCTGATTTTTTCAAATTAAGGCCAAGAAAGTATTGTTGATAACAGTAGCATGTTTGTTATATATCTTGTAGGCAAAATATTTTAGTATGAACATTATAACAATCTTTGGTGCATTATTGAAATAGTAAAAGACTATAAAACTTGCGCATAATAAATAATTCCAGCGATCAGCATTTGTTTGAAATATCATTTAATTGAAAGTGGATATAATTGAAACTGGAAAAACTGATTTCCATCAGAAACGACATCTTTCTGGCAATAGTGGAATTGCAGACTATGAAACCGCATATATTAAATATCGCCAACCATCAACCTTTGAAAAAATTGCATACAATTGAATGTGAAACAAATTGAAACTGGAAAAACTGATTTCCATCAGAAACGACATCTTTGTGGGAATAGTGGAATTGCAGACTATCAAACCGCATATATTAAATATCGCCAACCATCAACCTTTGAAAAAAATTGCATACAATTGAATGTGAAACGAAATGAAACTAGATAAACTGGTTTTCGTCAGAAACACTATAACTGTATAGTTGTTGTTTTTCCAAACCTTATTCCAAAGTTTGATATGAAATAGTTGAATCTCATTTTTTCAAATTATGGCCAAGGAAGTATTGCTGATAACAGACGCATGTTTGTTATATATCGTGTAGGCAAAATATTTTAGCATGAACATCATAACAATCTTTGTTTTAATGTTGGAATAGTAGCAGACTATAAAACTTACGCATATTAAATACTTCCATCGACCAACATTTGATTAAAATATCATTTAATTGATGGTGGAAATAATTGAAACTAGAAAAACTAATTTCCATCAGAAACGACATCTTTGTGGCAATAGTGCAATTGCATACTACGAAACCGCATATATTAAATATCGCCAACCATCTACCTTTGAAAAAAATTACATACAAATAAATGTGAAACTAATTCAAACTAGAAAAACTGGTTTTCGTCAGAAACACAATTACTGTGATGTTCTTGTTTTTTAAAGCCTTATTCCAAAGTTTGATATGAAATAGGTAAATCTGATTTTTTCAAATAAAGGCCAAGGAAGTATTGTTGATAACAGACGCATGTTTGTTATATATCTTGTAGGCAAAATATTTTAGTATGAACATTATAACAATCATTGTTGCATTATTGAAACAGTAGAAAACTATAAACCTTGCGCATAATAATTAATTCCAACGATCAACATTTGCTTAAAATATCATTATTTGAGAGTGGAAATAATTGAAACTAGAAAAACTGATTACCATCAGAAACGACATCTTTGTGGCAATAGTGGAATTGCAGACTATAAAACCGCATATATTAAATATCGCCAACCATCAACCTTTGAAAAAAATTGCATACAATTGAATCTTAAACAAATTGAAACTAGAAAAACTGGTTTTCGTCAGAAACACTATAGCTGTATTGTTGTTGTTTTTTCAAGACTTATTCCAAAGTTTGATATGAAATAGGTGAATCTGATTTTTTCAAATTAAGGCCAAGAAAGTATTGTTGATAACAGACGCATGTTTGTTATATATCTTGTAGGCAAAATATTTTAGTATGAACATTATAACAATCTTTGTTGCATTATTGAAATAGTAAAAGACTATAAAACTTGCGCATAATAAATAATTCCAGCGATCAGCATTTGTTTGAAATATCATTTAATTGAAAGTGGAAATAATTGAAACTGGAAAAACTGATTTCCATCAGAAACGACATCTTTGTGGCAATAGTGGAATTGCAGACTATGAAACCGCATATATTAAATATCGCCAACCATATACCTTTGAACAAAATTGCATACAATTGAATGTAAAACTAATTGAAACAAGAAAAACTGGATTTCGTCAGAAACACCTATACTGCATTGTTGTTGTTTTTCCAAGGCGTATTCCAAAGTTTGATATGAAATAGGTGAATCTGATTTTTTCAAATTAAGGCCAAGGAAGTATTGTTGATAACAGACGCATGTTTGTTATATATCTTGTAGGCAAAATATTTTAGCATGAACATCATAACAATCTTCATTGCAATATTGGAATAGTAGCAGACTATAAGACTTGAGCATATTAAATACTTCCATCGATCAACATTTGATTAAAATATTATTTAATTGATGGTGGAAATAATTGAAACTAGAAAAACTGATTTCCATCAGAAGCAACATCTTTGTGGCAATAGTGGAAATGCAGACTATGAAACCGCAAATATTAAATATCGCCAACCATCAAATTTTGAAAAAAATTGCATACAATTGAATGTGAAACAAATTGAAACTGGAAAAACTGGTTTTCGTCAGAAACACTATTACTGCATTATTGTGGTTTTTCCAAGCCTTATTCCAAAGTTTGATATGAAATAGTTGAATCTCATTTTTTGAAATTAAGGCTAAGGAAGTATTGTTGATAACAGACGCATGTTTGTTATATATCTTGTAGGCAAAATATTTTAGTATGAACATTATAACAATCTTTGTTGCATTATTGAAATAGTAAAAGACTATAAAACTTGCACATAATAAATAATTCAAACGATCAGCATTTGTTTAAAATATCATTTAATTGAAAGTGGAAATAATTGAAACTGGAAAAACTGATTTCCATCAGAAACGAGATCTTTGTGGCAATAGTGGAATTGCAGACTATGAAACCGCATATATTAAATATCGCCAACCATCTACCTTTGAAAAAAATTGCATACAATTGAATGTGAAACTAATTGAAACTAGAAAAACTGGTTTTCGTCAGAAACACAATTACTGTATTGTTCTTGTTTTTTAAAGAGTTCATTTCAAAGTTTGATATGAAATAGGTGAATCTGATTTTTTCAAATTAAGGCCAAGGAAGTATTGTTGATAACAGACGCAGGTTTGTTATATATCTTGTAGGCAAAATATTTTAGTATGAACATTATAACAATCTTTGTTGCATTATTGAAATAGTAAAAGAATATAAAACTTGCACATAATAAATAATTCAAACGATCAGCATTTGTTTAAAATATCATTTAATTGAAAGTGGAAATAATTGAAACTAGAAAAACTGATTTCCATCAGAAACGACATCTTTGTGGCAATAGTGGAATTGCAGACTATAAAACCGCATATATTAAATATCGCCAACCATCAACCTTTGAAAAAAATTGCATACAATTGAATCTTAAACAAATTGAAACTAGAAAAACTGGTTTTCGTCTGAAACACTATAACTGTATTGTTGTTGTTTCTTCAAGACTTATTCCAAAGTTTGATATGAAATAGGTGAATCTGAGAAGCGGGTTGTCTGTGAGGGTAGTAGTGGCAATTCCGTCCTTCCTTGCGCTGCGGATTTTTTTGCAATTCGATCCTGTCTGAGTTTTGCTCTGGTAACAGCTGGTAGATCTGCATTTATATATACATTCCTTGTAGCGACGTTTTTCCTCAGGGTAAATCTGTGTTCGAAAACCACATTTCGATCGTGGTCTCTTACAAAACTAATCATGATTGGTCTGTTGAATCGTCTATCATATTTAGCAATTCTTCTTACAGTGTCGATTTGTATGTTGACAAGTCGGAGTTCGTCTTCAAATAATCCTTTCACTTTCTCGTAGCACTGATCTCCAGTTTCGTGTTCCTCGTCCAGTATTCCTTTTATAATTAGTTGTTTTCTTTTCACAGCCGTCTCCAGAATTTCATTTTTCTTTTCCAGATGTTTTACCTTTTCCTCCAGAAAGTCTACTTTTTGTTGGATCCTTAAGTTTTCTTTTTTTAGTCCAGTAATTTCTTGGTGGATGTCGCCTATTTTATTTACTTTGAGTAAAATGAGATCCAGTTTCTCGTCAGTCGTCATTGCAGTTGATATAGAAGTAGAACCTTCATCCCCGGAGAGTTCGTATTCCATTCTCCCTCTTTTCACTCCCGGCTCTTTTTCGGTTGAAGATTCTAAGCCCATAAGTAAATTTTTACAGTATCTTTATTCGTACAGTCAGGTTGACAACAACCCCAAAATTTGACAGAGCAAGTCAGTAAAGATAATTGCAGCTTGCCTGAAGGCTGGCCCAGCTTTAGCGATGACTTTGTAATGCCTGTAGCGGTACTAGATTTGCTAAGGCTGGGTAAGTGATGTAAGCTCGAAGCCCGTCCCTTTTTCCCTTTTCCACTAGTGAAAAAATTTTACAGAGAATTTTTTCTGACTTGTTTTAGACTTCCACACAGCGTATTAGTACGAAGAAATTTATTTAAAAGTTAAAAATTACGAAAAGTTTCCTTTGGGCAATCTGTTTGACTTACGCGCGCCCGCCTCCTATAAAACTTGCACATAATAAATAATTCCAACGATCATCATTTGTTTAAAATATCATTTAATTGAAAGTGGAAATAATTGAAACTAGAAAAACTGATTTCCATCAGAAACGACATCTTTGTGGGAATAAGGCAATTGCAGACTATGAAACCGCATATATTAAATACCGCCAACCATCAACCTTTGAAAAAAATTGCATACAATTGAATGTAAAACTAATTGAAACAAGAAAAACTGGATTTCGTCAGAAACACCTATACTGCATTGTTGTTGTTTTTCCAAGGCGTATTCCAAAGTTTGATATGAAATAGGTGAATCTGATTTTTTCAAATTAAGGCCAAGGAAGTATTGTTGATAACAGACGCATGTTTGTTATATATCTTGTAGGCAAAATATTTTAGCATGAACATCATAACAATCTTTATTGCAATATTGGAATAGTAGCAGACTATAAAACTTGAGCATATTAAATACTTCCATCGATCAACATTTGATTAAAATATTATTTAATTGATGGTGGAAATAATTGAAACTAGAAAAACTGATTTCCATCAGAAGCAACATCTTTGTGGCAATAGTGGAAATGCAGACTATGAAACCGCAAATATTAAATATCGCCAACCATCAACCTTTGAAAAAAGTTGCATACAATTGAATGTGAAACAAATTGAAACTAGAAAAACTAGTTTTCGTCAGAAACACTATTAGTGCATTATTGTGGTTTTTCCAAGCCTTATTCCAAAGTTTGATATGAAATAGTTGAATCTCATTTTTTGAAATTAAGGCCAAGGAAGTATTGTTGATATCAGACGCATGTTTGTTATATATCTTGTAGGAAAAATATTTTAGTGTGAACATCATAACCATCTTTGTTGCATTATTGAAACAGTAGAAAACTATAAACCTTGCGCATAATAATTAATTCCAACGATCAACATTTGTTTAACATATCATTTAATTGAAAGTGGAAATAATTGTAACTGGAAAAACTGATTTCCATTAGAAACGACATCTTTGTGGCAATAGTGCAATTGCAGACTATGAAACCGCATATATTAAATATCGCCAACCATCAAATTTTGAAAAAAATTTCATACAATTGAATGTGAAACAAATTGAAACTACAAAAACTGATTTCCAACAGAAACGACATCTTTGTGGCAATAGTGCAATTGCAGACTATGAAACCGCAAATATTAAATATCGCCAACCATCAACCTTTGAAAAAATTGCATACAATTGAATGTGAAACAAATTGAAACTAGAAAAACTGGATTTCGTCAGAAACACTATTACTGTATTATTGTTGTTTTTCCAAGCCTTATTCCAAAGTTTGATATGAAATAGTTGAATCTCATATTTTTAAATTAAGGCCAAGGAAGTATTGTTGATAACAGACGCATGTTTGTTATATATCTTGTAGGCAAAATATTTTAGCATGAACATCATAACAATCTTTATTGCAATATTGGAATAGTAGCAGACTATAAAACTTGAGCATATTAAATACTTCCATCGATCAACATTTGATTAAAATATTATTTAATTGATGGTGGAAATAATTGAAACTAGAAAAACTGATTTCCATCAGAAGCAACATCTTTGTGGCAATAGTGGAAATGCAGACTATGAAACCGCAAATATTAAATATCGCCAACCATCAACCTTTGAAAAAAGTTGCATACAATTGAATGTGAAACAAATTGAAACTAGAAAAACTAGTTTTCGTCAGAAACACTATTAGTGCATTATTGTGGTTTTTCCAAGCCTTATTCCAAAGTTTGATATGAAAAAGTTGAATCTCATTTTTTGAAATTAAGGCCAAGGAAGTATTGTTGATATCAGACGCATGTTTGTTATATATCTTGTAGGAAAAATATTTTAGTGTGAACATCATAACCATCTTTGTTGCATTATTGAAACAGTAGAAAACTATAAACCTTGCGCATAATAATTAATTCCAACGATCAACATTTGTTTAACATATCATTTAATTGAAAGTGGAAATAATTGTAACTGGAAAAACTGATTTCCATTAGAAACGACATCTTTGTGGCAATAGTGCAATTGCAGACTATGAAACCGCATATATTAAATATCGCCAACCATCAAATTTTGAAAAAAATTTCATACAATTGAATGTGAAACAAATTGAAACTACAAAAACTAGTTTTCGTCAGAAACACTATTAGTGCATTATTGTGGTTTTTCCAAGCCTTATTCCAAAGTTTGATATGAAATAGTTGAATCTCATTTTTTGAAATTAAGGCCAAGGAAGTATTGTTGATATCAGACGCATGTTTGTTATATATCTTGTAGGAAAAATATTTTAGTGTGAACATCATAACCATCTTTGTTGCATTATTGAAACAGTAGAAAACTATAAACCTTGCGCATAATAATTAATTCCAACGATCAACATTTGTTGAACATATCATTTAATTGAAAGTGGAAATAATTGTAACTGGAAAAACTGATTTCCATTAGAAACGACATCTTTGTGGCAATAGTGCAATTGCAGACTATGAAACCGCATATATTAAATATCGCCAACCATCAAATTTTGAAAAAAATTTCATACAATTGAATGTGAAACAAATTGAAACTACAAAAACTGATTTCCAACAGAAACGACATCTTTGTGGCAATAGTGCAATTGCAGACTATGAAACCGCAAATATTAAATATCGCCAACCATCAACCTTTGAAAAAAATTGCATACAATTGAATGTGAAACAAATTGAAACTAGAAAAACTGGATTTCGTCAGAAACACTATTACTGTATTATTGTTGTTTTTCCAAGCCTTATTCCAAAGTTTGATATGAAATAGTTGAATCTCATATTTTTAAATTAAGGCCAAGGAAGTATTGTTGATAACAGACGCATGTTTGTTATATATCTTGTAGGCAAAATATTTTAGTATGAACATTATAACAATCATTGTTGCATTATTGAAACAGTAGAATGCTATAAACCTTGCGCATAATAATTAATTCCAACGATCAACATTTGCTTAAAATATCATTATTTGAGAGTGGAAATAATTGAAACTAGAAAAACTGATTACCATCAGAAACGACATCTTTGTGGCAATAGTGGAATTGCAGACTATAAAACCGCATATATTAAATATCGCCAACCATCAACCTTTGAAAAAAATTGCATACAATTGAATCTTAAACAAATTGAAACTAGAAAAACTGGTTTTCGTCAGAAACACTATAGCTGTATTGTTGTTGTTTTTTCAAGACTTATTCCAAAGTTTGCTATGAAATAGGTGAATCTGATTTTTTCAAATTAAGGCCAAGAAAGTATTGTTGATAACAGACGCATGTTTGTTATATATCTTGTAGGCAAAATATTTTAGTATGAACATTATAACAATCTTTGTTGCATTATTGAAATAGTAAAAGACTATAAAACTTGCGCATAATAAATAATTCCAGCGATCAGCATTTGTTTGAAATATCATTTAATTGAAAGTGGAAATAATTGAAACTGGAAAAACTGATTTCCATCAGAAACGACATCTTTGTGGCAATAGTGGAATTGCAGACTATGAAACCGCATATATTAAATATCGCCAACCATCAACCTTTGAAAAAAATTGCATACAATTGAATGTAAAACTAATTGAAACAAGAAAAACTGGATTTCGTCAGAAACACCTATACTGCATTGTTGTTGTTTTTCCAAGGCGTATTCCAAAGTTTGATATGAAATAGGTGAATCTGATTTTTTCAAATTAAGGCCAAGGAAGTATTGTTGATAACAGACGCATGTTTGTTATATATCTTGTAGGCAAAATATTTTAGCATGAACATCATAACAATCTTTATTGCAATATTGGAATAGTAGCAGACTATAAAACTTGAGCATATTAAATACTTCCATCGATCAACATTTGATTAAAATATTATTTAATTGATGGTGGAAATAATTGAAACTAGAAAAACTGATTTCCATCAGAAGCAACATCTTTGTGGCAATAGTGGAAATGCAGACTATGAAACCGCAAATATTAAATATCGCCAACCATCAACCTTTGAAAAAAGTTGCATACAATTGAATGTGAAACAAATTGAAACTAGAAAAACTAGTTTTCGTCAGAAACACTATTAGTGCATTATTGTGGTTTTTCCAAGCCTTATTCCAAAGTTTGATATGAAATAGTTGAATCTCATTTTTTGAAATTAAGGCCAAGGAAGTATTGTTGATATCAGACGCATGTTTGTTATATATCTTGTAGGAAAAATATTTTAGTGTGAACATCATAACCATCTTTGTTGCATTATTGAAACAGTAGAAAACTATAAACCTTGCGCATAATAATTAATTCCAACGATCAACATTTGTTTAACATATCATTTAATTGAAAGTGGAAATAATTGTAACTGGAAAAACTGATTTCCATTAGAAACGACATCTTTGTGGCAATAGTGCAATTGCAGACTATGAAACCGCATATATTAAATATCGCCAACCATCAAATTTTGAAAAAAATTTCATACAATTGAATGTGAAACAAATTGAAACTACAAAAACTGATTTCCAACAGAAACGACATCTTTGTGGCAATAGTGCAATTGCAGACTATGAAACCGCAAATATTAAATATCGCCAACCATCAACCTTTGAAAAAAATTGCATACAATTGAATGTGAAACAAATTGAAACTAGAAAAACTGGATTTCGTCAGAAACACTATTACTGTATTATTGTTGTTTTTCCAAGCCTTATTCCAAAGTTTGATATGAAATAGTTGAATCTCATATTTTTAAATTAAGGCCAAGGAAGTATTGTTGATAACAGACGCATGTTTGTTATATATCTTGTAGGCAAAATATTTTAGCATGAACATCATAACAATCTTTATTGCAATATTGGAATAGTAGCAGACTATAAAACTTGAGCATATTAAATACTTCCATCGATCAACATTTGATTAAAATATTATTTAATTGATGGTGGAAATAATTGAAACTAGAAAAACTGATTTCCATCAGAAGCAACATCTTTGTGGCAATAGTGGAAATGCAGACTATGAAACCGCAAATATTAAATATCGCCAACCATCAACCTTTGAAAAAAGTTGCATACAATTGAATGTGAAACAAATTGAAACTAGAAAAACTAGTTTTCGTCAGAAACACTATTAGTGCATTATTGTGGTTTTTCCAAGCCTTATTCCAAAGTTTGATATGAAATAGTTGAATCTCATTTTTTGAAATTAAGGCCAAGGAAGTATTGTTGATGTCAGACGCATGTTTGTTATATATCTTGTAGGAAAAATATTTTAGTGTGAACATCATAACCATCTTTGTTGCATTATTGAAACAGTAGAAAACTATAAACCTTGCGCATAATAATTAATTCCAACGATCAACATTTGTTTAACATATCATTTAATTGAAAGTGGAAATAATTGTAACTGGAAAAACTGATTTCCATTAGAAACGACATCTTTGTGGCAATAGTGCAATTGCAGACTATGAAACCGCATATATTAAATATCGCCAACCATCAAATTTTGAAAAAAATTTCATACAATTGAATGTGAAACAAATTGAAACTACAAAAACTGATTTCCAACAGAAACGACATCTTTGTGGCAATAGTGCAATTGCAGACTATGAAACCGCAAATATTAAATATCGCCAACCATCAACCTTTGAAAAAAATTGCATACAATTGAATGTGAAACAAATTGAAACTAGAAAAACTGGATTTCGTCAGAAACACTATTACTGTATTATTGTTGTTTTTCCAAGCCTTATTCCAAAGTTTGATATGAAATAGTTGAATCTCATATTTTTAAATTAAGGCCAAGGAAGTATTGTTGATAACAGACGCATGTTTGTTATACATCTTGTAGGCAAAATATTTTAGTATGAACATTATAACAATCATTGTTGCATTATTGAAACAGTAGAATGCTATAAACCTTGCGCATAATAATTAATTCCAACGATCAACATTTGCTTAAAATATCATTATTTGAGAGTGGAAATAATTGAAACTAGAAAAACTGATTACCATCAGAAACGACATCTTTGTGGCAATAGTGGAATTGCAGACTATAAAACCGCATATATTAAATATCGCCAACCATCAACCTTTGAAAAAAATTGCATACAATTGAATCTTAAACAAATTGAAACTAGAAAAACTGGTTTTCGTCAGAAACACTATAGCTGTATTGTTGTTGTTTTTTCAAGACTTATTCCAAAGTTTGCTATGAAATAGGTGAATCTGATTTTTTCAAATTAAGGCCAAGAAAGTATTGTTGATAACAGACGCATGTTTGTTATATATCTTGTAGGCAAAATATTTTAGTATGAACATTATAACAATCTTTGTTGCATTATTGAAATAGTAAAAGACTATAAAACTTGCGCATAATAAATAATTCCAGCGATCAGCATTTGTTTGAAATATCATTTAATTGAAAGTGGAAATAATTGAAACTGGAAAAACTGATTTCCATCAGAAACGACATCTTTGTGGCAATAGTGGAATTGCAGACTATGAAACCGCATATATTAAATATCGCCAACCATCTACCTTTGAACAAAATTGCATACAATTGAATGTAAAACTAATTGAAACAAGAAAAACTGGATTTCGTCAGAAACACCTATACTGCATTGTTGTTGTTTTTCCAAGGCGTATTCCAAAGTTTGATATGAAATAGGTGAATCTGATTTTTTCAAATTAAGGCCAAGGAAGTATTGTTGATAACAGACGCATGTTTGTTATATATCTTGTAGGCAAAATATTTTAGCATGAACATCATAACAATCTTTATTGCAATATTGGAATAGTAGCAGACTATAAGACTTGAGCATATTAAATACTTCCATCGATCAACATTTGATTAAAATATTATTTAATTGATGGTGGAAATAATTGAAACTAGAAAAACTGATTTCCATCAGAAGCAACATCTTTGTGGCAATAGTGGAAATGCAGACTATGAAACCGCAAATATTAAATATCGCCAACCATCAACCTTTGAAAAAAATTGCATACAATTGAATGTGAAACAAATTGAAACTGGAAAAACTGGTTTTCGTCAGAAACACTATTACTGCATTATTGTGGTTTTTCCAAGCCTTATTCCAAAGTTTGATATGAAATAGTTGAATCTCATTTTTTGAAATTAAGGCTAAGGAAGTATTGTTGATAACAGACGCATGTTTGTTATATATCTTGTAGGCAAAATATTTTAGTATGAACATTATAACAATCTTTGTTGCATTATTGAAATAGTAAAAGACTATAAAACTTGCGCATAATAAATAATTCAAACGATCAGCATTTGTTTAAAATATCATTTAATTGAAAGTGGAAATAATTGAAACTGGAAAAACTGATTTCCATCAGAAACGAGATCTTTGTGGCAATAGTGGAATTGCAGACTATGAAACCGCATATATTAAATATCGCCAACCATCTACCTTTGAAAAAAATTGCATACAATTGAATGTGAAACTAATTGAAACTAGAAAAACTGGTTTTCGTCAGAAACACAATTACTGTATTGTTCTTGTTTTTTAAAGAGTTCATTTCAAAGTTTGATATGAAATAGGTGAATCTGATTTTTTCAAATTAAGGCCAAGGAAGTATTGTTGATAACAGACGCAGGTTTGATATATATCTTGTAGGCAAAATATTTTAGTATGAACATTATAACAATCTTTGTTGCATTATTAAAATAGTAAAAGAATATAAAACTTGCACATAATAAATAATTCAAACGATCAGCATTTGTTTAAAATATCATTTAATTGAAAGTGGAAATAATTGAAACTAGAAAAACTGATTTCCATCAGAAACGACATCTTTGTGGCAATAGTGGAATTGCAGACTATAAAACCGCATATATTAAATATCGCCAACCATCAACCTTTGAAAAAAATTGCATACAATTGAATCTTAAACAAATTGAAACTAGAAAAACTGGTTTTCGTCTGAAACACTATAACTGTATTGTTGTTGTTTCTTCAAGACTTATTCCAAAGTTTGATATGAAATAGGTGAATCTGAGAAGCGGGTTGTCTGTGAGGGTAGTAGTTGCAATTCCGTCCTTCCTTGCGCTGCGGATTTTTTTGCAATTCGATCCTGTCTGAGTTTTGCTCTGGTAACAGCTGGTAGATCTGCATTTATATATACATTCCTTGTAGCGACGTTTTTCCTCAGGGTAAATCTGTGTTCGAAAACCACATTTCGATCGTGGTCTCTTACAAAACTAATCATGATTGGTCTGTTGAATCGTCTATCATATTTAGCAATTCTTCTTACAGTGTCGATTTGTATGTTGACAAGTCGGAGTTCGTCTTCAAATAATCCTTTCACTTTCTCGTAGCACTGATCTCCAGTTTCGTGTTCCTCGTCCAGTATTCCTTTTATTTATTTATTTATATATTTTATATTTATATTTTATATATTTATTTTATTTTATATATTTATTTTTATATTTATTTATATATTTTATTTATTTAGTTGTTTTCTTTTCACAGCCGTCTCCAGAATTTCATTTTTCTTTTCCAGATGTTTTACCTTTTCCTCCAGAAAGTCTACTTTTTGTTGGATCCTTAAGTTTTCTTTTTTTAGTCCAGTAATTTCTTGGTGGATGTCGCCTATTTTATTTACTTTGAGTAAAATGAGATCCAGTTTCTCGTCAGTCGTCATTGCAGTTGATATAGAAGTAGAACCTTCATCCCCGGAGAGTTCGTATTCCATTCTCCCTCTTTTCACTCCCGGCTCTTTTTCGGTTGAAGATTCTAAGCCCATAAGTAAATTTTTACAGTATCTTTATTCGTACAGTCAGGTTGACAACAACCCCAAAATTTGACAGAGCAAGTCAGTAAAGATAATTGCAGCTTGCCTGAAGGCTGGCCCAGCTTTAGCGATGACTTTGTAATGCCTGTAGCGGTACTAGATTTGCTAAGGCTGGGTAAGTGATGTAAGCTCGAAGCCCGTCCCTTTTTCCCTTTCCACTAGTGAAAAAATTTTACAGAGAATTTTTTCTGACTTGTTTTAGACTTCCACACAGCGTATTAGTACGAAGAAATTTATTTAAAAGTTAAAAATTACGAAAAGTTTCCTTTGGGCAATCTGTTTGACTTACGCGCGCCCGCCTCCTATAAAACTTGCACATAATAAATAATTCCAACGATCATCATTTGTTTAAAATATCATTTAATTGAAAGTGGAAATAATTGAAACTAGAAAAACTGATTTCCATCAGAAACGACATCTTTGTGGGAATAAGGCAATTGCAGACTATGAAACCGCATATATTAAATACCGCCAACCATCAACCTTTGAAAAAAATTGCATACAATTGAATGTAAAACTAATTGAAACAAGAAAAACTGGATTTCGTCAGAAACACCTATACTGCATTGTTGTTGTTTTTCCAAGGCGTATTCCAAAGTTTGATATGAAATAGGTGAATCTGATTTTTTCAAATTAAGGCCAAGGAAGTATTGTTGATAACAGACGCATGTTTGTTATATATCTTGTAGGCAAAATATTTTAGCATGAACATCATAACAATCTTTATTGCAATATTGGAATAGTAGCAGACTATAAAACTTGAGCATATTAAATACTTCCATCGATCAACATTTGATTAAAATATTATTTAATTGATGGTGGAAATAATTGAAACTAGAAAAACTGATTTCCATCAGAAGCAACATCTTTGTGGCAATAGTGGAAATGCAGACTATGAAACCGCAAATATTAAATATCGCCAACCATCAACCTTTGAAAAAAGTTGCATACAATTGAATGTGAAACAAATTGAAACTAGAAAAACTAGTTTTCGTCAGAAACACTATTAGTGCATTATTGTGGTTTTTCCAAGCCTTATTCCAAAGTTTGATATGAAATAGTTGAATCTCATTTTTTGAAATTAAGGCCAAGGAAGTATTGTTGATATCAGACGCATGTTTGTTATATATCTTGTAGGAAAAATATTTTAGTGTGAACATCATAACCATCTTTGTTGCATTATTGAAACAGTAGAAAACTATAAACCTTGCGCATAATAATTAATTCCAACGATCAACATTTGTTTAACATATCATTTAATTGAAAGTGGAAATAATTGTAACTGGAAAAACTGATTTCCATTAGAAACGACATCTTTGTGGCAATAGTGCAATTGCAGACTATGAAACCGCATATATTAAATATCGCCAACCATCAAATTTTGAAAAAAATTTCATACAATTGAATGTGAAACAAATTGAAACTACAAAAACTGATTTCCAACAGAAACGACATCTTTGTGGCAATAGTGCAATTGCAGACTATGAAACCGCAAATATTAAATATCGCCAACCATCAACCTTTGAAAAAAATTGCATACAATTGAATGTGAAACAAATTGAAACTGGAAAAACTGGTTTTCGTCAGAAACACTATTACTGCATTATTGTGGTTTTTCCAAGCCTTATTCCAAAGTTTGATATGAAATAGTTGAATCTCATTTTTTGAAATTAAGGCTAAGGAAGTATTGTTGATAACAGACGCATGTTTGTTATATATCTTGTAGGCAAAATATTTTAGTATGAACATTATAACAATCTTTGTTGCATTATTGAAATAGTAAAAGACTATAAAACTTGCGCATAATAAATAATTCAAACGATCAGCATTTGTTTAAAATATCATTTAATTGAAAGTGGAAATAATTGAAACTGGAAAAACTGATTTCCATCAGAAACGAGATCTTTGTGGCAATAGTGGAATTGCAGACTATAAAACCGCATATATTAAATATCGCCAACCATCAACCTTTGAAAAAAATTGCATACAATTCAATCTTAAACAAATTGAAACTAGAAAAACTGGTTTTCGTCAGAAACACTATAACTGTATTGTTGTTGTTTTTTCAAGACTTATTCCAAAGTTTGATATGAAATAGGGGAATCTGATTTTTTCAAATTAAGGCCAAGAAAGTATTGTTGATAACAGTAGCATGTTTGTTATATATCTTGTAGGCAAAATATTTTAGTATGAACATTATAACAATCTTTGGTGCATTATTGAAATAGTTAAAGACTATAAAACTTGCGCATAATAAATAATTCCAGCGATCAGCATTTGTTTGAAATATCATTTAATTGAAAGTGGAAATAATTGTAACTGGAAAAACTGATTTCCATCAGAAACGACATCTTTCTGGCAATAGTGGAATTGCAGACTATGAAACCGCATATATTAAATATCGCCAACCATCAACCTTTGAAAAAATTGCATACAATTGAATGTGAAACAAATTGAAACTGGAAAAACTGATTTCCATCAGAAACGACATCTTTGTGGGAATAGTGGAATTGCAGACTATCAAACCGCATATATTAAATATCGCCAACCATCAACCTTTGAAAAAAATTGCATACAATTGAATGTGAAACGAAATGAAACTAGATAAACTGGTTTTCGTCAGAAACACTATAACTGTATAGTTGTTGTTTTTCCAAACCTTATTCCAAAGTTTGATATGAAATAGTTGAATCTCATTTTTTCAAATTATGGCCAAGGAAGTATTGCTGATAACAGACGCATGTTTGTTATATATCGTGTAGGCAAAATATTTTAGCATGAACATCATAACAATCTTTGTTTTAATGTTGGAATAGTAGCAGACTATAAAACTTACGCATATTAAATACTTCCATCGACCAACATTTGATTAAAATATCATTTAATTGATGGTGGAAATAATTGAAACTAGAAAAACTAATTTCCATCAGAAACGACATCTTTGTGGCAATAGTGCAATTGCATACTACGAAACCGCATATATTAAATATCGCCAACCATCTACCTTTGAAAAAATTACATACAAATAAATGTGAAACTAATTCAAACTAGAAAAACTGGTTTTCGTCAGAAACACAATTACTGTGATGTTCTTGTTTTTTAAAGCCTTATTCCAAAGTTTGATATGAAATAGGTAAATCTGATTTTTTCAAATAAAGGCCAAGGAAGTATTGTTGATAACAGACGCATGTTTGTTATATATCTTGTAGGCAAAATATTTTAGTATGAACATTATAACAACCATTGTTGCATTATTGAAACAGTAGAAAACTATAAACCTTGCGCATAATAATTAATTCCAACGATCAACATTTGCTTAAAATATCATTATTTGAGAGTGGAAATAATTGAAACTAGAAAAACTGATTACCATCAGAAACGACATCTTTGTGGCAATAGTGGAATTGCAGACTATAAAACCGCATATATTAAATATCGCCAACCATCAACCTTTGAAAAAAATTGCATACAATTGAATCTTAAACAAATTGAAACTAGAAAAACTGGTTTTCGTCAGAAACACTATAGCTGTATTGTTGTTGTTTTTTCAAGACTTATTCCAAAGTTTGATATGAAATAGGTGAATCTGATTTTTTCAAATTAAGGCCAAGAAAGTATTGTTGATAACAGACGCATGTTTGTTATATATCTTGTAGGCAAAATATTTTAGTATGAACATTATAACAATCTTTGTTGCATTATTGAAATAGTAAAAGACTATAAAACTTGCGCATAATAAATAATTCCAGCGATCAGCATTTGTTTGAAATATCATTTAATTGAAAGTGGAAATAATTGAAACTGGAAAAACTGATTTCCATCAGAAACGACATCTTTGTGGCAATAGTGGAATTGCAGACTATGAAACCGCATATATTAAATATCGCCAACCATATACCTTTGAACAAAATTGCATACAATTGAATGTAAAACTAATTGAAACAAGAAAAACTGGATTTCGTCAGAAACACCTATACTGCATTGTTGTTGTTTTTCCAAGGCGTATTCCAAAGTTTGATATGAAATAGGTGAATCTGATTTTTTCAAATTAAGGCCAAGGAAGTATTGTTGATAACAGATGCATGTTTGTTATATATCTTGTAGGCAAAATATTTTAGCATGAACATCATAACAATCTTTATTGCAATATTGGAATAGTAGCAGACTATAAGACTTGAGCATATTAAATACTTCCATCGATCAACATTTGATTAAAATATTATTTAATTGATGGTGGAAATAATTGAAACTAGAAAAACTGATTTCCATCAGAAGCAACATCTTTGTGGCAATAGTGGAAATGCAGACTATGAAACCGCAAATATTAAATATCGCCAACCATCAACCTTTGAAAAAAATTGCATACAATTGAATGTGAAACAAATTGAAACTGGAAAAACTGGTTTTCGTCAGAAACACTATTACTGCATTATTGTGGTTTTTCCAAGCCTTATTCCAAAGTTTGATATGAAATAGTTGAATCTCATTTTTTGAAATTAAGGCTAAGGAAGTATTGTTGATAACAGACGCATGTTTGTTATATATCTTGTAGGCAAAATATTTTAGTATGAACATTATAACAATCTTTGTTGCATTATTGAAATAGTAAAAGACTATAAAACTTGCACATAATAAATAATTCAAACGATCAGCATTTGTTTAAACTATCATTTAATTGAAAGTGGAAATAATTGAAACTGGAAAAACTGATTTCCATCAGAAACGAGATCTTTGTGGCAATAGTGGAATTGCAGACTATGAAACCGCATATATTAAATATCGCCAACCATCTACCTTTGAAAAAATTGCATACAATTGAATGTGAAACTAATTGAAACTAGAAAAACTGGTTTTCGTCAGAAACACAATTACTGTATTGTTCTTGTTTTTTAAAGAGTTCATTTCAAAGTTTGATATGAAATAGGTGAATCTGATTTTTTCAAATTAAGGCCAAGGAAGTATTGTTGATAACAGACGCAGGTTTGTTATATATCTTGTAGGCAAAATATTTTAGTATGAACATTATAACAATCTTTGTTGCATTATTGAAATAGTAAAAGAATATAAAACTTGCACATAATAAATAATTCAAACGATCAGCATTTGTTTAAAATATCATTTAATTGAAAGTGGAAATAATTGAAACTAGAAAAACTGATTTCCATCAGAAACGACATCTTTGTGGCAATAGTGGAATTGCAGACTATAAAACCGCATATATTAAATATCGCCAACCATCAACCTTTGAAAAAAATTGCATACAATTGAATCTTAAACAAATTGAAACTAGAAAAACTGGTTTTCGTCTGAAACACTATAACTGTATTGTTGTTGTTTCTTCAAGACTTATTCCAAAGTTTGATATGAAATAGGTGAATCTGAGAAGCGGGTTGTCTGTGAGGGTAGTAGTGGCAATTCCGTCCTTCCTTGCGCTGCGGATTTTTTTGCAATTCGATCCTGTCTGAGTTTTGCTCTGGTAACAGCTGGTAGATCTGCATTTATATATACATTCCTTGTAGCGACGTTTTTCCTCAGGGTAAATCTGTATTCGAAAACCACATTTCGATCGTGGTCTCTTACAAAACTAATCATGATTGGTCTGTTGAATCGTCTATCATATTTAGCAATTCTTCTTACAGTGTCGATTTGTATGTTGACAAGTCGGAGTTCGTCTTCAAATAATCCTTTCACTTTCTCGTAGCACTGATCTCCAGTTTCGTGTTCCTCGTCCAGTATTCCTTTTATAATTAGTTGTTTTCTTTTCACAGCCGTCTCCAGAATTTCATTTTTCTTTTCCAGATGTTTTACCTTTTCCTCCAGAAAGTCTACTTTTTGTTGGATCCTTAAGTTTTCTTTTTTAGTCCAGTAATTTCTTGGTGGATGTCGCCTATTTTATTTACTTTGAGTAAAATGAGATCCAGTTTCTCGTCAGTCGTCATTGCAGTTGATATAGAAGTAGAACCTTCATCCCCGGAGAGTTCGTATTCCATTCTCCCTCTTTTCACTCCCGGCTCTTTTTCGGTTGAAGATTCTAAGCCCATAAGTAAATTTTTACAGTATCTTTATTCGTACAGTCAGGTTGACAACAACCCCAAAATTTGACAGAGCAAGTCAGTAAAGATAATTGCAGCTTGCCTGAAGGCTGGCCCAGCTTTAGCGATGACTTTGTAATGCCTGTAGCGGTACTAGATTTGCTAAGGCTGGGTAAGTGATGTAAGCTCGAAGCCCGTCCCTTTTTCCCTTTCCACTAGTGAAAAAATTTTACAGAGAATTTTTTCTGACTTGTTTTAGACTTCCACACAGCGTATTAGTACGAAGAAATTTATTTAAAAGTTAAAAATTACGAAAAGTTTCCTTTGGGCAATCTGTTTGACTTACGCGCGCCCGCCTCCTATAAAACTTGCACATAATAAATAATTCCAACGATCATCATTTGTTTAAAATATCATTTAATTGAAAGTGGAAATAATTGAAACTAGAAAAACTGATTTCCATCAGAAACGACATCTTTGTGGGAATAAGGCAATTGCAGACTATGAAACCGCATATATTAAATACCGCCAACCATCAACCTTTGAAAAAAATTGCATACAATTGAATGTAAAACTAATTGAAACAAGAAAAACTGGATTTCGTCAGAAACACCTATACTGCATTGTTGTTGTTTTTCCAAGGCGTATTCCAAAGTTTGATATGAAATAGGTGAATCTGATTTTTTTCAAATTAAGGCCAAGGAAGTATTGTTGATAACAGACGCATGTTTGTTATATATCTTGTAGGCAAAATATTTTAGCATGAACATCATAACAATCTTTATTGCAATATTGGAATAGTAGCAGACTATAAAACTTGAGCATATTAAATACTTCCATCGATCAACATTTGATTAAAATATTATTTAATTGATGGTGGAAATAATTGAAACTAGAAAAACTGATTTCCATCAGAAGCAACATCTTTGTGGCAATAGTGGAAATGCAGACTATGAAACCGCAAATATTAAATATCGCCAACCATCAACCTTTGAAAAAAGTTGCATACAATTGAATGTGAAACAAATTGAAACTAGAAAAACTAGTTTTCGTCAGAAACACTATTAGTGCATTATTGTGGTTTTTCCAAGCCTTATTCCAAAGTTTGATATGAAATAGTTGAATCTCATTTTTTGAAATTAAGGCCAAGGAAGTATTGTTGATATCAGACGCATGTTTGTTATATATCTTGTAGGAAAAATATTTTAGTGTGAACATCATAACCATCTTTGTTGCATTATTGAAACAGTAGAAAACTATAAACCTTGCGCATAATAATTAATTCCAACGATCAACATTTGTTTAACATATCATTTAATTGAAAGTGGAAATAATTGTAACTGGAAAAACTGATTTCCATTAGAAACGACATCTTTGTGGCAATAGTGCAATTGCAGACTATGAAACCGCATATATTAAATATCGCCAACCATCAAATTTTGAAAAAAATTTCATACAATTGAATGTGAAACAAATTGAAACTACAAAAACTGATTTCCAACAGAAACGACATCTTTGTGGCAATAGTGCAATTGCAGACTATGAAACCGCAAATATTAAATATCGCCAACCATCAACCTTTGAAAAAAATTGCATACAATTGAATGTGAAACAAATTGAAACTAGAAAAACTGGATTTCGTCAGAAACACTATTACTGTATTATTGTTGTTTTTCCAAGCCTTATTCCAAAGTTTGATATGAAATAGTTGAATCTCATATTTTTAAATTAAGGCCAAGGAAGTATTGTTGATAACAGACGCATGTTTGTTATATATCTTGTAGGCAAAATATTTTAGCATGAACATCATAACAATCTTTATTGCAATATTGGAATAGTAGCAGACTATAAAACTTGAGCATATTAAATACTTCCATCGATCAACATTTGATTAAAATATTATTTAATTGATGGTGGAAATAATTGAAACTAGAAAAACTGATTTCCATCAGAAGCAACATCTTTGTGGCAATAGTGGAAATGCAGACTATGAAACCGCAAATATTAAATATCGCCAACCATCAACCTTTGAAAAAAGTTGCATACAATTGAATGTGAAACAAATTGAAACTAGAAAAACTAGTTTTCGTCAGAAACACTATTAGTGCATTATTGTGGTTTTTCCAAGCCTTATTCCAAAGTTTGATATGAAATAGTTGAATCTCATTTTTTGAAATTAAGGCCAAGGAAGTATTGTTGATATCAGACGCATGTTTGTTATATATCTTGTAGGAAAAATATTTTAGTGTGAACATCATAACCATCTTTGTTGCATTATTGAAACAGTAGAAAACTATAAACCTTGCGCATAATAATTAATTCCAACGATCAACATTTGTTTAACATATCATTTAATTGAAAGTGGAAATAATTGTAACTGGAAAAACTGATTTCCATTAGAAACGACATCTTTGTGGCAATAGTGCAATTGCAGACTATGAAACCGCATATATTAAATATCGCCAACCATCAAATTTTGAAAAAAATTTCATACAATTGAATGTGAAACAAATTGAAACTACAAAAACTGATTTCCAACAGAAACGACATCTTTGTGGCAATAGTGCAATTGCAGACTATGAAACCGCAAATATTAAATATCGCCAACCATCAACCTTTGAAAAAAATTGCATACAATTGAATGTGAAACAAATTGAAACTAGAAAAACTGGATTTCGTCAGAAACACTATTACTGTATTATTGTTGTTTTTCCAAGCCTTATTCCAAAGTTTGATATGAAATAGTTGAATCTCATATTTTTAAATTAAGGCCAAGGAAGTATTGTTGATAACAGACGCATGTTTGTTATATATCTTGTAGGCAAAATATTTTAGTATGAACATTATAACAATCATTGTTGCATTATTGAAACAGTAGAAAACTATAAACCTTGCGCATAATAATTAATTCTAACGATCATCATTTGTTTAAAATATCATTTAATTGAAAGTGGAAATAATTGAAACTAGAAAAACTGATTTCCATCAGAAACGACATCTTTGTGGGAATAAGGCAATTGCAGACTATGAAACCGCATATATTAAATACCGCCAACCATCATACTTTGAAAAAAATTGCATACAATTGAATGTAAAACTAATTGAAACAAGAAAAACTGGATTTCGTCAGAAACACCTATACTGCATTGTTGTTGTTTTTCCAAGGCGTATTCCAAAGTTTGATATGAAATAGGTGAATCTGATTTTTTCAAATTAAGGCCAAGGAAGTATTGTTGATAACAGACGCATGTTTGTTATATATCTTGTAGGCAAAATATTTTAGCATGAACATCATAACAATCTTTATTGCAATATTGGAATAGTAGCAGACTATAAAACTTGAGCATATTAAATACTTCCATCGATCAACATTTGATTAAAATATTATTTAATTGATGGTAGAAATAATTGAAACTAGAAAAACTGATTTCCATCAGAAGCAACATCTTTGTGGCAATAGTGGAAATGCAGACTATGAAACTGCAAATATTAAATATCGCCAACCATCAACCTTTGAAAAAAGTTGCAAACAATTGAATGTGAAACAAATTGAAACTAGAAAAACTAGTTTTCGTCAGAAACACTATTAGTGCATTATTGTGGTTTTTCCAAGCCTTATGCCAAAGTTTGATATGAAATAGTTGAATCTCATTTTTTGAAATTAAGGTCAAGGAAGTATTGTTGATATCAGACGCATGTTTGTTATATATCTTGTAGGAAAAATATTTTAGTGTGAACATCATAACCATCTTTGTTGCATTATTGAAACAGTAGAAAACTATAAACCTTGCGCATAATAATTAATTCCAACGATCAACATTTGTTTAACATATCATTTAATTGAAAGTGGAAATAATTGTAACTGGAAAAACTGATTTCCATTAGAAACGACATCTTTGTGGCAATAGTGCAATTGCAGACTATGAAACCGCATATATTAAATATCGCCAACCATCAAATTTTGAAAAAATTTCATACAATTGAATGTGAAACAAATTGAAACTACAAAAACTGATTTCCAACAGAAACGACATCTTTGTGGCAATAGTGCAATTGCAGACTATGAAACCGCAAATATTAAATATCGCCAACCATCAACCTTTGAAAAAAATTGCATACAATTGAATGTGAAACAAATTGAAACCAGAAAAACTGGATTTCGTCAGAAACACTATTACTGTATTATTGTTGTTTTTCCAAGCCTTATTCCAAAGTTTGATATGAAATAGTTGAATCTCATATTTTTAAATTAAGGCCAAGGAAGTATTGTTGATAACAGACGCATGTTTGTTATATATCTTGTAGGCAAAATATTTTAGTATGAACATTATAACAATCATTGTTGCATTATTGAAACAGTAGAAAACTATAAACCTTGCGCATAATAATTAATTCCAACGATCATCATTTGTTTAAAATATCATTTAATTGAAAGTGGAAATAATTGAAACTAGAAAAACTGATTTCCATCAGAAACGACATCTTTGTGGGAATAAGGCAATTGCAGACTATGAAACCGCATATATTAAATACCGCCAACCATCAACCTTTGAAAAAAATTGCATACAATTGAATGTAAAACTAATTGAAACAAGAAAAACTGGATTTCGTCAGAAACACCTATACTGCATTGTTGTTGTTTTTCCAAAGCGTATTCCAAAGTTTGATATGAAATAGGTGAATCTGATTTTTTCAAATTAAGGCCAAGGAAGTATTGTTGATAACAGACGCATGTTTGTTATATATCTTGTAGGCAAAATATTTTAGCATGAACATCATAACAATCTTTATTGCAATATTGGAATAGTAGCAGACTATAAAACTTGAGCATATTAAATACTTCCATCGATCAACATTTGATTAAAATATTATTTAATTGATGGTAGAAATAATTGAAACTAGAAAAACTGATTTCCATCAGAAGCAACATCTTTGTGGCAATAGTGGAAATGCAGACTATGAAACTGCAAATATTAAATATCGCCAACCATCAACCTTTGAAAAAAGTTGCATACAATTGAATTTGAAACAAATTGAAACTAGAAAAACTAGTTTTCGTCAGAAACACTATTAGTGCATTATTGTGGTT
Source organism: Tomocerus qinae (assembly GCA_020055645.1). Taxonomy (NCBI): domain Eukaryota; kingdom Metazoa; phylum Arthropoda; class Collembola; order Entomobryomorpha; family Tomoceridae; genus Tomocerus; species Tomocerus qinae. The sequence continues at coordinate 53,242,367 of CM034546.1, read as the reverse complement.
TTTCCAAGCCTTATTCCAAAGTTTGATATGAAATAGTTGAATCTCATTTTTTGAAATTAAGGTCAAGGAAGTATTGTTGATATCAGACGCATGTTTGTTATATATCTTGTAGGAAAAATATTTTAGTGTGAACATCATAACCATCTTTGTTGCATTATTGAAACAGTAGAAAACTATAAACCTTGCGCATAATAATTAATTCCAACGATCAACATTTGTTTAACATATCATTTAATTGAAAGTGGAAATAATTGTAACTGGAAAAACTGATTTCCATTAGAAACGACATCTTTGTGGCAATAGTGCAATTGCAGACTATGAAACCGCATATATTAAATATCGCCAACCATCAAATTTTGAAAAAAATTTCATACAATTGAATGTGAAACAAATTGAAACTACAAAAACTGATTTCCAACAGAAACGACATCTTTGTGGCAATAGTGCAATTGCAGACTATGAAACCGCAAATATTAAATATCGCCAACCATCAACCTTTGAAAAAAATTGCATACAATTGAATGTGAAACAAATTGAAACCAGAAAAACTGGATTTCGTCAGAAACACTATTACTGTATTATTGTTGTTTTTCCAAGCCTTATTCCAAAGTTTGATATGAAATAGTTGAATCTCATATTTTTAAATTAAGGCCAAGGAAGTATTGTTGATAACAGACGCATGTTTGTTATATATCTTGTAGGCAAAATATTTTAGTATGAACATTATAACAATCATTGTTGCATTATTGAAACAGTAGAAAACTATAAACCTTGCGCATAATAATTAATTCCAACGATCATCATTTGTTTAAAATATCATTTAATTGAAAGTGGAAATAATTGAAACTAGAAAAACTGATTTCCATCAGAAACGACATCTTTGTGGGAATAAGGCAATTGCAGACTATGAAACCGCATATATTAAATACCGCCAACCATCAACCTTTGAAAAAAATTGCATACAATTGAATGTAAAACTAATTGAAACAAGAAAAACTGGATTTCGTCAGAAACACCTATACTGCATTGTTGTTGTTTTTCCAAGGCGTATTCCAAAGTTTGATATGAAATAGGTGAATCTGATTTTTTCAAATTAAGGCCAAGGAAGTATTGTTGATAACAGACGCATGTTTGTTATATATCTTGTAGGTAAAATATTTTAGCATGAACATCATAACAATCTTTATTGCAATATTGGAATAGTAGCAGACTATAAAACTTGAGCATATTAAATACATCCATCGATCAACATTTGATTAAAATATTATTTAATTGATGGTAGAAATAATTGAAACTAGAAAAACTGATTTCCATCAGAAGCAACATCTTTGTGGCAATAGTGGAAATGCAGACTATGAAACCGCAAATATTAAATATCGCCAACCATCAACCTTTGAAAAAAGTTGCATACAATTGAATGTGAAACAAATTGAAACTAGAAAAACTAGTTTTCGTCAGAAACACTATTAGTGCATTATTGTGGTTCTTCCAAGCCTTATTCCAAAGTTTGATATGAAATAGTTGAATCTCATTTTTTGAAATTAAGGCCAAGGAAGTATTGTTGATATCAGACGCATGTTTGCTATATATCTTGTAGGAAAAATATTTTAGTGTGAACATCATAACCATCTTTGTTGCATTATTGAAACAGTAGAAAACTATAAACCTTGCGCATAATAATTAATTCCAACGATCAACATTTGTTTAACATATCATTTAATTGAAAGTGGAAATAATTGTAACTGGAAAAACTGATTTCCATTAGAAACGACATCTTTGTGGCAATAGTGCAATTGCAGACTATGAAACCGCATATATTAAATATCGCCAACCATCAAATTTTGAAAAAAATTGCATACAATTGAATGTGAAACAAATTGAAACTACAAAAACTGATTTCCAACAGAAACGACATCTTTGTGGCAATAGTGCAATTGCAGACTATGAAACCGCATTAATTAAATATCGCCAACCATCAACCTTTGAAAAAAATTGCATACAATTGAATGTAAAACTAATTGAAACAAGAAAAACTGGATTTCGTCAGAAACACCTATACTGCATTGTTGTTGTTTTTCCAAGGCGTATTCCAAAGTTTGATATGAAATAGGTGAATCTGATTTTTTCAAATTAAGGCCAAGGAAGTATTGTTGATAACAGACGCATGTTTGTTATATATCTTGTAGGCAAAATATTTTAGCATGAACATCATAACAATCTTTGTTGCAATATTGGAATAGTAGCAGACTATAAAACTTGAGCATATTAAATACTTCCATCGATCAACATTTGATTAAAATATTATTTAATTGATGGTGGAAATAATTGAAACTAGAAAAACTGATTTCCATCAGAAGCAACATCTTTGTGGCAATAGTGGAAATGCAGACTATGAAACCGCAAATATTAAATATCGCCAACCATCAACCTTTGAAAAAAATTGCATACAATTGAATGTAAAACTAATTGAAACAAGAAAAACTGGATTTCGTCAGAAACACTATTACTGTATTATTGTTGTTTTTCCAAGCCTTATTCCAAAGTTTGATATGAAATAGTTGAATCTCCTTTTTTTAAATTAAGGCCAAGGAAGTATTGTTGATAACAGACGCATGTTTGTTATATATCTTGTAGGCAAAATATTTTAGTATGAACATCATAACCATCTTTGTTGCATTATTGAAACAGTAGAAAACTATAAACCTTGCGCATAATAATTTATTCCAACGATCAACATTTGTTTAAAATATCATTTAATTGAAAGTGGAAATAATTGAAACTGGAAAAACTGATTTCCATCAGAAACGACATCTTTGTGGGAATAGTGAAATTGCAGACTATTAAACCGCATATATTAAATATCGACAACCATCAACCTTTGAAAAAATTGCATACAATTGAATGTGAAACAAATTGGAACTGGAAAAACTGGTTTTTGTCAGAAACACTATTACTGCATTATTGTGGTTTTTCCAAGCCTTATTCCAAAGTTTGATATGAAATAGGTGAATCTCATTTTTTCAAATTAAGGCCATGGAAGTATTGTTGATAACAGACGCATGTTTGTTATATATCTTGTAGGCGAAATATTTTAGTATGAACATCATAACCATCTTTGTTGCATTATTGAAATAGTAAAAGACTATAAAACTTGCGCATAATAAATAATTCCAACGACCATCATTTGTTTAAAATATCATTTAATTGAAAGTGGAAATAATTGAAACTAGAAAAACTGATTTCCATCAGAAACGACATCTTTGTGGGAATAGTGCAATTGCAGACTATGAAACCGCATATATTAAATATCGCCAACCATCAACCTTTGAAAAAAATTGCATACAATTGAATGTGAAAGTAATTGAAACAAGAAAAACTAGATTTCGTCAGAAACACCTATACTGCATTGTTGTATTTTTTCCAAGGCGTATTCCATAGTTTGATATAAAATAGTTGAATCTGATTTTTTAAAATTAAGGCCAAAAAAGAATTGTTGATAACAGACGCATGTTTGTTATATATCGTGTAGGCAAAATATTTTAGCATGAACATCATAACAATCTTTGTTGCAATATTGGAATAGTAGCAGACTATAAAACTTGAGCATATTAAATACTTCCATCGATCAACATTTGATTAAAATATTATTTAATTGATGGTGGAAATAATTGAAACTAGAAAAACTGATTTCCATCAGAAGCAACATCTTTGTGGCAATAGTGGAAATGCAGACTATGAAACCGCAAATATTAAATATCGCCAACCATCAACCTTTGAAAAAAATTGCATACAATTGAATGTAAAACTAATTGAAACAAGAAAAACTGGATTTCGTCAGAAACACCTATACTGCATTGTTGTTGTTTTTCCAAGGCGTATTCCAAAGTTTGATATGAAATAGGTGAATCTGATTTTTTCAAATTAAGGCCAAGGAAGTATTGTTGATAACAGACGCATGTTTGTTATATATCTTGTAGGCAAAATATTTTAGCATGAACATCATAACAATCTTTATTGCAATATTGGAATAGTAGCAGACTATAAAACTTGAGCATATTAAATACTTCCATCGATCAACATTTGATTAAAATATTATTTAATTGATGGTGGAAATAATTGAAACTATAAAAACTGATTTCCATCAGAAGCAACATCTTTGTGGCAATAGTGGAAATGCAGACTATGAAACCGCAAATATTAAATATCGCCAACCATCAACCTTTGAAAAAAATTGCATACAATTGAATGTGAAACAAATTGAAACTGGAAAAACTGGTTTTCGTCAGAAACACTATTACTGCATTATTGTGGTTTTTCCAAGCCTTATTCCAAAGTTTGATATGAAATAGTTGAATCTCATTTTTTGAAATTAAGGCCAAGGAAGTTTTGTTGATATCAGACGCATGTTTGTTATATATCTTGTAGGAAAAATATTTTAGTGTGAACGTCATAACCATCTTTGTTGCATTATTGAAACAGTAGAAAACTATAAACCTTGCGCATAATAATTAATTCCAACGATCAACATTTGTTTAACATATCATTTAATTGAAATTGGAAATAATTGTAACTGGAAAAACTGATTTCCATTAGAAACGACATCTTTGTGGCAATAGTGCAATTGCAGACTATGAAACCGCATATATTAAATATCGCCAACCATCAAATTTTGAAAAAAAATTGCATACAATTGAATGTGAAAAAAATTGAAACTGGAAAAATTGATTTCCAGCAGAAACGACATCTTTGTGGCAATAGTGCAATTGCAGACTATGAAACCGCCTTAATTAAATATCGCCAACCATCAACCTTTGAAAAAAATTGCATACAATTGAATGTGAAACTTTTTGAAACAAGAAAAATTGGATTTCGTCAGAAACACCTATACCGCATTGTTGTTGTTTTTCCAAGGCGTATTCCAAAGTTTGATATGAAATAGTTGAATTACATTTTTTAAAATTAAGGCCAAGAAAGAATTGTTGATAACAGAAGCATGTTTGTTATATATCGTGTAGGCAAAATATTTTAGCATGAACATCATAACAATCTTTATTGCAATATTGGAATAGTAGCAGACTATAAAACTTGAGCATATTAAATACTTCCATCGATCAACATTTGATTAAAATATTATTTAATTGACGGTGGAAATAATTGAAACTAGAAAAACTGATTTCCATCAGAAGCAACATCTTTGTGGCAATAGTGGAAATGCAGACTATGAAACCGCAAATATTAAATATCGCCAACCATCAACCTTTGAAAAAAATTGCATACAATTGAATGTGAAACAAATTGAAACTAGAAAAACTGGATTTCGTCAGAAACAATATTACTGTATTATTGTTGTTTTTCCAAACCTTATTCCAAAGTTTGATATGAAATAGTTGAATCTCCTTTTTTTAAATTAAGGCCAAGGAAGTTTTGTTGATAACAGACGCATGTTTGTTATATATCTTGTAGGCAAAATATTTTAGCATGAACATCATAACCATCTTTGTTGCATTATTGAAACAGTAGAAAACTATAAACCTTGCGCATAATAATTAATTCCAACGATCAACATTTGTTTAAAATATCATTTAATTGAAAGTGGAAATAATTGAAACTGGAAAAACTGATTTCCATCAGAAACGACATCTTTCTGGCAATAGTGGAATTGCAGACTATGAAACCGCATATATTAAATACCGACAACCATCAACCTTTGCAAAAAATTGCATACAATTGAATGTGAAAGTAATTGAAACAAGAAAAACTAGATTTCGTCAGAAACACCTATACTGCATTGTTGTTGTTTTTCCAAGGCGTATTCCATAGTTTGATATGAAATAGTTGAATCTCATTTTTTAAAATTAAGGCCAAGAAAGAATTGTTGATAACAAACGCATGTTTGTTATATATTGTGATATTAAAGGCGGGTTTTACGTCTAGGGTTAGTAATTGTATAATAATTATGATGAAAGTTTAATGGATAATAAAAGTAAGTAAGTACAATGCTAAAATCAGAGAATAAACCGACAGAGTTACGTTCATAAACGGATAAGCATAATGATGATCTTTATTAGTTGTCCATTCATATTTATACAAGTTTGTGGAATCCTTGACTCTACTAAGGAAACAACATGTTTTTCTTTAGGATGTTTCCACGTATCAGTTAAATCACACTCTTTTCCCTTATCACCAAGGCTGTCCTTGGTTAATTATACTTGTTGTTTTTCCCTAAATCCTAACGAATTTAGGACGTTCATCACTGAACGTCACACTTCCCGGGGTTGCCGAAAATTCATTTACCACCAATGAATTTTACTTACATCACTATTATTACTTATTACTTCAATTAACTATTAATCAAACAACTAATCTCAAATTCCTTGTACCATTAAAAATTTTTTTTTAAAACGTCAATGGATACTTATCACCACTCTTATTACAATTATTCACTCTTCTTAGTCCTATTCGGCCCTTTACAATTGGGGAATGGTGGGAACAACTGCTAACGCGCAGAAAAACCACCATTAACTAAGAGAACTACGTTCTATTCTTAAATTTATACATTATTTGAACTTAGCGATCCGGACCCGGCAGTATTTTGACTTAGGATGGAACGAGGGTTGGCCTGTCGCCGTTTTGCTTTTAAAATTATCCTATCCGGTTGTTTAGTCGTCCCATTGATCATGCTGGGTGTAGTTATCCTCTCGCCCTCCTCAGATAGTCTCTTATATTGCCGACTCCGGGATGCGCCCATGGTTCACTACAATAAATCAGAAATTAGTCTAAATAAGTCACTACGTACGATGGTTGGATTATTTACAATTAATCTTATACTTTTTCCACGTATTAATCCAAATTTTCCTATTTTTACTACTGCTACTTAATACGATACAATAAATTACTCCCATTAACAAATTCAGAATTCTAAGAACAACCCAAACAAATGACAACGGCGATTCAGCTCCCCATATGTACTCACAAAATATAGCAATCCAGGTTAAACCTAGTACTAAAAATAGTTTAGTCAATGTAATTAATGTTTCACTCAAGTGGGCCTCCGATGAACCTAATTGACTTGTCCTATAAATAGAATTTTGACCGTGTCTCCAAATAATCATACTAGCAACACCGAATACAACAAAGTTGACTGCACAGAGCATTGTTTGTACGTAAACGGATACGTGCCACAACGGTGGTGCGCAACGATTATGAGCCCACTCATGTAGTCCTTCCTGGTTTCTTTTGGCTTCTTCAGTCCAGTAGGTGTGTTGAGCTCCAAGTCCTAATCCGATAAGTCCCAAGGGTGTGCCCCAAGAAACGCAATTGTAACGATTCACCCGACTCCAATCTCGCATTCGATGCGCTCTGTGGTCCATGTTCCTTAAAGTGGTGAGTAGATCCAGTCCCAGAATCGTACTAGTCGTTGACATGGACATGAAGAGGTACTGTGCAACCATACCTTGAAGGAAACAATCGACCGATGCCCTGGTAAAAAGCCCATTACGATTGCTTAACACTCGTGCGCCTTCCAGTAAGTAGAATGCAAACACCGCTATGAAGAACGACAGTTGAATACAGGCCTGTGTACTCTGTTCTTCCCACGAAATCCAGTATAGTCCCATAGTGATGACAAGAAAGACAGCCGAAAGTACGTATAGAGTCCCGTACAATATTCTTTGCCATAAATAGGTTTCGAAATTGTCGAGCTCTCCGGTGAAAAGTAAAATTTCTTTGTACTCCACTGTAACTCTCTCTCCTGTCACAACAAGATGACCCACGCAGTACTTCTCTTTGTCCACAGCTAACCAGACTGGCCATATCCAAAAGCTTATCCCGACGAGAACTCCGTCCGAGTTGGTCATGAACCATTTATCCCTGTTGTTTACTAACGCAGTCCAATTTTCGTCTCGCCAGCGCATCTGCTCGTCCTTAATTCTGAGGCTCTCCCGATGAATTTTATGTTCTCTCAGCATCCGCACAACTTCCTCTAATTTTTGGTGATTTCCTACACACTTATAACTATGGACCGGAAATGGTGCAGCCATATCTAACTCCATGTTCACTTGAACATTTTGCCAGATTCCACAACATTTCCTTATCGTATTAGTGGTTCCTACTAAGAGAAATATTAAATAAACTAGAACTAGCTTACTAAGCCCCCTCATTCTGTCTCAGTTTTAGTCGTAACACAAATTGGCTTCTCGAATATTAATTTTATTTTTACTGAACTTACATGAAGGTTTCCCACAGTTCCACAAATAGGGATGTCGTTATGATAATCACAAATAACGATGAGGCAATAATACACGAAATCAAAAAGGCTACTAAGTCCATAAGGATAATTGATCCAATACATACACTTACGCTTGCTCTATTTACACAGTTTATCATTAACGTTATATTCCCAACCAAAAAGCAAATACCTAACGTAACTAGAATTTTCCAACTTGACATTATACTTTATAATATAACCTATCTAGATTCCCACGACAGTATTTCTTTACCGACACAACCTCTGGACAATGCAACAAATAATTATCACAGCACACAGGACAAGGAATAACAATGTGATGGCTATTATCACTTTTCCCCCGTCAGTCATGCTATATTCCTCCGGAAACAGAGAAGATGGTCCTATCTGTGGCTCGATATCAGCAAATGCTTGGGTTACTGTTGGTAAGCTTAATAATGCGAGCGAAGATATGGCTTGCTGTAATCCGGTGATACGCTTCTTAATACGCCATCCTACTATGAATCCACAGAAGGTTAACGTGGTAATGATAAGGCCAGTCACGATGAAAGCTTCATTGTATGTTCTATGAGTAGTTGTTGGTTGACCCTCCTGCTGGGTTGATGGTCCTTCACTCACAGTTGGCAAGTCCTCCGCAAGTTCCCATAAAGTTGTCGACTTGAGATCGGTTGTCCTGATCCGGCTGGTTGTTATTGCTAGATCAGTCTCCAGATCTGATTTTGCTGACTTTTCATCGTCCCCACTTTTGACGACCTCCCGACTTGTTATGGTTGACGAAGTATTAGCCTCGGCCTCGTCTTCTCGACCCGTTCTTGATATTTTATTATGTTTTCCGCTAAACTTACTCTCAGCGAGGAAAACCACAACTCCGAGAATAACTGTAACCCTCAACACGACTTGGAATTGCATTATAACGGTTCTTAATAATTTGTTTTTACTTTTGTGCAGTGATATTTTGTTTATTCTGCCCAGAGAATGTGTTATTGTCTCTTTTACTGTTTTTCTATCCTTTCTAATGAATACTGGTATCTTAACTCTATTTTATACTATACTTAAGACTTAATGAATTGCTATATTTTGCGTCACAAAGCAGATGTCATTTGATTATTCATTCTATACTCATTACTTCCTCACCGCAACCAAGTACGTACGTATATCTCTTAGTTGGCTTTCTTTTAAGCCTATCAGATCTACGTACATTTTCTTCGCTATTGACGTTAGTTGTTTGTGAAATTACGTCCGCTGGCATGATTCGCCCCATTTCTATGTCATCTACATTAGACTGTTCGCTTGAGTCATTATTGTTTCCTGCATGTGAGTCTACGTCAGTTTCTGGTTCTTCTATAAGATTCCTTTCAATAAAAATGTTTCCCGGTCTATATAAATGTAGCCTTCTACGTGATGCTAATTCTGGCTTTCCTCCGGAGACCGGAGTTATTAAAAGTGTTAAATCCCCCAAAAATGCTGTTACCAAATATGGCCCCTTAAGTGATGGTTGGAATTTATCTGGCATCCCTTTTGACCGTGTTTCTACTTCATACATCACTAAATCATTAATTCTGAGAGGTTTTTCCTCCCTGTTTTTGTCAAATTCAGCCTTTTGCTTTATCTGAGCTTTGCTAAGTGACTCACGTGCATGACCAAATGCTGTTATTATTCTTGTCAACATAGCGTCTGCAGCTAGTGAAGGGGTTGGTAAATTTATAGCCAAATCTACTGGGCTCCTAACATCCCTTCCGAACCATAAATAACTTGGTTTTTCTTTTAGACTTTCTTGTCTGGAATTATTATATGCCCATGTTAATTCTGGTAAATATTTTGACCATGACAGCAGACCTTCTTCCTGTACTAAAGGAGCCAGCATTTTAGCTAAGGTTCCATTAAATCTTTCTGTCAATCCGTTGATAGACGGTGTATAGGGTGTGGTGAATTTTTGTTTAAATCCTAACTGCTCTGCTAATTGTCCTACCAATTTGGCCCTAAAACATGTCCCATTATCTGTGAGTAAAGCATCTGCTATGCCGTGAAGACAGAATACTCTCTTTATTAAGTATTTGGCCACTTCTTCAGCCGTGGCTGCTTCTAATGCCCCCGTAAATACGTACCTGGTGATCATGCAAGTAACTACTATTACATATTTTTTATTTTCTTCTGACGGAGTGAATGGTCCGAGGATGTCACAACTTAGGAATGTTCCGGGTTGTGGAATTGCTGTACCTTCAGGCCATTTTATTGGCTTTAAGTAACCTGAAGACTTTTTCTTAGGCGCCTTATGCCGTCTGCATGGCACACACCCATTAACAAACGCTGTGATGTCCTTTGCCATTCCAGGCCAATAAAACCTTTCTTTAAATCTTTGCGTTGTTTTCGTAATTCCCAAATGTCCACTATAAGGAGTGGCGTGGTACAAGTCTAGTAAAATACCCCTTAATGCCATTGGTACACAGATCTGGTCTCCATTTTTTCCTCTGTACCATAAGGTAGCTTCCTTGAATGAAAATTGTTTATGCGAAACTAATTTATTAATGATTCCTGAGCACCAGTCATCTCGTGACTGATAAAATGGAAAATTGATCCCCTCTGCTCTTACTTCAGGTTCTTCCTGGCATTGCTTCCGTTTAAGCTTTATGTGATGTATTCTATAATATTTTCTCATAGTCCCCAGTTTGTAGTCAATAGTATCCACTACTTCACCATTAGTCGGGCTCTTAATTGACAGCACGAATGTTGGCACGTCCACAGTCGTATCGACATCTAAATATTCCCTTACTGGGCACCGCGAATGGAAATCTGCTAGTTGATTATGTCTCCCGGGTCGATAAACTACATCGCATGTGAATTCGCTAAGTTTCATGGCCCATCTCCCAACCTTGGTTTTGATAGGATCTTTTATATCTTTAAGATAAGTAGCCGGCAAGCTATCCGTCCTAATTGTGAACTTCCTCATAACTAAATAAGGCCTAAATGATTCTAGTGCGAAGATGATGGCTAGCATTTCTTTCTCTGCAATATGATATTTCGCTTCGTGCTTCCTTAAAATGCGAGAATTATAATGAATAGGGATTTCTATTTTCTTCATTTTTCCCTCTATCTCTATCTCCTTAATTTGCAACAGTACTGCTGCAATGGCATATTCGCAAGCATCTGTGTGAATCTCAACAGGCAGATCATCATCGAAATGCGCTAACGCCTTGTTTTTTAATACTTTCCTGAGCTCCTCAAATGATTTTTCCTGCAGCTCTGTCCATTCTCCTGATAATTTTTCTTTCTTTCCCAATTCGTATAATGGTTTCGCTATTGAGGCTATATCTGGGATGAACTTTCTATAGAAATTTATCATACCGAGAAAACTCTTTAATTGGGTAGACGTGACTGGTCTTGGGATTTTAGCTATATCAGCTACTTTTTTTGGATTGGGTCTGATTCCTTTTCCATCTACTACATACCCTAATAATTCAACTTCTTCATATAGAAATGTACATTTGCCAATTTTTACCTTCAGGTTATGTTCGTCTAATTTCGCCAATACCAACTCCAGTCTATCTAATACCATGTCAGGTGAGCTTCCATGCACACAAATATCATCCATGTAGTATGCCACTAGCTGTCTCATATCCGAGAATATTTTATCCATAAGTCTTTGAAACTCTCCTGGTGCGTTAACTACTCCAAAGGGCATTTTAAGAAATACAAAAACTCCATCCTGCGTTTGGAACGCTGTTTTTAAATGCGATCCATCAGCCTGGCACATCCTAATTTGCCAGTATCCAGCTAGTAAATCTAAAGTTATAAACCAACCACTACCAGAGAGCGAGTCAATCACGTCGGGTATCCTGGGTAGTGGATATGCAATAATTTTTGAACATGTGTTTAACTTTCTGAAGTCACAACAAAACCTCCAACTTCCACATTTAGGTTTTTTAACTAACACGACATTACATGCCCATTCACTGTATGCTCGTGCTATGGTTTTACTCTCTAACATTTCTGCGACCTGTTGTTTGATTATTTCGTTCTCTGCCTTACTATATCTGGTCCAAAGCCTTTGTTTGATAGGACGATGGTCCCCCGTATCTATACTATGCTCTACGGTATCGGTTGATCCCAACCCAGCCGTATCCTTTGCAAATGTTTTCGCATGTTTTTTTAGAATTTTCTCAAGTCTCTTTATACTATCAGAGGGAGCGTTCTTATTAATTTTAAACAATGACAGGTCTAATTCCTCTGAGTTGATTGCATTAATGGCCACCGTCTCTTCCACCTCTTCTCCCGAAAAGTGATGCAATCTACTCAAACTACCTAATTTCAATCCTTTATCTAGCGTAACGATTTCATCAGACAGATTATGAACAAATAAAGCCACGGTTTTGTCTGACACCAAAGTAAATGGGATATGAATTTCCCTTCTTAATTCCATCATTTCATACGGTTGGAACAAGTAATCTCCATAGATGGCATTACAATAGTTACCTAGTTCAATTTTTACTAATTGGGCTACGTTAGGTAGTAGGCAAACAGACTCTGAGACAACAAAGAATGGTAATTTCACACGGCTTTTCTCAATTACTTTTGGAAGCTCTAATATAGCCTCTTCCCATTCCGACTCCACCGTATCATCTGAAACACTCCACTTAGAACCTGGAGGCAAACAAAACCTTACTTTCCTTGTCAGTTTTGGTATCTTACTTTCATCGGACTCCAAAGATCCGGTATCCACTTTAATCTCATCGGATTCTTTAAATCCGGCACTCACATCACGAAGCAGGTCACTCAGGTCCCCAGCGCCGAAGGAGGGGCCGTCTGGTGACAGGGGCCAGCTACCGCTGATATCAGATTCGCACTCGGCACTCTGGACGCCCGTCAGTTCCGGTTCGTCAACCAGTTCTGGCCTTCGTTCCTTGATCGTCTGTTTCAACGATCTACTCTCTTTTAACTCAGATACCACTCCTGACGAGGATTTCAGTTTGATGGGCTCATTTTTCCCACACACACCAATAAGAATCTCCTCATTCCCTTTTCCGCATTCTACCTTTGTCTCAGAGCAGTCTACCATACTGTCCTCCTCCGCCCTAAACTCTATGCTTACCGGAATGTACTTGTCCGAGAACATCCGTTCTCTAAAGCTTAACTCCGGAAATGATTTTAAAAGGACTTCTTTGGCATCCCAACCCTGCTCCGGTTGTCTGCCAGAAAGTCTGAATGTTTCTTTGTGCTGTGCCAATGTTTCTTGTGCTACATCATAAATCTCTCTACTCTGCCCAATAACATTAATATAAGTTTTAGCTTCTGAGAAGCCTCTATAATATTCGAATGGAATTTCCATTTTATCAAATTCCCAAATTTTTAGATCATAATCTATCTTGGATTTTAGCCTACTTAGAATATCATTACCAATTATTATTAGTCCTTCTGGAATTCTGTCCAGTATTGAGAATGAAAATTGTTTGCTTCCTTTTGGAAAGTCTATAAGCACTGAGTTCGTGCCGATTATATCTAACGACTCGCCTCCTGCTGAGACTACGTCAAAACTAGGCTTGCCTTGATCTGTATTGCTATCATAAAATCTTTTCCCTGCTACACTAACACCTGCTCCACTGTCAATCATTACTGGTGTGACTCCCATTTTAATTTTCAAGAAACAAAAAATCTGATATCCGTCACCCTCACTATCTGTAATTTTATAAATGCATCTACCATTATCAAACTGATTCAATTTTGTTAAGATTTCGTTAAACATTACCGACCCACGCAGGTAAGTATAACTCAGTACTATGCTTTTTATTGGTTTTTGGCAGTGATTACTTGTCGTAATCACTGCGACTTGGCGTTTCCCGACTGACCATTGTGACTTGTCTCTCTCTCTTCGAGTGGTGGTAACATTCGTTGCCCTTCTAATCCCTGTACCGCTGGATTCACATAATTGCCCCAATTACTTGGTCTCGGCCGCTTTTTATTACAGTCTCTAGCGAGATGTCCGATCTTATCACAATAATAACATCGTAATGCCGTCCTCTGCTCCCTTTGACGTCTTTGCCATGTCGTTCTTGTCCCAACCTGTCCAGAACCCTGGCTTCCCTGAAACCCTTGGTCGCTTTTAAATAGCTGCTTTTGTAACTTAACTATTTCTTCTGCTTTTTGTTTTTCCTCTAACTTAGCTTTTAATGCCAAAATAGTAACATCCTGGATGTTCTGACCCTCTTTTTTTCCAGCACTGGCGTCTTTTCCAGTTAACTTATTAATTTGCTGTTTTAATGCAAAGATTTCATTCTTTATTTCGTCACTCTCGTCAACATCAGTCGTGTAACCTGGTCTTGAGCTCTCTAATGCTGCAACCGCCGCATTTCTTTTCTTAGTCCTGTTTTGTGATGCCAATATATCTGCCCTTTTCTCCTCAAACTTATCTATAGCCTGCCCTAGACTCTCCAAATCTTTCCATTTCTTATAATGGAAGTGTGGTTTGTAAACATCATTCAGTTTACTGGTTATCAAGCAAATGAGGTCATCGTGCGACAGATTAAACTTAGATTGACTATGAGTCCTAACCATTCGCATAAAGAAGCTACTTGCGGATTCGGTGTCCCTTTGAGCCGCAGCCATTAGTTCCCCTTTTCCTTTTACATCAAACTTTCCGAGAAACTTATTTTTAAACTCTGGCCATGTAAGAGTCATCCATGAATTTACTGTTTCCCCGTCCTCATCTACATCTGGGGTAGCCTCAAGGTCCCCTCTGACAACTAAGTACCAGTCAAATGCCTTCTGATTCAGGTATTGCCCCATTGAGTCAAGTCTTTGCCTGTCTAACCATGCACCTGTACAGCTCTCATACTTATTCAGAAAATTTCTAGCATCCTCGGCCAAAGTGCCAGAGAATTGTGGAATGGCCGGTGTGTTATTAACTACTATAACAGAAGCTAAACCCGTTTTATCTCCACCTGGAGTGCTCAAGGCTGTATATCGAACTTTCGGTGTGGATGACCTAGGAAAAGCATCTCTTTCCGGGCTAAACCTTCTTGCCCCAAATGATCTCCTAGCGCCCCTTGGTCGTTCTTTATCTGGTTCATTTGATGGCTTAGTTCGGGACGACGTTGGCGTCTCTGCATTCTCCATAGCAGTTCTTCTTAAGATCCCTCTTGTAAGTCGTTCAACTTCCTCTCGCTGATCATTATCATCTTCCGTCCCCCCTGCTCTCGCTTCTTGAAGTACTTCTAACCAATTCTGCATCATCTCCCTTGCAATGCTACTACGGAGTACACTGGCTGGTATCCCTTCGTTACGTGTACCTGTCTCAACTCCATTCACCCCATCATTGGCTCCTGCCCCGACTTCATTAGTCTGAGGGTTTCCTACTGTCGAGCTATTCGCTGCAACCTGCGCTGGCTTAGGCGTCTCATTCACCTGATTCAAATCCAGCCTCCTTGGCCTAAACTCTGATGCTCTATCTTGTTGCTCCGTTCCTTGTTCAGTACCCTGAACACCTTGTCCTACGTTATTCACCCCTTGGAAACCCCTGCGAAACCGCTCTACTAATGCTCGCACCTGCTCTGGTTGCAGTGTTTCCCTACGCGACGGCGGTGCAGTCTCATTCCTTGTCCCACCATTCACTATATTTTCCAATAACTCCCGCCTGAGGCTAGCTAGAGCCTCTTGGTCCTGAATTTCTACTCTAGCGACTTCATTATTCACTCCTGTATTACGTGACGGCCCCACAGCCTGTCCCCTACTACCTTCAAAATAATGGTGTGTCGGCTCAAATGCCAACTCCTGAACCTGTAGGTCCACCAATCTACGAAGTTCCCTCAGACTTGCCGTTAGTTGTCGATCAGCCTCAGAGCCTCCTGACCCCTCTGTATTAGTACTATTGTGTTGTTGTTGTTTTTGCTGTTGTTGTTGTTGTCGCTGTTGCTGTTGCAAGTTCAACCCTGATGCCCTAGTACGCCCATCTACTGACCTTGAAAGGCCACCTGTTTGTAAATCGACATGCAACCTATCGTCGTCACCTACTGGAGCGACATTATTGTCCCCAACTGGCCAAACATTCGAATCCGAAGCCATTACTGAGATTTCCTACCTCTATGACAGCGACCAATAACAAGTAATCGAATATGAATTTAATAACTTGAAGTCCCTGCTCTATGAACCACCAAATGACTTTCTGCTCTATTGCCTTAGACACTTTAAGATTATACTTATCTTTGCGATGTTAGGTTGAGATAGGTGGCGCAGCTCCTCACCCCCCTCTCGGCAACCGGAAGTACCCGCCTACTGTTGCTCCCGTGGTGAAATCGGTCTTGGCCTGGAGTCCTCAGATCCAATGGTCCAGGCTTTCCACGCGACGAATGTGGTCCAGACAACGGTCCAATAAGCGCACACACAGCAGCAATCCACAGGAAAACAGCCTCCGACATACACGAGTGAACGCACAGTAACGTAGAGTGTGTATAAAATTATACTAGGTGAAAAGCTCAAAATCGACTATAAAAATGGAAAATTGACTAAAATCGTAAATTTTGAAAAATTTGGGACAAAACCCGAAAAAATCCGAAAAAAACCGAAAAAAACGAAAAAAACCGAAACCGGGTAACAGAAAACCGATTCGGTCAGGCCTCCATGTGATATTAAAGGCGGGTTTTACGTCTAGGGTTAGTAATTGTATAATAATTATGATGAAAGTTTAATGGATAATAAAAGTAAGTAAGTACAATGCTAAAATCAGAGAATAAACCGACAGAGTTACGTTCATAAACGGATAAGCATAATGATGATCTTTATTAGTTGTCCATTCATATTTATACAAGTTTGTGGAATCCTTGACTCTACTAAGGAAACAACATGTTTTTCTTTAGGATGTTTCCACGTATCAGTTAAATCACACTCTTTTCCCTTATCACCAAGGCTGTCCTTGGTTAATTATACTTGTTGTTTTTCCCTAAATCCTAACGAATTTAGGACGTTCATCACTGAACGTCACAATATCGTGTAGGCAAAATATTTTAGCATGAACATCATAACAATCTTTGTTGCAATATTGGAATAGTAGCAGACTATAAAACTTGAGCATTCTAAATACTTCCATCGATCAACATTTGATTAAAATATTATTTAATTGAAAGTGGAAATAATTGAAACTGGAAAAACTGATTTCCATCAGAAACGACATCTTTCTGGCAATAGTGGAATTGCAGACTATGAAACCGCATATATTAAATATCGCCAACTATCAACCTTTGAAAAAATTGCATACAATTGAATGTGAAACAAATTGAAACTGAAAAAACTGGTTTTCGTCAGAAACACTATTACTGCATTATTGTGGTTTTTCCAAGCCTTATTCCAAAGTTTGATATGAAATAGGTGAATCTCATTTTTTCAAATTAAGGCCATGGAAGTATTGTTGATAACAGACGCATGTTTGTTATATATCTTGTAGGCAAAATATTTTAGTATGAACATCATAACCATCTTTGTTGCATTATTGAAATAGTAAAAGACTATAAAACTTGCACATAATAAATAATTCCAACGATCATCATTTTTTTAAAATATCATTTAATTGAAAGTGGAAATAATTGAAACTAGAAAAACTGATTCCCATCAGAAACGAATTCTTTGTGGGAATAGTGCAATTGCAGACTATGAAACCGCATATATTAAATAACGCCAACCATCAACCTTTGAAAAAAATTGCATACAATTGAATGTGAAAGTAATTGAAACAAGAAAAACTAGATTTCGTCAGAAACACCTATACTGCATTGTTGTTGTTTTTCCAAGGCGTATTCCATAGTTTGGTATATAATAGTTGAATCTCATTTTTTAAAATTAAGGCCAAGAAAGAATTGTTGATAACAAACGCATGTTTGTTATATATCGTGTAGGCAAAATATTTTAGCATGAACATCATAACAATCTTTGTTGCAATATTGGAATAGTAGCAGACTATAAAACTTGAGCATTCTAAATACTTCCATCGATCAACATTTGATTAAAATATTATTTAATTGATGGTGGAAATAATTGAAACTAGAAAAACTGATTTCCATTAGAAGCAACATCTTTGTGGCAATAGTGGAAATGCCGACTATGAAACCGCATATATTAAATATCGTCAACCATCAACCTTTGAAAAAATTGCATACAATTGAATGTGAAACAAATTGGAACTGGAAAAACTGATTTCCATCAGAAATGACATTATAGTGGAAAAAGTGCACTTGCAAACTATGAAACCGCATTAATTAAATGTCGCCAACCATCAACCTTTGAAAAAAATTACATACAAGTGAATGCGAAACTAATTGAACCTAGAAAAACTGGTTTTTGTCAGAAACACTATTACTGTATTGTTGTTGTTTTCCCAGGCCTTATTCCAAAGTTTGATATGAAATAGTTGAATCTCATTTTTTTTAAATTAAGGCCAAGGGAGTATTGTTGATAACAGACGCATGTTTGTTATATATCTTGTAGGCAAACTAATTTATTATGAACATCATAACCATTTTTGTTGCATTATTGAAACAGTAGAAAACTATAAGCCTTGCGCATAATAATTAATTCCAACGATCAACATTTGTTTAAAATATCATTTAATTGAAAGTGGAAATAATTGAAACTAGAAACACTGATTTCCATCATAAACGAAACGACATCTTTGTGGGAATAGTGAAATTGCAGACTATTAAACCGCATATATTAAATATCACCAACCATCAACCTTTGAAAAAATTGCATACAATTGAATGTGAAACAAATTGGAACTGGAAAAACCGATTTCCATCAGAAATGACATCTTTGTGGAAAAAGTGCACTTGCAAACTATGAAACCGCATTAATTAAATATCGCCAACCATCAACCTTTGAAAAAAATTACATACAATTGCATGTGAAACAAATTGAAACTAGAAAAACTGGATTTCGTCAGAAACACCTATACTGCATTGTTGTGGTTTTTCCAAGGCGTATTCCATAGTTTGATATGAAATAGTTGAATCTCATTTTTTTAAATTAAGGCCAAGAAAGAATTGTTGATAACAGACGCATGTTTGTTATATATCGTGTAGGCAAAATATTTTAGCATGAACATCATTTCAATCTTTGTTGCAATATTGGAATAGTAGCAGAATATAAAACTTGAGCATATTAAATACTTCCATCGATCAACATTTGATTAAAATATTATTTAATTAATGGTGGAAATAATTGAAACTAGAAAAACTGATTTCCGTCAGAAGCAACATCTTTGTGGCAATAGTGGAAATGCAGACTATGAAACCGCAAATAATAAATATCGCCAACCATCAACCTTTGAAAAAAATTGCATACAATTGAATGTGAAACAAATTGAAACTAGAAAAACTGGATTTCGTCAGAAACACTATTACTGTATTGTTGTTGTTTTTCCAAGCCTTATTCCAAAGTTTGATATGAAATAGTTGAATCTCATTTTTTGAAATTAAGGCCAAGGAAGTTTTGTTGATAACAGACGCATGTTTGTTATATATCTTGTAGGCAAAATATTTTAGTATGGACATCATAACCATCTTTGTTGCATCATTGAAACAGTAGAAAACTATAAACCTTGCGCATAATAATTAATTCCAACGATCAACATTTGTTTAAAATATCATTTAATTGAAAGTGGAAATAATTGAAACTGGAAAAACTGATTTCCATCAGAAATGACATCTTTCTGGCAATAGTGGAATTGCAGACTATGAAACCGCATATATTAAATGTCGCCAACTATCATCCTTTGAAAAAATTGCATACAATTATATGTGAAACAAACTGAAACTGGAAAAACTGGTTTTCGTCAGAAACACTATTACTGCATTATTGTGGGTTTTCCAAGCCTTATTCCAAAGTTTGATATGAAATAGGTGAATCTCATTTTTTCAAATTAAGGCCAAGGAAGTATTGTTGATAACAGACGCATATATGTTATATATCTTGTAGGCAAAATATTTAGTATGAACATCATAACCATCTTTGTTGCATTATTGAAATAGTAAAAGACTATAAAACTCTCGCATAATAATTAATTCCAACGATCATCATTTGTTTAAAATATGATTTAATTGAAAGTGTAAATAATTGAAACTAGAAAAACTGATTTCCATCAGAAACGACATCTTTGTGGGAATAGTGCAATTGCAGACTATGAAACCGCATATATTAAATAAAGCCAACCATCAACCTTTGAAAAAAATTGCATACAGTTGAATGTGAAACAAATTGAAACTAGAAAAACTGGATTTCGTCAGAAACACTATTACTGTATTATTGTTGTTTTTCCAAGCCTTATTCCAAAGTTTGATATGAAATAGTTGAATCTCATATTTTTAAATTAAGGCCAAGGAAGTATTGTTGATAACAGACGCATGTTTGTTATATATCTTGTAGGCAAAATATTTTAGTATGAACATCATAACCATCTTTGTTGCATTATTGAAACAGTAGAAAACTATAAACCTTGCGCATAATAATTTATTCCAACGATCAACATTTGTTTAAAATATCATTTAATTGAAAGTGGAAATAATTGAAACTGGAAAAACTGATTTCCTTTAGAAACGACATCTTTCTGGCCATAGTGGAATTGCAGACTATGAAACCGCATATATTAAATATCGCCAACTATCAACCTTTGAAAAAATTGCATACAATTGAATGTGAAACAAATTGAAACTGGAAAAACTGGTTTTTGTCAGAAACACTATTACTGCATTATTGTGGTTTTTCCAAGCCTTATTCCAAAGTTTGATATGAAATAGGTGAATCTCATTTTTTCAAATTAAGGCCATGGAAGTATTGTTGATAACAGACGCATGTTTGTTATATATCTTGTAGGCGAAATATTTTAGTATGAACATCACAACCATCTTTGTTGCATTATTGAAATAGTAAAAGACTATAAAACTTGCGCATAATAAATAATTCCAACGACCATCATTTGTTTAAAATATCATTTAATTGAAAGTGGAAATAATTGAAACTAGAAAAACTGATTTCCATCAGAAACGACATCTTTGTGGGAATAGTGCAATTGCAGACTATGAAACCGCATATATTAAATATCGCCAACCATCAACCTTTGAAAAAAATTGCATACAATTGAATGTGAAAGTAATTGAAACAAGAAAAACTAGATTTCGTCAGAAACACCTATACTGCATTGTTGTTGTTTTTCCAAGGCGTATTCCATAGTTTGATATAAAATAGTTGAATCTGATTTTTTAAAATTAAAGCCAAAAAAGAATTGTTGATAACAGACGCATGTTTGTTATATATCGTATAGGCAAAATATTTTAGCATGAACATCATAACAATCTTTGTTGCAATATTGGAATAGTAGCAGACTATAAAACTTGAGCATATTAAATACTTCCATCGATCAACATTTGATTAAAATATTATTTAATTGATGGTGGAAATAATTGAAACTAGAAAAACTGATTTCCATCAGAAGCAACATCTTTGTGGCAATAGTGGAAATGCAGACTATGAAACCGCAAATATTAAATATCGCCAACCATCAACCTTTGAAAAAAATTGCATACAATTGAATGTGAAACAAATTGAAACTAGAAAAACTGGCTTTGGTCAGAAACACTATTACTGTATTATTGTTGTTTTTCCAAGCCTTATTCCAAAGTTTGATATGAAATAGTTGAATCTCATATTTTTAAATTAAGGCCAAGGAAGTATTGTTGATAACAGACGCATGTTTGTTATATATCTTGTAGGCAAAATATTTTAGTATGAACATTATAACAATCATTGTTGCATTATTGAAACAGTAGAAAACTATAAACCTTGCGCATAATAATTAATTCCAACGATCAACATTTGCTTAAAATATCATTATTTGAGAGTGGAAATAATTGAAACTAGAAAAACTGATTTCCATCAGAAACGACATCTTTCTGGCAATAGTGGAATAACAGACTATGAAACCGCATATATTAAATATCGCCAACCATCAACCTTTGAAAAAATTGCATACAATTGAATGTGAAACAAATTGGAACTGGAAAAACCGATTTCCATCAGAAATGTTATCTTTGTGGAAAAAGTGCACTTGCAAAACTATGAAACCGCATTAATTAAATATCGCCAACCATCAACCTTTGAAAAAAATTACATACAATTGCATGTGAAACAAATTGAAACTAGAAAAACTGGATTTCGTCAGAAACACCTATACTGCATTGTTGTTGTTTTTCCAAGGCGTATTCCATAGTTTGATATGAAATAGTTGAATCTCATTTTTTAAAATTAAGGCCAAGAAAGAATTGTTGATAACAGACGCATGTTTGTTATATATCGTGTAGGCAAAATATTTTAGCATGAACATCTTAACAATCTTTGTTGCAATATTGGAATAGTAGCAGACTATAAAATTTGAGCATAATAAATACTTCCATCGATCAACATTTGATTAAAATATTATTTAATTGATGGTGGAAATAATTGAAACTAGAAAAACTGATTTCCATCAGAAGCAACATCTTTGTGGCAATAGTGGAAATGCAGACTATGAAACCGCAAATATTAAATATCGCCAACCATCAACCTTTGAAAAAAATTGCATACAATTGAATGTGAAACAAATTGAAACTAGAAAAACTGGATTTCGTCAGAAACACTATTACTGTATTGTTGTTGTTTTTCCAAGCCTTATTCCAAAGTTTGATATGAAATAGTTGAATCTCATTTTTTGAAATTAAGGCCAAGGAAGTTTTGTTGATAACAGACGCATGTTTGTTATATATCTTGTAGGCAAAATATTTTAGTATGAACATCATAACCATCTTTGTTGCATTATTGAAACAGTAGAAAACTATAAACCTTGCGCATAATAATTAATTCCAACGATCAACATTTGTTTAAAGTATCATTTAATTGAAAGTGGAAATAATTGAAACTGGAAAAACTGATTTCCATCAGAAACGACATCTTTCTGGCAATAGTGGAATTGCAGACTATGAAACCGCATATATTAAATATCGCCAACTATCAACCTTTGAAAAAATTGCATACAATTGAATGTGAAACAAATTGAAACTGGAAAAACTGGTTTTCGTCAGAAATACTATTACTGCATTATTGTGGTTTTTCCAAGCCTTATTCCAAAGTTTGATATGAAATAGGTGAATCTCATTTTTTCAAATTAAGGCCAAGGAAGTATTGTTGATAACAGACGCATGTTTGTTATATATCTTGTAGGCAAAATATTTTAGTATGAACATCATAACCATCTTTGTTGCATTATTGAAATAGTAAAAGACTATAAAACTTGTGCATAATAAACAATTCCAACGATCAACATTTGTTTAAAATATCATTTAATTGAAAGTGGAAATAATTGAAACTAGAAAAACTGATTTCCATCATAAACGACATCTTTGTGGGAATAGTGCAATTGCAGACTATGAAACCGCATATATTAAATATCGCCAACCATCAAATTTTGAAAAAAATCGCATACAATTGAATGTGAAACTAATTGAAACAAGAAAAACTGGATTTCCTGAGAAACACCTATACTGCATTGTTGTTGTTTTTCCAAGGCGTATTCCAAAGTTTGATATGAAATGGTTGAATCTCATTTTTTAAAATTAAGGCCAAAAAAGAATTGTTGATAACAGACGCATGTTTGTTATATATCGTGTAGGCAAAATATTTTAGCATGAACATCATAACAATCTTTGTTGCAATATTGGAATAGTAGCAGACTATAAAACTTGAGCATATTAAATACTTCCATCGATAAACATTTGATTAAAATATTATTTATTTGATGGTGGAAATAATTGAAACTAGAAAAACTGATTTCCATCAGAAGCAACATCTTTGTGGCAATAGTGGAAATGCAGACTATGAAACCGCAAATATTAAATATCGCCAGCCATCAACCTTTGAAAAAAATTGCATACAATTGAATGTGAAACAAATTGAAACTAGAAAAACTGGATTTCGTCAGAAACACTATTACTGTATTATTGTTGTTTTTCCAAGCCTTATTCCAAAGTTTGATATGAAATAGTTGAATCTCATATTTTTAAATTACGGCCAAGGAAGTATTGTTGATAACAGACGCATGTTTGTTATATATCTTGTAGGCAAAATATTTTAGTATGAACATTATAACAATCATTGTTGCATTATTGAAACAGTAGAAAACTATAAACCTTGCGCATAATAATTAATTCCAACGATCAACATTTGCTTAAAATATCATTATTTGAGAGTGGAAATGATTGAAACTAGAAAAACTGATTTCCATCAGAAACGACATCTTTCTGGCAATAGTGGAATTGCAGACTATGCAACCGCATATATTAAATATCGCCAACCATCAACCTTTGAAAAAAATTGCATACAATTGAATGTGAAATAAATTGGAACTGGAAAACCGATTTCCATCAGAAATGACATCCTTGTGGAAAAAGTGTACTTGCAAACTATGAAACCGCATTAATTAAATGTCGCCAACCATCAACCTTTGAAAAAAATTACATACAATTGCATGTGAAACAAATTGAAACTAGAAAAACTGGATTTCGTCAGAAACACCTAGACTGCATTGTTGTTGTTTTTCCAAGCCTTATTCCAAAGTTTGATATGAAGTGGGTGAATCTCATTTTTTTAAATTAAGGCCAAGAAAGTATTATTTAGAACAGACGCATGTTTGTTATATACCTTGTGGGCAAAATATTTTAGTATGAACATCATAACCATCTTTGATGCATTATTGAAACAGTAGAAAACTATAAACCTTGCACATAATAATTAATTCCAACGATCAACATTTGTTTAAAATATCATTTAATTGAAAGTGGAAATAATTGAAACTAGAAAAACTGATTTCCATCAGAAACGACATCTTTCTGGCAATAGTGGAATTGCAGACTATGAAACAGCATATATTAAATATCGCCAACCATCAACCTTTGAAAAAATTGCATACAATTGAATGTGAAACAAATTGAAACTGGAAAAACTGATTTCCATCAGAAACGACATCTTTGTGGTAAAAGTGCTTTTGCAGACTATGAAACCGCATTAATTAAATGTCGCCAACCATCAACCTTTGAAAAAGATTACATACAAGTGAATGTGAAACTAATTGAAACTAGAAAAACTGGTTTTTGTCAGAAACACTATTACTGTATTGTTGTTGTTTTTCCAAGCCTTATTCCAAACTTTGATATGAAATAGTTGAATCTCATTTTTTTATATTAAGGCCAAGGGAGTATTGTTGATAACAGACGCATGTTTGTTATATATCTTGTAGGCAAACTAATTTATTATGAACATTATAACAATCATTGTTGCATTATTGAAACAGTAGAAAACTATAAATCTTTCGCATAATAATTAATTCCAACGATCAACATTTGTTTAAAATATCATTTAATTGAATGTGGAAATAATTGAAACTAGAAAAACTGATTTCCATCAGAAACGACATCTTTCTGGCAATAGTGGAATTGCAGACTATAAAACAGCATATATTAAATATCGCCAACCATCAACCTTTGAAAAAATTGCATACAATTGAATGTGAAACAAATTGAAACTGGAAAAACTGATTTCCATCAGAAACGACATCTTTGTGGTAAAAGTGCACTTGCAGACTATGAAACCTCATTAATTAAATATCGCCAACCACCAACCTTTGAAAAAATTTACATACAAGTGAATGTGAATCTAATTGAAACTAGAAAAACTAGATTTCGTCAGAAACACCTAGACTGCATTGTTGTTGTTTTTTCAAGCCTTATTCCCAAGTTTGATATGAAATAGTTGAATCTCATTTTTTCATATTAAGGCCAAAGAAGTATTGTTGATAACAGACGCATGCTTGTTATATATCTTGTAGGCAAAATACTTTAGTATGAACATCATAACCATCTTTGTTGCATTATTGAAACAGTAGAAAACTATAAAACTTGCACATAATAATTAATTCCAGCGATCAGCATTTGTTTAAAATATCATTTAATTGAAAGTGGAAATAATTGAAACTGGAGAAACTAATTTCCATTAGAAACGACATCTTTGTGGAAAAAGTGCACTTGCAAACTATGAAACCGCATTAATTGAATATCGCCAACCATCAATCTTTGAAAAAAATTACATACAAGTGAATGTGAAACTAATTGAAATTAGAAAAACTAGATTTCGTCAGAAACACCTAGACTGCATTGTTGTTGTTTTTCCAAGCCTTATTCCAAAGTTTGATATGAAATAGGTGAATCTCATTTTTTCATATTAAGGCCAAGGAAGTATTATTGATAACAGACGCATGTTTGTTATATATCTTGTAGGCAAAATATTTTAGTATGAACATCATAACCATCTTTGTTGCATTATTGAAACAGTAGATAACTATAAAACTTGCGCATAATAATTAATTCCAGCGATCAGCATTTGTTTAAAATATCATTTAATTGAAAGTGGAAATAATTGAAACTGGAAAAACTGATTTCCATCAGAAAAGACATCTTTGTGGCAATAGTGGAATTGCAGACTATGCAACCGCATATATTAAATATCGCCAACCATCAAATTTTGAAAAAAATTGCATACAATTGAATGTGAAACAAATTGAAACTAAAAAACTGATTTCCATCAGAAACGACATCTTTCTGGCAATAGTGGAATTGCAGACTATGAAACCGCATATATTAAATATCGCCAACCATCAACCTTTGAAAAAATTGCATACAATTGAATGTGAAACAAATTGGAACTGGAAAAACTAATTTCCATCAGAAACGACATCTTTGTGGAAAAAAAGCACTTGCAAACTATGAAACCGCATTAATTAAATATCGCCAACCATCAACCTTTGAAAAAAATTACATACAAGTGAATGTGAAACTAATTGAAATTAGAAAAACTAGATTTCGTCAGTAAAACCTAGACTGCATTGTTGTTGTTTTTCCAAGCCTTATTCCAAAGTTTGATATGAAATAGGTGAATCTCATTTTTTCATATTAAGGCCAAGGAAGTATTGTTGATAACAGACGCATGTTTGTTATATATCTTGTAGGCAAAATATTTTAGTATGAACATCATAACCATCTTTGTTGCATTATTGAAATAGTAAAAGACTATAAAACTTGTGCATAATAAACAATTCCAACGATCAACATTTGTTTAAAATATCATTTAATTGAAAGTGGAAATAATTGAAACTAGAAAAACTGATTTCCATCAGAAACGACATCTTTGTGGGAATAGTGCAATTGCAGACTATGAAACCGGATATATTAAATATCGCCAACCATCAACCTTTGAAAAAAATTGCATACAATTGAATGTGAAACTAATTGAAACAAGAAAAACTGGATTTCGTGAGAAACACCTATACTGCATTGTTGTTGTTTTTCCAAGGCGTATTCCAAAGTTTGATATGAAATGGTTGAATCTCATTTTTTAAAATTAAGGCCAAGAAAGAATTGTTGATAACAGACGCATGTTTGTTATATATCGTGTAGCAAAATATTTTAGCATGAACATCATAACAATCTTTGTTGCAATATTGGAATAGTAGCAGACTATAAAACTTGAGCATATTAAATACTTCCATCGCTAAACATTTGATTAAAATATTATTTATTTGATGGTGGAAATAATTGAAACTAAAAAACTGATTTCCATCAGAAACGACATCTTTCTGGCAATAGTGGAATTGCAGACTATGAAACCGCATATATTAAATATCGCCAACCATCAACCTTTGAAAAAAATTGCATACAATTGAATGTGAAACAAATTGAAACTAGAAAAACTGGATTTTGTCAGAAACACTATTACTGTATTGTTGTTGTTTTTCCAAGCCTTATTCCAAAGTTTGATATGAAATAGTTGAATCTCATTTTTTGAAATTAAGGCTAAGGAAGTATTGTTGATAACAGACGCATGTTTGTTATATATCTTGTAGGCAAAATATTTTAGTATGAACATCATAACCATCTTTGTTGCATTATTGAAACAGTAGAAAACTATAAACCTTGCGCATAATAATTAATTCCAACAATCAACATTTGTTTAACATTTTATTAATTGAAAGTGGAAAAACTGATTTCCATCAGAAACGACATCTTTGTGGCAATAGTGGAATTGCAAACTATGAAACCGCATATATTAAATATCGCCAACCACCAACCTTTGAAAAAATTTACATACAAGTGAATGTGAATCTAATTGAAACTAGAAAAACTAGATTTCGTCAGAAACACCTAGACTGCATTGTTGTTGTTTTTTCAAGCCTTATTCCCAAGTTTGATATGAAATAGTTGAATCTCATTTTTTCATATTAAGGCCAAAGAAGTATTGTTGATAACAGACGCATGCTTGTTATATATCTTGTAGGCAAAATACTTTAGTATGAACATCATAACCATCTTTGTTGCATTATTGAAACAGTAGAAAACTATAAACCTTGCGCATAATAATTAATTCCAACAATCAACATTTGTTTAACATTTTATTAATTGAAACTGGAAAAACTGATTTCCATCAGAAACGACATCTTTGTGGCAATAGTGGAATTGCAGACTATGAAACCGCATATATTAAATATCGCCAACCATCAACCTTTGAAAAAATTGCATACAATTGAATGTGAAACAAATTGGAACTGGAAAAACTAATTTCCATCAGAAACGACATCTTTGTGGAAAAAAAAACTTGCAAACTATTAAACCGCATTAATTAAATATCGGCAACCATCAACCTTTGAAAAAATTGCATACAATTGAATGTGAAACAAATTGGAACTGGAAAAACTAATTTCCATCAGAAACGACATCTTTGTGGTAAAATGGCACTTGCAGACTATGAAACCGCATTAATTAAATATCGCCAACCATCAACCTTTGAAAAAATTTACATAGAAGTGAATGTGAAACTAATTGAAACTAGAAAAACTAGATTTCGTCAGAAACACCTAGACTGCATTGTTGTTGTTTTTCAAGCCTTATTCCCAAGTTTGATATGAAATAGGTGAATCTCATTTTTTCATATTAAGGCCAAGGAAGTATTGTTGATAACAGTCGCATGTTTGTT
Organism: Tomocerus qinae; assembly: GCA_020055645.1. NCBI lineage: Eukaryota > Metazoa > Arthropoda > Collembola > Entomobryomorpha > Tomoceridae > Tomocerus > Tomocerus qinae. Next base: position 53,213,041 of record CM034546.1, on the reverse strand, counting down.
ATATATCTTGTAGGCAAAATATTTTAGTATGAACATCATAACCATCTTTGTTGCATTATTGAAACAGTAGAAAACTATAAAACTTGCACATAATAATTAATTCCAGCGATCAGCATTTGTTTAAAATATCATTTAATTGAAAGTGGAAATAATTGAAACTGGAAAAACTGATTTCCATCAGAAACGACATCTTTGTGGTAAAAGTGCACTTGCAGACTATGAAACCGCATTAATTAAATATCGCCAACCATCAACCTTTTAAAAAAACTACATACAATTGCATGTGAAACAAATTGAAACTACAAAAACTAGATTTCGTCAGAAACACCTAGACTGCAGTGTTGTTGTTTTTCCAAGCCTTATTCCAAAGTTTGATATGAAATAAGTGAATCTCATTTTTTCATATTAAGGCCAAGGAAGTATTGTTGATAAAAGACGCATGTTTGTTATACATCTTGTAGGCAAAATATTTTTAGTATGAACATCATAACCATCTTTGTAGCATTATTGAAACAGTAGAAAACCATTAAACTTGCGCATAATAATTAATTCCAACGATCAACATTTGTTTAAAATATCATTTAATTGAAAGTGGAAATAATTGAAACTGGAAAAACTAATTTCCATCAGAAACGACATCTTTGTGGAAAAAGTGCACTTGCAAACTATGTAACCGCATTAATTGAATATCGCCAACCATCAACCTTTGAAAAAAATTACATACAAGTGAATGTGAAACTAATTGAAATTAGAAAAACTAGATTTCGTCAGAAACACCTAGACTGTATTGTTGTTGTTTTTCCAAGCCTTATTCCAAAGTTTGATATGAAATAGGTGAATCTCATTTTTTCATATTAAGGCCAAGGAAGTATTGTTGATAACAGACGCATGTTTGTTATATATCTTGTAGGCAAAATATTTTAGTATGAACATCATAACCATCTTTGTTGCATTATTGAAACAGTAGATAACTATAAAACTTGCGCATAATAATTAATTCCAGCGATCAGCATTTGTTTAAAATATCATTTAATTGAAAGTGGAAATAATTGAAACTGGAAAAACTGATTTCCATCAGAAAAGACATCTTTGTGGCAATAGTGGAATTGCAGACTATGCAACCGCATATATTAAATATCGCCAACCATCAACCTTTGAAAAAAATTGCATACAATTGAATGTGAAACAAATTGAAACTAAAAAAACTGATTTCCATCAGAAACGACATCTTTCTGGCAATAGTGGAATTGCAGACTATGAAACCGCATATATTAAATATCGCCAACCATCAACCTTTGAAAAAATTGCATACAATTGAATGTGAAACAAATTGGAACTGGAAAAACTAATTTCCATCAGAAACGACATCTTTGTGGAAAAAAAAACTTGCAAACTATGAAACCGCATTAATTAAATATCGCCAACCATCAACCTTTGAAAAAATTGCATACAATTGAATGTGAAACAAATTGGAACTGGAAAAACTAATTTCCATAAGAAACGACATCTTTGTGGTAAAATGGCACTTGCAGACTATGAAACCGCATTAATTAAATATCGCCAACCATCAACCTTTGAAAAAATTTACATAGAAGTGAATGTGAAACTAATTGAAACTAGAAAAACTAGATTTCGTCAGAAACACCTAGACTGCATTGTTGTTGTTTTTCAAGCCTTATTCCCAAGTTTGATATGAAATAGGTGAATCTCATTTTTTCATATTAAGGCCAAGGAAGTATTGTTGATAACAGTCGCATGTTTGTTATATATCTTGTAGGCAAAATATTTTAGTATGAACATCATAACCATCTTTGTTGCATTATTGAAACAGTAGAAAACTATAAAACTTGCACATAATAATTAATACCAGCGATCAGCATTTGTTTAAAATATCATTTAATTGAAAGTGGAAATAATTGAAACTGGAAAAACTAATTTCCATCAGAAACGACATCTTTGTGGAAAAAGTGCACTTTCAAACTATGAAACCGCATTAATTAAATATCGCCAACCATCAACCTTTGAAAAAAATTACATACAATTGCATGTGAAACAAATTGAAACTAGAAAAACTGGATTTCGTCAGAAACACCTAGACTGCATTGTTGCATTTTTTCCAAGCCTTATTCCAAAGTTTGATATGAAATAGGTGAATCTCATTTTTTTAAATTAAGGCCAAGGAAGTATTGTTGATAACAGACGCATGTTTGTTATATATCTTGTAGGCAAAATATTTTAGTATGAACATCATAACCATCTTTGTTGCATTATTGAAACAGTAGAAAACTATAAAACTTGCACATAATAATTAATTCCAGCGATCAGCATTTGTTTAAAATATCATTTAATTGAAAGTGGAAATAATTGAAACTGGAAAAACTGATTTCCATCAGAAACGACATCTTTGTGGTAAAAGTGCACTTGCAGACTATGAAACCGCATTAATTAAATATCGCCAACCATCAACCTTTTAAAAAAACTACATACAATTGCATGTGAAACAAATTGAAACTAGAAAAACTAGATTTCGTCAGAAACACCTAGACTGCATTGTTGTTGTTTTTCAAGCCTTATTCCCAAGTTTGATATGAAATAGGTGAATCTCATTTTTTCATATTAAGGCCAAGGAAGTATTGTTGATAACAGTCGCATGTTTGTTATATATCTTGTAGGCAAAATATTTTAGTATGAACATCATAACCATCTTTGTTGCATTATTGAAACAGTAGAAAACTATAAAACTTGCACATAATAATTAATACCAGCGATCAGCATTTGTTTAAAATATCATTTAATTGAAAGTGGAAATAATTGAAACTGGAAAAACTAATTTCCATCAGAAACGACATCTTTGTGGAAAAAGTGCACTTTCAAACTATGAAACCGCATTAATTAAATATCGCCAACCATCAACCTTTGAAAAAAATTACATACAATTGCATGTGAAACAAATTGAAACTAGAAAAACTGGATTTCGTCAGAAACACCTAGACTGCATTGTTGCATTTTTTCCAAGCCTTATTCCAAAGTTTGATATGAAATAGGTGAATCTCATTTTTTTAAATTAAGGCCAAGGAAGTATTGTTGATAACAGACGCATGTTTGTTATATATCTTGTAGGCAAAATATTTTAGTATGAACATCATAACCATCTTTGTTGCATTATTGAAACAGTAGAAAACTATAAAACTTGCACATAATAATTAATTCCAGCGATCAGCATTTGTTTAAAATATCATTTAATTGAAAGTGGAAATAATTGAAACTGGAAAAACTGATTTCCATCAGAAACGACATCTTTGTGGTAAAAGTGCACTTGCAGACTATGAAACCGCATTAATTAAATATCGCCAACCATCAACCTTTTAAAAAAACTACATACAATTGCATGTGAAACAAATTGAAACTACAAAAACTAGATTTCGTCAGAAACACCTAGACTGCAGTGTTGTTGTTTTTCCAAGCCTTATTCCAAAGTTTGATATGAAATAAGTGAATCTCATTTTTTCATATTAAGGCCAAGGAAGTATTGTTGATAAAAGACGCATGTTTGTTATACATCTTGTAGGCAAAATATTTTAGTATGAACATCATAACCATCTTTGTAGCATTATTGAAACAGTAGAAAACCATTAAACTTGCGCATAATAATTAATTCCAACGATCAACATTTGTTTAAAATATCATTTAATTGAAAGTGGAAATAATTGAAACTGGAAAAACTAATTTCCATCAGAAACGACATCTTTGTGGAAAAAGTGCACTTGCAAACTATGTAACCGCATTAATTGAATATCGCCAACCATCAACCTTTGAAAAAAATTACATACAAGTGAATGTGAAACTAATTGAAATTAGAAAAACTAGATTTCGTCAGAAACACCTAGACTGTATTGTTGTTGTTTTTCCAAGCCTTATTCCAAAGTTTGATATGAAATAGGTGAATCTCATTTTTTCATATTAAGGCCAAGGAAGTATTGTTGATAACAGACGCATGTTTGTTATATATCTTGTAGGCAAAATATTTTAGTATGAACATCATAACCATCTTTGTTGCATTATTGAAACAGTAGATAACTATAAAACTTGCGCATAATAATTAATTCCAGCGATCAGCATTTGTTTAAAATATCATTTAATTGAAAGTGGAAATAATTGAAACTGGAAAAACTGATTTCCATCAGAAAAGACATCTTTGTGGCAATAGTGGAATTGCAGACTATGCAACCGCATATATTAAATATCGCCAACCATCAACCTTTGAAAAAAATTGCATACAATTGAATGTGAAACAAATTGAAACTAAAAAAACTGATTTCCATCAGAAACGACATCTTTCTGGCAATAGTGGAATTGCAGACTATGAAACCGCATATATTAAATATCGCCAACCATCAACCTTTGAAAAAATTGCATACAATTGAATGTGAAACAAATTGGAACTGGAAAAACTAATTTCCATCAGAAACGACATCTTTGTGGAAAAAAAAAACTTGCAAACTATGAAACCGCATTAATTAAATATCGCCAACCATCAACCTTTGAAAAAATTGCATACAATTGAATGTGAAACAAATTGGAACTGGAAAAACTAATTTCCATAAGAAACGACATCTTTGTGGTAAAATGGCACTTGCAGACTATGAAACCGCATTAATTAAATATCGCCAACCATCAACCTTTGAAAAAATTTACATAGAAGTGAATGTGAAACTAATTGAAACTAGAAAAACTAGATTTCGTCAGAAACACCTAGACTGCATTGTTGTTGTTTTTCAAGCCTTATTCCCAAGTTTGATATGAAATAGGTGAATCTCATTTTTTCATATTAAGGCCAAGGAAGTATTGTTGATAACAGTCGCATGTTTGTTATATATCTTGTAGGCAAAATATTTTAGTATGAACATCATAACCATCTTTGTTGCATTATTGAAACAGTAGAAAACTATAAAACTTGCACATAATAATTAATACCAGCGATCAGCATTTGTTTAAAATATCATTTAATTGAAAGTGGAAATAATTGAAACTGGAAAAACTAATTTCCATCAGAAACGACATCTTTGTGGAAAAAGTGCACTTTCAAACTATGAAACCGCATTAATTAAATATCGCCAACCATCAACCTTTGAAAAAAATTACATACAATTGCATGTGAAACAAATTGAAACTAGAAAAACTGGATTTCGTCAGAAACACCTAGACTGCATTGTTGCATTTTTTCCAAGCCTTATTCCAAAGTTTGATATGAAATAGGTGAATCTCATTTTTTTAAATTAAGGCCAAGGAAGTATTGTTGATAACAGACGCATGTTTGTTATATATCTTGTAGGCAAAATATTTTAGTATGAACATCATAACCATCTTTGTTGCATTATTGAAACAGTAGAAAACTATAAAACTTGCACATAATAATTAATTCCAGCGATCAGCATTTGTTTAAAATATCATTTAATTGAAAGTGGAAATAATTGAAACTGGAAAAACTGATTTCCATCAGAAACGACATCTTTGTGGTAAAAGTGCACTTGCAGACTATGAAACCGCATTAATTAAATATCGCCAACCATCAACCTTTTAAAAAAACTACATACAATTGCATGTGAAACAAATTGAAACTACAAAAACTAGATTTCGTCAGAAACACCTAGACTGCAGTGTTGTTGTTTTTCCAAGCCTTATTCCAAAGTTTGATATGAAATAAGTGAATCTCATTTTTTCATATTAAGGCCAAGGAAGTATTGTTGATAAAAGACGCATGTTTGTTATACATCTTGTAGGCAAAATATTTTAGTATGAACATCATAACCATCTTTGTAGCATTATTGAAACAGTAGAAAACCATTAAACTTGCGCATAATAATTAATTCCAACGATCAACATTTGTTTAAAATATCATTTAATTGAAAGTGGAAATAATTGAAACTGGAAAAACTAATTTCCATCAGAAACGACATCTTTGTGGAAAAAGTGCACTTGCAAACTATGTAACCGCATTAATTGAATATCGCCAACCATCAACCTTTGAAAAAAATTACATACAAGTGAATGTGAAACTAATTGAAATTAGAAAAACTAGATTTCGTCAGAAACACCTAGACTGCATTGTTGTTGTTTTTCAAGCCTTATTCCCAAGTTTGATATGAAATAGGTGAATCTCATTTTTTCATATTAAGGCCAAGGAAGTATTGTTGATAACAGTCGCATGTTTGTTATATATCTTGTAGGCAAAATATTTTAGTATGAACATCATAACCATATTTGTTGCATTATTGAAACAGTAGAAAACTATAAAACTTGCACATAATAATTAATTCCAGCGATCAGCATTTGTTTAAAATATCATTTAATTGAAAGTGGAAATAATTGAAACTGGAAAAACTAATTTCCATCAGAAACGACATCTTTGTGGAAAAAGTGCACTTTCAAACTATGAAACCGCATTAATTAAATATCGCCAACCATCAACCTTAGAAAAAATTTACATACAATTGCATGTGAAACAAATTGAAACCAGAAAAACTGGATTTCGTCAGAAACACCTAGACTGCATTGTTGTTGTTTTTCCAAGCCTTATTCCAAAGTTTGATATGAAATAGGTGAATCTCATTTTTTTAAATTAAGGCCAAGGAAGTATTGTTGATAACAGACGCATGTTTGTTATATATCTGGTAGGCAAAATATTTTAGTATGAACATCATAACCATCTTTGTTGCATTATTGAAACAGTAGAAAACTATAAAACTTGCACATAATAATTAATTCCAGCGATCAGCATTTGTTTAAAATATCATTTAATTAAAAGTGGAAATAATTGAAACTGGAAAAACTGATTTCCATCAGAAACGACATCTTTGTGGTAAATGTGCACTTGCAGACTATGAAACCGCATTAATTAAATATCGCCAACCATCAACCTTTTAAAAAAACTACATACAATTGCATGTGAAAAAAATTGAAACTACAAAAACTAGATTTCGTCAGAAACACCTAGACTGCATTGTTGTTGTTTTTCCAAGCCTTATTCCAAAGTTTGATATAAAATAAGTGAATCTCATTTTTTCATATTAAGGCCAAGGAAGTATTGTTGATAAAAGACGCATGTTTGTTATACATCTTGTAGGCAAAATATTTTAGTATGAACATCATAACCATCTTTGTAGCATTGTTGAAACAGTAGAAAACTATAAACCTTGCGCATAATAATTAATTCCAACGATCAACATTTGTTTAAAATATCATTTAATTGAAAGTGAAAATATATGAAACTTTAAAAACTGATTTCAATCAGAAACGACATCTTTAAGGCAATAGTGGAATTGCAGACTATGCAACCGCATATATTAAATATCGCCAACCATCAACCTTTGAAAAAAATTGCATACAATTGAATGTGAAACAAATTGAAACTAAAAAAACTGATTTCCATCAGAAACGACATCTTTCTGGCAATAGTGGAATTGCAGACTATGAAACCGCATATATTAAATATCGCCAACCATCAACCTTTGAAAAAATTGCATACAATTGAATGTGAAACAAATTGGAACTGGAAAAACTAATTTCCATCAGAAACGACATCTTTGTGGAAAAAAAGCACTTGCAAACTATGAAACCGCATTAATTAAATATCGCCAACCATCAACCTTTGAAAAAAATTACATACAAGTGAATGTGAAGCTAATTGAAATTAGAAAAACTAGATTTCGTCAGAAACACCTAGACTGCATTGTTGTTGTTTTTCCAAGCCTTATTCCAAAGTTTGATATGAAATAGGTGAATCTCATTTTTTCATATTAAGGCCAAGGAAGTATTGTTGATAACAGACGCATGTTTGTTATATATCTTGTAGGCAAAATATTTTAGTATGAACATCATAACCATCTTTGTTGCATTATTGAAATAGTAAAAGACTATAAAACTTGTGCATAATAAACAATTCCAACGATCAACATTTGTTTAAAATATCATTTAATTGAAAGTGGAAATAATTGAAACTAGAAAAACTGATTTCCATCAGAAACGATATCTTTGTGGGAATAGTGCAATTGCAGACTATGAAACCGCATATATTAAATATCGCCAACCATCAACCTTTGAAAAAAATTGCATACAATTGAATGTGAAACTAATTGAAACAAGAAAAACTGGATTTCGTGAGAAACACCTATACTGCATTGTTGTTGTTTTTCCAAGGCGTATTCCAAAGTTTGATATGAAATGGTTGAATCTCATTTTTTAAAATTAAGGCCAAGAAAGAATTGTTGATAACAGACGCATGTTTGTTATATATCGTGTAGCAAAATATTTTAGCATGAACATCATAACAATCTTTGTTGCAATATTGGAATAGTAGCAGACTATAAAACTTGAGCATATTAAATACTTCCATCGCTAAACATTTGATTAAAATATTATTTATTTGATGGTGGAAATAATTGAAACAAAAAACTGATTTCCATCAGAAACGACATCTTTCTGGCAATAGTGGAATTGCAGACTATGAAACCGCATATATTAAATATCGCCAACCATCAACCTTTGAAAAAAATTGCATACAATTGAATGTGAAACTAATTGAAACAAGAAAAACTGGATTTCGTGAGAAACACCTATACTGCATTGTTCTTGTTTTTCCAAGGCGTATTCCAAAGTTTGATATGAAATGGTTGAATCTCATTTTTTAAAATTAAGGCCAAGAAAGAATTGTTGATAACAGACGCATGTTTGTTATATATCGTGTAGCAAAATATTTTAGCATGAACATCATAACAATCTTTGTTGCAATATTGGAATAGTAGCAGACTATAAAACTTGAGCATATTAAATACTTCCATCGCTAAACATTTGATTAAAATATTATTTATTTGATGGTGGAAATAATTGAAACAAAAAACTGATTTCCATCAGAAACGACATCTTTCTGGCAATAGTGGAATTGCAGACTATGAAACCGCATATATTAAATATCGCCAACCATCAACCTTTGAAAAAAATTGCATACAATTGAATGTGAAACAAATTGAAACTAGAAAAACTGGATTTCGTCAGAAACACTATTACTGTATTGTTGTTGTTTTTCCAAGCCTTATTCCAAAGTTTGATATGAAATAGTTGAATCTCATTTTTTTAAATTAAGGCCAAGGAAGTATTGTTGATAACAGACGCATGTTTGTTATATATCTTGTAGGCGAAACTTTTTAGTATGAACATCATAACCATCTTTGTTGCATTATTGAAACAGTAGAAAACTATAAACCTTGCGCATAATAATTAATTCCAACGATCAACATTTGTTTAACATTTTATTAATTGAAAGTGGAAATAATTGAAACTGGAAAAACTGATTTCCATCAGAAACGACATCTTTGTGGCAATAGTGGAATTGCAGACTATGAAACCGCATATATTAAATATCGTCAACCATCAACCTTTGAAAAAATTGCATACAATTGAATGTGAAACAAATTGGAACTGGAAAAACTGAGTTCCATCAGAAATGACATCTTAGTGGAAAAAGTGCACTTGCAAACTATGAAACCGCATTAATTAAATGTCGCCAACCATCAACCTTTGAAAAAAATTACATACAAGTGAATGTGAAACTAATTGAAACTAGAAAAACTGGTTTTTGTCTAAAACACTATTACTGTATTGTTGTTGTTTTTCCAAGCCTTATTCCAAAGTTTGATATAAAATAGTTGAATCTCATTTTTTTAAATTAAGGCCAAGGACGTATTGTTGATAACAGACGCATGTTTGTTATATATCTTGTAGGGAAAATATTTTAGTATGAACATTATAACAATCATTGTTCCATTATTGAAACAGTAGAAAACTATAAATCTTGCGCATAATAATTAATTTCAACGATCAGCATTTGTTTAAAATATCATTTAATTGAAAGTGGAAATAATTGAAACTGGAATAACTGATTTCCATTAGAAACGACATCTTTGTGGCAATAGTACAATTACAGACTATGAAACCGCATATATTAAATATCGCCAACCATCAAATTTTGAAAAAAATTGCATACAATTGAATGTGAAACAAATTGAAACTGGAAAAACTGATTTCCAACAGAAACGCCATCATTGTAGCAATAGTGCAATTGCAGACTATGAAACCGCATTAATTAAATATCGCCAACCCTCAACCTTTGAAAAAAATTGCATACAATTGAATGTGAAACTAATTGAAAAAAGAAAAACTGGATTTCGTCAGAAACACCTAGACTGCATTGTTGTTGTTTTTCCAAGCCTTATTTCAAAGTTTGATATGAAATAGGTGAATCTCATTTTTTTAAATTAAGGCCAAGGAAGTATTGTTGATAACAGACGCATGTTTGTTATATATCTTGTAGGCAAAATATTTTAGTATGAACATCATAACCATCTTTGTTGCATTATTGAAACAGTAGAAAACAATAAAACTTGCGCATAATAATTAATTCCAGCGATCAGCATTTGTTTAAAATATCATTTAATTGAAACTGGAAATAATTGAAACTGGAAATAATTGAAACTGGAAAAACTGATTTCCATCAGAAACGACATCTTTCAGGCAATAGTGGAATTGCAGACTATGAAACCGCATATATTAAGTATCGCCAACCATCAAACTTTGAAAAAAATTGCATACAATTGAATGTGAAACAAATTGAAACTGGAAAAACTGATTTCCATCAGAAACGACATCTTTGTGGTAAAAGTGCACTTGCTGACTATGAAACCGCATTAATTAAATATCGCCAACCATCAACCTTTGAAAAAAAGTACATACAATTGAATGGGAAACTAATTGAAACTAGAAAAACTGGTTTTTGTTTGAAACACTATTACTGTATTGTTGTTGTTTTTCCAAGCCTTATTCCAAAGTTTGATATGAAATAGTTGAATCTCATTTTTTTAAATTAAGGCCGAGGAAGTATTGTTGATAACAGACGCATGTTTGTTATATATCTTGTAGGCAAAATATTTTAGTATGAACATTATAACAATCATTGTTCCATTATTGAAATAGTAGAAAACTATAAATCTTGCACATAATAATTAATTCCAATGATCAACATTTGTTTAAAATATCATTAATTGAAAGTGGAAATAATTGAAACTAGAAAAACTGATTTCCATCAGAAACGACATCTTTCTGGCAATAGTGGAATTGCAGACTATGAAACCATATATATTAAATATAAACATTGAATACAATTGAATGCGAAACAAACTGAAACTGGAAAAACTGGTTTTCGTCAGAAACACTATTACTGTATTGTTGTTGTTTTTCCAAGCCTTATTCCAAAGTTTGATATGAAATAGTTGAATCTCATTTTTGGAAATTAAGGCCAAGGAAGTATTGTTGATAACAGACGCATGTTTGTTATATATCTTGTAGGCAAAATAATTTATTATGAACATTATAACAATCATTGTTCCATTATTGAAACAGTAGAAAACTATAAATATTGCGCATAATAATTAATTCCAACGATCAACATTTGTTTAACATATTATTAATTAAAAGTGGAAATAATTGAAACTAGAAAAACTGATTTCCATCAGAAACGACATCTTTCTGGCAATAGTGGAATTGCAGACTATGAAACCGCATATATTAAATATCGCCAACCATCAACCTTTGAAAAAAAACTACATACAATTGCATGTAAAACAAATTGAAACTAGAAAAACTAGATTTCGTCAGAAACACCTAAACTGCATTGTTGTTGTTTTTCCAAGCCTTATTCCAAAGTTTGATATGAAATATGTGAATCTCATTTTTTCATATTAAGTCCAAGTAAGTATTGTTGATAACAGACGCAAGTTTTTTATATATCGTGTAATCAAAATATTTTAGTATGAACATCATAACCATCTTTGTTGCATTATTGAAACAGTAGAAAACTATAAAACTTGCGCATAATAATTAATTCCAGCGATCAGCATTTGTTTGAAATATCATTTAATTGAAACTGGAAATAATTGAAACTGGAAAAACTGATTTCCATCAGAAACGACATCTTTCTGGCAGTAGTGGAATTGCAGACTATGAAACCGCATATATTAAATATCGCCAACCATCAACCTTTGAAAAAAATTGCATTCAATTGAATGTGAAACAAATTGAAACTGGAAAAACTGATTTCTATCAGAAACGACATCTTTGTGGTAAAAGTGCACTTGCAGGCTATGAAACCGCATTAATTAAATATCGCCAACCATCAACCTTTGAAAAAAAGTACATACAATTGAATGTGAAACTAATTGAAACTAGAAAAACTGGTTTTTGTCTGAAACACTATTACTGTATTGTTGTTGTTTTTCCAAGCCTTATTCCAAAGTTTGATATGAAATAGTTGAATCTCATTTTTTTAAATTAAGGCCGAGGAAGTATTGTTGATAACAGACGCATGTTTGTTATATATCTTGTAGGCAAAATAATTTATTATGAACATTATAACAATCATTGTTCCATTATTGAAACTGTAGAATACTATAAATCTTGCGCATGATAATTAATTCCAATGATCGACATTTGTTTAAAATATCATTAATTGAAAGTGGAAATAATTGTAACTAGAAAAACTGATTTCCATCAGAAACGACATCTTTCTGGCAATAGTGGAATTGCAGACTATGAAACCATATATATTAAATATAAACATTGCATACAATTGAATGTGAAACAAATTGAAACTGGAAAAACTGGTTTTCGTCAGAAACACTATTACTGTATTCTTATTGTTTTTCCAAGCCTTATTCCAAAGTTAGATATGAAATAGTTGAATCTCATTTTTTTAAATTAAGGCCAAGGAAGTATTGTTGATAACAGACGGATGTTTGTTATATATCTTGTAGGCAAAATAATTTATTATGAACATTATAACAATCATTGTTCCATTATTGAAACAGTAGAAAACTATAAAACTTGCGCATAATAATTAATTCCAGCGATCAGCATTTGTTTAAAATATCATTTAATTGAAACTGGAAATAATTGAAACTGGAAAAACTGATTTCCATCAGAAATGACATATTTGAGGTAAAAGTGCACTTGCAGACTATGAAACCGCATTAATTAAATATCGCCAACCATCAACCTTTGAAAAAAAGTACATACAATTGAATGTGAAACTAATTGAAACAAGAAAAACTGGTTTTTGTTTGAAACACTATTACTGTATTGTTGTTGTTTTTCCAAGCCTTATTCCAAAGTTTGATATGAAATAGTTGAATCTCATTTTTTTAAATTAAGGCCAAGGAAGTATTGTTGATAACAGACGCATGTTTGTTATATATCTTGTAGGTAAAATATTTTAGTATGAACATTATAACAATCATTGTTCCATTATTGAAACAGTAGAAAACTATAAATCTTGCGCATAATAATTAATTCCAACGATCAACATTTGTTTAACATATTATTAATTGAAAGTGGAAATAATTGAAACTAGAAAAATTGATTTCCATCAGAAACGACATCTTTCTGGCAATAGTGGAATTGCAGACTATGAAACCGCATATATTAAATATCACCAACCATCAAACTTTGAAAAAAACTACATACAATTGCATGTGAAACAAATTGAAACTACAAAAACTAGATTTCATCAGAAACACCTAGACTGCATTGTTGTTGTTTTTCCAAGCCTTATTCCAAAGTTTGATATGAAATAGGTGAATCTCATTTTTTCATATTAAGGCCAAGGAAGTATTGTTGATAACAGACGCATGTTTGTTATACATCTTGTAGGAAAAATATTTTAGTATGAACATCATAACCATCTTTGTTGCATTATTGAAACAGTAGAAAACTATAAACCTTGCGAATAATAATTAATTCCAACGATCAACATTTGTTTAAAATATCATTTAATTGAAAGTGGAAATAATTGAAACTAGAAAAATTGATTTCCATCAGAAACGACATCTTTCTGGCAATAGTGGAATTGCAGACTATGAAACCGCATATATTAAATATCACCAACCATCAAACTTTGAAAAAAACTACATACAATTGCATGTGAAACAAATTGAAACTACAAAAACTAGATTTCATCAGAAACACCTAGACTGCATTGTTGTTGTTTTTCCAAGCCTTATTCCAAAGTTTGATATGAAATAGGTGAATCTCATTTTTTCATATTAAGGCCAAGGAAGTATTGTTGATAACAAACGCATGTTTATTATACATCTTGTAGGAAAAATATTTTAGTATGAACATCATAACCATATTTGTTGCATTATTGAAACAGTAGAAAACTATAAACCTTGCGCATAATAATTAATTCCAACGATCAACATTTGTTTAAAATATCATTTAATTGAAAGTGGAAATAATTGAAACTAGAAAAACTGATTTCCATCAGAAACGACATCTTTCTGGCAATAGTGGAATTGCAGACTATGAAACCGCATATATTAAATATAAACATTGCATACAATTGAATGTGAAACAAATTGAAACTGGAAAAACTGGTTTTCGTCAGAAACACTATTACTGTATTGTTGTTGTTTTTCCAAGCCTTATTCCAAAGTTTGATATGAAATAGTTGAATCTCATTTTTTAAATTAAGGCCGAGGAAGCATGTTGATAACATACGCATGTTTGTTATATATCTTGTAGGCAAAATATTTTAGTATGAACATTATAACAATCATTGTTCCATTATTGAAACTGTAGAATACTATAAATCTTGCGCATAATAATTAATTCCAATGATCGACATTTGTTTAAAATATCATTAATTGAAAGTGGAAATAATTGAAACTAGAAAAACTGATTTCCATCAGAAACGACATCTTTCTGGCAATAGTGGAATTGCAGACTATGAAACCATATATATTAAATATAAACATTGCATACAATTGAATGTGAAACAAATTGAAACTGGAAAAACTGGTTTTCGTCAGAAACACTATTACTGTATTGTTATTGTTTTTCCAAGCCTTGTTCCAAAGTTAGATATGAAATAGTTGAATCTCATTTTTTTAAATTAAGGCCAAGGAAGTATTGTTGATAACAGACGCATGTTTGTTATATATCTTGTAGGCAAAATAATTTATAATGAACATTATAACAATCATTGTTCCATTATTGAAACAGTAGAAAACTATAAATCTTGCGCATAATAATTAATTCCAACGATCAACATTTGTTTAAAATATCATTAGTTGAGAGTGGAAATAATTGAAACTAGAGAAACTGATTTCCATCAGAAACGACATCTTTCTGGCAATAGTGGAATTGCAGACTATGAAACCGCATATATTAAATATCGCCAACCATCAACCTTTGAAAAAAAACTACATACAATTGCATGTGAAACAAATTGAAACTAGAAAACTAGATTTCGTCAGAAACACCTAAACTGCATTGTTGTTGTTTTTCCAAGCCTTATTCCAAAGTTAGATATGAAATAGTTGAATCTCATTTTTTCATATTAAGGCCAAGTAAGTATTGTTGATAACAGACGGATGTTTGTTATATATCTTGTAGGCAAAATAATTTATTATGAACATTATAACAATCATTGTTCCATTATTGAAACAGTAGAAAACTATAAAACTTGCGCATAATAATTAATTCCAACGATCAGCATTTGTTTAAAATATCATTTAATTGAAAGTGGAAATAATTGAAACTGGAAAAACTGATTTCCATCAGAAATGACATCTTTGAGGTAAAAGTGCACTTGCAGACTATGAAACCGCATTAATTAAATATCGCCAACCATCAATCTTTGAAAAAAAGTACATACAATTGAATATGAAACTAATTGAAACAAGAAAAACTGGTTTTTGTTTGAAACACTATTACTGTATTGTTGTTGTTTTTCCAAGCCTTATTCCAAAGTTTGATATGAAATAGTTGAATCTCATTTTTTTAAATTAAGGCCAAGGAAGTATTGTTGATAACAGACGCATGTTTGTTATATATCTTGTAGGTAAAATATTTTAGTATGAACATTATAACAATCATTGTTCCATTATTGAAACAGTAGAAAACTATAAATCTTGCGCATAATAATTAATTCCAACGATCAACATTTGTTTAACATATTATTAATTGAAAGTGGAAATAATTGAAACTAGAAAAATTGATTTCCATCAGAAACGACATCTTTCTGGCAATAGTGGAATTGCAGACTATGAAACCGCATATATTAAATATCACCAACCATCAAACTTTGAAAAAAACTACATACAATTGCATGTGAAACAAATTGAAACTACAAAAACTAGATTTCATCAGAAACACCTAGACTGCATTGTTGTTGTTTTTCCAAGCCTTATTCCAAAGCTTGATATGAAATAGGTGAATCTCATTTTTTCATATTAAGGCCAAGGAAGTATTGTTGATAACAGACGCATGTTTGTTATACATCTTGTAGGAAAAATATTTTAGTATGAACATCATAACCATCTTTGTTGCATTATTGAAACAGTAGAAAACTATAAACCTTGCGAATAATAATTAATTCCAACGATCAACATTTGTTTAAAATATCATTTAATTGAAAGTGGAAATAATTGAAACTAGAAAAATTGATTTCCATCAGAAACGACATCTTTCTGGCAATAGTGGAATTGCAGACTATGAAACCGCATATATTAAATATCACCAACCATCAAACTTTGAAAAAAACTACATACAATTGCATGTGAAACAAATTGAAACTACAAAAACTAGATTTCATCAGAAACACCTAGACTGCATTGTTGTTGTTTTTCCAAGCCTTATTCCAAAGTTTGATATGAAATAGGTGAATCTCATTTTTTCATATTAAGGCCAAGGAAGTATTGTTGATAACAGACGCATGTTTGTTATACATCTTGTAGGAAAAATATTTTAGTATGAACATCATAACCATATTTGTTGCATTATTGAAACAGTAGAAAACTATAAACCTTGCGCATAATAATTAATTCCAACGATCAACATTTGTTTAAAATATCATTTAATTGAAAGTGGAAATAATTGAAACTAGAAAAACTGATTTCCATCAGAAACGACATCTTTCTGGCAATAGTGGAATTGCAGACTATGAAACCGCATATATTAAATATAAACATTGCATACAATTGAATGTGAAACAAATTGAAACTGGAAAGACTGGTTTTCGTCAGAAACACTATTACTGTATTGTTGTTGTTTTTCCAAGCCTTATTCCAAAGTTTGATATGAAATAGTTGAATCTCATTTTTTAAATTAAGGCCGAGGAAGCATGTTGATAACATACGCATGTTTGTTATATATCTTGTAGGCAAAATATTTTAGTATGAACATTATAACAATCATTGTTCCATTATTGAAACTGTAGAATACTATAAATCTTGCGCATAATAATTAATTCCAATGATCGACATTTGTTTAAAATATCATTAATTGAAAGTGGAAATAATTGAAACTAGAAAAACTGATTTCCATCAGAAACGACATCTTTCTGGCAATAGTGGAATTGCAGACTATGAAACCATATATATTAAATATAAACATTGCATACAATTGAATGTGAAACAAATTGAAACTGGAAAAACTGGTTTTCGTCAGAAACACTATTACTGTATTGTTATTGTTTTTCCAAGCCTTATTCCAAAGTTAGATATGAAATAGTTGAATCTCATTTTTTTAAATTAAGGCCAAGGAAGTATTGTTGATAACAGACGCATGTTTGTTATATATCTTGTAGGCAAAATAATTTATTATGAACATTATAACAATCATTGTTCCATTATTGAAACAGTAGAAAACTATAAATCTTGCGCATAATAATTAATTCCAACGATCAACATTTGTTTAAAATATCATTAGTTGAGAGTGGAAATAATTGAAACTAGAGAAACTGATTTCCATCAGAAACGACATCTTTCTGGCAATAGTGGAATTGCAGACTATGAAACCGCATATATTAAATATCGCCAACCATCAACCTTTCAAAAAACGACATACAATTGCATGTGAAACAAATTGAATCTACAAAAACTAGATTTCGTCAGAAACACCTAGACTGCATTGTTGTTGTTTTTCCAAGCCTTATTCCAAAGTTTGATATGAAATAAGTGAATCTCATTTTTTTAAATTAAGGCCAAGGAAGTATTGTTGATAACAGACGCATGTTTGTTATATATCTTGTAGGCAAAATAATTTATTATGAACATTATAACAATCATTGTTCCATTATTGAAACAGTAGAAAACTATAAATCTTGCGCATAATAATTAATTCCAACGATCAACATTTGTTTAAAATATCATTAATTGAAAGCGGAAATAATTGAAACTAGAAAAACTGATTTCCATCAGAAACAACATCTTTGTGGCAATAGTGGAATTGCAGACTATGAAACCGATGACACACTGACCAATTATTATATTAAGCATAAAAAATTCCCGTGGATTTTCTTTTTCAATAAGAGGCGGACATTTTTCTTCCCTGGACTCTCTTTTCTGCTGTCAACGTGCACACAGCCTATCCGCCCCAGTGGCTTTATCAGCGAAAATCAACATTTCGACTAAAGTAATAAAGTTTACTACTGACGTTAAATGTACAGTCGCTTTAATTAAAAATAAAATACATTCCAGTACATAAACCATAGTGTTAACCATCTCTTTGACATGATTCTGAGAGTGACGTGTAGCAAATAAACAAGCATTCACATCATTCTGACAATGTTATATCGTCTGCCTAACATTACTAAGTAACAAGCCATTTCATCATGACTGCTACAAAGTAACAAACCATTTTACCATGGCTGAGACAAAGTAACAAACCATTTTATCATGACCGCGACACCGCGACAATGTAACAAACCATTTTATCATGACCGCGACAATGTAACAAACCATTGTATCAGGAGTTAGGTTAGGACCAATGTAGGGAAATGGGACTTATATTTATTTTTTGGGACAGAGCGGCTGAATTTAGCGTCAGATTGAAGTAGGTAGAACAATTTTGAAATATAAATAGATGTAATTTTTTAATGAAGAATAAGTAAGGAAAGGGGGCGTTTTTCTAGAAATCTCTCGGTGCGGACAACACCGTCGAGATGTAAGTCGGGCCCGAGTCAAGAGGTAAGTGATCGTAGAAAAGTAAGTTCAGTTAAGTTTACGGATGAAATTAGATAATGATTAGCATAGGTAGATAAGGTAGGATAGAATAGGTAGGTAGTAATAGCAGTAGTGGCAATGGGACACAATTCCAAGAAAGACAAAGATAGTAGTGGCGACATTCAGATTTAGTCAAATCTGACTGATGGGGCATTTGTCACTGAGAATGCAAAGTTAGTTTGCTTTCTCCCAATGCTATCCCATATTAACTGTCACTAGACTTGTTAGGATGCTGATAAATTTCACTGATGGTTTTTTTGAATACTGACATATTATATTGTCATCGGAGGTACTTTGGAACTATTTAAACTTTCCATACTACTGTCATATTATTTCTCTCACTATAAGCCTATGTACCCGAAGTCTGATGAGACATCAGGACAAGTAAAAATACTATATACGGGCGCCATATCGTCTGCCTAATATTACAATGTAACAAGCCATTTGATCATTGCTGCTACAAAGTAACAAACCATTTCATCATGGCTGAGACAAAGTAACAAACCATTTCATCATGGCTGCGCCAATGTAACAAACCTAACTCCTGATACATTGGTTTGTTACATTGTCTCAGCCATGATAAAATGGTTTGTTACTTTGTCTCAGCCATGATGAAATGGTTTGTTACTTTGTAGCAGCCATGATCAAATGGCTTGTTACATTGTAATATTAGGCAGACGATATGTTCAAACCGGCACATTACTTGCGCTATGGGACTCGGAGAGTTTTACTTTTGGAAGTTCTTAGTTCGACATAGTTGCTCATTGTGGCACACTCCTTGTCTACAACAATTTAGTGAAAACAAGAATAAGGACGGTACTTTACATGGTGTTTTGCATTTAGTAAAATGTATATTTAACTGTTTAAATAAAATGAACTTACTCTTGAATATAATATTATACATTGTAAGAGAAGCCGCTAGCCATTCTTCCATTACCAATACAACAATATTAAATATCATTCTATCATCAACATCAAACTACAAAAATAATAAAAACCCACTTTATAGCAGAGTTGCGGTATCCGGATAATTACGCTGGAGTAAACCTGAGGGAAAAATTTTAAAAATCGCGCCATGAATTACACAGGGGATACCTATACTCAATTTCGAGAGACCTAACCTAACCTAATTAAAACAATAACATTGATAGGTTAGGATTTACTCTCTGGTTTACCCGAGCCGACAAATTGGATAAAATGATTTTTGTCCACTGGAAAAAATGAATTTATCCGGACAAAATGGATATGTGTAGTAGACGAAAAGGTTTTGTCCTGTGCTTAATAGAAATCTTGGTAACTATAATATGGCTTTGTAAACTACTATGCAAAAGCAAAGGAATCTATAGCTGATAACGTTTACACTAACTGTGTCGAATTAAAATTAAAACTTTTCCCCTTAACTCCATTATCTTTTTATTAATTCCGCAAACCGTTACTTCTAAATCTTTCCTCTTAAATGAACCAATGAGTTTAAATCAGCAGGATGACAGTAATTTTTTCAACAATTAACTATAATGCGATATTTCTCATACATGTATTCCTAAATTATTGGTGAAAATATGAATGTAAATGTTACGAGAACTACTCAATCGCAGTTCTATTACGGTCAAATTGACACGACATGAACAGACGTACAAATCACGTTGTAGTGAGGCCATTAAGGAGAAAATATATTGTTTGAAACTTTATTCATTAAAATTCTTTTAATATAAAGGTGTACAAACAGATTACTGACAAAATTAGTTGTGATCATCAGCAATACAATAACAGCAAGAAATAAACCAATAGACGCCATCGGATTTTATTGCATTTGGATTTAAAAATCTAGGCTAAGAAGACAGGTAATTGTGTAGTAGACAATGTTACTAAAGATTTCGATCACCGTATATTTCTTGAAATAAAAGAACACTCCAATGTTAATTGTCAAGCACCTGAAAGAAGCAAATTCACGCCGAATGGCTCCGTCTCCTACTACGGACCACACCCGCTTCAATTCTACAGTTTTTAAATATAACTGACTCGCCATTGGAAATAAAATTGCTTCCAAAATGAAAATAAATACGGCTACGGAAGGCATTAACAGATATAGGGGCATTTTAAATACAGGATACAATTTCATAGTGCCGTAATTACAAAATAAATTGATTATATTTGTTGCGAAGGCAACAAATATCATACATTTGTTAAACATGTCACATATTATAATCTGATATCGATAGAACTTCAATAAGCGAACGAAATGTAATCCTACGACAAAGCGAGATTTTACAATTTGTACATTTGAATTACGTAAATATTGAAGCCATTTAATTGTAGAATTTAAATAGAAAATGTAAATAATAAGAATAATTAGCATAGAAAAACCACCAAAAGGTACCTTAATTCCCATATAAATAAAAACTCCAAGTTTTGCAAAAACTCCGTTATAGTGATTCGGAAAAAAGTAACTTAGAAGCGGGTAATATGAATGCAATTCCAAAACAGCCGCAATGACTACCAACATTGCACCGCCGCCGGATAACAAAGGAAACGCCAACTTTAAAGTCCATCCAAGTACGTCAAACGATTTTTTTGGTTGAAATTCCGGTAAAGCTGTTGAAAAAGAAATTTAGATGTTAAATATTTTTTAAGGACAGCAAGATCAAAATAAAATTCTTTTTTCAAAAGCGGTAGTGAATTAAACATTAAAAATCCGAGTCCAAATGTCCGACAAAAATTACTATCCCAGCGATCCTGTTTATAATGAACCATGTATTTAAGTTGGCTAAAGAACACAACTTGCCTAATCTATGGGCATATTTTCGTAAGCTACGTAATAATGTTAACATTAGTGTTCGTAAAGCAAAGCGTAACTTTTACCATAATGAGTTCAATAAATCCAAAGAATCCTCTCACATGCATGCTACTTACAAAGCTTTGACAAATACAAATGTAGTGAAAACTACTTATAATGAATTATTGGTGGATGACAAAGTACTAGCGAATAAGGATGATATTACTGAATGCTTTATTAAAACGTTCTCTTTAAATCACAGTAATAGTAATGTAGAGCTATCTACATTCTGGAACTCTCTAAAAATTGAGGATAAAATAATATTTACGGAGGAAAATGTCCTCAAGAAGTTAATAAGCATAAAAGCTTCGGACACAGGTAAAGCTGAAATGCCTGCAAAGCTAATCAAACTCCTTGCTGATAAACTAGTCCCTTATATAACTAAAATATTAAATTCAGCCATTAGTAGTGGAATTTTTCCAAGGCAGTGGAAGCATGCTGTTGCAACTCCGGTTCTGAAACCTGGTGGGAATAAAACAGATCCCAGTTCATATCGTCTGATATCGATCATTCCCTATCTTGGAAAAATATTTGAATCACTAATAGCTGACGAGCTAAATATATTTTTAATTCGATCTGGATACTCATTTAAATACCAGTATGGCTTTCGACCTAGATTATCCACAACGCATGCACTAATTAACTTAACTATGCAAGTTCATAATGGACTTGATTCAAAAAGGGTAATTGGTGTGTCGTATTATGATATTCAGAAAGCTTTCCCAAGTGTGAATTACATTACTCTTTTGACAAAAATGAAAGTACATTATAATGTCCCTGTCACTTTACTTAAAATACTCTGTAGCTACTTAATGACTAGGAATATAAGCATAAAACTTGAATCACATATCTCTGACCCCTATGACGTACTGGGGGGCAGTCCGGAAGGCAGTATACTAGGACCTTTGTGCTATTGTTTTTACATAGGGGATATTTCTGACTATATTGATACCTCTGTAGTATTATTTGCTGATGATTTATCAAACCCGCTAGCTGCTAATAATTATGATCAGCTTAAACAGGAAATGCCTCGTTCTATGGAACAGCTAAATAATTGGTGCGTTGACAATTTATCGAAACCAAATTGGAATAAATCGTTTTTTGTTATTTATAAAAACCCAAAAGGAAAAATCCCCACACCTGATTGGAATACAATTGAATGTAATGATAATACAATAGTTCGAGCTGACACATTTAAGTATCTAGGTATCTACCTAGATCAAAATCTGAACTTTGAGTCACATGTCTCAGTACTCTGCCAAAAAATGTCTTTCAGATGCCTAAATTTACTGAGAAATAAACGATTCATCCCTAGTAAAATGATGCCGATCATTTTCCGGTCCATGGTCTTTTCGCTCTTTGAATATGGTTTGGCAATATATTCTGCTACATCTCAGACTAATATCTCCAAAATTCAGAACATCATAGATGAGTTTCTACTTAGTTACTTCTTTAGCAGAAAACAGGTATTGCGTATGAAAGTAGGTAATTTAGCAAAACCGGATATGAATAAACTCTATGATTCCTTTAATATATTATCAGTTAATGAAAGCGTCAAATATGCATTGTTGACAACACTATTTCCAATAATAAAATTTCCTAATGCATATCCTACTGAGTTATCATCTCTGTTTGTACTAAATGCTCAATCGAGATCTACTAGACAGATTGGTAATATAGATGTTAAGTTCAACTTGCAGTTTTATAAATCATCCTATAAATTCAGGGCTGTTTCTGAATGGAATAGTCTGCCTGCCAAATTAAAGGCAATTAAAAATTTGTCTAACTTTAAAAATGACATTATTTGTTACTTGAAATCTCAGCGGTAACTTTAATCTTACTACAATATGTGTTGTGCCTGCCAAATTGTTTGTTAATGGTAGATTGTAAGTACTTCTAAAATTAATTCTGTACAACTGTACTATTTGTAAAACTTAAATTGACATCAAATGATAGTGTATTTGAATAAAAATTTACTATACTAGTTGTAGTTCTACTCTTAAATCTATATTATGTCCTCTGTCGGAAATCAGAATGACTTTGTTCATCTTTGGAATCAGTGTATGACAATAAAAGCTTGATTGATTGATTGATTGATTGATTGATGAATTATATTTTACTGGTATCAATAAAAAGAAAACAATGTGGCATTTCATTTAAGAAATTAATATTACTATAAAACAATGAAGGTGTTGTAAATATTGTAATAATATACGCCGTGTCTGTAACAGACGCCGGATTACGATAAAGGTTAGGGGGTTGAAGTAAGACTGTGGTTGCAGAGGTGTAGGAGGGATTTGGCGTGAGAGGATTGCGGTGCAATTGAGGGAAGTAGATGGTGGGTGAGTAGTTAAGTGTAGGAGATGAAGGAGGAAAGTGCAATAAAATTGCAGAAATCTTCTCTCCTCAGGGTATACGTCTTTTATAGGCGTACAGGTGTGTCTAGTGGTCTAAGCAGTCGCTTCTCAGGCTGAGGTCTGGAGTTGAGGTCTGGATGGAGCGCCTTATGTCTAAAATGTAGTTAGTCTGAAACTATCTGGGAGACGCTGTCATTGCCGGTTATTCGTGATTAGCATTGATTTGTCAGCAGGGTTACCAGGTATACTTAAATGGCAAGTATAACTTAAATTAGACCCTATACTTAAAATACTTGCAAGTATTTTAAAATTCTTAAATCATACTTAAATATACTTAAATGAGCTAAAATCGGTAAAAATGGAATATTTTCATCCTTAAGTATTAAAACATAATTTGTTAGCGTTCAAATAAGTAAAAATCTTTTTTGTTGATTGATCTACTTTAGTTGTCAAAAATCTCTGTCAATTTCGATGGAAATCCATTAATCCTTAATCAGTGGAGGATAAAAGCAAACTTCTTTTCATCAACTATGTCACTTAACAGTTAAGCTAAATTACACAAAATTCGTCATATCATTACTGATAAATTTTGAAATTGAATTTCAAATTTTTCTCGCGCTTGCGCGAATTTGTACACTTTTATGATATTCTCACCTATCTCTGCATTAATATGCGCGAATATTAATTTCAAAATACATTATTTGCGTTATTTTTGTTAAATTTTTTTCAGAAAACCGTAAATTTGTTAGCTGCGCACTTATGTTAACCCCAAATGCGGTTGTATGACTTGAAAGAGGGCGCGTCTTGGTAAACGGCTTTTGTTGGTCAGGATACTTAAATTGGCCGAAGAAAATCTGGTAACCCTGTTTGTCAGTCTATCTTGGTGACAATATGATTATCTATCAATGCCCTGTCTGTAGTGTATGGATTGTTCTGTTGGTCTGTATACGGGCTACGAGTTCTACCTAGCACAAGTCTGGACAATGGGATGCACATGAGGTGATAAGGTGGGTTGAAGTGGACTGCCATAAGTGATTTGAAGGTGGTCACTGGTGGTCGGCTTACATGTCCCGGTCCCTCTCTGACTGCCCACCAGATCGAGTTGCGGGACAGTGTTGAGTCGTTCCGTCTCATGGTTCAGAACTCTTCATTAAGTCTCTTCGTGTAAGTCTGTACACTTAGTAAAGTTGTTCCGGGAGTCATTGCAAGTAAGCCCTCGCGACTTGAGCAGTAGCATAGCTCTACTAATCAATAGTAGTAGCCGTGCTCTCCCCCTAACATACAGTCTTTTATAAACATGGACATTTATTATACCTATGACCCTTTGAAAATGCGGTCAAACCCTATGAAAACGATGGATTTACAAATTAAACTATTATTTATTGAAAAAATTAAATTATAAATGATATTTTTCATTAGAATGCTTACTACTAGATAAACGTAAACGGATTAATTTCTTCCAAAATAGACAAAGCTTATTTCAGCTTAGGCAGTTAAATTTTCGTCCGGATAAAACGGTACCCTGAGTCGTGGTAGCCAAATAACTAATAATACTAATAATGCCAACTTACATCGTAGCAGTTTGTCGCTTGCCAAAATCTTGTTAAATATATCGACAGTAGCATCAAGACCCATTACCATAACTCCGACGTTGCTGGCGGTGGTAGCAATCCCAAATACCGTCACCAAAAGGGTGAAGAAGGTTTGGTATACATTCAATGGCGTTTCCTTTGAGACGATTTGCAAGTATATCATGACAGTGGTATATATAATGTTGCAGATAATAAAAACCGAAAACCCATATCAGTACAAGATTCTGAATTTATTCTTAGTACGAAAAACGGTGTATTTATTTTTGTCGTAATCAAATGGACCAAAATATGAAAGTTTGCACAATTGGAAATAATAATTTAAGCAATCTCTCATAATTTCTGTGCTCATGATTTTAGTATACAATATTATTGAGCGTCAAGACTGAGGTGACGAATAACAGCATTCTTGCTAAATGGTCTCTTTTATACCGTAGAATACAGTACAAAGACAATTGTGCACGTTGTTATGCACGTAAAGATTGCCAACGTTGAATATTATAATGTTTAATTCTATAGTATACATCTATCGACAAACACAACTATCCAAAGAGAGCACACAAATATATACACATATACAATACAGTATACCTTAACCTGGTTGGGGAACTAGTCAAATTGAGACGGTCTTAGTAGTATTAAATATTGAATTATGTATGCGAAAGGAATGATATATATGTTGTTTTATTTGAAAAGGAGAAAGGCTAGTCTTCCCTTACCACATATTAATATTATTATATTCAAGTTTGAGGTCATTTCATATAACACACCATTGGATAAACATTATACATTCTAACGCTAAGTGCAAAACTCCAAATGAAGTTCCGTCCTTATTCCTGTTTTTACTAAAATTGTAGCTGACATTGTGAAAAACTACTATGTTAAAAATAAGAACTTCCGAATGCCAACCTGTTCTTTGCATGGGCTACATTAAATATATAGTAGTATGGCGCATATGGCGTATGGCATTTTCTCCTTGTCCTGAAATCTTATTAGATTCGGGTACTCATTTTACTGTAAACATCTAGACTAGGGATTTTACTTGGTGATAGAAAACCAATCATAGAGAAATCATAATTAATTAAAATGTTCTGACACGATAATTGTGTATCCCGGGTTCTCTCGGCACGGAAACTAAAACTACTGATGAAGTTAGCAGTGCACTGAATGCAGTGCGATAATATGCGATTCAATGTATGCAGTGATGGTAGTATGCCAATAAATAGGGTCTCAATGAGAGAGAGCCTATTTCCGGAACGGGAGTAGGAGGAGAAGATCTTCTGAGAGAAGAAATGCTTCTGAGGGAAAATGGCCCTCCGACAAAAGTTTATGTATGAAGAAGCTGAAACATTGGCCATGCATTTGCATTGTTTCAATGCAAATGCATTTGATATAAATAAAGTGTGTCTAAATCAAAAGAATGACAGTAATTTATTGTCTAACAGTAGACTTCATTTCAGTAGATATATCTCCTACATGTATTTCCGGAAATTGTTGTTGAAATATTCCTTGTAAAAGCTACGAAAACTAATCAGTCGCAGTTTTCTGATTCGGTCAGTTTGACATGACACGTACAAATAATGCATAAATGAGAACATTGAGGTGAAAAATGTTAACTTAGTACAATTAATAAGGAAGTGTATCAGTCAATAAAAAATAACAGATTGATGCTCAAATATAAATGCGCTTTTCGAATGTTTTACGCAATAATAATTGCTGTTTAGCTGACATAACATACAGAACCCTCTTTCTTACTTGCAATACATTGCAACGCAACGCGGAAACTTGCCCTCAATTATAAATGACATTAAGCTATCCCAAATTAATTGTCACTAGTTAAGACGCTGATAAATTTCAATAATCTTTTGCTAAAATACTGACATAATATTAGTATATTGTCACCGGGGGTACTTTGGAACTATTTGGAATTTTTATATACTGCTGTCAAATTTCTCCCACCATATGGCTATGTACCCGAAGTCTGATGAGATATTAGGACAAGTACAAATACTATGGGCGCCATAAGTTTAATCCGGCACCTTACTGGGGCTGGGAGAGTTTTACTTTCGGAAGTTCTTGGTTCGACATGGTTGTTTATTTCTGCATACTCGTTGTCTACTACAATTTAGTGAAAACATGAATAAGGACGGAACTTCATTTGGGGGCTCATCCTACATACCCGACACCCGACAGTCAAATACCGGACAACCGACACCCTCCCACCCGACGCCCGACAACGACCAAATACTATCTACCCGACACCCGACAGCGAACTACCAGACACCCAATGCCTTCCCACCCGATGCCCGACAGCCCCCAAATCCTTCCCACCCAACGCCCGACAACTAACTACCGGACACCCGATGCCTAACCAACCGACACCCGCCGCCTTCCCACCCGACAACTGACGCCCTTCTACCCGACATTTAGATTTTTGGAAATATAAAATTTTTTACACGATGCATGTGCAGGACCCAGCATACCCGAAAGTTTGAAAGGATGGGAAAGGATGGACTGTCATAAGCTAGAGATTTGAGCTTCCTGTTTGCCAATACCAACACTGGTGTGGTCAATAAGCAGAAAAGAAAGAAAACGTGGGATAACAGTGCAATGCTGGAAATAAAAATGTATGTGTGACAGAGCCGCAGCAAGAGGTCTTTCGTAAGGTGAAGTAAATGGGCAATCCAATCTCTTTCTGCGAATAAATTGAAGTCTAGGTGCATTCAATTAACTCGCTTGGAAAAAACCTTAGGTCATAAATGCAGCCACTGATTTAACGGTTCTTGAATTACGAAAGGGTCATAAAAATAAATCATGTTATTTGTATTTGCACTTTAGAAATACAGAGAAATAATTCAAAAATTAGTTTTGTAGGTAGTTCCATGCATATTAACTGTCGAAATTTTATTTAAATTTTGAAGGTCTTCCATAATTATCTTCACTTTTTTAAAACTGATAGAGAAAATATTTATTGTTTCAAAATTTGTCCTTGTTCCATGGTGGGGGTGATACAATGGGGAATCCTTTGCCGAAGATTGTCTTGCAAGTGAGCGCTCAGGCGAAGGAATATGAATAGGGATTGCGATAGGAGATTACTCCAGTCACGGGTCTAAAACCGACGAAAGCTCTGCAAGTGGATTACAAACGCAACGAGGGCTACGGCGGAGGATGTCAACGAGGAGAGTTTCCACGGAGACTACTCCGGGGACGGTTGCTAAAGCAACTCTCCCCGAATGTTTACCAAGGAAACAACGGGTCAATAGTGAATGCCAATGCGAAAAGTGTTACCGTAGATTCCGCTAACTGGAAGCAGAGTTACGGCGGGACATGTAAATTTGAAGAGTGAGTGCCTTCGATGTGAATCAGCCGGCGGTTCACAACGCAACTAGGACTCCGGGAGAGAATGCAAATGTGAAGAGAGAGATATATATAAGCCTGCCTATATAAGTAATGACTCAGCAATAATTAAAAAAAACCTACGGCAAGCCGTAACAGAAGCTCGCCTGAGTAAAGGGGACCGTGTACACAGTTTTAGTAGAATAATAGAAACAGGTTTATTTTCATATTTATTGGTTAATATTGAGTATCAAAATCAAAATGCATGAACCATCAAAGTCAATAGAAAATCAAAGCAGATTAACATTGACTATGAAAATCAACAGAAAATAAAAATAGATTAATTTTGACCATCAAAAGCAATAGAAAATCAAAATAGATTAATGTTGACTAATTAATATCGACTATGAAAATCAACAGAAAATAAAAAGAGATTAATTTTGACCATCAAAAGCAATAGAAAATCGAAATAGATTAATGTTGACTAATTAATATCGACTATGAAAATTAACAGAAAATCAAAATTGATTAATGTTGACTATTAAAATCAACAGAAAATCAAAATTGATTAATGTTGACTATGAAAATCAACAGAAAATCAAAATTGATTAATGTTGGCTATCATAATGAAAAGAAATTCGAAAAATATAAATTTTACTATCTATTTGCATATAAATGCGAAATAGATTTATTTCCGTCCTATAATAGGTATTTTCCAGTTTTATTTACTTTATTATAAAATCTTAAATTTGGTCGAAGCGGCATTTAATATTCTGTACTATCCCGCTAACAATCCATAGGAAGCACATTTGAACTTTTAATGTCCATTTAATGTCACATTTTCATTTTAACTATCAAAATGAAGACAAAGTGAGCGCGCGTCATCTCAGCAACCTGTAGACCAATGTGGCCCATTTTCAATAGGCTTTGTCACAGGTCCATAGGCAATGTTTTTGCCAAGTTTAGTTGAAATCCATCAATGTCTTCAAAAGTTATCGTGTAAACGGACGGACGCACGGACGGACGGACTGTGCGATTCTGTAAGCTGCCTTATCAGGCGAGCTAATAAAAATCAGTAGAAAAACAAAATTTTTTAATGTTAACTATAAAAATCAACAGAAAATCAAAATTGATTAATTTTGACTATGAAAAGCAACAAAAAATCAAAATTGACTAATATTGAGTATCAAAATCAAAAAAAAATCGGTTAATATTGACTATCATAATGAAAAGCAATTCGAAAACTGTAAATTTGGCTATCAATTTGCATATAAATGCGAAATAGATTTATTTCCGTCCTATAATAGGTATTTTACGGTTTTATTCAGAGGAGTTTACTCCGATGTATGCGTTTACCCTTTCTGTCTGTCTGTCCGTCCGTCAGTATACGTGATAACTTTAGAACGGTTACACCTACAATACTCAAATTTTCAGGAAACAATCTTGAGGTAAAATGTAGGTCTGAGTTCGTATATGAGCAGGATCGGTCACATCCCCTGACTGGGGGAAAGGGTTGAATATTTCAATTGGCGATAACTTTGGAACGGTTATACCTAAACTGCTCAAATTTTCAAAGCACAATATTGAGGTAAAATGTAGGTCTGAGTTCGTATATGAGCAGGATCGGTCACATCCCCTGACTGGGGGAAAGGGTTGAAAATTTCAATTGGCGATAACTTTGGAACGGTTATACCTAAACTGCTCAAATTTTCAGAGCACAATATTGAGGTAAAATGTAGGTCTGAGTTTGTATATGAGCAGGATCGGTCACATCCCCTGATTGGGGGAAAGGGTTGAAAATTTCAATTGGCGATAACTTTGGAACCGTTATATCTAAACTACTCAAATAAATTTCAATTGGTGATACTTTGGAACGCGAAACTCCTCTGCTGTTATACCCCGTTTTGCAACGGTTTATTTACTTTACTATTAAATCTTAAATTTGGTCGAAGCGGTATTTAATATTTTGTACTATCCAGCTAACAATGCATAGGAAGCACAATTGAACTTTTAATGTCCATTGAAAGCCACATTTTCATTTTGACTATCAAAATGAAGACAAAGTGAGCGCGCGGCATCTCAGCAACCTATGAACTAATGTGGTTCATTTTCAATAGGCTTTGTCACAGGTCCATAGGCAATGTTTTTGCCAAGTTTAGTTGAAATCCATCAATGTCTTCAAAAGTTATCGTGTAAACGGACGGACGGACGGACGGACTGTGCGATTCTATAAGCTGCCTTATCAGGCGAGCTAAAAATAGTAGTTAGATTTAATAAAGTTCCTCAATTTTACTGAAATAGATTTAAAATTGATTGCTAGACGTTGTACATAAATTATGATTTTATCTTTAATGTGTTTGCATTACAATTATGCTGTGTACCAAATTATATAGTTGTTTATGTATTTAAATCCATACTCCTTATTAAATGTGTCAAATAAAAGAACCATTGGTTCACAAAATGTAAAATTTTTAATTGCCATCCTTTATTCTTATTTGCTAGAAGGCAAATACTAATTGAAAAAATCAATTTTTATATTTGCATATCTATTAAACAGATTTTAAAAGTTTATTGCCTTCGAAAGAAGCGATATCTGTAAATTCTAGGCAAAATTGATAGATAAACACAAAGGCATGCACATTGTTACATAATTACTCTCATTAACAAGATAATTTACACTGCAGTCATAAACAAAATAATTTACATTATAAAAATTTTATATTTCCAAAAATCTAAATGTCGGGTAGAAGGACATCAGTTGTCGGGTGGGAAGGCGGCGGGTGTCGGTTGGTTAGGCATCGGGTGTCCGGTAGTTAGTTGTCGGGCGTTGGGTGGGAAGGATTTGGGGGCTGTCGGGCATCGGGTGGGAAGGCATCGGGTGTCTGGTAGTTCGCTGTCGGGTGTCGGGTAGATAGTATTTGGTCGTTGTCGGGCGTCGGGTGGGAGGGTGTCGGTTGTCCGGTATTTGACTGTCGGGTGTCGGGTATATAGGATGAGCCTTAGGGTTTTGCAGTTAGCGTTCTCGGAATGTAATACTGAATTGTCTGTCAAAGAAACTAACCCTGTGTTTTGCAATATATTATAAGTAGTGAGGGAAGGCGTTAGCCTTAGCCTGATTAAATATTAATAACTCTATCATAGCGTTTGCAAAGTTTAATATTATACTATAATACTAGCCGGTCACAGGGCCCAGGCCCTGTTATAAATAAAGCTAGTGTGTATTCCGGGGCACTATTGTAAGATGGATAGAATGTATTTCAGAAACTTCTTCCCCTCACCTACCTAGTGCGAGCATAGTTGTAAGTTGTAGGTAAACATCACATCCAATGGAAAAGATGCAACATCCAACCCCATCCATTCTATACACCCAAACACCCAAGAAAAGATCAACATCCTATTCAGCCCATCACCAATTTCCAAATGAAGTAAGCCACCTAATACAGCCATCACCAACACATTCCTTCCAGCCCATCCAAACACATGGATGGGGATGTTGTATAAAATGGATGGGATATGCTTGGCCAAGCACGTATCCAAAGGGGGGCACGGCCCCCCCCCCCCTAAGTTCCCAAAAAAAGACGATTTTTTTGTCAAAAAAGGTTAAAAATCCAAAAAAATTTCGCGCAAATATGCTATACTTTTACTTATATATTTTGGTGTGCCCCCCCTAGGCCAAATTCCTGGATACGTGCTTGTGCTTGGCAGTATGCATAATGATGACTCAGAGATACGTGGATGTAACTTTATACCCTAAGTAAAAAATGTGACCCTAATGGGTGACCAGAGTAAGTGCCGATAGTTACAATACAATTATACAAACACAACACCAACACAAAAATATTTTCTCTTGGTCGTAATAAGCTGAAGTTTTAGAAAATTTTTTAACACCGGGTTTGGAATAACTAATTACATATACTACAATGAATGTATAGTGTCAATGCAAGGAAAATGTCAACTTCCATGACACTCATGACTATGACCAACGAAAATGGTATCACATTAAGGAAATATTGTATACTCATAAATATCCACCCACCCACCTAAACTTGTTAAGGGCTGCTTATGCTCTTCCTATTCCTATCATCATCACGATTTGTGACGTCATATCAGTTGATTTTAAATCTACTAAAACGTTTCCAATGATAATGACGTCACGAAGCATGATAATGAAGGAATAGGATGAGTCTAAAGTGGCCTTTAGTCACCTGCGAAAATTAGGAAAACTGGGAAATGTATGGAAAATGTATGTGTTATAATTAGAAGTAATTCTTTTATGATAATAAATCTCTTTAGCACATAGGTGGCACATTCAAAACGTACACATTTGAAATAATAAAATAGTACTACTTCATCCCGATCTGAATATTTTCTATATAAGAAAGAATTTTTAACCTCCTATTAGCTTAAAACCATTTGTGGATTGAAAAAACTACAGTTTCAATATGAATTGACAAATTTTAAATTTTCCTGCGTATAAAATAACAAGGCACGGTATATTAAATTGAAGGCAGGAGTTTCAGCACTTTCAACTACCACGTCGCACAATAGTGACTTTCATAATTTTATCACCGCGCTAGCGTGTATGCATAAAACCAAGTTCCATATGGATGGAATTTAGCATCTTTAGCAAATAACCCAAATAATATAATATATATAAACTATATAAATAATCCATATAAAACATTGAGAAAACTATAATCAAAATAATATGACATGGCTAAAAAATTAAATGCTCATATGAAGATGGGGTTTTAGTCACTGGTTGTAGTCAATGTATGTAAATATTGCAGTTCAAATTAAAAGATTGCGGAAAAGGACTCCGCTCATGACTCCCTCCAATCACAAGAACGAAAATTTTTTAACACCCAGCCAGCCCAGCCTAGTGAACCCAGCTAAGGGGCAAATCTCGCACTCAAGAGAAATTCAGCAGACCACCAATCACAGTAATAAAAACAATTTGGAAAACATCCCATTATGTTGTTATGTTAACTTTGTAAATACTAAGTACATTTAAATTAATACACTTTTATTTTCTACAGTGGTTGGAAAAATTAGCTGCAGCCCCAACTTCCTGATAAAAAGGAATTTCCTACGCCAAGATAATAATTGTAGATCGTGGCATCAAATACAGGGAACAATGAAAGGCTATTTTTGAAAAAAGTCTCACAAAGTTACCAAAAAGCTCCCTTTTAAAATCGAAAAAATAAGATCCCTTCTCTAGGATTTTGGAAAAACGTACAAATCCCATGAGTAGGTACAACTTACGAATAAATATTTTTAAGAATAAATTAGTGGCTCCCAGTACTGTTATTTAATTCTACAAAAAAAATATCCCAACTGGCACAAAGGAATTAAGAGGGTAGCAAAAAGTAA
Organism: Tomocerus qinae; assembly: GCA_020055645.1. NCBI lineage: Eukaryota > Metazoa > Arthropoda > Collembola > Entomobryomorpha > Tomoceridae > Tomocerus > Tomocerus qinae. The sequence goes on along the minus strand of CM034546.1, from coordinate 53,178,441 downwards.
ACCCAGCTCTATTAAAAAATGTTGAATAAGTTTGTCGATATTATAGCAGAACTAATTTGGATTAGAATGTTTGAAATGCTATTTAATACGCACATTACGATCATTACGAAATTTTCCCTTTCGCTAATCATTTCCATTCGATAACCACTCACCACATTCAATTTTTTAATGTAAATTTCTGTTATTATTTAGATGTTATAATAATAATATGAAACGACTCATTTCGTTGGTTTAGAGGAATTGGGCATGCGCATTTTACTTTTTTGCTTTTAAGGAGCCTGCATATATTACGTGTGCAGTTGATGGGAGGAGGAGATACCCAAAAGTGTTGCAGTCAGCACTTGCGTTACACTAGGGGTGTTTGTGTTACGTAATATAAGCAGAATATATATATATATATATATATATATATATATATATATATATATATATATATATATTTATAGACAGGTAAATTTATTGCTTTATCAACTCTACGATTATATATAGAGATTGACGGTATACACAATGCTGTGTATATGTTAGCGGCAATGAATGAATTCAGGCATTAAGCTTAATGCCTAGGCAATAAGTAAAATTTTTGAAGAATTCCAGTTTTTAGCATTTGAAATTTAGAAGACCATTTATTTAGTCCAATTATATTCTTTTTCCTAAATAAGGACATTGTAAGGAGTTTAAAATGCCGCATATGAATAGCGTGCGACAAAGACTTAAGACATTGTGGAGGTTTTTATGCAAAAGTTTGAAGGTCTATAACTCGGTCCTTATTCATGACACCGTAAACATCTTAACTTCTAAAATTGTCCTTATTCACATACAAATACGAAATAATGGTATATGAATGTTCTTTCAAATTTTAAGTACGAAAAACTACAATGTTTCAAAATTACACTTAATGCCTAGGCATTAAGTTTACGGCCTGAATTCACTTATTACCGCTAACATATAGATTATTTATAGTATAGTTTAAATATATATATATGAATATATGGCGTACATACAAGCATCCGTACATACAAACATCCGTACATACAAGCATTCCGATTACGTTTATATTATAGACATGATTTAATTTGGAAAGGTTAATACTAACCCAGAGCGTAGTTAATGTTTTTATGTAATATGCATATTGGCTCTCTCAACCACCCATATAGATCAATACATACATAGGTATGGAAAATTGCTTTATCTAAAACCGTGGTTATAATGTAGATCATTCTATCATCAACATGAAACTACAAAAATAATAAAAACCCACCTTATAATAGAGTTGCGGCATTCGAAAAGGGAGGTGTGGACAAATTGGATAAAATGGTTTTTGTCCACTGGAAAAAAGGTTTTATCCGGGTAAAATGGTTATGTATAGTAGACGAAATGGGTTAGTCCAGTGGACAAAGCCACTTTCATCCGGACAAAAAGCAACCCTGCCTAATAGAAAACTTGAACACTATGTGGCTTTGTAAACTACAAATGCAAAATAGGTCTTCTGGAAAACAATAAAAAGTCGAAGTCGATTAAGGATAAATGACACGACATGCCTCAATACAAAACAACAGCATTTAATAGAAACCACAAAACTGCACTTATGGATAGCAAATAATAACTACTACTGCCTTTGTATATCGCGAATGCCAAAGCAAAGAAAACTATACTGCTCATAACGTTTACACGAAATGTGTGGAATTTAAGCCTTTCTCTAATCCATTATATATTTATACTTACTGTTATTTCTCCTTGAAATAATATGGTATTTGCATATCGTCTGACTGTATGTCACATTGTAGACTAATTGCTGAAATGTGAATTTCTTTAGGATTAGTAGAAAAAGCTTTCTTTGCAAAGGTAGGGAAACGAAATAAATATTTATTATTTTGTTTCCCCTCTCATACTTACAACAAGTAATTTAAGCACGAGCATGTACTAATATGTATACACTGTATACATAATGAATGTTATAAGCTGGCAAACTATTATTCCAATGGGAAATAATAGTTTGCGGAAGTAATATAAAATATAATACAGAAAAGTTTTCATTGGACACATTTTCCATGCGAATTCGCTTTGAGCAATATAGCTCTATTTTCTATGGCATTAATTTGTAATTTACAAACTGACTAAGCTTTCCTTTCGGATAGTTGTATTGGTTTAGTGATTTCTATTAAATGTTGCTTTGTTATGAGGCTTATCGTCATGCCAATTACACTCTTAACCGACTTTAGTATTCCCAGAATTCTTAATAATCTTTTCAGTCTTTTTTCATCCAAAGCTTAGCTTTCTGTCAATATAATAATTTAAGCAACGATATGATGTGTATGTGTTAACGGCAATAAGTAAATTTAGGCATTAAGCTTAATGCCTAGGCAATAAGCTTAATGCCTAAAAATGCCCGGCATTAAGCTTAATGCCTAGTCTTTAAGCTTAAAGCCTAGGCATTAAGCCTAATGCCTGAATTTTACTCGGCACTAAGCTTAATGCCTGGTCTTATTGCCTGATTTGGGTGGAAATCAATGTAAACAACAAAATCTTAAGTCTAATATACACAGTCGATGTGTATTTATGTAAAATGCAAATGTACACGGTTAGGGTTAGTCATTTGAAACAATATGGGATTTTTACATGTATTTTAATTTCATAAATTTTTCTGTATGTTACCATCTCCTCCATTCGGATTTTCCAAGTCGAGCGTTAAAGAGTTTCATTGGAGTAATCCTTGCAACCTCGGCGACAAATCGAACCTTCAGTTCAGCAATGTCTTGAGTCTTGAGGTGTGGTTTCGTAAATGCATGATTTAAAGTGTCCCCAAAGGAAAAATTTCAATTGTCAAAATTACTCAGGCCTGCCCAATGACTTATGACCAGTGTACAAAATTTACCACTTTTTAGCCTTTTTTACCATCACAGTGGTAAAAATGCACTTAATGGTAAAAATGCATTTAATGGTAAAAATGGTAAATTTTAGCGATTGATTAGACAGCTGAGTACAGATACACTAAACTTCCTAAAATATAAGTTTTAAAACTTTGTTTTCTATGAAATATTTTCAATATCAATTAAATTAATCATATTTATTTGATTGTACACCAAAAGTTATAAAAATGAAGAAAGAAAGATTGTATTTGGTATCGCCCATTTAAAATTGATGCTAATTTAATTGCAATTAATTTCTCAATCGGCAAGGGTTGTTAGCGCCCCCATTGGTTGAATCCTACTCTGATTGATGAACACTTATCAATTTGTGACAACAATGATCATCTGCTAAGCTATTTCGTTTTTTGCCCCCGAATTTTGTTCAAAATTCAAACACGAAATTTAAATGAAACTATTTCCTACCATTTTTACCATTTATACCACATACCACTACTTTTTAGGTAGTGGTATTTAATGTTAAATACCATTAAAAACCACTTACCACTGGTAAGTGGTAAATGGTATTTTGTACACTGCTTATGACAGTGCCATCATCATGAGCCCATCACCACCCGTGTACATTTGCATTTTACATAAATACACATCGACTGTGTATATTAGACTTAAGATTTTGTTGTTTACATTGATTTCCACCCAAATCAGGCAATAAGACCAGGCATTAAGCTTAATGCCGAGTAAAATTCAGGCATTAGGCTTAATGCCTAGGCTTTAAGCTTAAAGACTAGGCATTAAGCTTAATGCCGGGCATTTTTAGGCATTAAGCTTATTGCCTAGGCATTAAGCTTATTGCCTAGGCATTAAGCTTAATGCCTGAATTTACTTATTGCCGTTAACATATGCATACCAAATGAAACGAAATAATTCCCATTCAAATGTACATATTACCATACTAATATCGCTGGATTGTCTCTACTTATAATTATTATATATCAACTTACTAACCTATTCTTAAACGACGCATTTGTCACAAGTAATGTCATGAGATGTTGTTTATTGACTAAATAGCAACTACGGGCATCATGAAATTCAACATAGAAGTAAGTAGTCGAGAGGATTTGTAATGGAACAAAAGCCTGCGGCTTCTCTCACCACGCATAATATTATATTCCAGAATGAGGTCATTTTATATAACAGACAATTCGATACACATTATACATTCCCAACGCTAAGTGCAAAACTCCAAATAAAGTTTCGTCCTTATTCCTGTTTCTACTAAATTGTAGTTGACATTGTAGTAAAAGCCACTATATCGAAATAAGAACTTCCTAAAGCAATAATACTGTCCCATGCAAAGGCTACATTAAATAACAAAACTATCCGAAAGGAAAGCTTAGTCATTGTGTAAGTCACAAATGTTAAAGCAAAGAATACTATGTCTCGCATGCTACTTGTACTTGTCCTGAAATCTCATCAGATTCGACTACTCAGTTAGCAGTAAAATCTAGACTAGGGATTTTACTTACTAAACTTCATTTCAGGCCATATACCGCATACATGAATTCCTTGAAATGTTGTTGAAATACTCCAAATAAAAACTACGAACACTAATCAATGGCAATTTTGATAAGGTCAAAACTCCTAAAATGGATAGATGTCCTCCTATAAATGATGCCAATATGAAGTAAAAATATTATACATGAAATTTTACACATATGCCATTAAATTACATTTTTGTTATAAAGATGTACGAACACATTATTCAATGTATTAGGTACATACATTTAAGAACCCAAGAAACCAAATTACAATTATTGTGTGAACATGATAATATAGCAAAAGTGCAAGTTTTGTGGTCATCAGTATCGAAGTATGCCATGCCAGTAACAATCAAACCAATGAGTATCACTTCGGATTTAATAATCCAGGCTAAGGATACAAGTAATTGTATAGTATATAATGTTACTGAAGATTTCAATCACCGTATATTTCTTGAAATAAGAGAAAACTCCACAGTTGATTGTCAAGCACCTAAAAGAAGCAACTTCACGTCGAATGGCTTTGCCTCCTATTACTGACCACATCTTCAATTCTACAGTTTGTAAATATAACTCGCTCGCCATTGGAAATATAATTGCTTCTATAGTGAAAGCAAATACGGCTACGGAAGGCATTAACAGATATAAAGGCATTTTAAATACTGGGTACATTTTTAAAGTGGCGTAATTACAAAATAAATTGATGGCTACTGCCACGCCAAAAAATAGGGGGCCGGCAAATAATAGAAAGTCGTTTACCATGTCACATAACATAAGCTGAACTCGATAGTACTTCAATAAGCGAACAAAATGTAATCCTACATAATAGCGAGATTTTATATTTTGTATATTTGAATTACGTAAATATTGTAGCCATTTAAATGTAGAATTTAAATAGAACACACTTATCATAATAAGAAATAGTATAGAAAAAGACCCAAACGGTATGATCGTTCCCATATAAATAAAAAGTGCTAGTTTAGCAACAACTCCGTTGTAGTGATTGGGAAAAACGTAACTTAGAAGCGGGTAAAATGGATGCATGTCTAAAACAACAATAATGACTACAATGATCCTACCGCCGCCCAATATCAATGGAAACGCCAACTTCAAAGCCCATCCACATAGATCAAACGATTTCTTCGGTTGAAATTCCGGAAAAGCTGTTAAAACAAGAAATGTAGATATCAAATATTATTTAAAGCACAAAAGGGGAAATTAAGCTCCAATTTCTTTTCGAAGGAAGTGAACATTAAAAATGTAAGTACGAGACCGACAAAGAATAATTATTCTAACAAGCATTAAAATGAATGCTTTTTTTAACAAACGCCGGATTGTGATTAACGCCGGCTAGTTGAAGTAAGAAAGTGGTTGCAGAGCTGGAAATGGAGGAGGGAGGTAGAGTGATATCAGTGAGGTATGGGCGATAGAATAGAGAAGTAGAAGTAAAAATGGAGAAAATTTTCTCTTCTGAAGAGACAAAAATTCTCCAAATTATTTTGTAAATTAATTGCTTTATTCACGTCTACTATTATAATATAGAGATTATACAGTGAGAAGACTTACACCGTAGAAGTTTATCGCTTGCCAAAGTCTTATTCAATAAATCCGTAGTAGAATCCAGACCCATTACCATAATTCCGACGTTGCTGGCAGTGGCTAGAATCCCAAATGTCACCACCAAAAGGGTAAAGAAGGTTTGGTATATGTTCAATGGCTTTTCCTTGGAGACGATTTGAAAGTACATAATGGCAACACAGTATAATATAATGTTGCAAATAATAAAAAGCTGAAAACCATGCCAATAATAGATTCTAAATTTAATCTTAATTAATTTAATCTTTAAATTTAATCTTTATCTTACGAAAAAGGGAGTATTTATTTTTGTCGAAATCGAATGGAACAAAATATGAAAGTTTGCACAGTTGAAAATGATAATTTAAACAGTCTCTCATATTTTTTGTGCTCATTTTTCCACTCGATACTATTATAGACCGTCAAGACTGCTGGGAGAGAGACAAATAAACCGAATTTAATAAATCCTATAGTGCATACTTACAAAATTATTTCCTTTACAATGTAGTAGAAGGACAACAGTGCAAGTTATGTCCGTCTTAAATAAATCCCAATGTGCCAATATTAATAAACTAGTGAACCCAGCTAAAAGGAGTGAACCTAGCACTCAAGAGAAATTCAGCAGGCCACCAATCACAGTAATAAAAACAATTCCGAAAATATCATCGGTATTTCCCTTAAGTTATTATGTTAACTTTGTAAATACAATATTTTAAATATACTTTAATTTTCTACAGCGGTTGGAAAAATGCCAACTTTCTGTTCAAAAGGAAGTTCCTAAACAAAAATAATAACTGCGTTTATTGGACAAGAAAGGAGAAAACTTGGTAGAAAATACTGTCATTATTTAAATACAGGTGCAATCAAAACCATTAGTGCTTTAAAATATATGCATGAAGTTCATTTATTTGAGTTAAAATGTTGCTAGTACTTTAAATAATAAAAAAAAACTGGAAAATATGTACCTGAAACTTTTTTTTAACTTCATAACATATTTTATTGATCTCTTTCTGCCACTTTATAATAAGTATGGGCTATTACCACACTTGTATCTAAATGTCAATGCAAATTCTGTCACATCTGTAAGATTTGAGAGTGAACAAGATTTAGTTAATTATTATGAGTTAGCAATGAAACTTAATTTTGCATAATTTGTTGAAAATGTTTTACTAATTATTATAAGTGATGGAAACTACATGTCAATATTTTATGCTGCTGTTTAATCAGAATTAATAGCGATGACTGACACAAGGCATGACAAATAAAAAAACTAAACCCAATGAAATAACTTTGGTAACTTTAACACATTTATTTTATATTTTTTTTGAAGTAAGTTAATAGTAGACAGTTAACAATACACCAATTCATAAGATTTATTTTATTTACAGAAAACCCAAACGTTTTAATTCTAGTGGGTTGTATCTTCCATCCTAGAAGTGATGTAGTTCTGTAGACGAGTTCAATAATGTTACCTAACACTATACGATAGACATCACAGGTACATATTTAACAATTACATTTTCATGCAAATAATCAGTGACAACATCAATATGTTAATAACTGTGACATAATATCCACTTGGTAATAGCTCTCCTTAGTAGAATAATTTATCTAGCTACTTTTAACATCTAAATTACAATATACATCACGACAATTTATTTTTAAACGTTTTTTGGCTTTAAGATTTACGACATCACATTAAAAATTGTGTATAAACATTTACGACGAGAAAAGCTGTCAAAATATGTATTACATTTCACATTTCACGTATAATATAGCACATTTAGATTTTTATTTGTTTTCTTTATATGAATGACTAAAACCAGTTTTGGTTACTAAATGATTCAAAAATAGTGATGCGTACTTTTGTCAAGTACTTGTTTAATCATTACTCAGAGTTTACAATAAGCTCTGTCACAACACCACCACAACATCACATCAAAAATTAAATAATTATTTACATTTAATCATCATCGCCATCATATTCATCATCAGCTTCATGATCATCGTCATCATCATCAAAGTCATCTAAGCGCATGTTATCCAAATCATCAATGCTTTCTTCCAGTTTGTTCCTTTCTGTATCTGTAGTATATTGACTATCAAAATAGTCAAATTCTTGACAACGTCTATTAGGATCTCCTTCGGCTTGTTCGTCTTCATCATCTGGAGCTTAACTGAAGGCTTGCAGCCGAAGATTATCCATTTCAAAGAGATCATGGTTGGAATATATATGGATATCATTTTCATTACAACAATTAATTTTAAAAGTTTTCAAAACTGGAAATGCTGATTTTACCAACTCATATAATTCAAGGTAGTCTTTCCAGTTGACTATAATTGAGCCATTTGCAATTACTGGAACTTCAGTCATCGTCACGGTAATATGTGTGACACTATCGCTTCTTATTTCACTGAATGATTGGTAAAGACTTAATTCTTCAACTTCAACATCGGATTTTAATTGGTAGTCAAATATTTTCAGCTGCGGAAACAAAATTGACCAATTGTCGCATTCAATAAACAGCTGTAAAAGTATCCTTTGAGAATGATACAACTTCAACGTAGATAACTTGAACATTTTTGGAAAAGGTATCAATGTCCTGTTACCTAAAAACAAAAAATTATTGTTTAAACAAAGAAACTGTAACTGTACTATTTAGAAATAAAAAAATTCAATAGTAAGGACTAATAAAAGAATAGCAATATTAAAATGAAATACAAAATAAACATTTTAAAACGTTTTAAAAATATTTTCTTCAAACATTAAGGATTTTAAAGACTATTATGTAATAATTAAATTAATTTAAAGGCATTGCAAACTTATTTCGAATAAAGTAAATGTATAAATATTTTAGGCAACCATTTAATAATTTTCTAAACCGAATCTTACTTACCATCCAAAAATGTGGGCTAAATGACGGCCACCATTAGTAACAAAAGTAGGTAACTCGATGGAGAGCATTAGTAGGCTATTTTTACGCAAGCCAAGGAAATTAAAAAGGGTGTTTAAATTGATTTTGACATCATTATCATCACATTTATCGAAGTCGAATTGTGAAGCAAAGGAAATTATCCCTAGGGAATTTTCAGTAGTTAATTGTGTCAGCAATTCGAACATGTTGAGAGCATCTTCACTTTGACATCTCCAGTCATCTATGCCCAAGTGTCTTAGGAACTTCAAAGTTTCTATTGGAATGTACTGAACGATTTCCACCATTGCTGGACAAGAATTGATTTCCAGAGATTCCAATTTTTTGGCACGCTTAATAATATCGAAGAACACGACGATTGCAACTTGCTTCTGTTGATCCGTTAAGGGTTGACTACCTTCAGTGCCAATACGAAAGCTTATGCTTTTCAAATAAAGTAATTGACCATGAGCAAATGGATCCGCATTTTCGCCATCGATATTTGTAAAAACATACGTTGCTGATCTAGGATGAAGCTCCGACAATGAGATTTTTAGAGAAAAGTGCTCTATATTTGGCATGTACATTAGTAACTACTTTCTGAAGGAATAAATTTCTTCCACGGAAATTGTATTTGAGTATTCTCGAACGTCAGCCTTAAAGGTCCGGATTGTTTCACCATAATGGGTTATAAATCGACAATTTGTCTGATCTGCCCAATTCCAAGCCTCGTAGTAAAAATAGTATGAATCGCAAGGAAATTCTTCTCCCTGGAATGTATGTGTTAACGGCAATAAGTAAATTCAGGCATTAAGCTTAATGCCTAGGCAATAAGCTTAATGCCTAAAAATGCCCGGCATTAAGCTTAATGCCTAGTCTTTAAGCTTAAAGCCTAGGCATTAAGCCTAATGCCTGAATTTTACTCGGCATTAAGCTTAATGCCTGGTCTTATTGCCTGATTTGGGTGGAAATCAATGTAAACAACAAAATCTTAAGTCTAATATACACAGTCGATGTGTATTTATGTAAAATGCAAATGTACACGGGTGGTGATGGGCTCATGATGATGGCACTGTCATAAGTCATTGGGCAGGCCTGAGTAATTTTGACAATTGAAATTTTTCCTTTGGGGACACTTTAAATCATGCATTTACGAAACCACACCTCAAGACTCAAGACATTGCTGAACTGAAGGTTCGATTTGTCGCCGAGGTTGCAAGGATTACTCCAATGAAACTCTTTAACGCTCGACTTGGAAAATCCGAATGGAGGAGATGGTAACATACAGAAAAATTTATGAAATTAAAATACATGTAAAAATCCCATATTGTTTCAAATGACTAACCCTAACCGTGTACATTTGCATTTTACATAAATACACATCGACTGTGTATATTAGACTTAAGATTTTGTTGTTTACATTGATTTCCACCCAAATCAGGCAATAAGACCAGGCATTAAGCTTAGTGCCGAGTAAAATTCAGGCATTAGGCTTAATGCCTAGGCTTTAAGCTTAAAGACTAGGCATTAAGCTTAATGCCGGGCATTTTTAGTCATTAAGCTTATTGCCTAGGCATTAAGCTTAATGCCTAAATTTACTTATTGCCGTTAACATATGCATGAAATTGGTTGTACTTGGTTTCAAACCTTTTCCAAAAAATCGAATGTGAATGGAGATTCCGTATTTTGAAATACAACAGCAACTCTCTTTCGGAATATACCCTGAGATGCGCATCGCCAATTTTTGCAAACAAGACGGCATGATTTTAAATCTTTTGTAGGTAGGAACTTGAAGACGTTGTACAAAACCTGAAGAAAAATAGAAAAATCTATAATAATATATACTTATTAATAACAAAATATACTTTGCTTTGATGTACAAATTTGAAATCCAAAATGTCAACAGGAGAAAAAAGTCAACAACCCAGGTTGTTAACGTTGTTTTCCTTTTTGTCAACATTATTTTCTATTTTTGCCAACCCCAGTTTTATTTATGGCCTAATATATTGTAGTAATGTTTAATTATTTACATAAAATATTTAATTTTAAAAAATTAAGCCCTTGAGAATCAAAATGAGTCATTTAAAAAGTAGATCAGTAGAATAGGAACGAATTAATATTTAATTGATTGAGTTTAACTAAGTTAACTATGAGTGAGTTAGGCTAAATTAAAATAATGGTTAATGCATTATTTTCATGTACTGCATTAATTATATTCATAAATTTTATAAATACTTACCTCAGATTGACTTTTTAAAAGTACGCTAAGAAATTTGGAGTATGTTGCTTGTAGTTTGGTAAAACCACATAAACTAAATTATGTAAATCAGCAAAGTATTTACTATCCTTTTCTTTTGTTATGAAGATTAAACAATCTGAATAAGTGATAATGCATAAAATGCATTGGTAGAAGTTGTAGATTGGTATCATGTCTTGTACAAACAAAGTACTTACAACTTATGTTAAGACTTGCGCATGTTACATGTGGTTTGCTAAAATAAATCACGATTCACAATAATTAATTTCGTGGAATGTGTTCTAATAATAAAAGTATTTTTTCCAAAATGTAAAAAAATGTCTACATAATTATAAAATTTGATTAATAATTGCGCTGTAATTCCGTTCTACATTTAATAAATAAAAAAATAAAGAAAAATTGAACGGTGAAAAATAATATGCAAGTATTTAACATTGAATAGTACAACAGAAATTAACTTACTACGTCCATTTGTAATAGTGACGGTTGTTTTGGAGAGTCTTTTCACCTTTTGGCCTGAAAATAGCATTTCAGTAAATTATTATCATGTTAATTAAATTAATTAATTTTAATTAATTAATGCATAATATTATATTGATATCATATTTATTTCCTACGGTGGTTTGTACAACGGACTGTAATTATTAATCTTAAATCCAAAGGGAGAAAGCTCGACGTGCTGCTCATCATCATACTTCTCCTCCCCGATCTCCATTCTTCTTCTATCTACTAGACTAAGCTGCTATACTTTCCCTTCGGTCTTCAAAGGTATATCACATCCTATAAGAATATTTTTTTCATAAATTCCGTGCATCTCACAAGAAATGGATTCTTGATTTAAAATTATGATATTTTGCATCTAATAGGAAGCGCCTGAGATTTTTTTGTGTTCATTTTTAAGAAAAAGGAAAAACAGGAACACAAAAATGTGTAGGCGAGTGATTTTTCCAGCAATGCAAATGGCAGACGGCTATAGGACATCTTTCAACATTTCTATATACATGTACATACATATAGTTCTACTATCTTAGCAAATGGTGGTTTGACCATGCTCATCTCTGCTCTGCTTTGCAAAGCCTACAGGTGGTATAGGGAAAAAGATGCGTATGGTAGGTAGTTCATAGTTTTGGATAATTAATATTATGTTTTTAAATTATTTTTTGTACAGGTAAAACTAAATAACAGGCACATTTTTCAATTAACTTAATAGCGTTAACTGTGAAAATGTGCGCTTAGCTAAAATGTCATGCAATTATAATTAGTAATTAATATATGAGTAATGACTTACAATTTGAGAGCGTCTGGAATACTTTACGGGCAAGGGCGTCGTATTATCACAAAATGAAGCTGTCATCTGGAATGAAAAGTGTAATTATAATGTAATTTAAATTAAATGAGTATTATTAATGTAAATTGTCATTTTGAATTATTTTATCACATGTTTTGATGATAGGTATTCTTGTTAGTTCTTCTATCTAGTCTCTAATCGATACATTCGTATTTCGTACACGTCCTTGAAATGGAAAGGATTCATGCACAAATAATATCTACATTTATGAACATCCAGCATTTTATACACTAAACACTTACATATTGCTCATAATCATAAGAATATTCATAGCATAGGTAAGTATAGACATAGACATAATATTATCATAGTACAGGTAGCTACAGCTAAGTACATAGGTGTACTGTACATAAGTAGGTATACTGTGTCAAAGGAAGAGATACCTATATAAGTACACCATTGCCTTTTGGCCTTTAGGTTATAGTGACACATAGTCTCGTAAAGTTTGTAATATTTTATGTCACTGCGCACAGTATAATTTTTCTGAAAATGTCAGCTATATTACTACAAATAGGTTATCATATATCCTAGTACAATATCAATCTCATACATATATTTTTAGCATGTTATATTCACTATAGGACTATGCAATCTCTATATATAATCGCAGACTTCAATAAATTTACCTGTCTATATAATATATATATCGTCCCTTAAGGATCGAAAAAGCCTCTATCCACTTTCAGATTGGTGGACGAATAAGCCTATATCCATTTTTTGTTTGGTGGACGAATAAGCCTATATCCGTTTTTTGTTTGGTGGACGAATAAGTCTATATCCAATTTTCGTTTGGTGCAGGAAATAGCCTCTGTCATCTTACAGCATTACGTAAAGTTGTCGGGGCACAGTAAGAATAAATAAGTTGACGAAATGAAGTATTTATTATTTTTATGTTGATACTTGAAATATATCATGCTAGAATGTACATAAGCATTATAACATTTTAGCTAATTACACAATAAGACAAAAACAAAACTTTTAATGACACAAATTCGTATTTTGATCAGTATGAATAAGATCTTTGTAAAGTGTGTCCGTTAACATTTCAGAGCCTGAATTTGGCTCAGTGGCGTTGGAATGTTACAAATAATTCCAGGCTCTCAACACACACAAGTCACACAGTTCTCTGCACACAGCTCATTCCAATTCCACTTCTTTGCTCAAGAAGTAGCAAAGGAGTGGCATCAAACGGGATTTTGAGCGAACAATTTCAGCTGGCCGAGCCAAGTTTTGAAATGAAGCGAGATCGTATTCGATCTCCGTCTCTGCTCCTATCTGTTGTCCATCTGCCGTCTGTTGTCCATCTGTTGTCTGTTGACCGTCTATTGTCCATCTGTTGTCTGTTGACCGTCTATTGTCCATCTGTTGTCTGTTGACCGTCTATTGTCCATCTGTTGTCTGTTGACCGTCTATTGTCCATCTGTTGTCTGTTGACCATCTGCTGTCTGTTGTCCAACTGCTGTATGTTGACTATCTGCTGTCGGTTGACCATCTGCTCTCCAACTGGTGTCTGTTGACCACCTGCTGTCTGTTGTCCAACTGCTGTCAGTTGTCCAGTGCTGTCTGTTGTCCAACTGCTGTCTTCTTCATCAAAGCTGGCATTGGTAATTCCGATTTAAACAATCACAAATGACACATTCGGTTGATTGTACTTGGGCAGAAAACCGAGTACAATAAACCGAATGTGTCATTTGGATTTTGTGCATTCTGTGTATTATATTCATGTATTGTATTTTGTAGTACTTCGCATATTTTATAGATTCCCCAGATGGGGGAATTTTAGCAACACTTTGCAATTTACTACAAAATACAATACACTATATGAATATTCTACACAGGATGCACACAAAGATTATAACTTTGCAAGGTACAACACGGAGTCATTTGTGAATGTTTGAATCGGTTTAAAATTATTAAAAGTAGAATGAATATGATTCCGTTGTTGTACCTTGCAACATTAATTTTTTGTGTGCATCCTGTGTATTATATTAATGTATTGTATTTTGTAGTACTGTTAGTCCCAGCTGGAATGGTATTGCCCATTGCGGATTTGCACTTGGATATGCATCTGATTGGGCGTAATTTTTTGAAATCCAGTCTGCTGATTGACTATTGATACATCGAATATTTTATAGATTCCCCAGATGGGGGAATTTTAGCAACACTTTGCAATTTACTAAAAATACAATACACTATATGAATATTATACACAGGATGCACACAAAGATTATAACTTTGCAAGGTACAACAACGGAGTCATTTGTGAATGTTTTAATCGGTTTAAAATTATTAAAAGTAGAATGAATATGAGTCCGTTGTTGTACCTTGCAACATTAATTTTTTGTGTGCATTCTGTGTATTATTTTTATGTATTTTGTAGTATCTGTTAGTCCCAGCTGGAATGGTATTGCCCATTGCGGATTTGCACTTGGATATGCATCTGATTGGGCGTAATTTTTGAAATCCAGCCTGCTTTTTGACTATTGCTACATCGAATATTTTATAGATTCCCCAGATGGGGGAATTGTAGCAACACTTTACTTTAGCAATTTACTACATAATACAATACACTATGTGAATATTATACACAGGATGCACACAAAAACCGACACCGACTGACGCAGGACTGACACTTCTTGCAGCTAATGTAGAGCATAAAAAGCAGGTAGATGACTTGCGTGAAGAGTTGAAAAAGGAAGATGGAAAGCTTCGAGAATCTTTACTTATGTCGAAAAAAAAGTGGTGGTCCCTGTTGATGTGGAAGATGCAATGGAGTGATTTGATTTTCAATTAGCTTAGAATTTTTGAATATTTTTTTTTTGAATATTCAAGCGCCCTGTTATTAACCCCTCGTATTGGATAAAACTGGACTGGCTGGAAGGAAGAATAAAATTTCAATATTTCCGCCACCCATATTAACTATGTATCAATACGCCCCTATAACTTTACAAGCAAAGCTGTAAGATGATAGAAGCTATTTCCTGCACCAAACGAAAATTGGATATAGGCTTATTCGTCCACCAAACAAAAATTGGATATAGGCTTATTCGTCCACCAAACAAAAAATGGATATAGGCTTATTCGTCCACCAAACAAAAAATGGATATAGGCTTATTCGTCCACCAATCTGAAAGTGGATAGAGGCTTTTTCGATCCTTAAGGGACGATATATATATGTATGTACGCAAGGCAGCTATAACAACACAATATAAGGTACTCTCTTGCCGTAATATTTCAGACAAAAATTAACTTTTTTCATTCTTGAGAATAAAATCGCCATTTTATTCCCAATACTCGTACTTCAGTAAGGTACCCCGAATAGGGGACCATAGTTACGGTAGTATAACGGTAACGCACTGCAATTATCGAGGAAAAAAGTAAAGTTTTATTTGAAATATTATGGCAAAAGGCTACCTGGTTAGGTTATACTTGCCTTGGTATGTACGTGTGGTAGGGAGAATCTAGGGAACCTACATATATTACGTAACGCAAACCCTCCCCCCCCCCGATGTGTAACGCAAGTGCTGACTGCAACACTTTTGGGTATCTCCTCCTCCCATCAACTGCACATGTAATATATGCAGGCTCCTTAAAAGCAAAAAAGCAAAATGCGCAAGCCCAATTCCTCTAAACCAACAAAATGAGTCGTTTCACGTTTCATATTATTATAACGTCTAAATAAAAATAGAAATTTACATAAGAAGATTGAATGGTGAGTGGGGATCGAATGGATATGATTAGCGAAAGGGAACATTTCGTAATGATCGTAATGTGCGTATTAAATAGCATTTCAAAACTTCTAATCCAAAGTGGTTCTGCTATAATATCGACATACTTATTCAACATTTTTTAATAGAGCTGGATTTACTTTTTACTACCCTCTTAATTCCTTTGTGCCAGTTGGGATATCTTTTTGTAGAATTAAATAACAGTACTGGGATAAATAACTTAGATTAAATAACACTATTTAGATTAAATAACACTATTTATTCTTTAAAAATATTTATTCGTAAGTTGACTCATGGGGTTTGTACGTTTTTCCAAAATCCTAGAGGGAATCTTATTATTTCGATTTTACAAGGAAGCTTTTTGGTAACTTTGTGGGAGTTTTTTCGAAAATAGTCTTTCATTGTTCCCTGTATTTGATGCTTCCTACAGTTAATAGTATTAATTTAAATGTACTTTGCATTTACAAAGTTAACATAGCAACCTAATGGGATGTTTTCGAAATTGTTTTTATTACTGCGTTGGGTGGCCTGGTGAATTTGTCTTGAGTGCTAGATTTGCCCCTTAACTGGGTTCACTATATATACATAAATAGTTTATCATAACCTTTTCTTCACATGTTTCTTACTAAATCTTAGCATTTACAAGTACAATGAGAGATTTTTATACGTATTACATCTACGATCCACCCACTTAGTATGTTATGCGAATATCTGCATGTATGATCGTCTAAACATCGTATAATTATTTAGAAACAGGAAAATAATGACATTGGCACAGCGTGGGATTAATTATACAACTTATTACTTAAATGGGCGTTACAATGGCTCATAGTTATATAAGTATTCTACCTGGTAAAAGTTCATAATTAATAATGATTTGCGCTATTTAAATTTTATGTCATAATTATAAATAATGTAAATTAAATAAATTGTAATAATAAATACGTTATAAAAATGAAAAATTATAAGCAATTATAAAAAATGTATCGAAAACATAATCAACATCACATAAAATATAAAAATGCTAAAAAGTCTTTGCACAAAACTTTAGGATAAAAAAACAACTAAAATAATGATGTTCATTTTGTACTAAAAATTATCACATAATTCTCAAACGCAATAAAAAATTTCATATTTACAAGTTTTATAATAATAAATTCAATTGACTTTAACAATTAAACATTTAAATACTTAAAAGATTGTAATAATTGTTGATGTTTTCTAACTGAAATGACTAGAATGGCTTACAAATGTTTTTGGGTTTCTGACATCGTGATAAGAATTGTGATATTTACGCGTGATGGTAAACTTATTCGTCTTCGTGAATAACTTCTACTCGTATCGATTTCAAAAAACCATTAATACTTGGGGGTGGTTCACCTACAAAGTCATCGCTGCTAAAATCAAATAGACGTTCCAAATAGTCCGTGCCGTGTCTCGAATGAGCCTGACTTCATCTCCTTCATCACTATCAGAAGAATCATCTTCAGCATCAACTGGAATTCGAATTTCCTTTTGGTTGGAAAATGAAAAAACTTTTTCTCCGTTGATAAAAGTAATTTCGAAGGTTTCCAAAAGTGGGAATATTTCTTTAGAGACATCATACAATTGGCAGAACTATCTCCAATAACCACTTGTACTCAAAATGCCAATTAATGGATCTTCGAGGATAGTAAGAGACATTTTTGTGAGACTAGCGCATTTAATTCTTTTGATTCGTGCATCAATATTATCTTCTTGAGTCGTGTAATTGATGAAGTGGCAGTCAAATGTTTTTAGCTGCGGAACCAAATTTGCCCAAGCTTCTCCACCTCTAAACAATCGTCTCAAAACCTTGTGAGCATGGTGTGCCTCGAGAACAGTTAACTTGGCCATTTTTGGGAAAGGAGGCAGAATTCGACCATCTGAAAACAAAAATAGACACTGAAATTTGAATCAAAACTAAAATAGTCGTAACTTATTGAAAACTATAAGTTTAAAGCCCATAAAAATGATTTTCTAATGAAATTTTTTTTGTAACTGTAAATAAATAGTTTAAAAATTTACGATGTAAAATATCTGATAAGCTTCCATTGCCAATAATTTCTGGTAGTCGAATTGTGAGTTTTTGTAGATTATTTTTTTGCCAGTCAAGGAAACCGTAAAAGGAACTTATGTTAAGATCCACGCGGTTATCTTCGCCATTAGCAAATTCGAAATCAGCTGTGAGAGTAATTAATTTGATGCTATTATCAGCTGATAATTGTGACAGTGCTTGAAACATATTAAATGAATCCATATTCTGTCACTTCCAATCATTTATGGTTAAGTGTTTCAAGAATTTCAAATTTTTCTTCGGTAGTTGTTGAATCATGTCAATCATTGCAGGGCAAGAATTGATTTCCAAAGATTCCAATTTTGTTGTGCGTTTAATGATATCCTCAAACACAAACGCCACAATTTGTTTTTGATGAAAGGTCAAAGGTCGATACCCTTCAGAGCCAATACGAATGCTTACTTGCTTCAAATTACGTAATGTATCTAATGGGAATGGATCTTCATCTTCACCTCCAAAATCACCAAATCCTGTACTGGGATGAAGTTGTGACAATGAAATTGTCAGGGAAAGTTCTTCGATATTTGGCATGTAAGACAATAATATATGTTTGAAGGAATTAATTTCTAAGAAATAATTCTACAGAAGTCTTCTTTGAGTTTTCTCGCACATCAGCTTTGAAATTTCGAATTGAGTCACCATAAACGAATAAGAATTGACCATTTATCCGATTTCCCCAATCCCAAGCCTCGTTGTAAAAATAATAAGAATCGAAAGGAATTTCATTGCCATCAAACGCACACATGAAATTCTTTGTGGTTTTTGATTCTTTGTGACCTTTTCCCAAATATCCATTGTGAACGAGCGATCCCGTATCTCTGAGTACAACAGCAACTTTCTTTCGGAACATATTTACGGATAAGTTCCTTCACTTTTGGCAAACAAGACGACATGATTTTAAATCGTTAGCACCCAGAAACTTGAAAATGTTTTGCAAAATCTGGAGAAAATTCATGTTATTAGTTATAATTATATACATAATGTATTTTTTAAGATAAAGCCTTTTTTAGTGCATAAAATATTCATTTCAGTAGTTTGCTTAAAAATCAAAACAAAATAAAACATTTTTTAAATGAAAGTTATCTAAGAATTCTTCAACATACAATTTCGAAAGCAATGAAACAAGATAATTAGCATGAATTTGGAAAGAGAAAAGCCCATTTGGATATCAAAAACTATAGTAAAATAATTATAATAATTAAATCACTAACTAATTCAATATATAGTGCTGCGGGTCCTTCTTCCGAAGAAGATTCTTCATCTGTTTCTGTTTCTGGTCTGTGAAAACATTAGTAAGTAAATAATTAATACTAAAATATTAACACGTAATTGTCGGTTGTCAAATAAATGTATTTCCTTACTCCCCAATTCCGAAAGAAGATAATCCCCTCATCCACTCATTATAAATCTCTTCTTCCCTCCTCTCAATCTTCCTCCCTAATTCCCTGGGCCCCGCTCGGCTAACTGAAATAATAAATAATGTAAAACCTTTAAATACAAACCTTCAATTATTTCAGCATTATTTTTACAAAGTAGGCGTACCTATACAGGGTATTTGATCTTTGATGTCTCATAACTAATTTTTTAACATTTAAATTTTCATATTAACGCGACAAAAATATCTGGACGGATTTTTCTTAAAATTGAAAATAGCAAAAAACAGACACAACCAAATTACTCCTTTGAAGCAGTGAAAAACTGACCGAGACAGAGTAATTTTATCCTATCCTGAAAGGTAAACATAGAATTTCTTTTCATTTTCACTTACGTGATGACTTGTTTTGACTCCTGACTACATCCCTTTCTGGATACGTTGCAAATACGAGATTTGTTCCAGACACCTGACGCCGTTCAGACTCCATACCACTGCTCTTCAACTTTGATGCTAACAACAATTGACAATCAAAACTTTAGAATTTGGGATTAATATATCTTACAAACAACCAAAACCGTCCACCGTGGGCTTTTTGTCTCAATTAGAATAAAGTATTTGAGATTATTTTTCGATTGGGCTAAATACTGAAACCAAATTCGTTGAATGTCAAACGAATAGATACTATACAATTTGCTTATCCTTGGAACAAGTTTTATTGGTATTCTTGTTGGGATCGGATGGGAGTAAACTATGCTGTGGAATAAAACAACAGATGGATATTTTATGCGTTTGTATTTAGTTTTACCACTATGTCCTTGAAGTGGAAAGGATTCATTCAATACTACCTTTTAGTCCTATAGCTATCAGCATTCTTACGAGGATATGGATTTTTGATGTTATCAATATCATATATACTTATATCATAATCATAGTGCCCTTATTGCTTCCATAGCGAATTACACACCACATTTCAATATTTTCAATGTATATGCTTTATAGCCATTCTTCTGACGCTTTCACATAGGGTAGTAAATAGGTAACAGTTTCAAAAAATCGATTGGTAATTCTCTATATATAATCGTAGACTTGATAAATTTACCTGTCTATATATATATATATGTACGTGTGGTAGGGAGAACCTAGGGAACCTGCATATATTACGTAAAGCCTGTATATATTACGTAAAGCAAAACCCCCTCCCACATGTGTAACGTCTTAGTGCTGACTGCAACACTTTTGAGTACCTCCTCCTCCCATCAACTCCAAACGTAATATATGCATGTTCCCTAAAAGCAAAAAAGCCAAATGCGCAAGCCCATTTCCTCTAAACCAAGGAAATGAGTTGTTTCATATTATTATTATAACATCAAAATAATAATAGAAAACATAGGTTGAATGTGAGGGGTGATCGAATGGAAATTAAATGATAAGCGAAAGAGGTCATTTCGTAATGATATTAATGTGCGTATTAAATAGCATTTCAAAACTTCTAATCCAAATTGGTTCTGCTACATCGACAAACTTATTCAACATTATTTAGTAGAGCCGGGTTTACTTTTTACTACCCTCTTGATTCCTTCGTGCCAGTTGCGACATCTTTTTGTAGAATTAAAGTAAATAACCGTACTGGGTACCACTATTTATTCTTTAAAAATATTTTATTCGTAAGTTGTACTCATGGATTTTGTATGTTTTTCCAAAATTCCACGGGGATTCGAATTTTTTTGATTTTCAAATGGAGCTTTTTGGTAACTTTGTGCGAGCTTTTTCGAAAATAGAGTCTTTCATTGTTCTCTGTTTGATGCTACTGTTTCTGTTTGATCTACAGTTATTATTTTGGTGTAGGAAATTCCTTTTTATCAGGAATTGGGGCTGCAGCTAATTTTGCCTACCACAATAGAAAATAAAAGTATATTGATTTAAATATACTTTGTAGTTACAAAGTTAACATAATAACCTAATGGGATGTTTTCGAATTTCGAAATTGTTTTCATTGCTGTGATGCGTGGCCTGCTGAATTTCTCTTGAGTGCTAGATTTTCCCCCTTAGCTGGGTTCACCAGTAAATAGATAAAGGGTTTTAAAGCGTATAGGCCGACCTTTTGTTTTGCTTAGTTACAAACAAAACAATTAAATTATTTTTCAGATAACCTGCTTACATTTGTCAGGTATCTAATAATAATTCCCTTTGTAGTACCTTGATAGATTACCCCCAGGGGATTAAGAAATTGATGATTCTACATTTTATTTACTCCTCCCCATCCCAATATAACTCTTCAAATACGTAATGTAAAAAATGTACTCCTCACCCTCACTCTCACACTCCTCACCCACCTCAAGCTCCTCACCCTCACCCGCCTCACCCTCCTCACCCTCATGCAACGGCTGGCTTACTTCAACCCAGACACTTACAATCAAACAATCGTTAGCTATGTCTTATAACATTCCTTTTCTAATAAAAGTTATTTAGGTAAACTTTAGTTTTCTATAAGCTTTCAAACATAAATAACAAAACTAGAATTTTATGTTCATTAAATTAATGTGTGTAGTAAGTCTTACTGTTTGAGTCTTTCATTGTTCTCTGTTTGATGCTACTGTTTCTGTTTGATCTACAGTTATTATTTTGGTGTAGGAAATTCCTTTTTATCAGGAATTGGGGCTGCAGCTAATTTTGCCTACCACAATAGAAAATAAAAGTATATTGATTTAAATATACTTTGTAGTTACAAAGTTAACATAATAACCTAATGGGATGTTTTCGAATTTCGAAATTGTTTTCATTGCTGTGATGCGTGGCCTGCTGAATTTCTCTTGAGTGCTAGATTTTCCCCCTTAGCTGGGTTCACTAGTTTATTTATATAGCCCATTATAATTTATTTATCAACAGTATTACATAGGAATTACAAAAAATGGCGACTAAAAACTAATAAATACCTTTTCCATTAAATAACATCACCAATTCTATGAAAACTATTAACAAAAGTTGAAATTCATTAATACTTGGAAGAATTTCAATACACATAGTTCATATACAATTACTAAATACAATTCATTAGACATAAGTTAGGTACAGTTAAATCATAATGTGGCAGGTTAATTGGGTTTATGAAAGAATTGTAGTATCTGTTGTAATTGAAAGATCATGGACGTCCAAGAGTGTGTTCTGCAGATACAATGTTCTCAGGTAAAGAGGAATTTGGAGTTTGACCAATAGTAGAAGGAGGATTGTTGCGAGGTCGAATGCCATGAAACGGGACGTTAGGATGACTCTGCAAGATCGGAGGACCTCCATTTCCAGCTATATTATCCATTCGTCTCATCTGATTGCTATTCTGGTCCAGGTTGTTGAAGCTATGAGGTGCATCCGGCCTGATGTTTGATGGCAATGAGTTGAGGTAGTAGACATTCCGCATTGATGGCATCTGTGGCAGGAGGAGTGGTATAGAAACCAAAGTGGGGCAGAAGACCAATGCCGGAACAAGTGTAGGAATAGCTATATTCTGTTCCTGCTGAATATTCAAAATAGCAATTAGTTCATTGCTAAGGATTTTGTGAGAATTTAGATACAAAAATTGATCTTGAATCATATTATAAACTTACAGTGTAGACATTTGCAGTTGTATTTTGAGGTGCCTGTGGAGAAAATCTGACTTGGGGTCTGTTGATAGTTGGATTCATATTCTGTCCCTGTATTATACATAATCAAAATACATGATTATGATTATTTTCACATTTATGATACGAATTAAAATTAAATAGGCATGGATTTACACAATATATTAATACTTAAGTGGCCAACTTACAGTGTAGACATTTCCAGGGTTATTTTGAGAAACCGGCGAAAAAAATCTGACTTCGGGGACTCGAAACGATGTGCCAATATCTGGATTCGTATTCTGTCCCTGTATATATTCAAAAGTAAACGATTATTTTGATACACTTACGATACGGATTTAAAATTAGGCTAATACTGATTAAACTTACAGCGTAGATATTCGCAGGACTCTGTTGAGGTCCAGGTGGACAATATTAACTTGGGGTTTTCCAAGTGCTGTGCTATTTTTTGGATCCATATTCTGCCCCTGTCTAACCTGTATTACATTAAAATGGATATGATTAATTTTATATTACTAATATGAATTCCAAATTAAAGAATAAACTTACCTTGTTGACATTTGCAAGATTGTTTTGCATAGCAGGTGGACACAATCTGTCTTGGGGTTCAGAAAGCTGTGGTCTAATACCCGGATTTACATTCTGTCCCTGTTTCACATCACAAAGTGCATGATTATTATGTTTATACATGTGAGCAACGAATTTAAACTTTTTAAACAAATTATAAACTTACAGTGTAGGCATTTTCAGGTCCCGGTGGAGAAACTGACGATTCACTAAGTAACGTATTAATCCCCTGAGAAGTATTTACTGGAAGAGGTATGGTAACATCAGGAACAAGTATTTTCTCGAATTCAGTCGATTTAGCAACTTCGACATTAGAACTGCCACTTCTGATTGGTAATTCTTCAGACTTTTAATTTTCCTAAGTAAGGAAATTATTTCCGTATAAATGAAATTAATTGAAAGATTGATTCAAATTAGTTGTTATCATAAGAAATATATAATATCTGTACTTACCGGGATTAGAATTGGGACTCGGCGTTCAAAAATAGTGGACCAGTACTTGAGCTGATTAATCCGCTTGTTTAATTCTTCCTTTTCACTTAGCATGGATGGGGTGTGTATTCCAACAGTAGCAACTTCTGGATCCGCTAATATCCCGGTGATATTATATGCGTGTAAGTTGACATTTCTTAATGGACAGTAGCAAAATCCTTTGTAACTCTAGAATAAAAAATACATTATGCAATTATTTATGTTTATGTTTATCAATTTAGGATTTGTCTTGTTACTGTATATATTTGATTAGATATAATTACAAATATAAAGCAATAATACCGTTCTATGGTAATTACAAGCCATCCTCTTCATCTTCTTGTACTTGGTCTGTTCCAATATTTCAAATGCTTCTTGGTCAAATGAGTGACCTGACACCATCGGATATTTATTTTTTGTGTAGATGTCACATGCCATTTGGGAGAGTACATATTCCAGGGGAAATATCTGATTAGGACGACGACGATTTCCGGGACCGGTTTCGAGTTAACAAAATCGTTTACTTTTTCTTTGTAGTAGGCTTCCATTTTCAGAGCTCTTTTGTATTCTCTTCGGTATTTTGCTTTTCTAATTTATCAACCCTGTCGTAAATACATTAAAATAATCAATTTGAGTCATATACATAATCAATAAAATAGAAATTGATAGTAATATGGAATAAATTGTATTAAATGGTAGTAATTGATTCACCTGCTATCACAAAGGCTGTTACCATTTTCACCCAACTCGGGAATTTTCCGAATATCCATGCCGACTTTTTCACTAAATGTTTTAATTTGCAGAAAAAGAGCACAAAGCGAGGTACGTGTGATTCGTTCCAAGTCCAGAAGCAAAATGAAGTCTTTCGAATCTGACTGGAGACTAAAAGACAAAGAGCTGTGCCACCATTTTGTAACTTTCCGTGTCCCATCGTGACTACAGCCCCAGGCTCCAGACAAAGTCCAGCATAATGTATGTTAACTTTGTAAATGCAAAGTACATTTAAATTAATACTATTAACTGTAGATCGTAGCATCAAATACAGGGAACAATGAAAGACTATTTTCGAAAAAACTCCCACAAAGTTACCAAAAAGCTTCCTTTTAAAATCGAAATAATAAGATTCCTCTACGATTTTGGAAAAACCTACAAACCCCATGAGTCAACTTACGAATAACTAGTTTTAAAGAATAAATAGTGGCTCCCAGTACTGTTATTTAATTCTACAAAAAGATATCCCAACTGACACAAAAGAATTAAGAGGGTAGTAAAAAGTAAACCCAGCTCTATTAAAAATGTTGAATAAGTATGTCGATATTATAGCAGAACCACTTTGGATTAGAAGTTTTGAAATGCTATTTAATACGCACATTACGATCATTACGAAATGTTCCCTTTCGCTAATCATATCCATTCGATCCCCACTCACCATTCAATCTTCTTATGTAAATTTCTATTTTTATTTAGACGTTATAATAATAATATGAAACGTGAAACGACTCATTTTGTTGGTTTAGAGGAATTGGGCTTGCGCATTTTGCTTTTTTGCTTTTAAGGAGCCTGCATATATTACATGTGCAGTTGATGGGAGGAGGAGATACCCAAAAGTGTTGCAGTCAGCACTTGCGTTACACATCGGGGGGGGGAGGGTTTGCGTTACGTAATATATGCAGGTTCCCTAGGTTCTCCCTACCACACGTACATACATAGACAGGTAAATTTATTGAAGTCTACGATTATATATAGAGATCCTACATTGGGCTTGCGCATAAAATTTGTCGCTTTAATGGTTTCTAATAATTTTTACCTAAGAGCAGATGGATACATGCGCAAGTGTGATTTTATTTCATACTAGCCATGGGTACCACAGCTACAAATTATGCATATATCATCATCAAATGCATTTCTTGCATTATAGATATCTAAATATCTAGCTGATATAAAATCCCTAATCCTATATAGAAGTAAATAATTATGAATTGATTTTCTGATTTCTTTCGCTAAAAAGTGGAATACACCATATGATTTTATTTCAGTAGTAATGATTTATTACATTAACCAGGTACTTAATTTCATAGGCATATTGGTAATTAGAAAAAAAATGTTTTAAAACCCAAAGCGGAGCTTTTATGTTTTATATGTAGGTCATTGGTCAAATATAAAAGAGAAAGTCACATTAAGACAAGTAGTATTAAAAAACAGGACAATTATTGGCACTTAAAATAAAAATATGAGAGATGAACACTTTTATTAAATAATTTTTCATTCCAAAACATAAGGCAATACCATATTAATTATTAGTTAAGAACGGAATAGGAAGTTCTTATGCTTTAAATGCCATAAACAAAACTGCAAACGTATATACTATATTATTATAGTGAATTGTAAATTGAAACACTGAACTTGACTTTAAAACTAGGTTTATAAAATGGATACTGTGGATTGTGGAAATGTAAATAGCTAATTAATTATGGCTGATTATAAATCTCATGTAAAAGAGAGCAAGTAAGAAGAGAACCATATACAAAATAATTATATTGGAATCTATAATGAATTACTGGAAAGAAAACTTAACTGGGAGTAAATATTTCAACAGCGATCTATAACTCTGCCATCAATTTTTTTATTTCGATCAAATGAGTACGAAAAGTGTTGACCTTAGTTACATTTTCTTCAAACTTCTCCCCCATCATCTCAGCCTCGCTTACAATTTCGTTAGGTACACCGGAGATTCTTGCAACGCGGAATCCATAAGATTTGTCACAATGGCCGTCAACCATAACGTATAGAAAAGTCAGTTTCTCAACATCGGCATTGCCTTCTTTCACCTTTTTAACTTCAAATGCCTAAAGGAAAATACATTTTTATTACAGTAAATCGTTCTATTCCGATCAAATGATATTTTGTAGTCATAAATTAATTTTATTTTAATTAATGGTACCATGTGTTTCAATTGAACAGAGTCCATATCCTTCATTCCGTAAGCCAAAGTGTGATAATGGGTGGCGAAAACGGTCCGAATGTGTTGATCGGCCAAGTATGTAGCTACTGACTGGGCTATTGACATTCCGTCATATGTAGACGTTCCTCTTCCTAGCTCGTCAATCAGCACCAAAGATTTCTTGGTACCATACCGTAGAATTGAAGCGGTTTCGGATACTTCAACGTGGAACGTGCTCTCACCCCCACAGATGTTATCATTAGCTCCAATTCGAGTGAATACGCGATCAATCGTACTCAACTCACAGCTTTCTGCAGGAACGTAACATCCCTAAAAAATAAAATAATCTATTTATCACGCCCAGAAAATAAAAATCACAATTATTGTTAAATAAGGGTCTATTTCACAATAAATAACAAAAAAGTCGACTATAATTTAAAATAATTTTGAAAACAAAACCATCCAGGTGTTTGAAAATCACGTGACATGTCTTTGAGATAGAATACATTATAACATATTTTATAGGAGATTAAAACAATTACCATATGACTAAGAATGGCGATAAGGCCAACTTGTCTCATTAAAGTAGATTTTCCACCCATATTAGCTCCAGTGAGTAAAATGAAGTTCCCTTTGCCACCTTCAGTTTCAGTGGAAGACATATAGCAATCATTCGGAATGTATGTGTAGTATATTTATATCTCTGTTCATATAAATATATGTAGTGTACAGTAATGCAGTGTGAAGTAATTACTGCAAGCTCAGATCTGCACGTACGCTGATCTGATCTTAACCTTGGTGACTTAGGGGCGTTTTCAGTTCATTCGTCTCTTCTCATCTTATGTATGTAATATGTATGTACTTTATCTTTTTGTTCTGTACTTTGTTTCTGAATGTCTCTTAATAAAGTCGTAGTTTATTATCGCAGCAATTTGTGTCATAATTGCTCATCATAATACAACATTTGGCGCAGCCTGCTTTCCGTTTAAGCCTGTTTTTGCGTGTTTTGTTACCCGTGTCACGGAGTACTTTCTACTATGCCTGTTGGAAAGTTGTCCCCTTTCAATGAGTCGTGTGACGACATAGACTCTTATCTTGGCGTTCTGCAGAATTACCTGCAAGCCAACGACGTGGATGTTTCCACTAAGGACGGTGAGATTAAGGCAAGGTCAATATTATTGTCTTCCATTGGCCTCTCTACCTACAGTGTCCTTTGTTCGTTAGTGTCACCGGATAAACCGGAAGCTTTAAGTTTAAAGTCCTTGGGTGATACTTTGAAAGCTCATTTTAAACCGGCTCCCAAAGCCATTGCTGAGCGATTTAAGTTTTTTAGTCGCAAACAACGGCCTGGTGAATCAGTTACTCTGTTTCTCTCTGAGTTACGTAAGTTAGCAATAACTTGCAAGTTCGCCGGTTTGGATATTTCTTTGCGTGACCAGTTTGTTTTTGGCCTTTTGTCTGAGGCTGCACAGAAACGGCTGTTTTTGGAGGATGACAGTCTCTCTCTCTCCAAAGCTGTTTCAATTGCAATTAGCCAGGAGTCTGCTGAAGCCAGTACTCAACTAATTCGTTTGTCGGGAAGTTCCCAACCTGAGTCTCCTTCTAGTGCTACGCACCAAGTTGGTCGTGCGAAAAATTCTTTCACCGGGAAGAAAGCCCCGGCGAAAGCTGCTGGGAAAGTGAGTTGTCCCAACTGTGGTAAAGCCCACAAGAAGGCAGACTGTCCCCACGGGGACGTTACATGTTTCAAGTGTTCAAAAAAGGGACATTTTTCTAAGTTTTGTAGATCTGGTACTGCTACCGGTACACAAAATAAAAACAGTGGTAATAGCAGTAACAATAACAGTAACGTGCACACAGTTAAAAAAATTTCTCCAACTAATCGTACCATTTTCATTCCATTATTTGTCAACGACACACATCATGATATGGAATTGGATACCGCTTCAGGTACAAGTTTTGTTTCGTCGGAATTTTGGCAAAGTTTGGGTTCCCCCCAACTTAGTAAGTCTAATGTTGTTTTTCAGACTTACACCAGTGAGAAATTCCATGCAAAGGGGAAATTTAAGTGCGTGGTGAAATACAATAATCAGACAGTCGAACATTTCCTGCATGTTGCAGATGGTTCTTCGCTGTTTGGGCGAGACTTAATTAATTCCTTTCAAATGGATTGGAATAGCATTAAGTCTCAGTGCTCCCAGTTCCAAGTGAATCGGCTGTGTAGTTCCGATAGTTTGAATTCATTGTTGAATGAATTCTCAGATGTGTTTGATAAACCTGTCGGCACCATTAAAAATTTCAAAGCCAAGTTAGTGCTTCGAGATGATGCTGTCCCACGGTTTTTCAGAGCCCGCCCCGTCCCCTTTGCTCTTCGTGACAAAGTGGACAAGGAACTGGAACGCATGGAACAGTTAGGTGTAATAAGTCGAGTTGCTCATTCCGATTGGGCTTCTCCTTTGGTTGTTGTACCAAAACCCAGTGGTGGTGTTCGTATCACTGGTGATTTTAAGCGCACTATTAACAATCAATTGTGTGTTACTCAATATCCCTTGTCACGTGAAGAGGATATTTTTGAATCAGTCTCCGGTGGCGATACATTTTCGCAACTGGATGGTCCTGATGCCTTTCACCAAGTCGAAATGGATGAAAGTTGTAGAAAGTTTCTCGTAGTGAGCACACCTCGAGGTTTATATCAATATAATGTTTTGCCCCAAGGCATAGCCTCCTCACCTGCTATTTTTCAGGAACTGATGGACAAAATGTTAAGTGACATAGATATGTGTCGTTCGTTTATTGATGACGTAATTTGCTCTGGTCGCAACCAAGCCGAGCATCTTATTAATTTACGAAAAGTGTTTGAGCGAATGCGGGAGTGCAATTTTCGACTCTCTCGTTCCAAGTGCAAGTTTATGGAGCCCAGTATCAAATTTTTGGGTCGCCTAATTTCATCGGATGGTCTACAGCCTGACCCCTCCAAGGTGGATGCAATCATGTCTATGAGACCGCCGAAGGATTTGTCCGAAGTCAAGTCGTTTTTGGGACTTGTCAACTTTTATGCAAAGTTCATTCCCAATATTTCTGATGTTAGTTCTCCGCTTGTCAATCTCACTCGTAGTGGTGTTGAGTGGAAATGGACTAGTCAGTGCCAGGCAGCATTTGCCCGTATAAAAAAATGTGTGTCGTCTGCTGGAGTTCTCGCTGATTTTCAACAGACAATTCCGATTGGAATATCGTGTGATGCGTCATCGGTGGGATTGGGTGTTGTCCTTTTCCACAAGTATGCCGATGGCAGTGAAAAGCCCATTGCATATGCTTCTAAAACTCTTTCTTCTGCAGAACGTAATTATTCTCAGATAGAAAGGGAGGGTCTTTCTATTGTTTTTGGAATGAAAAAGTTCTTCCAATATTTGTGTGGTCGTCGATTTTTGTTGGTCACCGATCACAAGCCACTGTTGGCTATTTTTGGCAATAATCGTGAATTACCTCCCTTGGTGGCAACTCGTCTGCATCGTTGGAGTGTCTTTCTCAGCCAATTTCAGTATGACATTATTTATCGTAATACCATGAGTCATGGTAATGCGGATGTGTTGTCTCGTTTGCCTCTCTCTGACTGTTCTCCGGCAGACAAGCAAACTGATTTTATTGTTCGGCAAATTAGGGAAAGCAATCCTGTGACTTCTAAATTAGTGAAATTTCGCACGTCCCGGGATCCTCTTTTGTCTAAAATAATACGTTACATTTCCAGTGGTTGGCCCACCGCCGCCTCCCAAGTTTCAGTGGAAATAAAACCATATTTCAGTCATCGTAATGAACTTACTTTGGAACAGGGGATTGTTATGTGGGGTGTTCGTGTCGTCGTCCCCTCAACTCTCCAGTCTGATGTCCTTCGTCAACTTCATGAAACTCATCCTGGTATAGTTCGTATGAAGTCCATTGCCCGTTAATATGTCTGGTGGCCGGGTATAGACAATGACATTGACAATTTGGTGAAAAGTTGTGTTTCTTGTGCGGAGCATAGAGCCAATCCTCGTGTTGCTCCTCTCCATCCCTGGTCGTATCCAGAGAGGGCTTGGCATCGTCTGCACATAGACCTCGCTGGTCCTTTTTGCAACAATATGTGGTTAATTGTTGTTGATGCTTTCTCCAAATGGCCCGAAGTGTATAACATTGGTCATGACTCTACGTCGGGGAAAGTCATTAGTTGTGTTCGCGAAACTTTCTCTCGTTTTGGCATTCCTGAAACCATTGTCTCTGATAATGGCCCCCAGTTTGTGTCAAAGGAATTCAGCGAATTTTGTGTGCGAAATGGAGTTCGTCACACTACCAGCAGTGCTTATCATCCTCGTAGTAATGGGGAAGCCGAGCGTTTTGTACAGTCATTTAAAAACGCATTAAAACGGGGTGACAAGTCCAATGTTAATTTGTCGCTGTGCAATTTCTTGTTGAATTATCGCACAACTCCCCATAGTACTACTGACGTGTCACCGTCAGAGTTGTTGTTCAAGTTTCGGCCTAAGACTCTTATGGATCTTATTCGTCCGGATGTCCATACTCGGGTTCGTGTGAAGCAGGAGCTGCAACAGGAATCTTTCCAGGGAAAGTCTCCCCCTCGTGATTTTCAAGTCGGTCAATCAGTGTGGGTCCAAACTTTCTCTGCAAACTCCCGGAAGTGGTCTAAGGGTACCATAGTTCGTTGTGTGGGTCCTGTTTCCTATCATGTAGATGTCGCGGGTCGTGTCATGAAACGTCATGTGGATCATATTTTATCAGGGGAAGTGGCGGAATTTATTCCCACCCAGATAAATGTTCAGCCAGGGCCGTCTCCCCGACCATCTGCCCCCTCCACACCAGTGAAGGTGGAAAGCGGTAGTGCACCTCCGTCTCCGTCTGTTCACGAGGCCACTACACCCCCTCCTCCACCAACCACTCCACCAGTGTCTCCGTCGGGAGCAGCACATCGTGCGCAGCGTAAACGTATTCCCATTGATCGTTTACAGTATACCTAGTGTTCTTAATAAGTGTGGAGGAAATGTAGTATATTTA
This sequence comes from Tomocerus qinae, assembly GCA_020055645.1. NCBI lineage: Eukaryota > Metazoa > Arthropoda > Collembola > Entomobryomorpha > Tomoceridae > Tomocerus > Tomocerus qinae. The sequence goes on along the minus strand of CM034546.1, from coordinate 53,146,113 downwards.
TATCTCTGTTCATATAAATATATGTAGTGTACAGTAATGCAGTGTGAAGTAATTACTGCAAGCTCAGATCTGCACGTACGCTGATCTGATCTTAACCTTGGTGACTTAGGGGCGTTTTCAGTTCATTCGTCTCTTCTCATCTTATGTATGTAATATGTATGTACTTTATCTTTTTGTTCTGTACTTTGTTTCTGAATGTCTCTTAATAAAGTCGTAGTTTATTATCGCAGCAATTTGTGTCATAATTGCTCATCATAATACAACAGTATGTATCCGAGAAAAACGATGGATGACGACCTTGTACAATCTTTAGGAATGGCTCCTCGGAATCGCGTAAAATTGGACGACACATGTCATGACTTTTTGAGTATTTTGTCAAAGACAACAATACATCCAAAACTGCGATTCACTTAATAGCTGTAATCCAGAGCTCACGGCTAAAAACAAAATAAATATTTATTTCTACATAATGAATTTAGAATAATTCCTGTTGAAAGCAATTAAATAGCTCAGAAATATGGTAACCTTTGATCAAACTGCCAAAACATCTGTCGGGTAACGTCAGTTAATACAAAATCACGGTTTTTCTCCGCTGCAATTATTCGTTTTAAGAAATCCTACAAACAACATTTGTAAAGGGGTTGTTACTCCATTGAATTGAATACAGTGTATTATTTTTATATAAATTCTGTACTGTGTCAATGTACAAATAAAAAGGTATGTATTTAGTATGATTAAATTGACTTACCTCGGATTTATCATTTGTATATCTCTTGAAACCTTTTTTGGAAGAACTCATTTTGAAAGACATGGGCACTTTTATTTTCTCTGGCATTTGGATTTGAAATCGTTTCTTATCGTTGCCGAAATATTCAGCTTTGCAATTGTATTCATTGCTTAGCTTCTTTATATAGACAACCGATTCGTGTTTAATGTCTTCTATTTCCTCCAATGCGTTATCATACTCGATGCAAGATCCTTTTGTTGGAATAATACGTCCTTCCTTTACCGCAGCGTCCGGATTAAATGCCCGCTATAAAATACGTAACATTTGCATACTATAATTCATATCTAATCATCTAACTACTTTTGTTATATATATTATGAATTTACATCAAAATATTCCAAGAAATCGTCCAAATCAGGAAATTCATTAACCAGCTTAAAAAGCATATCAGACTGGATGCCCTTTTTAAAATCTGTTTAGAATGTTGAATGTTAAAAGTTGTATACCATATTATACTAATACGTAAACCATAATTTCTTAATTGTTTACCCGATTTCATTAAAGATATGGAACTACGTCATTTTTTCATTCCCTTGAGTAAGTTGACAAAGTCAAAAATTCTATTTTTTGAATATTTTATAAATTCATAAAGCTGAGCTTGTCCATCAGGATGGAGAGTACTACGATGTTCACTCCCCAAAATGTACATTCTAGAAAATTCCAAAACAATTCCATTTTTTTGTGTTAAATAATATTTCTTTCAGTGGCAATCACAATTTATCTTACTTATTAACAAGTCTTTCCAAGTCAGGAATCGAAGTTAAAGTCGAAGTGAGTTTTTCACTCAAATCTTCCAGATTCATTAAATTTTCAATAGCGCCAAGACGCTGTTCGATGCAACTGGCTTCGCCTAATGGTTGACATAGCCAAATTCTCAGTAATCGCTTTCCAAATGGAGTTCGACAACGATCAAGTACAGACAGTATATTTGTTAGGACCCTCGACAATTTCCAAAGTTTTTAACGTCACAGAGTCAATCGTCTAAAATTAAAAAAATAAAACAAAATAAGATTATTAGGATTAAAAATTATAAAAATAATTTAATGAATTAATTCATAATTTAAATTAACTAATTAATAATTAAGGCAACTAATTAATAATTAAGGCAACTAATTTATAATTAAATAAAATAATACATAATTAAATTAATAATTAAATTGAAATTTAAAAGGAAATATAAATTAAATTACCATGAAAGCTCTTTTGGTAGAAACTGTATTGACGTTGGTTGGAACGTCATTCAAATGCTCCATCGGATAATACAATTCAAATCTGCCAAGGGACAAGCAGATCAATGTGACAACGACAGTCAGCCAAATATTGAATAACGCCACCCAAGCACTTTAAACCAAGTCCCCAGTCTTCATGGTTAATCATGAACCCCTCTGCAGATTGAGGATCTGACATAATTAATAAAAAATTGATGATAAACTTGATCTACTATGGATCTGTTAAAAATGCTAAAAAATATATTACCGCCGTGAATAAAGTTTTCAAATACTTCAGGAAATGAGCAGTGGCCGGTTTTTTCGTCAACAAATAGTTTTTGCTCAACAAAAAAATCTACTGTCTTTTGCGGCTCCCAAAACTTATCGGATGTCATCGTTTCAACTCTTACATCATTCACACTGTTGAACATTTTAAGACCTTCATCTGTCAAAAGGGTTTCATTTGGACTCTTACAATAAACAATCTGAGGAACAGACAAATAAATACAAATTATAATAACAACGCTAAAAACTGAACCATATTATAAGACTCATCTGCCTTTATAACTTATATATGGAGTAATCTTATTATACTTGAACAGGTGGATATTTAGAAAGCATGGTTGTCAATCGAGATCGTTTGACTCCATCGGTGAACTGGGCAAGGAAGAACGTTCCGACACTTGTATTGACAAAACAAACTCCATACTCGAGAATTTCAGCGTATTTTATCAAATTAATAGAATTTAATTTTGTAGCACTCTTAAAAGTGTTTAATGCATATTATATTAGATGCTTCCTTACTTCATTTTCAGTCTTTTGTTTCTCTATTATGCAATAAAAATAAGATGCCTCGGGAGCAATGTGCGAGTCTGCGCTCGAGTCAGCATTTTGAAATGAAGGTAATCGAACTCCTTTCGTTGAAATTTCGCAAATGGCACGATTGACTACTTTTTCCTTCTTTCCTGCTTCTAAAATGATAAATACCAACAACAAAAGGAGAACGTTTTAATACCTATTTTTGCCTAGTTGTTATATTACCCCATTCAATTATCTTTTACATCTTATTTTTAATCCTATTAATTGTTCTTTTGTTCTTGACTATTTTTTTCAATTAATAGGATTAAAAATGAGCTGGAAAAGATATTTGAGTAGGGTAATACACTATATACTACTTAAGTGTAATAGAAATGTAATTATTGTGTAATGTTTTTTCTTACTTTTACACCGAGCTTCCAACATGTCGGGAGTTTCAACTTGCTCAATTCTAGCAACTTTATAACCTTTTTCTACCAATGTGGAAGCAAAATAAGAATAAGACTGTTCCGGAAATCCACTGTGAGCAAAAGCACCCTAAATAGATTCACAATATTACATTTGTTTTTCGTAGAAAACAATAGTAATTGAACTATTAACAGAAAAGTCACTTTACCTTCATAAATATGATGCCTAACTCACGATTGCCAATGACAGCATCCATGTGATACAATTCATAAAACTTTCCAACTTTAAAAAACAATACAGTATCGAAGTGATCCCGTTTAAACATCCACCACTGACGATGCCCCTAATTACAATTAAAAAATATTTGTTTACTACTTTCGGCGATAATATTCCAATGCAGTAATAATTATAAATCTTACAGGAGTACGTGTGCTTAGGAATTCCAGAGGAATATCCAAACTTGTAGGATCATAATCAGGATGACTCATCTTTCGCTTTTTTCTATCTTTGAGATTTTCTGGTCGCATCCACACAAAACTTAAGTGCTCCCACTGCTCGTTGTCAGCATTATCGTTTGTACTTGGGGTGGCTGGTGTCTTATTATTCTTTAAGCTAGCAGCAGGAGAAGAGATTGATTTTCTGTTTACAGCTGGAGATGAGATTGACTTCTTGTTTACAGCTGGAGATGAATATGATGAGATTGCCTTCTTATTTGATCCACTTGGAGTGTTGATTTTCTTGCCTTTGGCAGGCTTTCGACGAGGAACATCGTCTTCGGATTCTGCTTCTGGTTCTGAAACCTCGGAGCTATAATCCTCGGAGCTATAATCCTCGGAAGAACTGACGTCCTCCTCAGGAGAGAAACTATCATCTGCGTCTTCTAAACCATTTTACAAATTAAGTATTAAAAATTAGTGCGAATAGCATCATAAATATAATATCGAAACAACTTTAACGCAAAAATAGAACCCATGAAGGATTTTAAAACAACAAATAAATAAAAATACTTTCATAATATAATAATATTGATTTTCCATACGTTTTGACGACGAAGAGTTTTTGGTTGTTTTCTTAGATTTTTTATTTTCTGTTGGCGTTTCAGAAATGCTAGATTTTGCCTTTTTAGGAGCTGGTTTTTTTTCTTCATCGCTGCTACCTGCGAAATGAAATTGAAAGAAGTATATTTAGCATTCTTATGTCTTAAAAATAATTGCGCAATTAATAACTAGTGAAAACTTTAAAAATTGATAGTATTAACTGCAAATATAATACATATTGTACTCATGTCATATCGTTACATTAACTGCAAACTTAATAACTTTAGTAAATAATTGTATTACTGTAAATTATTTTGTTTCGTTTAGCTGCCTTTTGTGCCACTCCGCCTTTTAGAGTCGACATATCTCTTTTTGGAGTTCCATTGGAAGATGAATGGGAAGACTTGCTGGCAACAGCCGGTGACTTGTTCTTGAGTGCACTAGATCCATTGCTAGTGACTGAAGATGATCCATTAGTGACTACCGGTGATGCAGCAGCTGACTTTGGGGATTTCGAGAAGAAAGTTAAAATGGAACTTTGTTTCATTCCCTTCTTGTCCATGTTCTTTGACAGTCTGCAAATTCAAAATTATATTTCAATGCTGACGTATTAAAATATTAAAAAATAGACAATAGAAGATAAATGGATAAACGATAAAAATATATGACAGGGTAAATGTATTAAACCAATGCCGATGACTGATGACGATGACCGATAGTGATTTTAATACACTGTGACTATGTGTGTGTGTGTGTGTGTACACTTACTACAACTTAGAATTTATCATAATTTGTCATTTGTTTGCCAGTCACTAGTCATTTATTAGGTACTAAATATTGATGATGGATGATTGAATATATGAATGATTAGTAAGAGAAATCCAGATGCTCTGACTGACTGACAGTGACACAGAATGGACACAATGACAAAATAGCTGATGAATGAAATCAGAGATTGGAGATGAAGTTGAAAATGAAAAGATGCAAGAATAGTAGCTATGCTTTCTACTAAAACGAGAGAGGCGAGATGAGACGAGCACAAGTGGTATCTAGTGGAAAAAAAATTCAACTACCACCGCACGGCGAATTTTAGTGTAGTACGTCACTTTTATTCCGCCACGTAATGTGTAACGTACACTCCATACTCTTCAAAGGCGGCCTTTGCCGCACCCGGAAATATGTGCTGTTTTGGGAGAGAATTCGTGCCCTGTGTATTAATCAGGCTTAAATTTTTCCCTACTCAATTACGCAGGGCATTTCTCTCTCCGAGATGAGTAAAAAGGTAAACCCTTTCCAACCAGCGTATTTTCTAAATACTGCGACAGGTTAGGAAATGGGTTTACCCGGGTAAACTACAAGAATAGAGATCTTTTCTTCGACAGGAAGGATTCCCCCGTTTCATAGATAAAGACACATGACAAAAATATGCGGGAATACCGACCACTCTTACTTTTACCAACGTTAAACTGTACAACAAAATATTGCAAATCCCAAAACACAAGCAAAATAGGCACGCAGCTAAAACAGGCACAACCTGACAATTGGAGTGGAGTCTTTGATGCACTAATGATAATTATGATTTGATTTGATATAATTTGGTGTTTAAAATTCATTTTTTCGAATGACCTGATCCTAACCTAACCGAACAGAGGATTGAAGAATATCAAGTTGGATTTGGATTTTAACTTTCGGCCGACCTCCTAATGGTTTATGGACGGAAAATGGGCTATTGGGTTTACCTTTTTAATGTCTCAGTCAAGGACATGTGTTGAGGGATGGGGTTTACGGGCTGAAGCCGCCCCCCCCCCTGAAGCTGGGTTAAGCTGAAAAGGGGCATTTTTTCTCAAAATTGCAAAAAATTTCGCAATTATTTGCCTTTTTTTAGGCCTTTTTTCATTCATTTCCGTCAAAAAACATCCAAAAGATTTGGAAATCTTAGCCCCCTCCGAAACTCAGTTCTGTATACTTGCTTGGTCTCAGTGTCTCGCTTATAGGCCGCGAATAGCCAACAGGTCAATCTTTCTCCTGTAAACGTAAATTGTGCACAGTTGTCTTGAAAAGCAAAATATATTTACTGGTGAAAATGCCAAAAATGTATGTTATTCTATTTCTATTGAATAATATTAATTCGCTAAATAATAATGTAAAATTACAATTCCAGAAGGGGGATTATTAAATTAGACTGAAAGTTTTGCTTGATGCATCATAGCATTCATTTGTATTGTAGCCTAGATTCTGTTTTGCTTGCATTTTGGTGCCCATTAGTTTTGCTCTATAACGTCTCCTTGCTCTACCACCCCCTAAACATGTGCGACATTTGCGGGTAAATCCAGCTAGCCGAATCCGAAGGTCCAGCTAGCCGAAGCCGAAGGTCCAGCTAGCCGAAGCCGAAGGTTGACACCCGAAGCCGAAGGTCCAGGCAGCCGAAGCCGAAGGTCCAGCTAGCCGAATCCGAAGGTCCAGGTAGCCGAAGCCGAAGGTACCAGCTAGCCGAAGCCGAAGAATGTACCAGGTAGCCGAAGTTCCGAAGATCCAGCTACCCGAAATCAGAAGGTCCAGCTAGCCGAAGCCGAAGTACCAGCTACCCGACTCGAAGGTCCAGCTACCCGAAATCAGAAGGTCCAGCTAGCCGAAGCCGAAGGTCCCGCTGCCCGAAGCCGAAGGATGACACCCAAAGCCGAAGGTCCAGCTACCCGAAGCCGAAGGTCCAGCTACCCGAACCCGAAGTACCAGCTACCCGAAGCCGAAGGTCCAGCTACCCGAAGCCGAAGTACCAGCTACCCGAAGCCGAAGGTCCAGCTACCCGAAGCCGAAGTACCAGCTACCCAAAGCCGAAATACCAGCTACTCAAAGGATACATAAAACTAAACTGCATCAAGTACTTAAATCTATTACGTACCAAAAACTACTATGTATTCATATTTAGATCGGCTGAGTAGGGCGACTAGGCTTTATTTGATTCGCCCTTTCAATAGTCATAAAACAAACTGCAGTAACATAATTTCCACCTTTATACCGAAAATCTGTACATTATTTATATTTAAAAAATTAGATAAGTCCCTTTAATTGGGGTTTAAAGTTACCATTTTTGCAGTCATTAAATCCCCAAAACTAGATTGGAAATTGTACAACGTAATTATTGACTGTTCCAGATTATTGAATTTCAAATTTTTAAAAGGTGGAAATTTCGGCTAGCTGGACCTTCTGAATTCGGGTAGCTGGACCTTCGAGTCGGCTAGCTGGTACTTCGGCTTCAGCTAGCTGGACCTTCTGATTTCGGGTAGCTGGACCTTCGGAACTTCGGCTACCTGGTACATTCTTCGGCTTCGGGTAGCTGGTACTTCGGCTTCGGGTAGCTGGACCTTCGGCTTCGGGTAGCTGGACCTTCGGCTTCGGGTAGCTGGACTTTCGGCTTCGGGTAGCTGGTACTTCGGCTTCGGGTCGCTGGACCTTCGGCTTCGGGTAGCTGGACCTTCGGCTTCGGGTAGCTGGACTTTCGGCTTCGGGTAGCTAGACCTTCGGGTAGCTAGACCTTCGGCTTCGGGTAGCTGGACCTTCGGCTTCGGGTAGCTGGACTTTCGGCTTAGGGTAGCTAGACCTTCGGCTTCGGGTAGCTAGACCTTCGGCTTCGGGTAGCTGGACCTTCGGGTAGCGGGACCTTCGGCTTCGGGTAGCTGGTACTTCGGCTTCGGGTAGCTGGTACTTCGGCTTCGGGTAGCTGGACCTTTGGCTTCTGGTAGCGGGACTTTCGGTTTCGGGTAGATTCACTTATCCCTTCGGCTTCGGGTAGCGGGACCTTCGGCTTCGGGTAGATTCACTTATCCCTTCGGCTTCGGGTAGCGGGACCTTCGAGTCGGCTAGCTGGTACTTCGGCTTCGGCTAGCTGGACCTTCTGATTTCGGGTAGCTGGACCTTCGGAACTTCGGCTACCTGGTACATTCTTTGGCTTCGGCTAGCTGATACCTTCGGCTTCGGCTACCTGGACCTTCGGCTTCGGGTGTCATCCTTCGGCGTCGGCTAGCTGGACCTTCGGCTTCGGCTACCTGGACCTTCGGATTCGGCTAGCTGGATTTACCCGACATTTGCCATGTGCTTTCTTCATCCCAACTAACACGCGGTATATTTAGTTTCATTCATTCAAGAACTTTTGTCGATAGTAATAGAGGTTTCCCACGATTGGTGACCGGTCACTAAATTAACATGAATAGGTATCGAAATGGTTACAGTACCTGCCTGTGTTATCCTGGAATTGTGGGAAACGTCTATTGATAGAAAGTTTGATAGTAATTGTTTAAATTTATTTTTATTGTCAACAAAAGGTAAAATTCATCCCTACTTTTCAGCATACTATCATATAAACAAAAGGTATTTTCTTGTTCTAATTTTCATTATTTTCATAATTTACTTATGCTTGGTCATTTGTGTATCAAATATTGAATATCAACAGCCGGTCGTTCAACAGTTAATTATTTCATGAATTATTTTATTTGTATTTTAGGAATCAACTTATATGAAATATTGGTATCACATTTACCTTTAAATTTAAAATATTATTAAAATTAAAATTAAATTATTATTGTTATTGCCTTAAACATTGCATTCCATTCGTTGTTCATTGACATTTTGGTGTTTTTAGGTTTCATTCAGATGTCTCGACGGCATAATAATCAGTTGCCGAGTAACTTACCACAACTTCAAAATCTTATCAAGCGAGATAGAACTTGTTATGTGGAAGAAGTAAGTATGCAGTATGCACTAAACAAGTATCTTCTTCCATAAATATTCTTCATATTATGACAGTGCAAAAATTATTAAATATTAAATCATAATTGAATGTGTTTGATTTCAGTTTAAGCAGCAAAAGGACCGATTTGAGGCTATTTTAGGGATTTTTCTCCAAAAGCCTGGGGAATTCAATAAGGATCTCGATGAACTCATGATGTTTTTAGCTCAGGTCAATAAAAATACTATTATAATGTATGGATATTAAATTAGAATGTGTCTTCGGTGCAGTTGCATTGTACCATCCAGAAAGTAATTAATACTATGCAGTTAGTAAAACTTTTTAAATTGCTTTTACCGTATTGGTTACATTTGTACACTTTTTAAATGTTACTGGTTTGGCCTTGGCCTATCATTTTTATTACCACTGAAAATTTTAAATTGCTTGTAAAAATATTTATAATTGAAATTCTCACCTTCTATTCAGTTATAAATTATAATACAACCACGTAGAATCAGTTCAGAACTCAAATTATCGTAGTCGCAAGCAGGCACGTATCTAGAAATTTGTTCAAGGGGGGCGGAAACAAAAATTATATCAACGCGAAAAAATTTTGCAATTTTTGACCATTTTTGAGAAAAAAATCTCTTTTTCTCAGATTTAGGGGGGGCGCTGCGCCCCCCCCGCCCCCCTACTAAATACGTGCTTGGTCGCAAGCTTTCCAAAAGACGCAATTGGCTGTCAGCTGTAGATCTGTACCTGCTGATAATACAAGCTACTCCTTTCGGTTTCTTGTGTTATCAATGTCTGTCACGTTTTCAATTTTTGTGAATTGATGATTTGATGTAATTTTTTAGGTTTCCCATTGCTATATTCAGGAGCTAGAAAAGTATCCTCAAAATCTAATGGATATTTTGACTAAATATTCGACTGTTTTAAATCATGAAATTCGAATGGTAAAATTTTCTTTATATATGTAGTTTTACTTTAAATTGATTCGAATTTAAATAATAACTGCATTACTGCATCATTACTTGGTATTATATATTATTTTTATTTGATAATAGACAACGTGCAAATCCTTGGTGCTGATGAGGAATAAATAGCTTGTCGAACCTTCAGATTTGTTGTCTTTGTTTTTTAAGCTCCTAAATTGTCAAGACAAAGGTTTGCGGAAATATATTTACAGACACACACACATCATTACGGATATAAAAAATATCAACTCAAAAAATAAAAATCATAGATTAAACACGGTAACTTAAATTTTGTGATATTCTTTACTGGTTACGTTACTAAATACTACAGTTATGCAGATGTTAATCAATGACATTTTTATGAATGCAGGTTTTACAAAATTTTATGTTTAGCATGATGAAGGAAAGTAATGTGAAGGCTGTTAAAATGTCTCTTGTAAGTGAAATAATATGATTACTGTCATAATTGATAAAATAACGATGAATTCCATAATTGGGTGTAAATGTCTTTCCTCTACTTACTAGAATATTCTTATTGAGTTATACCGGAAAAACGTTTGGAACGATGCTAAGACTCGTTTCGACACGTCGAAAATAGCGATTTGGAAGACATCCCGAAAACTAAGGTGAAACAGCTGCGTAGAAGTTCTCGAGCTAGAAAAGTCAGAAGCGAACCAACATATGTTGATACTGATGAGGAAGAAGAAGACGATATTGACCAGGAAGAGGAATCCAAACAACAGCATAGCTATGAATCATCTGAAGACATTGAAGACAACATTGACGTTAAAAGCGAAGTTCCTGATTGGATCAAGCAAGAAGAATGCGACGATTTTGAATAAATATACATTGACCAAGAATTTATGTAACGTTTGGTTATACATCCAAAATTATTATTTGCTTAAAATACCGCTAATGAATGTATAAATTCTTTCCCATAATATACTTTTAAATATTTTCAGTCAATTTAATTAAGCTATGAGTACTATGAATAAAAAACGTCTGTGTGATCCAAAGTTTGGATTTTGGATATTAAACTGGTCATTCTAATTTCAATAGCTTAAAAGACTTTCTTAAATTTTCATTTTGTTTAGTTATGAAATAGTTGCATGTTGCAATCAATATTGTTGTCCTACAATGAAACTGAATGTATTTTAATGAGAAGGCCGCGCCACTCGGTTTCAACTTTCAACAACATAGGTAAAGATTAAACTAATAAACTATAGATGCTGATTATTCATATAAAATAAATGATGAAGAAATCATAACAGTTCAAAATCTTTTAAACAATTGTGTTAATAAGTTGCAAATACTCTTCTATTTCTGCAGAATCAATTCATGTTTACAAAATCGTTCATGCTCCAAAAGTAGCCATATCGATTGTTTAGTCGGCTCAATAGTTTTGATTTGATCCAAATATTCGTAGACCACGAAGTCCACATATGTTAACTGTAATGTAAATACACCAAATTCTTATATTAATTATTGTTATCTATCATTTAAATTGTCCTGCAAATACAAGTTCTGTCTCCGGCGAAATAAGGACGTTCTCCCAGGTACTTAGAAAGGCGATTGAGTTTCGTATGAGCATTTTGCAGGAAAACTGGTTTTAACGACCCCTGAGCAAAAACACAGTACATATTATTATTGTAAGTTGTAAATTATTATTGTAAGACTAATAGAGAAAGTTTACTACGTATATGTAAAGTCAGAAAGCTAACTGGTGTAAATAATTTGTCAACAGGTTAGTGTGTAATTAAAACATAATTTAGCAGGTATAATGTTAATAATATAGTCAGCAGTAGGTCAATGTAAGTAAGTAGTGAAGTGAAATACTCAATTCATACCTTTTCTTCCTAGATCTCGTTTGCGCTCCAGATCTTTGGGAGGTAGATTGGGATCTTGATCGAGATCTATTGTTTCGAGAGCGGTTTCGGCTGGAGCGGTTTCGGCTGGAGTGGCTTCGGCTGGAGCGGTTTCGGCTGGAGCGGTTTTGGCTGGAGCGGTTTCGGCTGGAGCGGTTTCGGCTGGAGCGGTTTCGGCTGGAGCGGTTTCGGCTGGAGCGGTTTCGGCTGGAGTGGCTTCGGCTGGAGCGGTTTCGGCTGGAGCGGTTTCGGCTGGAGCGGCTTCGGCTGGAGCGGTTTCGGCTGGAGTGGCTTCGGCTGGAGCGGTTTCGGCTGGAGCGGTTTCGGCTGGAGCGGTTTCGGCTGGAGCGGTTTCGGCTGGAGCGGTTTCGGCTGGAGCGGTTTCGGCTGGAGTGGCTTCGGCTGGAGCGGTTTCGGCTGGAGCGGTTTCGGCTGGAGCGGTTTCGGCTGGAGCGGTTTCGGCTGGAGCGGTTTCGGCTGGAGCGGTTTCGGCTGGAGCGGTTTCGGCTGGAGCGGCTTCGGCTAGAGCGGTTTTGGCTGGAGCGTCTTTGTCGAGAGCGGCTTCCTAACAAAGGACAATGGAAACAATGAAACAGCATCACTAATTGGATAGTTTGTATTGTGTTGCTAATTGCTTTTCAGTTGTTCTATTCTCGAAGCTCGGCGAAGCCAGTGCTGGTCGAGTAAAGACAATTGAAAAGCAATTAGCAATACAATAAAATAAGAAATTGTGCGGTATCCTGGTATCCATGTTACTGGGAAGCCTATTTGTCGACTGGGAAAAAAATTGAGAAATGGGAAAGAAAGAGAGGGAAGGGAACAAAAAAGAGAGAAGGGAAAGTAAGAGAGGGAAGGGAACAAAAAAGAGAGAAGGGGCGAAAAAAGAAGGAAGGGAAGAAAAGGGAGAAAAGCAGGAAAAATAAGCAAAAAGAGGGAATGAAACCTTCCAATTCCCAATTCTAACATTATTTATCTATTTTAATGAAGGGAAAATGAGCGGAGCAAGGAAAAAGAAGAAGAAACGAAAAAATGGGAAATAAAGGAAGAAGAAAAAAAAGTTATGTCAAAAAGGCAGAGGGAAGAATAGGAAAAAGGGAAAGAGACCATAATATATATTTTTATATATATTTTAGACTTATTTTCCTTCAAAACAGAAAAAAAATTTCGCTAAAAATTTCTATATCAAATATTAACCCTAACTGAAATGAAATTCTGTTTGTAGAGGTGGCTGGGGGGAATAGCCGCCCTTAAATTTGAGAAAAAGATGAATCATTTTTTTCAAAATAGGTCAAAATTTTCGCGTTCGCGCGAATACCACTTCATTTGGTAACTATCATTGGTTCCAATACGTATTACAATACATTTGGGAAGAAACAACTCAAAACTGGGATGGATTTTGGATACTGGGAAGAAAACATAATTTCCACCAGCGCAGATTCCACCACATTACATAATAGAGCCTAATATCTGATAAAAAAATAGAGTAAAAAACAATTAATTTAGTTTGTAGTGTACTAGCACAACTACAACTGTGTAAAAGTTAGAAAAGTGAAATTCGCATGTGTTACCGTTTGTCGCCCTACGGCGTCTGGAAGGCGCGGCACTCGTCTCTGGAAAATACATTTAAACTATATTAATTTCAATAAAAATTATGAGTAAAATAAAGCCTACAGTTCTAGTATGTCAACGTACAAAATTAGTTTATAAAATGCCTTATTTACTGACAATGAACCTTACTTCGGATTGTTTTAGGTTGCAACTGGCTTGCATTTGGACCTGCAAATATTAAATATGTACATTAATGATACATTTTGAAGGTTTCAATTTTATTTTCAATTATTTCATGAAATCGAAAGTGAAACAATTAATTTTAACTTCGGCTTTTACCTTTCTTTTTACGTCCGTCGTTGCCTTTCTCCACTGAAATTGAAAGTAATCAACTTTAAAATGACAAGCTAAAAAATAATTATTAGTTTATCACAACCACGTATCCAGAGGGTGGAGGGGGGTCCGGGCGCCCCTAAATATCCAGAAAAAGATGATTTTTTTTGTCAAAAAAGGTTAAAAATCCAAAAATTTTAGCGCGTCGCGCGAATGTCTTCATTTCTCTATATATTTTGGTGGGACCCTTCACCCTTGATCAAATTCCTGGATACGTGCTTGGTTTATTATTAGACCACTCTATTATTATTACTTTTAGAGACTTCTTACTTATCGTTTTATGTCATAAAATAAAAATTTACTGCTGGTCACTAGTATTTGTTAGACAACCGGGTAGAGTGGTCAGTGATGCCGTAATTGTGGGACGTCAATGAAGGACGGAAAGATTAAAAAATAAATAGGATTAGTTCCTAAATCAGCAGAGAAGGACGGTTGACTGAATCTCATCGATCGGCTTGAGTACGTTTTCAGTGATCAGATAGACAGCCGAGTCGAGTGATTGAGCAATTAGCAATTCAAATTTTCCACGTTACAACGTGAATGTGCGTGCAGCCAACAACAGCAAGAGAGAAGGCCGGACAGCCAAGGATGCAGCACCAATGCAATGCTCTTTGTTAGTGTTCGTATTATAGTTAGCCCAAGCCCTAAGCTCTTTTCTATGAAAATGTTTTATGACTGGAAAAGCAGGCAAAAACGAGAACGACATCACTTACTTCAACATCAGTATCGACTAATCTCAGACTCTTGGGACTTTCGCTTCTTCGAAAAACTACACTCCATTTTCCTGTCTAAGATCCACTAATGGTTATTGAGACGTCGTTGGTAGCTGATGACAACGTTGGCAGGGCCGCAGCCAGAAAATAATTAGAGAGGGGGAGCGATAAATTATATATGAAAACATATAGTATCTTGGCACGAAGCGGGAAATATTTTTGGGCTGGAGGCAAAAATTCCTTTCTTTTCTTCGATTTCGAAGAGAGGCTGGGCCCCCTAATCACCCCCTGGCTCCTGTCGTTGGTAGCTGTTGACGTTGAGACGTCGTTGTAAGCTGTTGACATTGAGACGTCGTTGTAAGCTGTTGACATTGAGACGTCGTTGGTAGCTATTGACATTGAGACATCGTTGGTAGCTGGTGACATTGAGACATCGTTGGTAGCTGTTGACATTGAGACATCGTTGGTAGCTGTAGAGAATCCACCCAGGGTTGAAATTCTTCGGAACGCTGTTGTGGTTTTCTACCGATGGTTGTTAAGCCATTGTGAGTAGCTGATGAGGATCCTCTGTAGGCTCATTTTGATTTAAGTCGAAAGTGCTAGAAAATAATAATATTTGAACTGTAGTAGTAGTAGTCATCAGAAAGTCATCACTGGTGTCTTCTGAAGAAGTTGGCATCATTCAACTGTCAAATTTATTCTTCCATGACTAAAAACGAAGCTGTTTTCCATTTTGTTCCAGGTTCAAATTAGCATCCATTGGAAAAAAGATTGTGGTAATATTATTTTCAGGAGAAGTTAGATCAACATAAAATCCAGAGGGACAGTTGACTGGTTCCAGCACGGCATTTTCAGTAGCTTGATTAATCACCACAGGTATATTATCAGACACATGTCACAAACTAATATATATTAAAATGACAAATGAGTAATTGATTATTGAGAATCATGCTTTTAATTATCCAGATTTTGCGAATCTGTATTTTGTATGGTTTTCTTACTTCGAATTTCTTAATGCAAAAAAAGGTCATGCAACTATCTTATGCGGTAGCAGTCCAAGATCCAAGTCCCAGATAGAAATATCTAGGAATTACGTGACAATGATTCTGAAAAGTGACATCGTAACTTAGATAAATAATTAATTGGTTCAACTGGCTCAAAAATTTGTTAACAATTAAATTAAATAATAAATGGTATTAACTCCATACCGACTATATCGAAGTAGGTTTACTAAAACAATTATTACCTGGAATGTCAAGGAAAGAATAGGATAATAGTGAAGAACTCAAAACAATTGCAGCAAAACTTGAACGTTTTAATGTCACTAATATTGAATGCCATGACCGCATCATATATGCAACAGAGTATAAAGTCGGCATGCCGGAAATTATTTTCAGATGCCGCATGTCGAAAAATAGATAAGACACCGCATAGACATTTTAAGGGTTATATTCAACTAACAGAGGCGGCTTTCCCAATGGGCGGACTGGGCAGTCGCCCAGGGCCTCGCGCTTTGAGGGCCTCGCGCAGAGCTTTGACAAAGAAAAAAAAATTTAAGTTCTTTCTGTTGATTGCATTTCCGAAACACAAATTTTAGTTTAAGTTTTACGTTTTGATAAATATTTTTACAGACTAAAGATTTTACAGCTTTATCGCGGCACAATTTGTAATAATTCAAAGAAGAAAAGTAAACTATTTCTCCAAAGTTAAATTAAAACATTAAAAGTATATCTCTGAAATTTTTTATCTGATTTCATTGAAGAAAGTTGCATTTTGAAATTTACTAAAACCACAGGATTGCAGTAGTTGCAGACAATTAAGGTTTCAGTAATCGCTGTTTCTAAACGGGAAAGGAATAAAGTTTAAACGAAAAAAATTCAAGTCTTAAAATGTCTCAATAGCACTTCCATGCTCTTTGACAGAGGTTCAAGCTCTTATTTTTGAACAGTTTTAGTCTTTAGAAGTAATTATTTCATTAATATCCAAAAAATAATAAAAATTCTTAACGATATTATTTTTATGAACAAATTCAGTTAAAAATGAAAAAATTTTCTCGCTTCGCTCGAGAAAGTTCCATAGTTTTAAACATTATAATAATAAAAACAACTTTTGACTATTGAACTGCAGCAAAACAATTATAATATAATATATTTAAGGACTCCACAGCAAAAACTTCGTAATTGCAAAATTAGTTGCTGAATAAGTCTTCTTTTCAGAAGGAAGTGAAACTTAACTACGGTCTAATATTTATAAATCATACTCTTCCGGGTACCATTTTTAGCTGGCTAAAATGATTTTGAATAGCCATAAGTGAAATGCATGAAAAAACAATTGTTTGAATATTCAACTAAATCAACGATGATTTCAGTAATTTTAGCATAACACATTAAACGGTTAGCATTTTGATTCCCGAACATATTTAAAAATTGATTTTTTGTGAATTATTACTATTGGGCCTCGCAAGACCATTTTGCCCAGGGCCTCGCAAATCCTAGAGCCGCCACTGTCAACTAATTGAAGAACAAAAATATAATTGCGATCATTTTACAGCAAATGACAACTCTCACAAGTTATAAAATGAGTTTTCATTTTTAAGGTTTTCCAGCCTCTATAAGTGGCATAAAATGATGTTAATGTACAATATTGATTTATAAAAGCACTTTTAGCGTGTTATTTCTCACTTCACACTTCCCACATCAAAATTTATGTATAAAAACAGCTAAAAACGTAAAAAATAATTTACGGCATTTACTGCATACGGCATGCCGCCAAATGCCGTAAATTCAATTTACGGCATGCGGCATTTACCGCACACTCGACACTTTGATATGCAAGTATGCACAGTAATATTTCATTTCATATTAATTCCTTTTGTGAAATATATCACGCACGTTTACATTGGTTAGATATATACTTGCGACATAGGAATAAATATTTTTATTTAGATAATATATGTGTTCGTGTATGTACCCATTTATGTGTACATAAAAGTAAAGTATACAGCTTTTTAGTCAACTTGGAGTTGATATTTTGTTTCGATAAGGTGGTATAGTAATCTTAATTTTTCAGCACAATCCTTGTTGTCAGTTGCAACTAAAATTTAGATCAATTCAGCTTAATTTGCCTTTTTCATGACTTCAGTGTACAACAGCGAACAAAAAAGGCGCTCCTGTTTTATAAAAAAAGTACTAGTTTTTTTAAGCGCAGTCTTTTTTATTTTTCTTAATTCTTACCTTATTTCTTACATGTAAAATGGAAGTAAATGGGGTACGCTGATGCATCACAACAGGTAAACTAAAAAGGCCAAAAGGGACTGCTTTTAAAAAAATACTCCTACCTTTTTTTATAAAAAAGGCAAAAACGGTCCTTTTTGACCCCAAGTGTACACATGCAACAGTTTTTCAGAATCGGTGGATTTGGTATTCTATTATCTATCTAATAAAAATTTAGTGAAGAAGTTTGTCTGCATATTTGGGAATGTCCCTAAAATGAGCAATGCGCAAGCCCGTGGTACATGTTATAAAGCCCTATGAGTGGTCCAAAATTACTCTTAAGGTATTTCTGGCAATTCAAAATCGTTTTTATCCAGCTAAAATGGAACTAAGAAGAGATGGATTAAGATTTAATTTGCATTTTTCAACATGCAAACTATCATCAAACTAATTCAAATCTATGGAATTTTCCGTTTCTAACTGAATGGCATAAAACTTTGCGTGAATTTTTTTTCATTTTTGGAATATTTTCAAACTATTTTTTTCTAAAACTCTGTTAAAGAGCTTGTAAGAGCTACCAAAGCATTTTGGCAATTGAAAATTTTATTCCTTTTATCAAAATTCTAAGATGTCGTTCGCAAGCTAAAGATATAGTAAAGGCCAAATAATTACATATTTTGGCAACCTAGTACTTCCCAATAAGGTCAAAGGTCATCTTTGTGGAAATTGGAATCTCTGATGCACAAGCTATGCCGCTAAGTAGTGCATCCGGCATTTGGGTACATACTAGCCATAACCCATTTTTAACATAGGCTTGTGCCTGCTTCAGTGCCTACCTAATACATTGCAAAGTGCCTTTAGCTTTCATGCCAATTTACACACTTGTATATATCTGTTTGCTTATTCGATCTAATACAATTGATCTATAGCATCGTAATGTTATATGTGTTGTCAAAATAGAAAGCTTAGGATAAGAGAAGTTATTACATCGAAATAAAAAAGATGTGATCAATTGTCAAATGTCATAAAAATTATGGCACTTTCTAAATATTTAACTGCATTGACACTTATTCCTGCAGAAAGTATTTTTGTCCCCAACTCATCTTAAATACTTTGTTTTTCAAAAACCACTTGTTGGGCTTCAAAACATTGCCAGTTTAGGATTAATGACACTCATTAACATCTCTATTTCACAAATAATGATGGCAGAGAAGCCAACAAATATATGCAAGTGTGTAAATTGGCAGGAAAGCTAAAGACATTTTGCTATGTATTAGATAGGCACTGGAGCAGGCACAAGCCTATGTTACAAATGGGTTATGGCTAGTATGTACCCAAATGCCGGATGCACTAATTAGTGGCATAGCTTGTGCATCAGAGATTCCAATTTTGACGAACATGACCTTTGACCTGTTTATGAAGTACCCGGTTGCCAAAATATGTAATTATTTGGCCTTTACCATATATTTAGCTTCCGAACGACACCTTACATGGGCATTTTTCGACGAATCAGTTTATGTAATTATTGTTTTGATGTTATAATAATTTATGAAACGATTCATTTCGTTGGTTTAGAGAAAGTTAGCAAGCGAATTTTGCTTTTAAGGATATTATGCATATATTATGTGTTCAGTTGTTGGGGAGAGGAGGTACCCAAAAAGTGTTGCAGTCAGAACTTGCGTTAAACATGGGGAAAAGGGTTTTGCGTTACGTAATGTATGCAGGTTTCCTAAGCTCTCCTACTAGACATACAAAAATATATAGGTAGATTGGTAACTTTATTGCTTTATCTCTTCTGTTTTTATAATATAAGAGATGGGGGTTTAACATCCTTTCTTAGAATCGCATTAACGGATTTTCTATCAATTTTCATCAAAATCGGAAATGGATTTTTTTGGGAGTTGTAGAAATTATGATAAACCCGCAAAAAATTTGAAAAATTGACCACCCCCAATTTTTATGAGAATGGTTGAAAATTTGAAATCACTGAAAATCGACTTCTATAGTTTATTTTCATCTTCATCACTCAGTGTAGGATGTTCTAAGCAGTTCTAAATCAGATAATAAGTACCTGTAATTTAGCTGTACTTAAATAGAAACTACTGGAAATAGAAACATGATCGATTTAATTTTTGCATGAAAAGGGATGAAACTTTATTTTTTGGTAAACTTCGCCACAAAGAAAATTAAAACCACGCAAGCAAACAGTTCTTCATCATCCATTAATCGAAAACTTTTTCTGTTGGTGTTTTCTTAATGTAGAATACAGGTAGAACCTATTAGTCAAGTATTGTGCTGTGCTCATTCACATCTGCCATCTTTGAATGCTGCTTATTAAAACGTAGACATGTCCACGCATATATTTGAGTAGACAGTATGTCTTTACGGATTTTAGTGCTAATATCAATACTAAAATTCAATTTCTTAGCTCAAATATAACCAATTGTTACGATTTTCATTTTATAATTAATTGTAAATTAATTATTAAAATTATTAATTAAAAACAGTATAGAATTTTGGTGATCGAGCGAATAACATTATCCATACAAATCGAAAATGGAAGCTAGGAGAATTTGTAGAATTATGTATGGTGTTGGTGGACAAGTTGTTACTCCTATTATTCTGTACTCTTTTATATAATACTCAATACATTTAGTGAATTAAAAATATACATACAATTCCATTTGTATTACAATTTTGAACTAATTTTGAGCAATTATATAATAATACACAATTAATAGCATAATATAGGATTATTGGCCACAAATACTATTGCATAATTTTATGAATTGTCAAGTTAAATTCACATAAAAATTACATTTCTTCCAATGGTTTGTACTCATTTTATTGACGTCCAATTCCAAATTATAAGATTTTATAAGATCTGGTCTTTCAGTACGTCTCGCTATTGTAGCTGGTATCGGTGTCATTAGTACCAACTTTTATGGGAATTGCTACCTACTTAGGAAACGAAAGCTCTATTCTAGGGAACAAATTTGGATTGCCGATAGATAAGGGGGAAGGAGAATCTGACGATTTAACAAAAGGTATGTGTAAGCAAAAATAATTTTGAGTTTCACTATTCAAAACTGATGTATTCATTTTTTATCCATATTTTAAACAAGGCAAGGAATAATGCTAGCTGAAAACGGAATTGAGAGACATGAAAATGGACTATGATCGGCTCCTAATGCTATGGAGCAGAACAGAAAAAGTTCAAGTTAAACCTGAATATGAGTTCGTTCATTCATTTCAATTGAGCTGATGAAACTAACTGTGAAATTTCGGCCATCTGAAACTTTAACAACTAACGATCGATCTACTTGAAAAAGTAGCATTAAGTTCAGTTAAACATAGGGTAACAAAACTGAATTACCTGTTTCTTTTGTCGCTCAATGTAAGGAACAAACAAACGAACTTTTGATATGCGATTGAACTAACCAATGAACTATTCGAATGAAGTTTTTTCATCTGTTCAGGAGGAGGTATAATGGGCAATACGTTTGAGAAACTGAAAATAAATGTCGGAGATCCATGCAGTAGACAGACTGAACGAAAATGGTATTTAATGCTCCGGTTATACAGACCATCAAGATGGACCATGATTTTGAATATTTCCAGAAATGAAGGCAGAAAATGACATTGGCAGATTAAAAGAAGCAGTCCAAGATTGGAGGAGAATTGGGCAAAGATGAGAAAAGCATTAGACATTAAATGGGGCAGCAACAAATTATTATAAATATTAGCATGGAGTCCTCACCTTTTAACGCTGTTATTTTCGCCTATCTATTCTAGGATTAATACAGATACATCACCAAATAACTACATAATACAAAAATAAATATTGACATCAATGTGAATAATTTCCTATTTTTTCAAGTAATTTTTCCAAACTGCAAACGTTGCATATTAACGCGTAAACCATGCACATGACTTTTGACATGACAATATCGATGGCATAAAATTCCAAAGGTCAATCCAGAAGAAACTCTAATTTAAATTAATCATCATAGCTTTCAGATTTATTAACTCTCTTCAAAAAGTGGATTTATTTAAACTATCGATAATGAAAATAAAAATGTCTATGAAATCGAAGGATATAATTTTCACGGCTATGTTACAGTAAGCTACAGTTGACCCCAAGAATAATCCTATAACTTGGAAAATAAAAATATTGTATTTATGCTTCGTCTGTATGCACTCCTCGAAGGATTGTTTATTTTCGTTTCTTTAAAATTATTTCCATGCCCGTTTTTAAGGTTAAATATATGTATAATTGTCAGATCAGATTAAATATTCAGAACGTAATCAAGAGTGAGTAGTATAATAACATGCATAATACGCAGCAGTTGTACATTAACAGTACAGTAGCGCATATTTTATGCATATATATTATTATTTCATAAAAGGTAAATAATAATAAATAAAACTGAGATTACTCAAATATAAACAATTAAAGAAAGTAACGCTTGACTAATCAAGACAAATTGTACCCAACGAAGTCGAAAAAGGATGTCAGGGTCGAAAGAAATGATAGTTTGATTGTGTACAGTGCTAAGCTATCTGCTGAGTTCGCCAACATATGACCTAACTGTGTGTGAGTGCCATTTACAAACAACAGTGGACTATACTAGATAGACTACTCCATATTTATTCTATCAAGAAACTTTCATAATTGGATTATTTTGGTAATATTTTTTGAATTTATAGAAAAGAACATTTGCGATGAAGATATATGTGTCTTCCTACACGGAGGACATGGAATATGATCTTGAAGAAACCGACCATGTATCCAAATTAAGAAAGAAAATATTAGGTAACATTGAAAATGGTTAAAAATATATATTTAAAGCAATGGTTATCCATTATTTGAAGCAGTCAGCCGTTTAAAAATTAATTTTGTAATGTGTTCCATTTTCATTAAACTGGCCGATCAGTAATAGATTCTTTTATTTTCTTTGGTTATTATTATTCTGATGAATAGACCAATCCTATTAGTGGTACAAAACACTAAAAATGATGTCTAATAATTAAAATATCCAAATTTTTATTCAAAAGAATCATTCTCAACTCGAAAATCTAGCACGCGGTCGGTGGATTGTCCATTGTAATACTTATGAAATATTTTGTATATATTATTGATCAATGACAATTTTATACATATTTATTACGATACGATGCGAAAATAACAAATAAAGAAATAAATATACAATTTTTAGAATCTAAGGAGTTCGCAGGTGAAAAAGTGGATCATCTGAATATAAAAGGTACAGTAATTGATGACAATTCGACCCTAGCGCAATGCCATATAAAGGATGGTGACACAATTCATTTTAAAGGTAAATTACAATGCTAAAAATAAATTTTCAATTTTTGAGTTTTCATTTTTTTAACAAGTTTGTTTACTAATTTCAGTATATAACCTATACTGCTGCAATCCGCTCTACTATTACCTTTCTGGATCTATTCAGGGATTGGCCAATGGGTTTACCTACATGACTTCATTTAAAATGGACATGCTAAAAAACAGATCTATCGCTGACACCACTACTGGCATAAAGGACCTCAAAAACGTTAGTCAATTATATTACCATATTAGAACCTTAATTTAAGTCTTTTCACCTTTTATGGAATATTGGTTTGAAATAATAAGTAATGATTTCTTATCAGATTTAAATTAAAATTAAAATGAGCATATGATAATAATAGTTACTTTTGGAAGTTAATCATTGAAATTTGCACATAAGCAAAATGTCTAGGACATTTGTATTTTCAACAACAACAATTCAAACTTTGTTTTTTAACAAACCAAACCTAATTTAAATTTTTACATTTCACAACAACCGTTAAAAATTTTAATTTTCGAAAATACAAATATTCTAGGTATGTTACATATGTCCGGTATATACAAACTTCCTGTAACATAAATATAATGGGAACACTACATTTTAAATTTTTGTTGTTTATAGCAAATAAAAATCGAAGGGACGTCCAAACAGGTGTTAAAAGGAATTAGTTGCATGGGAATGGGTCATTTCTTGCAGGTTAACAAAAATTTTAAATATCTGTTCCACCATTACAATAACATTTCAACACATAAAGGAAATAAAATATATTCTAGGCTTTTTAAAAGTTATGACTAATTTATTTTGAAATAGGCGACCGCAAAGAATTATGCCTTCAAGCAGTTGAACTATCAGAGTGCAAAACTTCACCCTGACTTTTATGAAAACAGCGACAGCTACGGGAGAATATCCAATTTAGTTGCAGAAGTTACAGCTTTACCCTTGTTGGCTCCATTTGAAATAAAAATGGTAAAGAACATTTGTTTTGAAATATTATTATTTTATCATTACTGTAGTTATTTTATTTTAGTTTGAATTATCTTTTAAAATAAGACCAAGTATTATGAGTCATTTAATTTAATTTTTCAATAATGTAAGGTAAAATTCCAATTGAACTTGGTGTCTCCCACCCCTTGGATCAAATACAAGAAAGCATTTATGCTATTGGGAATACGACAGTGCTCATATTCGTGTGCTAAGTATGAATTATTTGAAAAGGTGGAAGAACAGTATTACGGGTAAGATAAATACTTTTTCTGATGATGATTTGAAATGTTTTGAACCCAACTGTTTGTTTCTATTGTTGAAACATAATATTAACCCCGCAATATATTTGAACTTATTTCCTATTGTATTTTGAACATGGACTTTATCGAATTAATTATTAATAGAATCGGCCCATAATAAGCTTTTTCAGTTCTAAAGATAAATTCTTAAACCAGGCCGGAGAATTATTACTCAGCCAGTATTATTTTTTTGAATGCAAACAAAATGGAATTTAGTGAACCATAAAAAGTCCCACTCTGTAATTTTTTTCAACAATAATTGCAACACAACCGTTGAGTATATTATTTAGAATTTAATTTTTTAATATATTTCATTTCTTAATAATAATTAAATTCTGCTAGACTCTGCCGACTTACTTCATGTATATTTCCCTCATTCGCCAAACCCATAGAGGAGAAAACTATGAAAACTATAAGTCAATTCATAACTGGATCGGTAATCGGAGTCGTCACGCAGCCTTCTGACATCCTGTTCATCAAGTCCATCCAAAATCCTAATACTTCACTATGGAAGTTAGCGAAAACACTGACTAAAGTAGATTGGGTTAGAGGTTTGGGCGTTCGTAGCCGACTTTATGGAATAACAGCGGTGCTTTCCACGTAATGAATTATTATTTTAATAAATATGTTTGTATGCACTCTCAATTTCTTATTACTTCCACTTTTATTTGATTTTACAGTAATTATAGTGATATTCTGCAGCGGATGTTTTCGTTGGCGCCGTATCCTGCCAAACCTACTGATTCGGATTAAAAACCACAATTAAAATAATATTAGGTTATGTAGTTAGGATGATTAGCGTAGACTCATAAGTACTCGTCTTCAAATTGATTCAGTCCAGCGTTGTTCATCCTTCCTCAATTTGGCATATTACTTGTTAGGTGTAGACAAAAAGATAGAATTTCAAAATCCTGGTAAATCCAAGTAAGTACTCTTACTATTATTTTATTAATTCCCAAAAACTAACATTTTCGTAATTATTGCGGGACACTAATATTAATTAATACTTCCTATAGGTATTCAAAATTAAGATTTCAGGGTGACGACCAGGATAGCCGAAAGGAGTGCCGCGTAGTTTTACAGCCGTCTCTTCAGTATTCGGAAAACAATCCTCAGGATGATGTTTCTTTTGGTCTCATTTTGAAAATTATAAGTACTGCAGCAAATAAGTTATCCGCATTGAACACCTCGATTCCTTCCAAGCACATGGACAATTTGATTACCATTATAGAGTGTGGTCTTACGCTTACTTATTTTCATGCGGAGATATTCCTGACCGAAAGTTTCTCCGCCTTCCTTTCTTAGGACCAAGAAGTTGAGACAAGAGTTCTACAATAAAGCTGAAAGCACTCACAAGCACATTTCTGGCATTATTAAGGTCTCACTTTTTACTAACTACATTGTTTACATATTTTATCGACAACAATATTCTATACCTTATGCAACTTATTTTCTACACGAAAGCCTACAAAGCAGTAGCAGAGATAAGAGACGCACATGAGTACTTCAAGAGGACAAATTCCATTACTGAGTGAATCGAAAACGAGTTTTTAAAAGGCAGATGACGATTTCGATATGAAAACAGATGTTTTTGCATTTTTGAAGAATTATATTCTATTATACCCTGGAAGATATTGTGAAGAAGAGAATGTCATGAGACAATATCATTCATTTTTCGCCGATTTCATTTGCTTTATGTCAATCAAGTTGAAAGAATTGAAAAATCGTTCAGAAGATTCTTTGAAAACTGCAGCATTGTACTACGAACAAGGAATCCGTCGCCAGCCCAACCTTCCTCAGGAGTATGAAAACTTTCTCGAATGCGTTGGCTTGTTTCATTTTAATGATACCTTCGAATTGGCTGGCGATTATTTCAGTCATGATTCCCAGTTGGCTCCTCTGAGTAAATTCGTCCGCACTGCCTGCTGTGACTCGACTACTCTTTTTATTCCAAACACAAAAATGCTCGCCGGACTTGCCAACATTTTTCCATCTGGAGTATTTGCACTGCTCAAAGAAACTGGACATAATATGTGCATTGAAAACTTTTTCCAGTCGA
The DNA here is from genome assembly GCA_020055645.1 of Tomocerus qinae. NCBI lineage: Eukaryota > Metazoa > Arthropoda > Collembola > Entomobryomorpha > Tomoceridae > Tomocerus > Tomocerus qinae. The sequence goes on along the minus strand of CM034546.1, from coordinate 53,119,736 downwards.
TGATGAAGTATTTGTCTAGCTATGGAGTTGAAAGTTTTGAAGGCATGCCCCTGCAACGCTTTGAGGTGAACATGGCCAAAATGGTTATGAATCCCTTCGAAGCAAAAAGTATTTGTTGCTATTTGGACGTCATCAAAACACTTTGTAAAGAATCGGTTGCTGTTAAGCATTACTTTTGCTCTTCTAATTTTCCATGGGTTAAAATGTGTTTTCACATGGGGAAGATTCGTAACATGCCTTTGGACATCCGAGCTAAGATGATCAATGTTATTGCAGCTGCAATCCCTACCGAATCTGGAAATCCAGAAACGATTACCAATCTCTGGGATGTCTTTTACAAAACTAGATTTTTAGATCAAGGCGCTCCTGATTTAAGGGTAACTATTTTTTAACTATTACAATAATCTTGTTGCTATTAATTTATATGTAAAATAGCGATTATTACATTTGTCACTGGTTGATATTTCATTTTGATATTTTGTTATAGACTGAGTTGGAAGACCGAGAAACAAGGGATACCGTATATCCTTTGACGATTGCTTTCTTGAAGATGATTAAAGCTTTGGTCGATGCAAGATTCCCTTAGCGAGATTGCAATATGTTGGAAAATGAATTTGGAACACTGTTTGATAATGGGGCATTTGATCCATATGTTGCTTACCTTTGCGACTCCATTCTCCTGAAGGATCCTTATCGTTCTTACAAAAACATTCTTGACAGATGGGCGATGGCCACTCTAGCTATAAATATCGTGTCAAGCCTCTTGGATGTGATTCCGTCGTTTATGTTTCAAACGTTGTGCGATTCCCCTTTGCTCCAAACTGTAAGTTAACATTTTGTTTCTAATATTAACTTTAAAAATTGGGCTATCAGTCTTACATTATTTTTATGTTTTTCTCTAGGTGTTTGATATCCTTCGGGATTGCAACCGAATTCGAGAAATGTCAACCGGAGACATTCCCCACGTCGATCCTTGCAGTTGGCAGTGTTTGTCTTTGATCCGTCGCGTTTTACAGCGTCAGTCGATGATTTTGTACCACCGAGACACGTTACCAACCCGAGTACGACAAACTGCAAATATTATCATATAATTTGACAAAATAGTAGTATGAAATGTATAATTATATACGATTTGTATTTTTCAGTCCGCAACTGTTATGATAGGCCTACATGAGCTACTTACCAAAACAATATCCCGATCGGGAAGACCTGAGTCACTTTTGGCAGTTGTAAAGTAAGTTTAGTAAAGTATACAACACTATTACAAAATTTTGTATTCTGTATTAGTACATGTTATTTTTTGTATTTAGATTCATTGATCGGCTGAATCCGGAGGGACATCGTTATGCCGCCTTGGAAATCCTCTCACTTCTCGTTTCAGAGCATGGGGAAACAGATATGCATTTATATAATTCAATCACGGCTGAGAACAACATGGCCATCATATTTAGACATACTTTAACGCAGATGTTTGTACGATAATGGATGTAACTATTCGTTGAAGGCACTGTCTTACAACTGATTAGATCTAGCGTTGTTCATCCTTCGCCCAACTTGGCATACTACTTGTTGGGTGTAGACAAAAAGATTATATTTCAAAATCCTGGTAAGTCATCTCACTATAATATTTTATGACACCCCAAAAAATGCCATTTTCGTTAATATGGCTGGACATTAATATTAATTAACACATCGTAGGTGTTCAGAACTATCCTGTGACTCTTCTACATGTGTTGATTGATAACTGTCAGTTTTACCGGACGCATTTGCTACCTTTTTGGTATTAGTTCGGGATCCTGCATTGTGGCAGCCATTGCTCAAGTATCTTCGGAATAATCAATTCTTTACTAACTTGCTATCTACAAAGTTTCCAAAGCCGGGCACACCTATGGAAAGCTTAGGACAATTTCTCAAAGTCATGGCCGTCGAATTGAAAACGTCCAATAATTCTTTTGCTTTGGCTGTGAAGTTTTTGGGACGTCGAAACTGCAAATTTCAAGATATTTTGTCCGTTCTGGAAGTAGATAACGAATCTATCGAATTACCGATATTGGAATTTTTCGAGTCGTCTCATGTGTCCAAAGTAATTTTTTAAGATTATTTCACAGCCAATTAAATTATTCTTTTTTTATGTCGAAATTAATTTTTAATAGGCTATTGAGACATACGAATGTTTTAATGGAGAGCTGAAGACAAAAATTATTCGAGTTGAAATGCTTGAAGCACTTTTGCATGACCAAATTCGAGAACTAGAAAAGAATGTGGTGTCCAGATTAAGAAAAAGCATCACACTGGAAGCAAAGGTATAATAATAACGAAATGCAAAAATAAAGTTACTTTGAATCGGGTTTCAACAATATCTTTGAGGTGTAGTGTTAATTTAGTCTGTGTTAAATAAACCGAACACGAATTACAATACACATTTAGGATCAGTCGGTTTATTACAATAGAGCCTCGCCTAAATTAACACAACCATTCAAAGGATTTGGTATTTCATGCTTTAAATATTTTGTAAATTAAAAATATCTATTTCAATTTATAGTAAATAACGATGTTCGCTAGACAATTAAACGCAATGCGTACCAAGGAAGCCGGTAAAATGCTCGTTTTCGACGGATGGAGACAATGTTTGGAAGTGATTGTTCTGTCACCCAATGTTCTCTCTGCTGTGGGTACTGACTTTGTGACGAGTATGCTACGGATTCTTCTGACGAAAGTTACAAGCTCCACTGCGCCTTCAAAATACTTTCTTCGTCTAACCTCAGAGACAACGTTGACGTTGTGTTCGGTTGATAGTAGATTGAAATCTGAAGTGAGTCCTACAACTCTTCACGTGATTCTGAATGACATCTGTGCTTGGGCTGCAGGAGAACAGTCATTTACAGTTCGGACACTTTTGTACTCTTGTATTCTCTACCTGATCACAATGTTCAGAAATGAAGGAGTAAGTGCCTACAGCTCATCGCTGACCTTGATAATGGACACACTGTGCAGTGATAGTTTCCAGCCTCAAGAAGTAGGAAGAATGCAGGCGATGAATCTTGTAGGAGAAATATTGCGTTTGACTGCCAATCGAGGATTAGACTCTGAAAATTCGTCTCATCAGTACAAATCGTCTTTAAATCAATCTCTGAGCATGACTCAAGCATCTAAAAGTGAAAGCCTTTCAAAAAATAAATCCATGTCTCAAGATTTTGATTCCAGTTACAACAGTATTCCAAACTCAACGAGCAAACTTACTGAACAATCTTTCTCAGAATCCAAACTACACGAATCCTTTAGCTCCCAGCTATCCGTTCTTTCAAAAACTCAATACTCGCAGACATCCATTTTGAATCATATTGTTGTCAAAGGATTCATTAAGAAATTGGTGGATGATTTATCCTTGCTGGACGATGGACATTTGCCTCAACTCTTTTCTAACCAGCCGGATAGAAATAACATTAGAGCTATGTATGCTTTCGAAGTTAAGATGACCCTCATGTGTCGCTTGGCTGCTACGGGATCTAAAGCCTGCCGATTGCTCATCGATTCCAACTTAATTCGCAAGTTGTCAGACATGGCTGTCTTTTCATTAAACCCACTCTTCTCTACAGTCTTCAAGCTTTTCCAAGTTATGCTTTATACAAGTCCGAAGAACGAGATACTCATTGGACAAGTAATCTAATTATTTGTTCTCAATAATGAGCAATTTAATATATTCTGATATAATTTTTATGTTTTTTCAATATTTATTCAATTTATAGTTTTAGTTGATATTTTTTATTAATTTTTAGTTTTTTCATAATTTTTAAATTTTTTCGCTGTTTTTGCAATATTTCAATGATTCTATAATATTTTTGCAATTTTTCTATGATTGTTTAATATTTTTGCAATTTTTCCATGATTCTTTAACATTTCTTATAATTTTTCTATATTCTTTAGAATTTTTCGTAATTAATTCAATTTTTTCAAGTTGTTTTAATTAAATCAATATTAATTCCTCAATAGATATGGGATTTCTTGTTTGCTCACGATGCATCGATTGGGACAATTTTGAGTTCGAATGGCAACTCAGAAAGTACAGAGACCACAGCTGTATCGTTATTGACGTCACTGATGGCTATAATAGGCTGCAAACTAAATGCTGATGCCATAAACAGAAACCATTCATATATCCTAAGCTTATGAGTATTTTGTACTCCTATGTCGAAGATGCCAGCGGTTCAGAATATTTTACCCGGTTAGTAAGGAACGTTATGATGTTCTTGTGCGGACATTCAAGAAATAAGGATGCAATAAGAGTTCAGGGTGACGACCAGGATAGCCGAAAGGAGTGCCGCGTAGTTTTACAGCCGTCTCTTCAGTATTCGGAAAACAATCCTCAGGATGATGTTTCTTTTGGTCTCATTTTGAAAATTATAAGTACTGCAGCAAATAAGTTATCCGCATTGAACACGTCGATTCCTTCCAAGCACATGGACAATTTGATTACCATTATAGAGTGTGGTCTTACGCTTACTTATTTTCATGCGGAGATATTCCTGACCAAAAGTTTCTCCGCCTTCCTTTCCTACGACCAAGATACCAAGAAGTTGAGACAAGAGTTGTACAATAAAGCTGAAAGCACTGCCAAGCACATTTCTGACATTATAAAGGTTTCACTTTTTACTATATTGTTTACCTATTTTATTGACGATATAATGTACCTTATATCATAAATTCATTAACTTTTTTGATTTTTTAGATCATTCCTCAAGCCGACTATTTGGAAATAGTCATTTTACGACTTCGTCGTCTGCAAGTCTAGTTATGTACATTAATGCATAATTATTACATTTAACACTGATTTATTATGGATTTATTATTTTGTCTTATGATTTAAATGTCATTTGGCTCATGGCATCTAACTATTTTGTAAACAGTTTCTGTTCTTTATTCTTTAATTTCAAAGTCTTCCTTTAATATAAGTGGTCTTATAAATATTCATTTCCAATAATTTTCATTTTGCTTTTCATGGGTTAAGGTTTTTGAATGCCTCCAATATTAGTAGTTATTTTATTGCATTTGATCTATTGTCAATTAAAAATCACATACTATTTACTGTGCTACATAACATTTTTTGTAATGTCACATTTTAGTTTGGTCTATAAATTTGCTGGAATCTTTTGTAGACGAGTACCTATGCCACCTTTCCATAATTATACAAAAATGTACCGTATTTAGTAATAAAGTAATTATATGTAGAAATTAGAAGCTATACAGTTTTATTTGAGTGTAAAATTAATTAATTGAATAAATATGATTTAAGTGTTCATGTAAATACTTTTATTTGTAGCTTATTATCATTAGTTAATTTTATACAGGTAATATGATTAATTAAATGGCAGTTTTCAACCGTCCATCCCTTCCTGGAACAGGTCCATGCAGCTAAAACTTAAAAGGAAGGCAGACAACCTAGTCCATAATTCTTAGTCTCCAACCATGTAGTCCAGAAAATAGTAAAATTGCATGTTTTTGTGGTTAGGTTTTTTCGGGAGTAAAAACTCCAGCCGAACAACAGACTTTTTCTTTTACAACAAAATAGGTGCCGGGAATGTGGCCTGACGTAAGCATGTCTTTGATTCCTTACCAAATCTAAACTGCGAATTGTTCCGTCACAGAAAAATACATCCAACTGAAGAAAAACCTAATGTTAGTAAATCAAAAGTCAAAGCAAAGAAGAAAAGTACTTCGGTCAATTCCAAGGTCAAAATACCCCAAAAGAAAATAAAAAGAGCAAGAAGAAACAAAGTGAGGAGAGGGAAGTCCAAAATAGCGATTTGGAAGACAACCCAAAAACTAAGGTTAACCTGGAAGCTACCAACTCCGTCAAATGATGTAGTCGAAAGTCGAACAAACACTTTCATAGCCCAAAATCGTCATATGACGGTAATAAATTTTCGTAACAATAAACCAAATACGTCGTAAGACGTAGTTATAGAAACTACTCTAAAAGACTAAATTCGCCATGCGAAGTATTGCATAAGTTTGTCACTTGGGCCCGAGTCCGTCATAACTTTCAAATATGAAAGCCTTTATTCCTCTATTTGGGCCAGTAATTTTTCTTGTTTCTCAATATTATAATCTGAATAACAAAAATACCCAGTTACGTAACTTAGGATATGGAAATCAAAATTTTGTAAAATAATAGTCACTTTGTCATGGATACTGAACCCATCAGTAGTAGCTTGCAGGTTAAACAGCTGCATAGAGGTTCTCAAACTAGAAAAGTCAGAAGCCGATGAACGAACCTGTTGATACATACATATAAGGAAGACGATAATGACCAGGAAGAGTAATCCAAACAGCGGCATAGCTATGGCTATGAATCATCTGAGGACATTGATGCAAACATTGACGTTAAAAACGAAGCTCCTGATTGGATCAATCAAGAATGCGACGATTTTGAATTAATATACAATGGCCCAGAATTTATGTAATCTTTGTTTATAACTTCAAAATTATTATTTGCTTAAAATGATCGCTAATGAATATCAGGGTTGTATATTGTCCGGACGAAATGAAAATTGCCCTGGATGAAACCAGTTTTGTCCATGGACAAAATTAATTTTGTCCACTTTTGTCCTGGACGAAATCAATTTTGTCCAGGAAGAAATTGATTTCGTCCAGTTTTCTTTCACTATCCATCCTATTTCATCCACCGCAACCCTGATGAATATATAAATTCTTTCCTACAATAATACTTTTATATATCTTAAAATTTACTTTAAAACTAAGCTAATTAATTAAATTCGAAAATGTTCGAAAAAAACTTTTTTGAACATTTTTATTAGAACTATTATTTAATGCGATAAAAACGCTAATTGCAACCAAAAACTCAATAGTGGTTTTCATTCGTTCATTTCAATGGTTCCATTTTTGATACATACACCCTCATTATTGAGTTTTTGGTAGGAATTAGCGTTTTTATCGCATTTAATAATAGTTCTAATAAAAATGTTCAAAAAAGCTTTTTCCGAATCTTTTCGAAATCTTTTTCAAAATTTTGAAAAACTAAAAAAGGAGCCATGTGAGGAAAACTTTTTCGAGACGAATGGCGCCAGTTTCATGAAAATCGGTCCAGTAGTTTAGAAATGAATCTTAGGTGAACGACATAAGGCGGAAAACCGACATACCTTAAAAAGGCGGGTTTTCAATAAAAATCTTGAAATTTGTTTTTTCATATAACTAAGTAGATTATAATCTGAAAGTAACAACTTTGACTGTGACATTTTGTTCACAATCTGGGTGATCTCTTATGTATTTACTCTTAAATATTTTCAGGAGTCACTGTAATTAAGCGTATGAATACTATGAATAAAAAACGTCTGTAAATGATGCGAAGTTTAGATTTTGGATTACCAACTTTTCATTTCTAATTTCATTAGGTTGAAAGGCTTCCTTTTATTTTCTTTTTGGTTAGTTATGAAATGGTTGCATTCAATATTCTTGTCCTACAATTGAAATTGAATGTATTTTAATGAGAAGGCCGGTTGCCGGTCGGCTTCAAGTTTCTACAACATGGGTAAAGAGTAAAGATAAAAATAATAAATATAGATGAAAAAATCATAACAGTTTAACGTCTTTTAAAAAATTGTGTTAATAAATTGCAAATACTCTTTTATTTTTGCAGAATCAATTCATGTTTACAGAATTATTCAAGCTCCAAAAGTAGCCATTCGATTGTTATGTCTTTCACGAATGAATCTGTCAGACTTCATGTATTTGTCAATTAAATCCAGCTTTTCAATTCCTTCAGTGAAATCGTCCAGGTTTTAAAGCTGTATAGGATTGTCGGCTCGATAGTTTTGATCTGATCCAAATATTCGTAGGCCATGAAGTCCACATATGTTCACTGTAAAAATACACCCAATTGTTGTATTACATTATTATTATCTATCATATATGTCGTCTTGCAAATACTAAGTTCAACAACATTTAGACGTACATTGTCTCCGGCGAAATAAGGGCGTCACCCCAGGTACTTAGAAAGGCGATTGAGTTTCGTAGGAGCATTTTGCAGAAAAATCATAGGTCATGTAAATAAATACATTAGTAAGGCAGCTAATTTCGGGGGGGAGGGCGACAAATTATAAGTGCCAAAAGAGCAAAGACTATGACATCAGTACTAAGACAGCTATTGCTATTGAGTAAGCGAAGCGACAACCCACCAAAAATTACATCTTCTTTGCCAAAAGAGTAGCTACTTATATAATCTATACATGGTTGAAGTAAGCCAGCCGTTGCATAAGGGTGAGGAGGGTGAGGAGTGCGAGGGTGAGGAGGGTGAGGCGGGTGAGGAGGTTGAGGTGGGTGAGGCGGGTGAGGAGTGTGAGAGTGAGGGTGAGGAGTACATTTTTTACATTACGTATTTGAAGAGTTATATTGGGATGGGGAGGAGTAAATAAAATGTAAAATCATCAATTTCTTAATCCCCTGGGGGTAATCTATCAAGGTACTACAAAGGGAATTATTATTAGATACCTGACTAAGCAAAACAAAAGGTCGGCCTATACGCTTTAAAACCCTTTATCTATTTATACCCCAAATGGGAATGTTGCTATGTAGAAATAAAAACTTTAAATCGTTATTTTTTTACCAAAATAAAGTTTTAGAATACTGGACCTACAAGTGCAAGATTGGCACTGCTGAAAAGCCGAAATTCTACTGTACAAAGTTGTAAGTACTTTATTTTTCGTTTTATTGCTTTGTTTCGTAGTTATTGACATTTTAGTACCAAAAAAGCTTTATGTAAAAACAAAATCTTTGAAGCAAAGCAATAAAACTAAAAAAGGAAACTTTGTGGAGTAAAATCTCGGCTCTCCAGCAGTGCTAATCTTGCACTTTTGTAGGTCCAGTAATCTAAAACTTTATTTTGGTAAAAAATTAACGATTTAAAGTTTTTGTTTCTACATAGCAACATTCCCATTTGGGGTATCTTCTCTATATATAATCGTAGACTTGATAAATTTACCTGTCTATATATATATATATGTACGTGTGGTAGGGAGAACCTAGGGAACCTGCATATATTACGTAAAGCCTGTATATATTACGTAAAGCAAAACCCCCTCCCACATTAACGTCTTAGTGCTGACTGCAACACTTTTGAGTACCTCCTCCTCCCATCAACTCCAAACGTAATATATGCATGTTCCCTAAAAGCAAAAAAGCCAAATGCGCAAGCCCATTTCCTCTAAACCAAGGAAATGAGTTGTTTCATATTATTATTATAACATCAAAATAATAATAGAAAACATAGGTTGAATGTGAGGGGTGATCGAATGGAAATTAAATGATAAGCGAAAGAGGTCATTTCGTAATGATATTAATGTGCGTATTAAATAGTATTTCAAAACTTCTAATCCAAATTGGTTCTGCTACATCGACAAACTTATTCAACATTATTTAGTAGAGCCGGGTTTACTTTTTACTACCCTCTTGATTCCTTCGTGCCAGTTGCGACATCTTTTTGTAGAATTAAAGTAAATAACCGTACTGGGTACCACTATTTATTCTTTAAAAATATTTTATTCGTAAGTTGTACTCATGGATTTTGTATGTTTTTCCAAAATTCCACGGGAATTCGAATTTTTTTGATTTTCAAATGGAGCTTTTTGGTAACTTTGTGCGAGCTTTTTCGAAAATAGAGTCTTTCATTGTTCTCTGTTTGATGCTACTGTTTCTGTTTGATCTACAGTTATTATTTTGGTGTAGGAAATTCCTTTTTATCAGGAATTGGGGCTGCAGCTAATTTTGCCTACCACAGTAGAAAATAAAAGTATATTGATTTAAATATACTTTGTAGTTACAAAGTTAACATAATAACCTAATGGGATGTTTTCGAATTTCGAAATTGTTTTCATTGCTGTGATGCGTGGCCTGCTGAATTTCTCTTGAGTGCTAGATTTTCCCCCTTAGCTGGGTTCACTAGTAAATAGATAAAGGGTTTTAAAGCGTATAGGCCGACCTTTTGTTTTGCTTAGTTACAAACAAAACAATTAAATTATTTTTCAGATAACCTGCTTACATTTGTCAGGTATCTAATAATAATTCCCTTTGTAGTACCTTGATAGATTACCCCCAGGGGATTAAGAAATTGATGATTCTACATTTTATTTACTCCTCCCCATCCCAATATAACTCTTCAAATACGTAATGTAAAAAATGTACTCCTCACCCTCACTCTCACACTCCTCACCCACCTCAACCTCCTCACCCTCCTCACCCTCATGCAACGGCTGGCTTACTTCAACCCAGACACTTACAATCAAACAATCGTTAGCTATGTCTTATAACATTCCTTTTCTAATAAAAGTTATTTAGGTAAACTTTAGTTTTCTATAAGCTTTCAAACATAAATAACAAAACTAGAATTTTATGTTCATTAAATTAATGTGTGTAGTAAGTCTTACTGATATTTATTATTTCTGTTCATTGTAGTTTAGTTTAAGGTTTAATCTCCAACAGAAGTTCAAAATATAATTTAAACCAATTTTGATATACACAATATTATAATATATTTTACGAATTGGCATTTGTAAGGTAAAATTGAAACAGATTCCATCTTTCAACTAACAATGCAAATAGAAGTATTTCTTCAATCGGGATTGCCATCTTGTAACAAAAGTGCAAATTAATTTTATGGATATGAACACAGCATGCCATAAATCAGGCAGAACTAAGTAAGTTACGCTTCCGTATACTAGTAGTATTGTTCTAACAACAACCAACTTAGAAATGCCACTCCCAAATACATTCCAATTGGTTTCTCGCCAATAAAGCAAATTACCCGGGAGCCAAAATTCCACTCTGTTTCTACTAAATATTATTCCTATTTGGTAGTTCATCTTCCCGGTATTCGTTCAATCAGCTTTGGAAATTGTTGAGAATGCACGGAAGCATCAGCCACCGATGTAATCACTTTCTTATCGGCCAAAATACACTGCTTGAATCGACAGATACTTGATGACCTTTTTTTGCCGATGCTTTTTAAGTCTTAAATTAATACATGTTTGACATTTAACTGTATGGAAATGCTGATATTAAGGAATCGGTTGAAACTCTGGAAATTATAACAATTTCCGGATGTTTTAAACAATCTCTATTTTGCTAAAACTTATTTGCCTCATTAATTTCGCAGCAAATTGGCAAATTTATATTAAAAGAAAGTTAAATGTTAAGGTGCTTGTTATTGCTCAGTTTTTAAAAGGAACTTCCATAAAAATAATAGTTTAATAATAGAATAACAAACATTTTGGTTTTATTCAATGTGCGAGATGCGACCATCTGAATAGGTGCCAATTAAATTGTATGGCACACACATGACTTTTGTATGGAGGATATTTTGACATCTAGTGTGACGCACGATGTCACCACAGGTTGGTAAATTTATTTAAGTCTGAGAATATATATAGTAGAATGATAATACCCAGGTAGAAACGGCATATCCAAGCATAAAGCATGGATAGTTAGCTATGTAGATAAAGTGAAGGGAAGTCATAATACTCTTAGCCGTCTTAGCTCTGACGTTATGTCCCAATTAATGTTTTTGACAATGTACCCCAAAGCCGTTCATCCGAAGTCCAACACACGTAATGTGCTGTGTCGGGTAACTTTGGAAGGCACCCGACATAGGCACTTTACGTGTGTTGGACTTCGGGTAAACTGCTTTGGGGTGCATTATCGAAAACATTAATTAGCATGTTATCAGAATTTTTCCAATCAGTATATTTCTGCTCTGCTGCCTTCGTGTTTGCTTTATTTCCTTACAAATTGCATCTGAGTGAACACAAGAAGTACAATGGCCGGGTCAAGAAAATTTGTAAGTTTGGAATACAAAACGGACAGTGACAGGGACACTGATGATAGTGAAGTTGAAAATAAAGAAAACGAAACAAAAAAGGAAAGGGTGCAACAGGCATGGACTGAAATTGACATTAACTCTGAAGATTTACTATCCTGGAAGTTCAAACAAACATTTAATTACAAAACTTGCAGTACAGAATATTATGATTGTGGTAAAGGTGGTAGGAGTTGCCCAGCCATTAGCCAGTTTGAAATGTGTTAGTATTCCAGGTGTTAGGTTCCTGTAAATATCCTAACTGACATTGATCTTGCGTAATAATTGCCTACATTGCATTTTAAAATCAAATAAAAAGGTAACATTACATACCTATAATGTTAAATTAACTTACCATACAAAGTCATAAAGTTCCATATAAAGTCATAAACCGCCATACAAAGTCACACTATCTATTTTTAGTTTTCCCATACAAAAGTCATGTGTGTGCCATACAAATTCCTATTTTCCCCATCTGAATATGTACTAAAAATAGTCAAAAGGATAAATTTCTATAGGTTTCAAAACTGTAAGTTTGATACAAATATTCTAAGCCAATGCCGTTTCCATACTTTCAAACATCGCAAATGATTGAATGATAAAAAAAACGTTTTTACTTTATCCACTATTTTCGCTTTTAATACAATGCCAGAACATTGAACCCTTCTCCTTCCTAACAAACACAACTTTTACAGCGTCAGGAAAACCAACAGCCACGTCACCCAGATTTCTTTCAACGAAGCTTTTCTGATGCATCGGGGTAGTTCACGGAGTAGCGGAGTAGAGATATGCAGTTAGCTGCATATCTGTACAATTTGCAATTGCGAGTTTAAGATTTTCTACAAACTTTTAACATTAGGCCGGCATTTCCTCCTCGAAAATAATTTTTTGATGCCAAGATTTGGATAAAACTCCTTCCAATATCGGTATGTAAAAGTTTTACCTGATTATTTTTAGAAAGAAAGAGCTACTTACCTTTTTTACTCTTCAGGACTAGAACTACCTATACTTTATCTGTACAAATTGTAAATGTTGATGGCTAGATCTATTTTACCATCGTTTGTTTTTGCATAGTTTGGTTTTTATTCTATTGAATACAAAAAAATTATATAAAACATCGTATAAAATCAGTAAAAAAAGTCCAGACTAAACTTGCTAATTACCGGGACCTTTTATTACAAGTTTTACGAGAATTATTTGTAATAGTAATGATTTATATTTCTATTGCCTACCTATTATCTAGGTGTAAATCATGCTCGTGACCTGTACTTTATTTGACCACCACATAGGGTCTTAAAGCGTCATTTGCGCCGCATGACAAAGGTGTGTGACACAGAAATTCCTATTATTCCTAATTTTAAATATCTACTAATGAATGTGGTCTTTAAAAACTTGTTTAGATCTGGAAGCAATTCATCAGCTATAAGTTTTAATCACCCCATGCTCACCGTGGTCATAGGGCCCCATTGGTATCTCCAGTCAGTACGTCAACCATTCAATTTTTGTATATTATTACAAATCATTGTTTGAAGCATAGTACTATTAACTACATCCATCTAAATTGTTTCAACGATATATTTTAATAGCAATTGGCAATAATGAAAAACAAGACGAAGCACCACGAACGACAGACGCCGGACGCCGACTCAAGTTTTGTAAATTCGGAAGAAACAACCATTCTATCACTGTAAGGAGTATAGCTATTCAGAAAATTCAAGGCTAGTGGGTTTGGGTTTGCAAAATGCTATTATTATCTATAAGAGATAAACTCTATATATAAATTTAAAGGAAGAGCTGATATTAGAAGGCGCTTACTTAATCTTTTTCGAAAAACATTTCGAAAACTGCCAAATTTTTATTATATTATTGCATTTTGTAAGAGGTTAACTATCCCTGAATTGTGACTTCTTCGAATCAGAGTTCTATTTTAGCCGGCTTTTTTACATTTTGCCCACCCACCCGGGCAAAAGGGGCAAAGGGGGCAAAAGGGGTAAAAGGGGCAAAAAGTCTAAACCGTAGTTCATCTACCAAAATAGATGTCGCATCGATGTCTCTTCGTTTATACGTATACCTAAAAACAGGCTTACTAGAATATCATTAACTCCGAATTTCAATGGCAAACAGTTAGTTTACTTGCGTGAGTTAAGTTTGAAATTTTTTTGTGCCATTTTTAAAACCTTAATTTTACTTTTGCCTCTTTTGCCCACTAGCCACCTGACATTTTGCCCGCCCACTAGCCACTTTTGCCCCCTAGCCACCTAGCCACTACCCACCGGCCAGTTGAACTCTGCTTCGAATGGAGAAATACCAATGCAATTTTTGCAAGGAAACGGTGCATTATTAATATGATTTTTTATAGCGTTGGGGTTTAACATTTCATTAATGGTTTCGACATCTCATGTACAGCTATAATTTGTAGTCAGTTGTGTGACTACAGGATAAGCTATGATCGAACAAAATGCATAAATTCTCTACCTCCTTTATTTAAAGATGTATGTAGACTTTTTTCAAACATTTTCTGTAAGAAGCTGTCAATAGTTTTATTATAGTTAATAGTTATTGCAAAATGTTAGCGGATATCTGCACCTAAATTCCCCTCTTGTTCACCGAGTTCCCTAAAAATTGGGAACTCAGTTTTTTTTACATAGAAAAAGAAAAGTATTCCTTCCCATAGTACGAACTTCCTTCTCTGGGTTAATTTAATTTGGCTGCTAAGCGTATGGGTTTAGAATATAGAAATCATAATATTGTGTATTACCTACCTTAATTTGTATGCCACGGTGTTACTACAACAGCTACTTTAAAAACCTGATCGTAAAGGTAATGAAGTAATACACCTTTTTTCATGGTGTTACCCTTGTAATATGGCAACTGGTGTGTGAAAATCTAAACCATAGTATTGTCTACATGATAAAACACAATATCATGTATAAAAATGATATATTACAGATGAGTATGTCTAATATAACAATTAGTAAGCCAATAATATAGAATACTTTTAATAAGATAGTGAATTGCGAATTGATTTGGGGTAGGTAAAACATTATCGCAGTGAAAGACCTTATTCTTTCTGTAATCTTTCTCTTCAAAAGTGGAAAGCAGTATTTTTTGCGGCATTACTTTGCAAGTTTCTATTGATCGAAAGTATACATCCAAAATTCCTTTGTTTTTGGGATTCATAGAGCAGTTGCAGTATAAAATGTTCAACATCTCTTGAAAATTAAACTCCCATTTATTGAATTTAAAGCATCAGTCCTTTTCGGTGTAATTGTCTGATGTTCATTGGAAACTTTTCTCAATAAATTAGGTGGAAATAACTAACAAGTTAGAGAAATAAACTCCCAAAATATTTTTTTAATGTGTCGACAATGCTTGGATTACGTTAAAAATTATATAGAAAACGGTTATGCAATTTGTATAAGGTATATTCTAAAAACAATATTATGAAACTTTCGGTTCCACCCTGGCAATGGAAGTAAAGTGGATGATCGGAGTTTTCCCTCAGTGAAGCTTGCGGAATATTTTTGACAACATTTTCTCTACGTCTTTATCCAGATTTATGCAGTTCTATTTCAATTTCATGATCAGATTTTTGCTTTTTCTGCGATCGTAATTTTATTTTTTGTGGTTTCTCCTGAAACGATCACCAATTCTTTAACCACAGAAATTTTACTACGAGCATTGTAACAAGGGTGTTGTTCGATGGATGATATATTATGCGAGATATTTTTACTGCTCGTTGTGTAATAAATGCTAGAATTTTAAAATCATCCACCTCACTATAATGTAGATTAACGTGTCAGCAAAATAAAAATTATGTCTTATTTCAACTCGTGATTCTATTTATTTGCTGGCTATTCAGCCAACAAAATACCAGCAATAATAATAGCCATGGTTACAATATTATATTTCATTTTGTTGGCCGTAGATTTCATATGGACTGCTGATATAGTCAATTTGGGGCGGGGGCGGTAT
Organism: Tomocerus qinae; assembly: GCA_020055645.1. Taxonomy (NCBI): domain Eukaryota; kingdom Metazoa; phylum Arthropoda; class Collembola; order Entomobryomorpha; family Tomoceridae; genus Tomocerus; species Tomocerus qinae. The sequence goes on along the minus strand of CM034546.1, from coordinate 53,103,898 downwards.
AAATGCCTTCATTGCTATCAGCACCCACCTGACGACATTCGTCCACACCAGAACACTTAGCATAAAACTGTCCCCTTCTTTTCTTGAAGACAGTATTCGCCAATCTAATTTTCAAAAAAATTTATTCATTACATATCCCAAGGATGGTAAGCTTGACGATATAAACCTAATTCCTTACCCTCAACCTACACTGTAAAGTAGTAAAATCGTAATCGTAGTTGTCTCCGCGCAGATACTGAATTTATCTTTAACGCCATTTACGGTAGCTGTTTGGCCATATACACCGTTGTCGTCCTTTACAAAAAATCCTTACAAAAATGATACCTAATTGAACATGGTTTACCGTATCTCACGATTACCGATGACACTTCGCCCGTGAGAAAAAAATGAAAATTTATTCGTCAAGCTCTGTTAAGAAATTGACTCATTAGAGAACGCTTTACCTTTAATTCACTAACGAGAGCCATGTGAAGCCATTGTTGTCTCAACAGAGGCAGAATTTGTCAGTCTTATATAGTAGAATTATTCCTGTTCAATTCAACTCAAAACTAAAAGTTTAATTATTAATAATATATCGTCTGCCTAATATTACAATGTAACAAGCCATTTGATCATGGCTGCTACAAAGTAATAAACCATTTCATCATGGCTGAGACAAAGTAACAAACCATTTTATCATGACCGCGACAAAGTAACAAACCACTGTATCAGGAGTTAGGTTTGTTACCTTGTCTCAGCCATGATGAAATGGTTTGTTACTTTGTAGCAGCCATGATCAAATGGCAACCCTTTTAGACTTTTTGTCAACACAAGTTTTTTCGTAGGTACAAGTCTTTATTTCAGGAGTAGTAACAACAAATATGAGTGGGTGCACACGGCGTAACTTACGGCAGTTTGCATTAACATTCACTCCTATAACCTAACGATTGTGTGTTTCGAGATCCTCAACATGTGTCACTTTTGAATTTATCGGACTTCAAAACTTACAAAGTCATACAAATTAATTGGCACCCGATAACTAATATCCTACTTTGGCTAGGATTGTTATGCGAATAAGGTTCCTAAGAAATGCCCACATGTTGTAAAGTGTACTAAACGTTTAAAAAAATTGTTCGTAATATATCAAAAACGTCGTTTTTGGAGTGGATTTATAAGATAGCTGACAAACTATAAAAAATTGTTACAATATTTAATTGTAAGATGAATAATTTTTTCTTGTACATGCAATGTTACTGTTTATTTTAACATTGCTGTTGACAAAATAGGACAAAATGACCTTGGTTATGTTGACAATAAAGAAACTTGGTGTTGACAAAAAATTTTTCGTGTGTTGACAAAAAAGGGTTGACAATTCGGGGGTGAATCAAGTTTATGTATGTTTATGCGTCTGAAGTACTTTATAAGGAGTAGTCCTCTTCCTTGTAATGGTGTAATTTTATTTAGATAGAGGACTAAAATACTGAAAGCTTAGTTTAAATTCTCAAATGAATATATAATATGTTTTAGTATTTATTATGGTGTACACAATAGAATGTATTTTTTACGTTTTGATACGTAATTCTTTATTTGAAGTATTAATATAATTATAGTAAGTACTATTAATTAGCACATTCATGATATGTTTTTGTTAGTTTTCCGAAATAACAATGTAAGTATGTACGGAATACTGGCAAAACGATATTCAAAATGTTGCAAAATAATACATACTAAAATGTATAAAATATTTATCTGTACGAAAACCAGACAACAAATGTTACAAAAGTAAATTCTCGAGCACAAATTGTTTTTACTAAATATGGTGGCTCAGGTAATACTTATAATCAACTTACAGATACTTATAATCAATTTTAATTCTTGAATGCTTAATCTTCTATAGAACTCGTTTTTATTTCCATCTCAAATTGTATTGGGATAAATAATCTTGTAGGAAGAAGAGCCGCATAGAAATATGTGAGCCGAGTTTTTAATGTAAACTTATTTACATTTGTGTCTGACTTAGTTACTATAATAAACCTTTGATCTTTAAACTATTTCCTTTCCAGAATAATGCTTTTATTTACTTAAAGCAGCGATAAGTGGTAACGGTAAAATAATTTGTTAATAACATTATAACCACATTATATATAATATATTATCAAGGATATTATTATTTTAATTATACCTTATTTTAAAGTTAACAGTGGTTAGAGTTAATCCTTACACTTTCACTCAGAAGATGTTATTATATAATACCTAATAATAATAAACACCAATTTGACTTACACTAATTACTGTCATTACATAATATTATTAAAATTTTACTTTATATTACAACTCCATTTAACTATTTTACATGTATTATGTTTTGTTATTACTCACATATTGTAATGCTATAAATTAAAATTGTGACTTGTAAAAGTATCGTTTATTTATTATTTAGCAATAAAAAGTACAGAAATTCATACATAAGTTTTCCTACAAATGCATTTCCATCAAACTGAAATTATCCCTCAATGTATAGGTATATAATTACATTTTATAGTACTTCAGAAAAAAATTCTTTTATATTATGCGGGTGTCTATGTCCTCCAAATGGATTCTTAATTACTATAACTAAATGTATTACATCTAGGAAAGAAATTTACCAGATTGCCCTCCCAGTCGATTACTTTTCTTGCGATCCACATTTTTATTATTGCGGCAAGCGTTGACTTGTCCACTGAGATTTTATCCAAAAGTTTTTAAAGGTCAATTAACTTATACGCGTATTGCAAAAATTAGTATTATGATTAGAAACAGATGGCCAAATGGAAAACTGCATAAACCGAAGAGGAAAGTAGCCGAAGATATTTAACATTAAATAAATGCATTGATTATAACTTACCTGGTAAGTGGTAAATGGTATTTTGTACATTGATTATTGAATTATTGTATTTGGTAAAAATTCTTCGCCGTTAATTTCAATTCTGATATTACAGTGTCACTGTAAGAATGGAAACCCCATTCCCGAATTTCGTCGAAACAACTTTGTGCAATCCAACGGTAATCCTGTCCATTATAATTGAAGGTTCGTTCCACACAATTTTCAGTTTCATCGTCGTAATCGTCGTCATCGTCCTCATCGTCAGTTTTAGTACGAAATTGAATCTTTAGGCTATTTGTGCACCTTCGATTTCTCGATTTTTCCTCCTGCAGTCGGTTCACCATATCTTTGCTAAGATCCACCAAGTGTTTTCTCAGTTTTTTGTTGCATTTAATGTCTAAAAGACATTAACACATTAGTTATTAATTTTCCAAACAAAATCAAATGAAAATCATAACGTAATAAACACAAGCAATTTTTATTGCACTCCGGTTGCAAATTAAAATGATTGATCTCTTTGGTTGTTCTTTAATAAAAACCGAATATGAAAATTGAATGTCGTTGGTTATATTTCTAGTACAATTAAGTAGAGAATGTTTTGATAACCAACAGGCTCATCCGACCCTTTATGCACTAGTACCCAAACAAAAATTTATTTTACTTCATTTTACTTGAAAATTTTGCAAAACCTAAGCGTAAAATAATACTCTGATAAAATTTAAAATAATTTTTGATGGTTTTTGATTTTAATTAGAGGATTTTACTCTGGAACATGTTTCTCAAGTAATTTAATAGTTCGATTTAATGTTCAGCGTGAACATTAATAAATAATTAGTATAATAAGTATGTATAAACTTACTGAAATTAGCTTTGCCACTGTTTACAGTGTCATTGACTGTCTTCTGTATCACTTCTTCATCACATATTCCTCTTGCACGGTCGTAAAGGAAGTCTGCGTGTTCTTCAAAATACCTAATTAAAGTTGATTTTCTAATTTTCTTCAAATCTGCCATTGTTTTCAAATGTGGTAAATTTTCTACCACTCGTTTTCCAAGTTCACCTCCCAATCCCCAAATATCTTGAACAGGAATAGATTTGCTCAGTCGATTTAGGCCCAATGATGAAATAATGGTCATAATATTTGGCTTAGGCTTATGAATTTTTAAGGCTTGCTTAGCTAGAAGCTTATTGTAAGAGATTCCAGCACTGCAGATAAAATCTGTTTTCTCCAGTATTATATCGTACAGCCTTTTGACCACACTCGCCCCAACCACCAGCTTCTCCTCCTCGGTATAGTAGGTACAATTAGTGGCCAACCAATTTATTTTTTCGTCAATTTCATCGTCTGTGAGGGTAGTTTTGCTTTCGAGATATACTTGGTCATCCTCAAAATCGAAAGTGTAATTGGTTCCAAATTTATCAAGAAGGTACTTAACACGATCAGTAAGATCCAAGAACCATTCATCAGTTGGAACTCTTTCTACAATTATCTTCCGCTTCGAACAATATTTTCTCACGACGTCCGTAATTTCCGAAGAAGCATGCCGGCACTTTGAGGAATCCGGTTTATTAAACATTTGTGGCTTCTCAAATATCTTTATTTTATTTCCAAACGGATCTAGAACATCAACATCCCTAACTCGTTTCGTCCTGTCCAATCCAAACTTCGTCGCTTCATATGTCACTGATACAATCCTGAAATAACAAGAGGTAATATAAAGTAGCTTTGACAGTTAGGTTAGAGAATAGTTATTCTTATTTTACTACTTTTACAATTTTTTAAAGATAATGCCACGTAATTATTTTTTTTATAAAAAGGCAAAAAAATAAAAGGTAGAAAGGTCCTTTTTTGTTCCCTGATAAGTACCCTATTGTGTAGAAACATTAATTGGTTTACATGTAAGTTGGATAAGTAACCGAATAGTTTCTTTCAAGCCGCTTCAATTAGCAAATATTGATGTAAAAAAGCATTATGAAAAATGTGGTGCAAACTCATTTTGTACAAGTTTTGCATAAATTTTGAAATTTTTGTAGAGATCCTTTTATTATTCGGTAGTAAATATTTTCTGTACCTACAGCATGATACACTAAAAAGTACTCATGGGAGTTTGCATTTATAAGCAATATATAGCTATTTTCAGGGCATGAAAAAGGCAGGGTTTTTCCTAGGAAAAACCCAAAAACCCGCCTTTTTGGGTTTTTGCTGGGTTTTTGGGGTTTTTGGGTTTTTGCAGTAGTATTCGCCATCTACTGTGGTTCACAAGACTTCTACTATTATTGTTCCATATTCAAACTTAAAATGATATTTATTTTGATTCTTTATTTGGACGATCTGGAAGAAGCCTTTTATTATAATGTGACAATCTAAGTGAATTTGCCGATTCGATTAATAGTAATTTGACGGTAAACTCAAAAGTATATTGATAAAATATTAGGCTGGCAAGTTATTCAGCAGTTATTATATATAGAGGCGATTTAATATAGACGAACTTGAAAACTATAATATTGAAAATATTCTATTTATTTCCAAAGCATTGAGATAAATATAATTTGATTATCTCAATATTTTGGATTGACAAATAAATACTTGTATCAGTCGTCTATTACGTTGATTCTTTGATTAAGGTATTGAAATAACGGATATTTTAAACTAGAGTTCTTGTATTCTGCTCTAATCCTTGGGTTTTCACATTGCCCCATTTCATAGCAAAAACCCAAAAACCCGGGTTTTTGCTAATTTTGCTACCCAAAAACCCACCCAAAAACCCAATAACCCAAAAACCCGGGTTTTTGGGTTTTTCATGCCCTGGCTATTTTACTACAGGCTAATTGAAAATCGACATGAAGCATAGCTCAAAAGGTAGATATTGCTTACACCAGTATACAAAACACAAAATCTCTTTTCCAAATCTCGCCAAAAGTCAAGTCATCGTCAGAGATATCTCTGACGATAAAGCCAATCTCATCTCGAGATGAGCGATTGGCTTTATACATGTTAATGTTATAACTAAAGCACAACTTATTGAGCACCTTTGGTTAGAAAAAAGTTTGTTAGTAAAATAGCCATATTTTATTATATTCCTTATACATGCAAATTCCTATGAGTACTTTTTAATGTGTCATACTGTTTATGTAATATTAAATAGTATTTGGTACACAACGATTAAAATGGTCAAAAAAATTTTTATTAAGATTTTAAGAGATTCTCACAACACTGCCTGCAACCCAATGAAAGTCTTTTTCTAAAAAAATATTAATTTATCCAAATATATATTGCTATTTATTATGATATTAAATATAATTCTGAAAGTATTAGTAAGTATAAAATAATTGATGTTGAGGCTCACTATTACCTTCCACTGACGTCGGCCACAACACACGGTTTGCGTTTCCACTCTGGGCATTCATTCTGATATATCTGACACTCGAAAGAATCGACGTCTAACAACCCGATAATTCGGGGATCTTCCATTCTCAAAACCGGGACTTGTGTAATTTAAAATTGTGTATAGTAGAACGTGTAAAAATTACTGCTAAGATGCACAATCTATACAAGAGAATGGCATGGATTACGTTATTCAGTGGTCAGACCAGTTTGTGGATTGTGGAAGAAGGTGGGACCGGTTCATGTAAGAAATATATTTTGATTAGTCTTGTAATTTTGTTTAGATCTATTCTTAGATTGAGATAATAATAAAATTTTTCATTTAAATATTTATAATATTAATAATACCGAAGCAAGTCATTTTTGCAAGATAAAAGTTTCGAAATGGATTATTAGTTTATTAGTGTGTTCTATCCAAATCTCAATTTGCAGATGCAGATATACTTTTCACATTTTTCGACTTTAACTGCATTAAGTTTATAATTATGTTGAAATAGGAAGCACTGGTTAGTAAAAAGTGAATTGGTTTTTCGCTTTGATGTTAAACAAAATGAAAATCTTGAATCAGTTTCTCCTCTAACTAATATATTTGTGACTATATATCGTGACTGTATATTGTTCTGTGTCAGTGTCAATATGAAAAAATACATGTCTTTTGATGTATGAAAATATATTGCTGTCTATATTGAAATGGCAAATATATTGCTTGTATTGCTTGCAATTAACATGTAAGGGGTATATGATACGTGTAATTAGATAACAGACCACAATACCAATGGCATTATAAAAATAAATCCTGTGAATCAGCACAAATTTGTGCAACTCTGTTATGATTCAATACAATTGTTGTAACTTGTATTATTTTATCTGTATTATGCAGGACAGCGTATGCCACAAGAACTAGTATAATATTATATTCTTTAACCCGTCGTTCTTAATCACAATAGATTTAAAATTTGTTGCAGGTTTAACAGTTATTTGTTGATGCATATTATAATTTATTTCATAATCCAAGGAGTTGAAATAGTAAATGGAATATTAATAATTAGAGTGTGCTTCATAAATGTTATATAATTTAAATCTTTTATAGCTAATAACTTATGCATAATTCTATTTATTATTACTTTGCTATAAGTATAGACAGGTATTAAACGCAAATAAAAATCCTAAACCAAATGCCGTAATAATCGAATTATTATTTAAAATTCCGATTTTTCCACAAAATATCCAAGATATACTGTCACCACATGATTAACTATTTCGATTAATACGATATACTTTGCTCTCTTATAATACAAGAGATTGAACTTGGGTGGCTACTTATTAGACTTATTTTAACTAATATAGTTGTTATATATCCTGTTAGGTACAAAAAAATTACACAAATATTAACTCATTTTAAACTTAATTATTATGCAAGAATATAAATGCAAGTAGATTTAGAAAAACTTTATTTAAGTGATAATTGATAGCAAGCATTCTTATGGCTATCAATGGATTTTGTCTATATGTAAGTAACTCTAAATGAAGACATACCATGATAATCTTCGTAAGCAGCTGGGTAATACGAAACACTGAATTGTTTTTATGATAGACCAAGATTTTCAGATAGCAATGTCGACCAGCGTGCTAGTCTTAGTAGTAGTTGTCAGCAAGCACGTATTTAGTAGGGGGGCGGGGGGGGGCGCAGCGCCCCCCCTAAATCTGAGAAAAAGAGAATTTTTTTCTCAAAAATGGCCTAAAATTGAAAAAAATTTTCGCGCTTCGCGCGAATATGTCTTACTTTTAGAATCAGTTTTGCTTCCGCCCCCCCTTGAAAAAATTCCTAGATACGTGCCTGGTTGTCAGTAGTGACTGAGCTTTTTTATCAAAGTTAATTGAATTGTCAATCACATTTAAATGTATTTGTAAATGAGACTCTTGATATGCAATTTTGTTATCAATTTTTGTTCTCATTATCACAGCAATCAAATCGCAACAATCTCATGGACGTTTTGTATCTTTAGAGAATACAGAATTTCAAAACTTTGTTTTATTACTATACTTTACCATCAGTCAGTATGGTAAGTCTAATGAAATAAATATGACTGGAGTTCCAATGCCATTAATTAAGTATATGAAATCTGAATGGTATTACTGTGTTATACTAATGAAGCTAACCTACCACTCCGACGGTCAACAGAAAACAATATCTTCTCCAGCCCTCTGAATGCATTCTCAGGGTGCCCCAGCTTCAACTTATTGAAGTCAATAGCCCATTATTACGATTTGAAGATTCAGCCAACCCTGCACACGATTCGGTGTGGCCAATGTTTGCTTTTACTGATCCAATCCACAAAGGTTCTTTGCGCTCCAAAGAATATGTCTCAGATATTGCAGATATTTCAACTGGATCCCCAGTAATCGTACCTGTACCATGAGCCTCAATATAGCTGACCATATTCGGAGAAATTTCAGCATTATTAAGAGCTGCTCGTATGCATTCAGCTTGACAATCTTTAGTTGGTGTCCCAAAATTAGTGCTAGTTCCTTCTTGGCTCATCGCACTCCCCCGAATTAACCCCAGAACCTTTTCGCCACTGTTAACAGTGTCCGTGTAGCGTTTTAACACAATTGATACGCATCCTTCTGCACGCCCAAACCCATCAGCCTTTGCGTCAAAAGTTTTGCATTTCCCGTCAGGTGCTAAAACTTCACTGGCTTTTAATGATTTAATAGTATAAGGATAAAGCAGTAAATTGACACCTCCAACAATTGCCAAATCTGACTTTCTAGTAGATAAACTTCGACAGGCTAAATGAAGACTTATCATTGAAGAGGCGCATCCGGATTCTGTAGCAATATTTGGTCCAGTCAATCCCAGTTGATAAGCTATCCGAGCAGAAATAGCCGAAAAAGAGTTTCCCATAAATTCGTCTTGTAGTCCTAGTAATTCATCTGGGTTGTCGTTTATCAATTTTTCATAATCCTTTTTCCAGACACCTGAAAACACTCCAGTTCTTGTTCCTCGTAACTCCGTCGGATTTATTCCCGCATTTTCCAGAGATTCCCAAGTTACCTCAAGCAACATTCTTTGTTGAGGATCCGTTTTTTCCGCTTCCCGGGGACTGATTCCAAAAAATTTGGCGTCAAAGGTATCAACAGGACATTTCAGAAATCCTGCCTTTTGACTTCTCACATTTGGATCCCGAGCCAAATGTTCATCACCAACCCAACGCCAACTTGGGGGCTCCTGTATCCCATCTTTTCCGTTCACTAACAAGTCCCAAAATTCTCCGATGTCGTTCGACTCTGGAAATCTGCAGCTCATTCCCACAACAGCAATTGCCTTCTCCATCTCTCTCGGACAAATGTCGTTCCGACATGAAGAGGTTTTGACCATTTTATCTTCTATTAAATAAATAAATAATCTACTTGAACATATTAACTTTGGGTTCCTATTGATAACTGCAGATGTACTATTATAGATGATGACTTAATGACTCACAAGTAACAAATGTTATAATAATATCGTAGATAAACTTAATGTAAAAATAGCAGTCATGGCATTTATTTCTTATTTCAAAGAACGTCGGTTGAAATATGAAATAAATGAAATAAATTGAAATAAATGAAATAAATTGAAATAAATGAAATAAATTGAAATAAATGGAAGGCATGGCATTTATCTCACCTTCTAGTGAAATATATTGAAATAAATGAAATAAATAGGAGAACGACTATGTCTTGCGATGATGCGCAATGTGGTTACACTTCCACTTACATCAAAAGTAGTGCGATGTGCAATGTGTAATCCTACTAGCCTCTAGCCAGCCTGCTTTTAATTTCCAATGACATCTCAAAGTAAAATTTAGTCCGAAGCGATGACTGACGAAGTAACAACCAAAATCGCCGTTTATTAGCATATCAGTATTTTATATAACCCAGGTTGAGTTGACGATTGACTAAGCAAAAGATCTGCATTTGAACACATTCCAGGTAAGATTATAAATTAAAGCTTTAGTATAAAAGTATAATACCATTTTATTTCATTTACGATATCCTATCCTCCATGAAACTTAATCTGCGCTGGGAAAAAATATAAAAATCGGCGCTGACACAATACTTGTTTGGCATTGGCACTGACACAATTTTTATTTTTTCAAAGACACGCCATAGCAGCGAAGGCAAGAAGTACTTAAATCAGGAGGATGTCGACATTTTCGAAAGGATCGGCTGTGCTTTTCTCATCAGAAGAGTACTTAGCAGTTTTGGCTGAAATGTCACAAAATAGCCAATAAGTTGTAGTTGTAACGGAAGTTGATGATAATACAGTTACAGAAAATCATTCAGGTGGAAATGAATTGGAATTACCTAACGACTGTGATACTGAATCATCTGTCGACGACGAAGCATTAGATCCTTTATATATTCAAGACGACGTAGAAAATTCGTTCAGTGAAGAGTCTGAGTCTCCACCTGAGGTTGTCGAAGCAAGAAATTCTCAAGATGAATGTAGCTACATTCCACGACGAAAACGAAGTAAAGTTTCTGGTAAAGATAAGAATACTGGCAGGAAAAAAGCAGGGATATGGGCTAACTTTTGGCAACAAAATAATCAATGGAAATGCAAGACTTGCAATTTGATTGTTTACCCTAATGCAACTAGAATGAAGAAACATGTGGAAATTGTGATAGAATCAGAAACCGTAGAGCCCAAGAAAGGCAGGTCAAGTAAAGTACATCTACTGTGTCAGCGCCAAGCTTGCTTGTGTCAGGGCCGTTGGATGTACTCCCTGCTTCCTTGTCCAATGAAAATATGGAAAAGGAAACTACCGTTAATCTTACGACCCCAAAATTGCAAACAAAAATATCAACCTTTCTTGACAAGATGAGGAAAACAGAGCAGGAAGACGTTAATAACACTTTGGCTCGTTTTATTTTTAAAGCCAATCTTCCATTTTTTGTCGTGGAATATCCAGAATTTACAGAGTTGTGCCAAAAATTAAGACCAGCTTACCATCCACCAAATCGAAAAGCAGTTGGAGGGAAGCTCTTAGATGATTTATATATAAAAGCCGAAATAGAGATGAGCAAAACGCTTAAAGACAAGAAAGTTGCCATCCTTCAAGATGGGTGGAGTAAAACTCTGACAGAACCTATAATTGCACATTCAGTAGCATTTGGGAAACGAAATTTTTTTTCTCAATGGTGTAGAAACGAATGAAGATATAAAAACTGCAGAATATTGCTTTGAGCTACTCAAAAAGTCAATAACTGAATGCGAAGATAAATATAAAGCGACTGTAATCGGAAGTGTAACAGATAATTGTAACACCATGAAGGCTCTAAGAAGACTTGTACAAGAAGAATATCCAGACGGACTTCCAGACTTCGACGGATTTACAAAATAAAGTTACATCAATTGAGAGATACTTTAAATCACATAAATTTGCTGGGGCTAAATTGACAAAATTAAAGGAACTTAAACCAATCCTTCCAAATGAAATTGTTTCATTTGAAAATTACCTCAAAAACCAATCAAAATACGTTGAAGTTTCTAGGATGGAAAATGCTAATTTTCTAGATGAAATTTTGGAAAAGATTTCGGATAATAGATTATACGAGAGTGTACAATCGTCCGTGAAGCTACTCTTCCCAATATCGGTTTCCCTTGATCAAGTAAGTTGTGCATTGTCCTCGGCACTAACACATAGAATAATGGCATTGACACGAGTAAAAAAGTAATGCATGATTTAATTATAACTTGTTCAAATTATTTCTTTTACTAGTTACAAGGCGACGATGCAACTATTGCTGATGCCGTTAAATGTTGGCTTACATTGAACAACGAGTTGGAGTTTGACGATCCAACGGTAAGAGCTTATTTTAAGAAACAAAGAAATATTGGAATAACAAATTTTGCCTTGGCAGGATATATGCTACATCCGAAATACAGAGGTAGCCTATATATTATATTTTAATGTTGGAAGTACAATTAAAGCTAATAAATATTAATTTAGGCGCACATCTTTCATCGAAATACTTGGAAATCGGGAGAGCATGGCTGCTTTCGAAAAATCCATTTTACGTTGTCATATTTAGTGGACTTCAGCGAGGGGATACAACCATGTTTCCATCCACATTACTTGACCATGAGATATCTGACAGGATGCATCCCACGGATTGGTGGATAGCAGTAGCCTCTAACAATTATGCATTTCCAAAAAGCTTTATGGATATGGTCGATAGCCTAATGAGACTTCCAAGTAGCACTGGGAATATCGAACGATGTTTTTCTTGTTTAGGAAATATCTTTTCAAAGAAACAAGGGAGGTTAAACACTGAAAAAAGCATAAAGTTATGTAAAATCAATTATGCGTTAAGTAAGAAATAGATTTCTGCTAAGTTCATTTGTTACTGCTTGTTACATCAGTTACTGCTAACATTCAGATAAATAATTTTAAGATAACATTTTTAACGTATAGAAAAAATCAATTTTTTTAGATTAAAGTGTCAGTCCAATGCATTGTGTCAGTGCCAATTATTTGTGTCAGTGCCAATGCATTGAGTCAGTTCCATTGCATTGTGTTAGTTAGAAATAGTTAGTTAAATATTTAGAGTCAGTAGTCAGTACCAATATTTTGGTTTAAGTAGTCAGTACCAAATATTTTGTGTCAGTGCCAATATTTTGTCAGTTCCAAAAATTTCGTGTCTTTGCCAATATTTTATGTCAGTTCGAATATACTTTATGTCAATAAAAATGTTTACTAAACATTTAATTAGTTTTGTATGGATTTTGATAATTTAATTCTTTTTAACCTCATAACAAAGATGAAATAAATGACAATTTTGCTGTATACTACTAGCTATTTACTTCAATCTATTGTTTTTTACAATATTTACAATTACAAACTTTCTTTTCAGGATTATAGTGGGGGATTTCATTATAAGGAGTGTCATTGGTTTTACTCTTACAATTAAGCTTCATATAAACTTCCCTGAACAGTCTGACGGTCCATTCAGCATCATTTGCTGCAGTGTGGAATATGCCATCTGGTTGAATATCAACGCCATCAAAGTAAAAATGGCACAGAGATCGTAGCCCCAGTTTATCAATTATGATTTTCCCCTTGGCACTATAATGTTGTTGGTAGTAATGATTTTGAAGGTCAAAGACCTCAAAATCGGTAATAGGAAGATCCAGGCATCGAAAGTCGTCCTCTGCTCCCATTAATACATATAGTTTTCCTTGTAGGATAGAATACATTTTCTTTTTCACTTCTTCCAAAGGGGTGCCATTGACAAAGTCGTCAACTTTAAATCCAGTTTTTGCATATCGATTTATGCGGAAGCTGCCAGCTTTATGGTATATTTTAGTGTCGAATAGCGCCTTTCCTTCCGCATTTTTAATTGATACTGTAGCTCCTTTCAATCCATACATACGCTTTGAGTTTTGAAGAGCATATTCCACCTTTTCAACGTCAATGCCCACTATATCCTTTAGATCGAAATCACCCCACCATGGCTTCTAGATGATCAGGTAATTTTAAAATTATATTTTTGGATATTAAATTCAATTTATACTTGAATATTAAGAATATCGTCCACATTTTACGTGGTAATGATTTATAATAACTTACATCTGCTATTTCCCTTCCCGCTACCTCCTGCGCTGACACGAATTTCTTCGGCACTGACAAGGATTCTGCGGGACTGGCAAGTTCCTTTTCTCCCTTTTTGGGTTCTAGTGTTCCCTTCCTAATACGTCTTTTTTTGGCTTTGGAAACCAAATTCGGTACTTGGTTTAATTCATTTTCAGGTAAGATACCCAATACCCGTTTCAAAAACACAGCTCTTTCGTCTTTGGTTCTTCCGTGCAACCAAGCCAAAATATCAACACCCTAAAAGATAAATATATGTTAATTAATATTACTAAATATTTATTAATAATTTTTATAAATGGCAAAGCTATAGTTATACTGTAGGATCCATTTTCAAATTTTTAAAATTCCAATTGGTCTTATCACTTCCTGCTTTGGCCTTTGATCAGATGGACGAGGTACAATCTACAATCTTGTGTCTAATAATTTAAACAACAATTAGATTCATGTGTATTACTTTAACTTAATAGGACAATTATTAAAAATGAATAAGTTGAATGAACTAGTGCCAACCTTTTTAATCTGCAGGATTCCCCCTAGAAAGGTCTACTTTCATTCAATAATATTGGTCAAACTGACAGTAGAATACAGAAGTATACACTATGCAATGCACACAGGTCCGATAGTGCTAGTGGAAGTTCGATTATGCCTACCGCCGCAAGCGCAACCTTTAGTGCTGTTATATGCAGGAATGTATTTATTTCAATTAATTGAATTTATTCCGCTTGAAAAGTGAAATAAATGCTATGTACTCCGTTTATTTCATTAATTTCAAATTTCAAGAAATCTGGGTGCGAAATATTTCGCGAAATATTTCAAAAATTTCGCCTATTTATTTCCGAGAAATATTTCAAGTGCCATGTCTGAAAAATAGGGCTTCCGGTTTTTTAGTATTACTATTAAAAACTAGATATGAGCTATTGCTTTTTTACGTACTGTAAATGATGTAATAAACGCCTATTTGTACTTACAAGATAAACTGTGACCCAACGTTTATTAAAGAATGGACCTTTTTCATAATTTTAAAGTAAGTAGAGAATATTTTTATTTTATATTTTGTGTTTGACCAGTTAATCTGAGTTTTCTGTTACTTACATTTAACGAAAGAATCTGCAGCGGGATTTTACAAAATGCAGACAGTTGCAACAGTTCAACAGTGCAACCGTAGCATTAACAGGGCCATTCATGTACCATAAACTACCATGAGCATATTCTTTAATCTTAATTTTTATAAACTTAGCTACTATTTCGTTCGATTTAGTGGATATAACGCAGGCACACCTTGTCATTGACAAATATGTCCAGTGAAATTGAATCTTAATTTACTCAATTTACAATATTTTACAATATTTTATAACTAACCAAAACCACGAGGCTGCAGAAGCTTCTGGAAGCTTCCGCAGCTGCTCCTTCTTCCATGCAGGTAAGTTAAGGTAGTATGGCTCGGTAAGCACACTTTGCAACTACTGCCACTCTCTTGTTGGAACTGAAGACTGCTAAACCACATAACTACTTTCCTTGGCTAATTCCAATCATTTTCTTTTAATGAAGTAAGTCCTAAAACATTATATTTGTTTAAATAACCAGGAGTATAAAACCCATATTCCGTAGATATAATTCTTTATCACTAAATAATGATTCATATATGGCAACTAAAAAGATTTACTTCCTAGCTACCGTATCTATTATCAATAATTATAAATTTAATTTAATATTCATACCATATTTTTAGGCCCCCCAACACTACTGAGAAAGTTTTTAGGAACCCAGAGGGCTTCGGCTCACTTGCTGACTCCTGGTCAAATGAGGTCGCCGAAAACGAAGATGACATCCTTAAGGACGATGATGAGGAGATCGAGGAATTGCGATCACCATGTCTTTCTGACCTATTAGAGAACAGCAAAATAGAAGAAAATCCTTCAATGACGGCAGCTGACACCGCATCTCCGAAGGAAGTGGAATTTCCCCCATTAGGAGGAAAATGGCAAACAGTCAAAAAAAATAATCCAAGTAAGGCACAGAGGCAGAGGAATTGGCTGCATAGGGGGGATACAATTCTAATGCCTCCTCCTTCTGCTCCAAGGAGAGCTGCCTCTAGAAAAAGACCTAATTCTTCTGCACCTCTAAATAAACCCCCAAATTAAAGGGTTTCCAAACCAGATTGTACCAATGTAACTATTACATTTCGAGTTGACAGTCTGGCAAAAATTCCTCAATCACTGGCTGAAAAAGTCAGAGAATATCTTGATAAACAGATCGGAGAGGCAGCTGACCTTAGCTTCGCCATCCAAACCGGAACAAGGAAAGTACAAGGAGGTTGTATTATATATCCTTGTGCTAATCCAGACACAGCGAATTGGATAATAGGAAAAATAAATCAATTTTTTCCAGAAGGTGACAGTAACCCTGTTGCGGAAAACCCACAATCACCCCTACAGGGTTGGTTGGACGAGGATTTCAAACAGGCGGTCATTTCCATACAAATTTTTGCTAAAACTACGCCTAACTTCAGTGATTTTTTTTCGCAGATTGCAAAACAAAACCCAGGTTTTGATACGGCATGGCAGTGGAGAGTCTTCCGCACGATTCCATGTCCTAGCGATAACCCTTCCTACTTTCTGTGCTACTTCCATGTAGTGCAGGAATTCCTGATGTTTGTCAGAGCCAACAATAATACTCTGTTTCATCTCTCTTGCTCGCTTGCAGTCAGAGAGCAAAAATAATTAATAAAAATTCGCCAAGTGCCAGATGAAAAATTAATATAAATCAAATGCTAAATTTGTTAACTTCGAGTTCAATAAAGCTATTTGAGAATAATTAAACTAATCTTTTATTTTTCATACAGATCCTTCCGCATGACGTCAAGGGAATCAACTGAATTAATTAAAATTACATTAACTATTATTAATATAATAGCTTTTAAGTACCCCTCCTGTTACACAGGTGTCTGATTCATGTTTTAAAGTTTTTGTTTATTCAAAATCGAATAGAATTAGTGACCGCAATCACTTTCATTGTCGTCTATATGCTTTGATCATATACAAGATGCTTTCGGCGTGATTACGGTCGGGTATTAACTTGTCACGGGAGCCACTGCAAGTAAGTCCTCGCGGCTTGAGCGGTAGTGCAGTTTACTCTTTAATAGTAAATTTGCACTCTCCCACTAACACACACACACCATGAGCACTGTTGTAAACAGTTGCACTGTTGTATACAGTTGCAATGTTGCACTGTTGTATACAGTTGCACTGTAGCACTGTTGTATACAGTTGCAATGTTGCACTGTTGTATACAGTTGCACTGTAGCACTGTTGTATACAGTTGCACTGTTGCATACAGTGCTACAGTGTTAAGATGTCATTAAAATTATATAATGTAATGTAACTGAAACACTGTTAGACGGGCGTACGTAGGGACTCAAGTCTATCAATAAATAATATAAAACCCGACGTTTATTTTAACAGTAGTTTATTATAGCATTTACGGCCATGAACTAAATATTTCGAAAACTATGATTGTATCAATGTTAAATTTCCAAAAGCTTTGTGAGTCGTAAGTCGTAAGATGTAAATCTAGAGCTACATGTTAAACTTTTGATTTCATACAATTTAAAGTAAGACTGACCGATTATATGTCTGAAAATGTAATTGCCAAGAGCAAGGAGAATAAATATCGATAAATCACAGAATAGATATTTTAATGTGTTAATTGGTGTTACAACTGTTTTCGACTGTGTAATGTGTACACTGTTTATAATTTGATTAACTGAGGTAGATATTGGATTAAAAATCTATCTTACTTGAATAAAGTTGAAAATACAAGTCATGAAAATATCAGACGGCGGGTTGTGCTCTGACGGTGGAAATTTACCTTTAGTTCCGTAATTCGATAATAACAATCGCAATGAAAAGAAATTCTTATTACGATATACGAACAGCATTTCTTGAATAGTGTGGACATGTATGGAACAGAGATGAATTTAATATGGTACAATTACGAATTACTGTACTCCATTTGTGTTGTAGAAATATAAATAGACTTGTTTTTGTGACCTTTTATATAGAATTGACCTTAGATTTAAATACACTTAGATTTAAATAGCGAGGTGAAATAGAGAACAAGACAAAACAAAAAGGAAGGTATAACAGAAGGCTCACCTGAGTAACGGAAACCGTGCATACATACACGTTTGAACATTGACTTTGGAAGTGCACAAAGATTGAATAGTAGATTAATATTGCCTAAGAAAATAAACAGAATTAAAAGTACCTAGGTTACTATTGGCTTTCAAAATCGAAAAAAAATTAAAAGTGAAATTCTAGATTTATTTTGCTCTTTTACTGCTAAATTCTATTTTCGGTAGAATCGGAATAAAATATTTTATATAGCAAAAAAAAATTTCATGTCCGTTTTTCTCATCTGACTATGAAAATAAAGAAACAATGATCGCGCGGTATCTTAAAGAACTGAATTGGACCAAATTAAATAGAATTCGACACTTGTCCATGTTCGCAATCTATGGTTCTTTTGGTAAATTTTCCTGTATGCGTTCGAAAGTTATCGTGCTAACGGACAGATAGTGTAGATCTATAAGCTTGCCTTCTCAAGCCGGCTAAGAATCCAATTATTTTGATATCTGTTGAGTTGAGAAATTTAAATGAATATTTTTTAAGGTAATTTTACTAAGAAACAAGCACGTATACGGAACTTAGTTTCGGGGGGCTAAGATTTCTAATAGATAATTTAATGATATATATTCGCACGTAGCGCAAAAATTTTTGGTTTCTATGGATGGAAATGGGTAAAAAAGGGCTAAAAGTGGCAAATAATCGCGCGGAACGCTAATTTTTTTCCTATTTTGAGAAAAATTCCCTTTTTCTTAGATTTCAAGGGAGAGGGGTTCAGCACGTAAAGCCCATCCCCCAATACGTCCTTGCTAGGATTCAATATCATCACGCCATAAACTTTAAACCATTAAAATAAAATTATCATATTACCTAATGCTTTGGTAAGCAAACTAAATGTTACGAAGGATGCGAATTATCTGCTTGCTGCTTCACAGTAGGGCTTGTAAACCCGGTTCTGGACGGTTCTGAAAACCGGGTAAAAACCCAGGTTTCGGGTACCCGGTAACCGGGTTTTGTCATTGACCAACCCGGGTTTTCACTAATTAAACACTAAATTCATATACTTGGTTTTATGCGTATTTCAAATATTAAAACTGCACGACTACTTGAATTTTGTTAGATAGCAAAAATTGTTAAATAATCCATCTACTTAATTTTACACTTACAATTTTTCGGATTTATTTTGGTAACTAATAAAAGCGTACCTTGTAGGGCTTGTAAACCCGGTTCTGGACGGTTCTGAAAACCGGGTAAAACCCGGGTTTCGGGTACCCGGTAACCGGGTTTTGTCATTGACCAACCCGGGTTTTCACTAATTAAACACTAAATTCATATACTTGGTTTTATGCGTATTTCAAATATTAAAACTGCACGACTACTTGAATTTTGTTAGATAGCAAAAATTGTTAAATAATCCATCTACTTAATTTTACACTTACAATTTTTCGGATTTATTTTGGTAACTAATAAAAGCGTACCTTGTAGGGCTTGTAAACCCGGTTCTGGACGGTTCTGAAAACCGGGTAAAAACCCGGGTTTCGGGTACCCGGTAACCGGGTTTTGTCATTGACCAACCCGGGTTTTCACTAATTAAACACTAAATTCATATACTTGGTTTTATGCGTATTTCAAATATTAAAACTGCACGACTACTTGAATTTTGTTAGATAGCAAAAATTGTTAAATAATCCATCTACTTAATTTTACACTTACAATTTTTCGGATTTATTTTGGTAACTAATAAAAGCGTACCTTGTAGGGCTTGTAAACCCGGTTCTGGACGGTTCTGAAAACCGGGTAAAAACCCGGGTTTCGGGTACCCGGTAACCGGGTTTTGTCATTGACCAACCCGGGTTTTCACTAATTAAACACTAAATTCATATACTTGGTTTTATGCGTATTTCAAATATTAAAACTGGAAATAATATCTAAAAATCTATTCTGTTCTTAAGTAGCGCATCGTCAAATTCAATTTCTCATTTTGTGCAACAGAAACGTTTTATATCAGACCTCAACGACTACTTGAATTTTGTTAGATAGCAAAAATTGTTAAATAATCCATCTACTTAATTTTACACTTACAATTTTTCGGATTTATTTTGGTAACTAATAAAAGCGTACCTTGTAGGGCTTGTAAACCCGGTTCTGGACGGTTCTGAAAACCGGGTAAAAACCCGGGTTTCGGTATTTCGGTAACCGGGTTTTGACATTGACCAACCCGGGTTTTCACTAATTAAACACTAAATTCATATACTTGGTTTTATGCGTATTTCAAATATTAAAACTGGAAATAATATCTAAAAATCTATTCTGTTCTTAAGTAGCGCATCGTCAAATTCAATTTCTCATTTTGTGCAACAGAAACGTTTTATATCAGACCTCAACGACTACTTGAATTTTGTTAGATAGCAAAAATTGTTAAATAATCCATCCACTTAATTTTACACTTACAATTTTTCGGATTTATTTTGGTAACTAATAAAAGCGTACCTTGATATAGAAATTTGGGCATTCGAAGGCACG
This sequence comes from Tomocerus qinae, assembly GCA_020055645.1. Taxonomy (NCBI): domain Eukaryota; kingdom Metazoa; phylum Arthropoda; class Collembola; order Entomobryomorpha; family Tomoceridae; genus Tomocerus; species Tomocerus qinae. The sequence goes on along the minus strand of CM034546.1, from coordinate 53,083,378 downwards.
CCCACACTTACATTGTCCAGATTGATTAAAAATCTTATGAGTTATCCATGATAAGTCACTAGGAAAACATATATTATGTTCCATTACACCCTGTCTTTATATAAACTGACTGAAAATACCGAAATTGATGACTAATATGACGTCTGATGTATTTCATTAAAGAATGATTGTGTTTAGTTAAAAAATATCATTCTAAATTGGCGGTGTACGTCATAATTACACGTAAATAATAAAAATATTCAAAACCGGGTTCCGAACCCGGTTCTGAGCCTTCAAAACCCGGTTTTACCCGAAACCCGGGTTTTGAATTTCCGTCCGGGTTTACAAGCCCTACTTCACAGGTCTTTCGTACGAGAAAATTACTAAAAAATAATTACTTGCTTTGAGGTCAAAAATGTTGTTCGTGACTCGTGATTAATTTGAGTTTGAGGAATGTGTGTATTTTAAAATTAAAATAGCAATAAATTTTAAAATGTTATAAGAGTATATTTTGGAATACCGCAAGAAACATTAGTAGTATATGCGCCCGTATGGGGGGGGGGGGGGGTGTTTCCCCTGTATTGTCGATTTTCCCAATATTATCAATTTTCCCGTTATTCCCAATTCACCGGGTTTGAGAGGCATTTTTATGAAAAAAGTAGGCAAATCAAAATAGTATAATAAAATTGACAATTCTTGCACAAAATTACCAAAAAAAGTAGGCAAATCAAAATAGTATAATAAAATTGACAATTCTTGCACAAAATTACCAAAAAAAGTAGGCAAATCATACAAATAGCAAGGCAAATCATACAAACAGCAATGAAAATAAAGAAAAATTGTGGTAAAATAAGGAAATGTCAAATTTTGGAAAGTATGAGTACAGTGCAAGTTTAAAAACTAGAAAATCACCATATTTTTCCCAATTTTCTGTTATTTTCATCAATTCTCCACTATTTTTGCATATTTTTACATATCCTATGACTACCAGCATAAATCACATAAAATTATCAATTTTTCTTTATTTTCATAATCACTTGTCAATTACCCATCTAAGTTTTTTAATAATTTGGGACACATAACATTACAAACTAAATAAATTCAAAGGATATAAAGAGTGAGTTAACTAGAAAGTATATTTATTGCGAATAGATTTTGCTATGCGAACAGTATTTTGAGATAAAAAAATAAAAAATTTCAACCGAATCCCCTAATTTTACACCCCTAAAGCCAATTCGAATTTTGAAGCCAATTGCACGATCCTAAATCATCGTTTATAGACGATTAGATCATTATTCATTAGCGTAAGTCTGTGTCAGAATAAGAGTTAGGAATAACACTTGCTTCCAAAGTGGAAAGTGTATTACTTAGAGTGTCTAACTCTGATTTGGCTGCGTTATATATACTTACCTATCATATCTTTAATTCTCCCTTTCATTTGTCGTATATTATTTTTCTTTTTCGTAATTTTGATTTTAGTACTTGAAATTTGTCTTTCTAAATTACTCTGTTGAGTTGTTGTTACAGAAGCTAAACCTACCAGAAACTTATCAGCAACAGGTTTTGAATCCTTGTTACGTTGCCAAGGAATCGGCTGATCTACTTCCATTCGCTCAGACATTTTAGCCACAGAGCTAAACGGTTGGCATATATTCTAGTCTATATTATTAGATATATAGTTGCTCGCTCACCACAACGATTCCTCACAATCTCAAGAAAAACTTTTTGCTTCGCAATTTATTAGTAAAATGATTGGAAAATAATATTATTTAGTAGTCATTTTATAAAAATAGATATCTGAAAAGAAATTTTCAGAAAAACATAATACATACCTAGTTTAATAATACTAAATTCTGTAAAATTTTGTTTCAAAGTGCCCCGTATGTATTAGAAGTTATACCTTCTTCATCTTTCAAGGTTTTTTTGCTTTCAAAGCTACCACTATACTAGATCAAGGAATACAGAAAATTTGAGACTTTTTAGCGTTTCACTGTCACACTCTATTCAAACTATTGAAAAGTTGTCACGCGGAAGAAAAGTTGTCACGCAAAAATAATGTTGTCACACTGTCACGTCACACTGTCACGTCACACTGTCACGTCACACTGTCACGTCACGCTAACAAATGATTTATGAAAAATAATAGATATCAATCATAGACAGCTGATGTAAATAAAGTAATGTATGTATTTCAAAACAGACTAAAGGTGGGCACAAATATTGATTCGGCCCGACACTCTTAACCCTAAAAATATTTAAAAAATCATTCTTTAGAAACTTTGTCTGCAGAATAATAAAATATTTTATCAGAACTTTCTCCAAATATTTTATCAATAAGTTTATCAATTTTTTCATCAAGTGCAGTGAATTTTCTGAAAATATCTACATCGTGAGATGCTAATTTAAACATTAGACTCTTTTGTAAATTATCAATTTGGTTCCTCATTTCAATAATATGATTGACATCCATTTAATAAAATTATTTTTTAACTACTTTAATTTCACCACAGAAATGACATTTATATTTCTGCCAATTACCTTCACGAGCCACAATTTTCCAAATATGTCTACAATCAACCGAATGTCTAGAATTTGAAATTCCTTTACCTTTTTGAAACACTTTTTCGTTCTGGAGGCATTTATAAAAGAAAATATTTTTTATCAATAATAATTATTTATAAGTTATTTTAGTAGTCCCACATTTACTGCAATAGAATTTTATATAATTTTGTCCTAAAGATTGTACATACCATACATGATTACAATCCGATCTTACAACCATTTATTACATTAAAAATTATTTATAAGTTGTTTTTGTCTCCCGACACTTACCGCAAACCCATTGAATTGAAAATTCACCTTCTGAAGATCTATACCAAACATGATCACAGCTTAATTTCTCACCCATTTATTAATAAAATTTTAATCTAATTATTTTAAAGAAATATTAGTGTTAATATAAACAGTAGTATCCGTTGATGGAACAAAAGCATATTTGACATACAAACCATCCTGTTTAATAAGAAGCGTATATAATGTATTATTGATTATACAAAATGAATAAAAACCTTTCAAAAACAAAGGATTAAAAGGAAAACCGCAAACCTTTTTAAAAGAGTCGTTCGATTCATCCCCTATATAAGTAACACTTCCTAATATTTTAACATTCTTCTCTGAATTTGAAATAATTATTTTTAAATTATTGTTTCTGCACAAAGCAGTATTAAAAATTAATAGAATTTCATTTTCTTGCATAAATTTTAAAAACTTTTCAATTACTTCAAGGATACTAGCATTATTCGTTGAAATCCAATTATAATATCTGAATATTCTAGCTTCTAACCCGTCTAATCTAGAATCCACAGCTGTTTTATCGTTTAAAAGTCTATTATTAATAAAATCAATTTCACTATCAAAATATTCTTTATTTATAACATCACCATTTTCTAATGGCCCTCTAATATTAGTTAACCGTCTTTCCAAAAAATCGACAATATCTTTAGTCATTTTTAAGTTAATATTAGATTTTTCATATGGTTTATTTTGTTCAATAATATTGTTTCCAAATTTATGAGTCATTCATTTAATTAAATATTTAATCTACTTTTGAATACCATTCGAAAATACAAAATTTGTCTTCAAATTCAGTTCCTTTCACAAAATTTGTCAACATTTTGTTAAATATCATATAGTCGTGGACAGATAATTTAACTTGATTTCTTATACCTCTGCAAACATGTCCAAAATTTCCGATTTCCATACTATTGAACATTTTATGCATTTGTAACTCGAATTTATGTCTTATATCTTCATTTATGGTAATTGTTACCGTATATTTTAAGGAATGATTATCAGTATTTTCTATTTTATCACCAAATGGTTCCTCAACAGTCTCCAACAACTCTAAGATTTTATCCAATTTATCATCAAAGTTATCTCTAATATTACTCAATAAATCTTCTACTTTACCATCAACATTATTCAATAACTTTAAAAAGTCACCCTTTATATCAAAAATATTAACATCAATATCATCTAATCTATAAGACAGTTTATCCAATATTTCCAAATGCAAAGTAGATTCAGTTTTAGAAATCTCTTTAGTTTCCACATCCATTACTTCAATAATATCAGTGCTCATTTATTAGATAAATATTTATGCTACATTTTCATTGAAACTACTATATTTGATTATATCAATAATAATCTTTTCTTTCTGATCTTTTGTAAGATCACCGTTACATGACACAATAATATTTTAAGTTTTTTCAAATTTTTCTAAATTATGAAGACGTGTTCTATATATAGCTTCATTATTTTTAAAGTTTAAGCTCTGGGAAAGCGTTGCTAAACAACCTGAAAAACCAGCCAAAGTTTTAGTTAATACTGAGAAAAGAGAAACTGGTTCAAAAGCTGCTACAAAGACTAAAGAGAAAGATAAAAAAATTGAAACAATAATGATAAAATAATAAAGATATTTTATATATTTATATTTTTTCCTAAGTTTTGGAATTGATTCTTTATTTAAATTTATTGCATTAGTTAAAATATTTTTTAGCTTTTCATTTGATATTGATGTCGGTAAAATGTCCATTTATATCTAAAATAATATTTTCAAATTTTTCTCCTCGCAAAAGTTTTTTCATAACAAAAATACACAAATGACCGCAATAATTGGTACCAAAATCTTGAACTCTAAACATTCTTTAATATTACTACATTCAGAATTAATTTCAAAGTTTGTCATTGGTTTTTTATTCATCATCATTTTGAAATCAAAAATTTTTTTCCTTGGTCTAGATAATAACCACTACCCTGTGAATATGGTTTTAGATAAAATCCAGCTCCTTGATAAGGTTTTAAATAATAACCTTCACCAGTTTTAATAAAAGTTCCTTCATTTAACTTCTTTTCAACTTCAGCATTATGTCTTTTCACTTCATTAGTTTGCTTTGTAGAATTAATCGCACTAGCAATTCCTCCAGTTGCAGCTCCAGCAGCACCAAGTACTTATGCAACAATAGGTATCAATGATATTAGAGGTAATATTCCACCATCTTTTTTCATATATTTCAATTGACATGAACTTAATGTGATATTTGACGGTTTTTGTTGTAATTTATTAAATTGAGATTGTGTAAGAGCAATAGGAATATCTCCTGGTTCTTTGTTTAATCTAAGATTCACTGATGTATCATTTTTTAATGATGTTGCTAATTTCTTTTTCTGACCTTCAGTCAAATTAATTTTTAGCTATTTTATAATTTGTCGTCATTTACTATAGTTAATTTAATACAAACTGTTTTTGTCCATCTGAAGATAGGAGCATAAATTTTTCATTTAAACTATAACAGTAGACCATTGTACCTTTTGGAATATTCTTTGCAAATTCAAAATCAGCAACAATATCATTTACACCATTTTTTAATTTTTCTGGCTGTGCAGATACATCACATACATACAAACAGAGTTCTATTTTAGCCGGCTTTTTTACATTTTGCCCACCCACCCGGGCAAAAGGGGCAAAGGGGGCGAAAGGGGTAAAAGGGGCAAAAAGTCTTAACCGTAGTTCATCTACCAAAATAGATGTCGCATCGATGTCTCTTCGTTTATACGTACCTAAAAACAGGCTTACTAGAATATCATTAACTCCGAATTTCAATGGCAAACAGTTATTTTACTTGCGTGAGTTAAGTTTGAAATTTTTTTGTGCCATTTTTAAAACCTTAATTTTACTTTTGCCCCCTTTGCCCCTTTTGCCCACTAGCCACCTGACATTTTGCCCGCCCACTAGCCACTTTTGCCCCCTAGCCACCTAGCCACTACCCACCGGACCAGTTGAACTCTGCATACAAAGTATAATGTTTTAAAAAATGTTCCATCGAAATCTCAGGAATACATTGATAAACCTTTTCACAAAAATCTACATAAAATTTATAAAAATCTCTTTTAAATTCATACAATTCACTATTTATTGTAATTTTTATTCTTGTTACACCAGGATTGTCAAATATAACTTTATTAATATCTTGACCAGTTTCTCGAGCTGTCTGAAAACCAAATATGATGTACCTACATGTTTCTTTTCTCGAAGATAAAGACCAAGTTAATCTATTTGTTTCTGGAACTGTATGGGATTCCATTTTTCCAAAGTAATTAAAAATTTCAAGAATATCCCTTAAAGGAGTAATTTGTCTAAAATTTCCTTTATCAGCGGTAATATTATTATTTATCAACATTTCCTTCCTCTTTGTGAAGCCTTTATTATTAGCAGTAGAGTGCGTATTTCTCATTTGAGCCGGGCTATGTACTCATGGTTTTAGAATACATTCAAAAGTGGCAGAAATAATGTCTTTTATCCCAAAAGCAACAAAAATTAAGTTCAAAAAAATCTCAAAATCCATGAGTCACTTCCACAGGCTGGGGGACTCCCAACTTTGGATGCAAATTACAGCCGAACCCTTAGAGCTACGAAGTTAAATTTTTTTTCAAAAACAATAGAAAACAAAGCCTGACACCGGCAAGAAACAAATTCACCATTTGAAACTTTTGGCGGGGTATTTTAAAGTTGAATTTATATGGCAGATTTGTCTCCAAAACTTAAGCTACTATTGCAATTTGGAGAACTTAAGACTTTAAAAACCCCGCCAAAAGTTTCAAATAGTAGTGAATTTGTTTCTTGCCGGTGTCAGGATTTATTTTCTCTTATTTTTGAAAAAAAATTCGTCTTCGTAGCTCAAGGGGTTCGGCTGTAATCTGCATCCAAAGTTAAAAGCCCCCCAGTCTGTGGAAGCGACCTATGGATTTAGGGATTTTTTTAAACTTAATTTTTGTTGCTTTTGGGATGAAAGACATGCATTCTGCCCCTTTTGCATCTATTCTAAAACCATGAGTACATAGCCCGGCTCAAATGAGGAATACGTACTCAGTATCTTTTGAAGTATCAATCGACCAAAATTGTTGTAATCCTTTAGTTTTGGAAAAACCATAATTATTTTTAGTTAATCCTTGTATAATCATCGCTTTGGATCAAATAAAATAGCAGCATCTGTAGATCCTATTTTATAGACAATTTTACTAAAACCTAACCATAGTCCTCCATTAACTAATGTGATATCATCAGTATCAGCATATCTAGTACCATCATTTTTCACTAGACTAAAAGCGAAATGAACATTTGCATTAGGATACTCTACAATTGATTCACAATTTTCTAGTTTCAGGACAAAACTTTGTGTTATATTTTCTGTTTTAATAATTTTTACAATCCTTCGCTTTTTTATACTATCGTCAACTTCGACTGGCGTCATGATGTTAAAAATCTCTGAAGATTTACTTTTTATTTTATAATCATCCATTTACTATAAATTATTTTATTATTTAATTATTCTGAATCCTTGACCACTTTTTTTATAACTACCGTTTTTTATAATTTCTAATTTCTGTTTAGAATCATATGTTAAGTTATCAACTATTTTAGCTACTTGATTAACTTTTTTGGAAAAATTATGAACATTTTCAGAAATACCATAACTGATAATTTTCTCATGTGTATCATGATTGATGTGATTTTTTGGTCTTATTCCTGAGAAGGATGATTTGTTTGATTTTGATATAGTCATTTATTATACATTTTTTTATACATCACCATTTTGATAAATCTCTTAAATGTAAAGTGACTGTAATATCCTCGCCTCTCAAGTTTATTAAATTTAAATCTTGATCAGTTAACCATACTTTAATAGTATGACATTGTTCATTATCACAATGATTAATATTATTCCAAAAAATATGTCTTGGATTTTCAATAATTTCATATCCTGGTGGTACTTTGGGTTTAAAATCATATAAATGTTGTAATAATTTACCGTTATAAAAATTCCCGCTAGCCAGGTTGCAATGAACTAGTATTGTATTTACAGGGTTAATGTTAACAACAGAATCAGAGTAATGATAACCATCTTCAATAATTATTTTATTAAAACCGAATATTTTTCCTATTGAATTTGGACACGAAAAATCTACTTTATAACTATTATTTATTAATACTTCTGACTTTAATGTACTACGATTTCCTCTTAACCCTTCAGAGCCTGAATTATTTTTTTGGCAAATCGTTTCCAAATTTTAGGCAGGTGTTAAGAATGCCAAAGCCATGATAAATTTTAATTTTGGCGCATGTCAGGTCAAAGGTCACAGAGAAATTTCATGTGTCCATATGGACACGCTAGGCCTTTTGGTTGCTACATAATAACGAAACACTTGGTTGGGCTGCTGCTAACAGAACGAAAACCTACATCTATCCTTTATATATAAGCATATATACGCTATATATATGCATATACGCTCTATGTGTAAGCATATACGCTCTATATATAAGCATATACGCTCTATATATAAGCATATACGCTCTATATATAAGCATATACGCTCTATATATAAGCATTTACGCTCTATATATAAGCATATACATTCTATATATAAATATATAAGCCCTAGATATATTCATATAAGTTCTATATATAAGCATATAGGGTCCTTTTATAAGCATATACGCCCTATATAAAAGCATATTAGTCCTATATAAAAGACAGAAATTATTTGAAATAGGAAAATGAAAAAAAGTACGTCTTCAGTGGACATTTTTAGTTCTGTTTTTCTGTGCACTTTTTTATTGTTAACTGACATCTTTGGTGAAAAAAATTCATTTTTCAGTATTTCAGGGCCTATGTGAAATAACACCAAAAAATCGGAATATGAAATAGCTCCGAAACTACCGGTCGGATTTGGATGAAACTTGGAACAGAAGTCAACAATCGCGGTATCTCGGGGTGTTTTTTGAATTTGTGAAAAATTCGAATTTCTTCCCTTTCAAAATTACGAAAAAAATTTCGAAATAGGCAGTTTTTCATATAAGGAATTGTTTCATAAAAATTCTGCCCGATTAAAAATAAAGCCCTTATAAAGTTATGGTTTATAGAGGAAAAAAATATTTCAAAATTGCTGACCTCCACAAGATGTCAGAGGTCAAATTTTATTTTTCGTCAAAATATGCTGATGTAAGGTGTCGTTCACCAGCTAAAGTTATAGTACAGACCAAATAAGTATTTATTTTGGCAACCTAGGGCTTCATACAGAGGTCAAAGGTCATAACTGTGAAAATGGAAATGTCTGATGCACAAGCTATACGGCGGTAGTGCATCTGGCATTTTAGTACTTACTAGCCATAACCCATTTTTAACACAGGCTTGTGTCTGCTTCAGTGCCTACATAATACATGGCAAAGTTTATTTTGCCTTCCTGCCAATTAAACACTTGTGACTTCTAATGCAATCTAATGTAATTGATGTATTCAGGGTTGGCATTTATTTCACATTTCAATGACTCTATCTTGAAAAGTGAAATAAATGAAATAAAATGAAATAAATTGAAATAAAGAAATTAATTGAAATTAATGAAATAAAATGAAATAAATAGGGATACATGGCATTTATTTCACTTTTCAAGTGATATAAATGACTTTATTTCACCTCAGACAGGTGAAATAAATTACTTTATTTCACTTTGTTGTATTTATTTCATTAATTTCACTTTTCAGCAAAAGCTGAAGTGAAATATTTCGCGAAATAAAGTCATTTATTTCTCTATTTATTTCAACCGAAATATTTCACTTGCCAACCCTGGATGTATTACACCGTAGTCATATGTCTATTGTTAATAGAAAGCTGAGGATAAGAACATTTAGTACATCGAAGTGAAGAAGATGATATAAATAATTGTCAAATATCATAATAAAAATCATAGAACTTTCTTAATAATTACCCACAATGCGACTTGTGAATGCGAATAGTACTTTTGTCACTAACACTTTAACACTTTGTTTTCCAAAAGGAACTTGTTGGGCTTTAAAACATTTCAAGTTTCACTCATTAATATCCCTGATTCAGGGCCGCAACCAGAGAAAAATTTCAGGAGGGGCACCGAGAAAAAAACAGCTGAAAATTTTGCGATTTTTTACGATTTTAGACAAAAATTTCATTATTTTTCTCAATTACGGAGGGGGGGCATGGGCCCCGGTGCCCCCCCCTCGCTGCGGCCCTGCCCTAATTCATAAATTATGTTGATAAAGAAGCCAACTGATATCGATATGGACTAACAAATTGGCAGGAAGCCAAAATAAACTTTGCCATGTATTATGTAGGCACTGAAGCAGACACAAGCCTGTGTTAAAAATGGGTTATGGCTAGTAAGTACTAAAATGCCAATTTTCACAGTTATGACCTTTGACCTCTGTATGAAGCCCTAGGTTGCCAAAATAAATACTTATTTGGTCTGTACTATAACTTTAGCTGGTGAACGACACCTTACATCAGCATATTTTGACGAAAAATAAAATTTGACCTCTGACATCTTGTGGAGGTCAGCAATTTTGAAATATTTTTTTCCTCTATAAACCATAACTTTATAAGGGCTTTATTTTTAATCGGGCAGAATTTTTATGAAACAATTCCTTATATGAAAAACTGCCTATTTCGAAATTTTTTTCGTAATTTTGAAAGGGAAGAAATTCGAATTTTTCACAAATTCAAAAAACACCCCGAGATACCGCGATTGTTGACTTCTGTTCCAAGTTTCATCCAAATCCGACCGGTAGTTTCGGAGCTATTTCATATTCCGATTTTTTGGTGTTATTTCACATAGGCCCTGAAATACTGAAAAATGAATTTTTTTCACCAAAGATGTCAGTTAACAATAAAAATGTGCACAGAAAAACAGAACTAAAAATGTCCACTGAAGACGTACTTTTTTTCATTTTCCTATTTCAAATAATTTCTGTCAAAAGCATATTAGCCATATATAAAAGCATATAAGCCTTATATAAAAGCATATAAACCATTTAGCCCTATATATAAGCAAATAAACTCTATATGTAAGCGTATAAGCCCTATATACAAGCGTATAAGCCCTATATATAAGCATATAAGCCCTATAGATAAGCCTATAAGCCCCACATATAAGCATATAAGCCCTATATATAAGCATATAAGCCCTATATATAAGCATATAAGCCCTATATATAAGCATATAAGCCCTATATATAAGCATATACACCCTTTATATAAGCATATACGCTCTATATATAAGCATATACGCCCTATATATAAGCATATAAGCCCTATATATAAGCATATAAGCCCTATATATAAGCATATACGCCCTATATATAAGCATATAAGCCCTATATATAAGCAAATAAACTCTATATGTAAGCATATAAGCCCTATATATAAGCATATACACCCTTTATATAAGCATATACGCCCTATATATAATCATATACGCCCTATATATAAGCATATAAGCCCTATATATAAGCATATACGCCCTATATATAAGCATATAAGCCCTATATATAAGCATATAAGCCCTATATATAAGCATATACACCCTTTATATAAGCATATACGCCCTATATATAAGCATATACGCCCTATATATAAGCATATACGCTCATTATATAAGCATATACGCCCTATATGTAAGCATATACGCCCCATATGTAAGCATATACGCCCTATATGTAAGCATATACGCCCTATATGTAAGCATATACGCCCTATATGTAAGCATATACGCCTTTTATGTAAGCATATACGCCTTTTATGTAAGTATATACGCCCTATATGTAAGCATATACGCCCTATATATAAGCATATAAGCCCTATATATAAGCATATAAGCCCTATATATAAGCATATACACCCTTTATATAAGCATATACGCCCTATATATAAGCATATACGCCCTATATATAAGCATATACGCCCTATATATAAGCATATACGCTCATTATATAAGCATATACGCCCTATATGTAAGCATATACGCCCTATATGTAAGCATATACGCCCTATATGTAAGCATATACGCCCTATATGTAAGCATATACGCCCTATATGTAAGCATATACGCCTTTTATGTAAGCATATACGCCTTTTATGTAAGTATATACGCCCTATATGTAAGCATATACGCCCTATATGCAAGCATATACGCCCTATATGTAAGCATATGCGCCCTATATATAAGCACATACGCCCTATATATAACCATATACACCCTATATATAAGCATATACGCCCTTTATATAAGCATATATGCTTTAAATATAAGTATATTCGCCCTACCTCAATATATAATTGTCTAAATTATTCACATGGCTTTACTCACACTTGGTGTTATAATAACAGCAGTGAGACTTCGTAAAGGCCTAGTGTGTCCGGGATCCCCCCTAATTGGCATACACTTTTTGGCATAAAATATTTTTTTTAAAAATCCTTTTTGGCATACTTTATTGGCATAAATTTATTGAACAAACAAATAATTAGTCATAATACTCAGTCAAAAAAATGTTATGTATAGCCTGCAGTGTCAATGAAAATACCGAATCCAGTTATCAAGATAAATTATACAAATCAAAGCTTATCCGCCAAAGTATATATCCACTCCAAATAGCTCATATTATAACGATTTTTAACAATTTTCAGCAGCATTTTGTCATATAGCAGAACATTTTTTTTCTTCTTGTTCGGAAATTGATTAACATTTTGGGTTTTAAAATGATCTGAAAAAAGCAGAATATATGTGATTTGCGAAAATATGTGACGACCATTTGCCCACCCATTCTTACACTCCCTATATCTCCCATCTTTTTCCACCACTGAAGCACCACATATATTTCTTTCAGTACACACCCAGTAAACGGAGCCCTTATAAGTATAAACGCTTTGTATACAGGTAACCATTCCTAGCTAACTGTTTTGTATTTTTATTTTTAATTTGTGAAAAAAGGACGTGCATAGTCGGCCATTTTTGGAATGAAACGAATAACTAGAGAGAAGAAGAAAAGAGAAGTAACTAGAACATCGGAGATCCATTCTTATCAGCGATCAACATGTTATGCATATTGGAAATGTTAATTCATTCTTAGCATATTATAGAATTATTTCTCACCTCCTAACCTATGTATCTATCATATCGGAGGATACCTCGTGTCCTCCTATAGTTTATGCCAATTAGTGAAACATATTTTTATGCCAATAAGGAGAGAAAAATTATGCCAAAAAGTGGGTTTTTATGCCAAGAAGTGATTTTTTATTTTATGCCAAAAAGTGTATGCCAATTAGGGGGTGAATCAACTGTATGGTGCAGTAAAACTATAATTAACCAATTAATTCCTTAACTTTTGGTATCCTAAAACATTCTCCTTGAATTGCACAATAAATCACACAAAGCTTTTGTGACCTCCCCAAGGATATATTGTTTCTAGTTTTAGTAATAATGTTGCCTAGAGTAGAAAAGCATCGTTCTTGACCTGCAGTACTTGCAGGCAGAGACAACAATTGCTGTGCGAGGTGGGTGATATTTTCCAAATTTGCCCAAGAAGACACTTCCTTCCATCATATAACCGGATCCATTTTCTCCAGAACGGTGTTCATCACCATGGAAGGCGGATATTTTTCATTATCTAAGCGATTTAAAGCCGAAGCACAGCTAATAAAGTTTGCATTTCTTGTCCCAAGCCACATCCTTTCCTCCTCCAAATATTTAACGGGCAAGTTTTTTCCTGTTCAGTTTAAAGTGCGATATTAAAGGAATACAAAACTTAATATTTCAGAACAATTAAAGTAAATAGTAAACACCTCGATACCGCGGCGAAAACATGTAGGCAGCTATAGCGTGACAATTCATTCCAAGTTTGCAGTACTTCTGAAAATGAAGATTATTGGCCAGTGTTGACATTCTTTCTAGTTCGTTGGATTGCACAAAGTTGTTTCAAAGAAATTCAGGAATGGGGTTTCCATTCATACAGTGACACTGTAATATCAGAATTGAAATTAACGGCGAAGCATATTTACCAACTACAATAGTTCAATCGATGTACAAAATACCATTTACCACTTACCAGGTAAGTTATAATCAATGCATTTATTTAATGTTAAATATCTTCGGCTACTTTCCTCTTCGGTTTATGCAGTTTTCCATTTCGCCATCTGTTTCTAATTATAATGCCAATTTTTACAACACGACGCGTATAAGTTAATTGATCTTTACAAACTTTTAGATAAAATGTCAGTGGACAAGTCAACGCTTGTTGCAATAATAAAAATGTGGATCGGAAGAAAAGCAACCGACTGGGAGGGCAATCTGGTAAATTCCTTTCCTAGATGTAATACATTTAGTTATAGTAATTAAAATTTCATTTGGAAGACAGAGATACTAGGATCATATAAAGATTTTTGAAAGTACTATAAATTGTTATCATATACCTATACATTGTGTGATAATTTCAGTTTGATGGAAGTGCAATTGTAGGAAAATTATTGTATGAACTTCAGTACGTTTTATTGCAAAGGCGAATTTATGAATAAACGATACTTTAACAGTCTCAATTTTAATTTATACCATTACTATCTGTGAATAATACTAAACATGCTACAATGAAAATATCTAAATGGAGTGTAATAATTTATAAAGGGGTGCGTTTTAAGTCGTATGGCGTACACCTTAATTCTGTATGGCGGAATTATTGACATTTAGTCTTACCTGGTATGGTGTTCAAAAGAGCCTAATGTTTGAATGTGTATGGAAGTATGTATATGTATGGGAGACATACATAAATAATATGTAATTAGACGCAAGTAGAAACTGTAATAGCCAGGAGGAATGCATAGTTATGCAGAGAAGTGAAGGGAAGTCATTACTCTAGGTTCTGACGTTATCTCGTATATAATTAGCATGTTATCTGTGATTCTTGTCTGCTGTATTTGTGTTTCATGTTATTTCGTTACAAGTTGCCTTTCAGTGAACACAAGGACCATGGCCGGGTCAAGTAAATTTGTTAGTTTGCAATACAAAACGGATAGTGACTGTGACACTGACGGTGACGATAGTGACAAAGAAAATGAAAAAAAGAAGGCAAGAGTTCCACAGACAAAGGCAAAACAGTCTCAATTTCTGAACAGGTTAAGGCTTATGAATGGTTACAATCGTCTCCTAAAATACTTGAGACATCTGACAACGGAGTTACAATTTGCTATACGGCTGCTCACTATTGTCCACCTATAACACCAGGCATGATTTCCAGATATTCATCCACAGAGAAAACAAAACTTTGGCGTCTATTTGCTGACTACCTACAATCAGAACAAATAAGAATAATAGTGTACAACTCTAACCTATCCCTGTCACAGTGCCCAATGTCCCTATTTTCTAAAACACAACATTTGCAAACACGTCATTGGAATCGCCAAGATACATGGGGACAAGGAGGTTATATCACAGGAAGCCAAGGCTATATACCAATAGGGCAGAAAATAAAACGGGGTCGGCCAAAAAAACCTCAAGGAGCTCTAAAACGACAATAATACCGATTTGATTACCATTACTCAAATAATCTAATTATATAATATAGATATTTAATATTGACATTGACATTTCGAATTAATAACATTTAACTGCATTACAAACAAGAAAAAACTATACCATACCTATTCAGTTCTGCCATACGTATTCATAAATTCCATACAAAGATAGATAAACTTTTTTTCAAAATCCCATACAAAATTAAGGTGTGTGCCATACGAATTCCATTATAAAGTAAAACTTTAATGATATGTAATGACGGTGTAAGACAAATTGATGTATATTATTATTAGATATTATATAATAAGATCTTCTGGCTGAAAATGTGAGGATTAACTCTGAACACTGTTATCTTTAAAATAAGGTATAGTTAAAATAATAATAATATCCTTGATAGTATATAATAAATGGTTATAATGTTATTAAAAAATTATTACGCTAACAAACTGAGACACAAATGTAAATAAGTTCACAATAAAAACTCGGCTCACATATTTCCATGCGGCTCTTTTTCCTAAAAGATCATTTATCCTAATAATACAATTTGAGATGGAAATAAAATTAAGAATTCTATAAAAAATTAAACATTCATGAATTAAAATTGATTACAAGTATCTGTAACTATAACCAGAGCCACCGTATTTAGCGAAAAAAATTTTGTGCTCGAGAATTTACTTTTGTAACAATTATTTGTTGTTAGGTTTTCGTACGTTTGAAATGTTCATTTCTTAATTGAAAACTGGTTACCTAAATATTATTGTTGTACACGTTTCATTACCTTATGAAAAACGTAACAAATATCTATTTTTTTTCCACCACAAAAGTTTTTGTTTTAAATGAAGTCAATATTCCTTAATTTTATTTTGAGCAAATAGTAGACATTACAAGATATCATGAAACAATACTATTTGTCCAGTCATAATAAAAAGAATACAAAAAATATGTCTTTTTATTAAGACATAAAGGTTATGTACAATCTGTCGTTTTCCCCCAAATTTGGATGAAATTCACGATCAATTCTTTTTGGCTCTTTCAAAAATTGAGATATAATTCATAATTTTAGGCACCGGCACTTGTTTACGAAAACTCCGAAAATTACAGCATTTTATTGAGTTTGCTTTATTTTGATAAAGCAATAATTATTCATAGAAAATCATTACGACAACAGTTTTACCACAAATATGCTGACAAACTAGGCGGAGTGAATTTAGAAATGCATAATGTCAGTGCAGTGGCATAAATTGTCCAAATACTGCAATAAATAAAACATTATACTGCACAAAATCGTCCATTTGAACTACTTTTTTGAACTGACAACCTGACCAACAATAACATAGCATATTCTAAGAAGATAAATTAATAATCAAATTTATTGGATATTGGAAATTGAACATACTGTTTATGCTATCCAGAAAGCGTAGATTTAAGACCTAAATTTTGACACGTCAGGGGAATGATTTTGTAAAGGTCAAACGACTCTCGTTGAAGAATATAAACTGGACATAAAATAAACTTACATTCTACCATATAGGGTTCCTAACTAAGCTTTATAATCATTTGGGTGCAAATGTAAGGTATAAATCTTTACGACCAGTTTGTAAAAAATCTTACAGTAGCTCTTGTCGTCGAACCGCTGACTACAAACAATACTTGGGACTTCTAAACCCGTACAACCAAGTTAAGTCCCACATTCCTCATAACAACGTTGCATCTTGCACAGAATTGTATTAAATTTTATCTCAAGGAACCTCACGCTCAACCAAAGGAAAGTCAAAGACAAAGTTTTGAGAACATTTGGGATACTATTTGTAAAAATACCATCAAGAGACAATCGGGTGAAATCGAGTGAATGCCAACTCTAGAAGTGTTGGAAATATGAAGTATATAAACAGACTTGTTACTTTCTGTAATTGTCTATTGAAAATCATGTAATGAAGTAATCAGGAAAAAAATTATACCAAGCTTATTCTCCTTTGTTTTAACCAGTCTACCATAGCATAGCATAATATAGATTTTCTATATAACAAATGCGAGTTCTCCCAGATAAATTTAAAAAGTTAATACCTAACTGTTTCTACCTCAATATAAATATTATGCTTTGTAAAATATCGTCCCTTTGAACTACCTTATAGAACTGACAACCTGACCAGTAGCAATAAAATACATATAGCCTTCTATAAAGTGATAATAATCATCATCCAAAGATGATATATATTATATATTTCGTTGGTTTTGTAAAAGTTGCATATAGCATAGCTCTTGTTCGTGAATAGACACTAAATCAAAAAGGTACAATTGTTGTATAACAAATGCAAAAAGACGAACGCTAAAAAAATGCGGCTTTTTACACTGTGGGATTCCCAATATTACTTTTATAATTATGTGATTTTTGCTTAACTCTAAACCTTCATTCGTCGTCATTTATTTGATTCACCAATACCCTTTTCCCAATATATAAGTTTGGATAAACTCATTAAAATGGAAGGTATGTAACCTTTAGTTTTTAAAAAATCTTGCTGAGTATCCTATGTAGTCACACCACTGCACTGACTACAAATTAAGATAGTAGGTAGTACATAGGTAACCTGTATAACCTGCTAAGTTCCAAATCAATCAAAACTCATATCAATATTGCATCTTATCTTGTAAAAATTGATATGATAATATGTCTCCAGAAGTTACCACGTGGGAAGAGTTAAACTCGCACAAAATGTAATATATTGTAATAAAAATACAGAAATTCCCGAAATGGTTTCCGGAAAAAATCTACCAATAGAGTAATCATTTCTTCCTTAAAACAATATTACTTAAGGTTTATCTGTTATGTAAAAGCATTTTGTTAACCCCAATCCACTAGCCTTTAATTTGTCTGAGTAGCTAACCTTCTTCTGTGGAAGAATGTTTGTTTCTACCGATTTTAGAAAACTTGTGTCGTTGTTCGTTGTGGTTTGGTCTTCTATTGTTGACTATCGCTGAAATAAATTGTTAAAACAATTTAGATGGATATAATATATTTTATACTCTTCACTGATTATATAATAATAATAGTAATAATAATAATAATAATAATTATTATTATTATTAATTGAATGAATGACGGACTGACTAGAGATGCCTATGACAGTCTATGACTGTGATGAGTAAGTGGTGATTAAAGCATTCGGTTGCATGATGACTTTTAGATCTAAGCAAATTTTTAAAGACAATCAATTTATTTTTTTTAAATTCACTTTGGGGTTACTTAATAACATGTAGTAACACCGAAGTTGAAATACAACATAATATAATGAAGGAATTACAATATTTAATACATACTGTATTATACCCAAAAGATAATCTTAAACTGGAGTTGCGCAATGAAAAATTTCCGTGATGATGTTTGAATGTAAAAGATGAACTTCGTGTAACTACGCAGGCGCAAGAATAATTACAATATTTCGTGTCCGTAGGACGGGCTTATTTCTAGTTACGTACATTTACGTTGCTTGTTTGGAATTATTAAATTGTAAAAAATTACTCACTCCGCCGATGTATCAATTGAATATGGAAATAAATTGTTCTGGTAGACGTTTCAGTTGAGAGCTGCATTTCCAGGTGAATTCTGCGTTATTCTAAGGAAAGAAATAGGGCCCAATTAGTTGTTAATTTTGTGTTCAGCAATATCAATTGATCAGATGCAAATATTTCATAAAATCTAAAATATAAACACTCTTGGTGTGTAGCAATTTTAAAATCGTATTTTTACAGATTTTATGATATGATAAATTTGTGTAGTTGTATTTGAACAAAAATGAAACTAAGCAAAAATTAGAAAAGATTCAGCCATAAACATCCAAATTATGCGGACGACGACAGATATAATCCTGGATTGTTTTAATATAAATACCTAGTTAGCTCAAATTAAATTAATAAGTGTAATTATTTACATACTGATAATGCGATGCTAGAAGTTCTTTTATCCAAGTCAATCTGCCTGGTATCAAAAAATTATTCCTGGGAGAAAATGAATGTGATGACGATGAATAAAATTTTAATAAATTTGCAAAACTAAAAAATGTGGAATTGTGCAGAAAAAGTAAATTATTCAGCTGCATCAGAAAAGCTGCGCCTGAAGAGGTCTGAGTTACGATACGACGTGGCAGTTGGTTTCGCTGAGGCTGCTGTGAAAGTCGTTGCTGGTCATTAAGGGTTCAATGTTCGGGCATTATCTCTATATATAATCGCAGACTTGATAAATCAATAAATTTACCTGTCTATATATGTATATATGTCTGTACGTGTGGTAGGGAGAACCAAGGAAACTTGCATACATTACGTTACGCAAAACCTACTTCCACCATGTGAAACGCAAGTGCTGACTGCAACACTTTTGAATACCTCCTCCTCCCATTAACTATGCACACGTAATATATATGCAGGCTCCTTAAAATCAAAATGCGCAAGTCCAGCAGTCCAATTCCTCTAAACCACTGAAATGAGTCGTTTCATATTATTATGATAACATCAAAATAATAATAGAAATTTACATAAGAATGTTGAATGGTGGGTGGTGATGGAATGGGAATGATTAGCGAAAGGGGACATTTCGTAATAATCGTAATGTGCTTTATTAAACAGAATTTCAAAACTTCTAATTCAAATTGGTTCTGCTATATCGACAAACTTATTCAATTTTTTAGTAGAGCTGGGTATACTGTTTACTTGATTCCATTGGGCCAGTTGGACCATCTTTTTGTAGAATGAAATAACAGTACTGGGAGCCAGAGCCACGATTTATTCTATAAAAATATTTATTCTTAAGTTTGTACTCATGGGATTTGTACGGTTTTCCAAAATCCCACGGGGAATCTTATTTATTTGATTTTGAATGGGAAACGTTTTGGTAAATTTTTGGGAGTTTTTTCGAAAATATAGTTTTTCATTGTTCCCTGTATTTGATGCTACGAACTACAGTTATTAATTTGGTGTAGGAAATTCCTTTTTATCAGGAAGTTGGGGCTGCAGCTAATTTTTCCAACCACTGTACAGCACCGTACTTAGAAGTCGATTTTGGAGGGGGCAATGACGTCATACACTTATATGCATTTGGCTATTCGCGCAAACCGCGAAAAATTTTGGCTTATTTTGTTTAAAATGAGTCCAAAATAGCCTAAAGCGAAATATTTTGGTAGTTTGAGAAAATTTTTCCTTTTCTTGGATTTTGGGGGGCTGCTCCCTATGCCCCCCTCAATACAGCCTTGCCACTGTAGAAAATAAAAGTATATTAATTAAAATATAATTTGTATTTACAAAATTAACATAATAACCTAATGGGATGTTTTTATTACTGTGATGGGTGGCCTGCTGAATTTCTTTTGAGTGCTAGATTTGCCCCTTAGCTGGGTTCACTTATTATTATAACATCAAAACAAAAATAGAAATTTACATAAGATGATTATTTTGTGATGGAATTGATTGGCGAAAGGGAACATTAATGATTGTAATGTGCGCATTAATTAGCATTTCAAAACTCCTAATCCAAATTGGTTCTGTTAAATGGACAAACTTATTTAGCATTTTTTAGTGGAGCCGGTTTTACTTTTTATTACCCCCTTGATTCCTTTGTGCCAGCTTGCACACTGTTTTATAGAATTAAATAACAGTACTGGGGGTCACTATTTATCCTTCAAAAATATTTATTTGTAAGTTACTCATAGGATTTGTAGGTTTTTTCAAAATCCCAGGGGGAATCTTATTTTTCATATTTTAAATGGGAGCTATTGGTAAATTTTTGAGCTGTTTATTAAAAATGGAATCTTTCATTGTCCCCTGTATTTGATGCTACGATCTACAGTTATTGTTATAGTTTTGTAAATTCCTTTTTATCAGGAAGTTGGAACTGCAGCTAATTTTTCCAACGCTGTAGATTATAAAATTATATTTAAATTGTTGTATTTACAAATTTAATATAATAACCTAGGGGAAATACCGATGATTTTTTCGGAATTGTTTTTATCACTGTGCTGTGATTGGTGGCCTGCTGAATTTTTCTTGAGGGCTAGGTTCGCCCCTTAGCTGGGTTCACTATCTATAATATAATCCTAGACTTGAAAAAAATTACCAATCTATCTATGTTTGTCTGGTAGGAGAACTTAGGAAATCTACATATATTACGTAATGCAAAACCCTCTCCGCCATGTATAACACAAGTGCTGACTGCAACACATTTAAGTACCTCCTCCTCCTCCTCCCATAGACTGCACACGTAATATATACATGTTCCTTTAAAAGCAAAATGAGCATGCCCAATTAATGTTTTCAATAATGTACCCCAACGCATACCTTCATCTGCTAAATTTAGTACATGGAGGTATGCGTTGGGGTACATTATTGAAAACATTAATTACTCTAAACAACCGAAATGAGTCGTTTCATGTTATTGTAACATCAAAATAATAGTAGAAATTTACATGAGATGGTTGAATGGTGGTGATTGGTGATTGAATTGAAATGATTAGCGAAAGGGGACATTTCGTAATGATCTAATGGGCCTTATTAAATATAACATTTCAAAACTTCTATTCCAAATTGGTTCTGTTATATCGACAAACTTATTTAACATTTTTAGTAGAGCTGGGTTTACTTTTTTACTACCCTCTTGATCAAGGGCGTATCTAGAAATTGGATGTAGGGGGTGCTAATTTCTAAAAATGAGTACTGCATAAATGAAACAAATTGGAACGTCACAGAATATTGGTAAAAATAAGACATTTCGCGCGAAGCGCGAAAAAATTTGCGATTTTTATTCTACTTTTTCAAAAAATCCCCTTTTGTATTGAGATTTAGTGCGGTGGGGTTCAGTAGGATTCAGCACCCCTTCTAAATACGTGATTTATCTGTCATCACCCGCTTAGTTTGGCGCATTTAATTTTAGGTGATTTAAACAGAAAACCTCATTTTAAAAGTTACCCATTGCTAGATACATTTCCATTTTGTAACCATACAATATAAGATAATTTCAGATACTAAGGTTCAATATGGGATAAAAAGGATTCGAAAATTCTCAAATAGATTACAGATTAAAATGCTCAAACAAATTCGAAAATAAGATAATGCAATTGTGTCATCTGAAAAAAAGATGTTCCTCTTTCCAGTTTGGAATTAAACAATTAAATATTAAATAAATGGAGAAAACACGATAATATCTAGTATTAATTAAACATCAGAAAGATTTTTTTCATAATTCGATCACTTGCGATGTTTGAAAGTATGTTATGAGTATGAGGTTACGCCATTGGCTAAATAACTACTGGTAATAGAAACCAATCTGATTGCACATGACATTTTAAATTTTTGCCAAAAAATAAAAAGGTGGCTATGCTAACCATTTTAACGTTTTTATTTCCCTCATAAATTCATAATATCTCCTTCGTAGTTTATTTTTGCAGTTTTCTTATTGTTATTGCCCCTTACAAAATTTATTTATTTTTGAATTTCCGGAGTATATTGATGTTCATTAATCTCGCCAATTGAGAACAGTTTACTCTGAATATCTAGAATCTTTTTTCAAAGTTCGTGTTTTCCATTTCCTTGTAATATTAGTATGTGAAAATTATTAAATTGAAATTTTTTATCCATTGTTTTCAAAGGTTGGCAACGAAAACAAATTAGATTTAAACTCAATGTTTGTTATTCCTTTACATTGTCATATTTATGCAAGTTATTTTTAAAAACATGATTACCGCAAAAAGAATTTAAAGAACTTTTAAAAAGAACGTTTTCCATTTAATCAACATGTTCACATGTCAAAATATAAATTGAATCATTACTAGTGGCTATAAATTATTCAGAAATAGTTAAAATAGAAATACCTCTGACGAAATTATTGGCTTAGATTTTAGATAAAGGAGTGGAATTTTGGCACCCTGAAAATTTGGTTTATTGGCAAGAAACCAATCGTAGTGCATTTGAGATTGGTCTTTGCAAAAGATTATCGTCAGTATTATACTATTGATGCATGGAAGCGTATCCTATTACGTCGTATGTAATTCATCGTGATTTATAGCATGCTTTGTTCAAATCGATAAATTAATTTGTACTTTTGCTACAAGATGACAATCACATTCAAATCTATTTCAATATTTGCATTGTTGGTTCAAAGATGGAATCTGCTTCAATTTTACATATGCAAATAACTAGAGTTTAAATGATTTAATTGGTGTAAAAAAACAATTTGATATGTGTATATTTCTTTTCAAAATCTGTGTCCTAAACTAAGAAAATTGTTCTTCAATGAAACTATCTAACTAATGTTTAACTAACTAACAAATGTATAACGCTATTAGATACTAATATTGCAAACACTTCCGTTTTTCAAATGCAATTAGCCACTGTTAGCTGTTTGCTTCATCTTCAATGAAATTTCAATATTAATGGATGATAACAATTTTGGTGCAGATAAAAGATGTAACCCAATTACCATAATATTTCTTTCCCATTTCTATTCAATGACAGGATATTCAATATCAATATCCAAAATGCTTTATCAATTTATTAGGCAATATATTACACAATTGAATCTAACCAGTTCTTTAAAACTGTTAACCATAATTGTAGAATAATATCCTGTAATTTTGTTTAATATTAATATTAAATGTATAACCAACGTTTTGACATGTGTCTCACATCAGTGGACCTGTTATAGATAGGTATGGCTCCGAAAGTTATAAAAGCAAGGAGAACATTCCACTCCTGGCTGATTTCCTATTGTGTTTTGTACGATTCACTTCGCTTTGGTTGACTTGTCCCTTGCTTGGTGCTCTACTCAAATTCTTAATTTAAAATTAATTTGTAATTTAATATTTTATAAGTAATTGCCTTTACGTGCTTGCTTTATTCAAGTCACAGGCTTCAGTTCAAGTTTAAGGTAAAATATAAGTTTAATTATAATTTCCAATTTATTTGACATTTAATTTTGAAATCAAATATAATTCTTTGAGTTCCTTTTAAAGCCCAATACGTTCCTATAATTGTAATCCATTTACGAATTATCGTGAATCCTTGTGCTGTCTTGTGTGTGAATTAGTTTAAGATATTCTGTTTGTCTTGCTTTGTTGAGCGTACACGACGGCAGCAGCAAAGCAACAACTTATTTGACTGTGTATTATTTAACATTATTTAATGCTAAGACATAAATTAATAATAAGTGTATTCAGTTCAGTTTGACTTAACTTTAACAATTGTGGGACCTATAATAATTTAGGAGTTTGAATTTTGCTTAGATTTGTTCATTTACAATTATTAAGTGCTATTTTGTGCTAATCTCATTCCAATCGTTGCCTAAATAAATTCTACACTGTAAGTAGTGAATCCTGGACTAATCAGTTTGTTCTATCTATCTATTTTATAGTCTGCAGCAGTCTTTATAAAGCATAATTATCAGGCTAGTTCAAACGTATACCTAGATAGGGCAAACATACATTATAAGGTTTTCGTAGGATTTTGCTGGAAAGACTAACTGTAAGTCGTCCGGAGCTTTGCTCGTGTTGCACTTTTAAAAGGCACTTTTTGCACGGGTCAATTTAAAAGTGTACAAGCTTGACAAGTCTAATTGGCACTCTTTTGCACTCCAGATTCTCCACATCAGCTCTAGGTCCATGGGAATCCAGAGGAGGGTAAGCAGCCATGGTTGCATTTTGTGAGAAAGAATTTTGTAAAACAGATTTGTCGTTTATTAGAGGTGATGGTGGGCATAGAATCGGTGGAGACTCTATTGGCAAAAGCAGCTTTTCACCTGACAAGCTTTACCACGTAGAGAGAAATGATGTTGACTTAGCTTGTGAGGTTGAATCTTTAGTACTTAAACAAACTCGTGTCTGTACTGTAGAGTATTGTATCATAGCCTGCTTGGCATCATTTGTGTAGCACCGAAACATTGGTCTTCAAAAATCGACGAAAGACAAGAACTTACAGGAGGAGCTCCTTCCTCGATCACCTGAAGAGGTTTTGGTACCCTATTGGTACAAAAAGATGCAATAAAAATCATTGACATACTTCGTTTAAGTTTCCCTTTAGAGTTTCAAGAGTCATGTCATCTGTTGTCTGTACTACAAATTATACTTTTAATTTTACATTGGTGTTACATACTTCTGCTGCATATGTAACGCTTCAGCCACAAAACATGGTAATATATCAGATATATTTAGAACACTTCTTCACAACATAATTGGTCATTATATATCACTCGCGCCCCGCGTAGTAAAATAACCTTGCATATTTTACACGCTGGGGCTGCCTTCGGCAGGCTCGCTCATATAATGACAAATTTACGGCAAGGTTTGCGGGCGCCACTCGGGGGTCGGCTTCGCCGACCGCCCTCGGGCGCACGCAAACCTTGCCGTAAATTTATATCATTTTGTTTGACAACAAGGTTTATGTTCCATAGAATTTCAGCAGATTCCTTCAATAGAGTCAAAAATTCTAATAGCATGAAATTAAAAACAGAAACGATAATGTTGTATGATTGTAAATTATATATTATTGATCTACACATAGTGCACTTTACGGCGGAATTTAGTATTTGCGGTCTACATTTTTTATGTAGCCAATCAAAAAATTATATATTAACATGCTTTGGACGACATATATTTATTAAAACGGTTAATAACTTGAGAACACAAAATTTTAAGTATTTTGGATTGTGAGAATCCATTAGCCTCAATAATGTTAATGTTGCTGCATTTACACATTTTACATTTTCCCATTCTGAAATAATACCGCCTTATTTGTAATTACCACATTAAGCGAGTAAAAGGAAATATTAGTTTGACCGTTAAAATTTTAAACAAAGGTGATGATCATATCCGCTAAAAGTTATTAGAAGTTTACTTAGCTTTGACAACTATACTAATATCTCGTATATCATAAATGGTTGTCGAATTTTAAAAACCAAGAAAAAAGAAAATTTAGACAATTTCAGTCTTGTGATAAGGATGAAGTACGATACGACCTTTGACATCCGCCAATTCCAACATGGGAGTAGTATTTTATACGCTTCTAGCAGGTGGCATTGTCTTTGTCTTTGAATTTTTATTGGAAATCAAAAACAATTTAAACCCCAAAAATGTATTTAATGCAATATGAAAAATTATTTAGTCCTATTAAAATTCCAGATTCAAAAACCAGAGTAAAATATTGATGAAATACACTCGGTAGGTAGAATTCATTCAATCTGAGTGGTCCCACTTCCATTCCACAAATTAGCAACAAAAGAAACGATTGTTTTAAATTTTCGTTTAGTTTGATATTCAATATCAACGTTACAACCCCGATATCTGGGTTGTGGGTCGGGTTTTTTATGGGTTGGGTTTTTTGGGTTTTTTGGCAAAAAACCCACCCCACTTCACTTAAAAAACCCGGGGTTTATTGGGTTTATTATGGGTTTTTTTTACAAAACATTCAATAATGTGCACTAAAGCTCCATCTATATAACAAAACATAATATGCTAACTTTGCTAACATAATATCGGTCCGATATTATGTTAGCAAAATAATTTAAAACAAAAATAACCAAACTCAACACTATTATAGCAGCCTACACTATACTACTAAATCCCTACTAAATACTAAGACATTTGTGAATCGTATATTGATACGCTTAAATACATAAGATAAGCATGTTGTGCAAAAATATTTGATAAGATAAGAATTAAAGATAACTAAAGATAAATAAGAGTTCATGCGTTCATTATCCCCCCAAATTCAGGCTTCAGTCCACAACGTCCATATAAATATACATGTATACATACAAAACAGATACATTAAAAAGTGCTTACCTCATCATATTTTGTGGAGTGGGAGACATTGCATGGCGATGTACAAGTCATTTAAGCACAAACTACAGTTTGGGAAATTTAAAAGTAAAATGATTGGCTTTTTTGCCAAAGAAAAATTCCTACAATGGAAGCATCCGACCAAAAAATTGTTGAAGGTTTGAAAGCCTTAGGAATGATAGAGTGTCCTGTTTGTATGGAAGTAAATCCAGTCTCCTGTTTTTCAATGTTACAATGGACACCTTATCTGTTCAGGCTGTTTAGAACGAATTTCACTTTGTCCTACTTGCAGAAGTAAAATGCCTTCACCACGTATTAGAAATCTTCTGGCAGAAAGCGTAGCCATAGCCATTCAGGAGTGCCCGAATGCTGAATCGGGATGCCAAGTGAGACTGACATCGAAGAATAGAAAACAGCACGTTTTGAACTGTGAATTCAGGTAAACAAGGAAAAGTAAGACTTCCAGTGGTACACAGGATGTATAACTACTATGGTGTCCCCCGGAATCCGAAAAATGGTTGAAAAACAGGAATACAACCATGGCCGTCTAAAATTACATTAATGTTTTAGTATGCCACTTGACATTAAGGGGTTCAAAAAATCCCCAAAAATAAAAAGTAGAACTGTTTTTTGAGGTTATGGATTTTTCTTGGCCACAAAAATGTTATTTTTAATGGGGGTTCGAAATCCTTCCTTAGAATCTTATTAATGACTTTTTCATTAATTTTCAACAAAATCGCAGTTGGTCAAAATTCCAACTTTTTTGTGGGTTTTGGAGATTTTGATAACATTTGGAAAAATTTTAAAAATTGACTACTTACGATTAAAATTTGTTGAAAATTACTTTCAGAAGGATTTTAAACCCCCATTAAAAATAATATTTTTTGTGGCTAGCAAAAATCCATAACCTCGAGAAACAGTTTTTCTGCTTTTCCTTCGTTGTCTCATTCTTCTTCTTGAACCCATTAATGATACGTGAAATTTAAGAAAATTCGTACATTAATGCTTCACTTATTAAGAAATTTTGGACGGCCTTGAGAATGCTGTCAACGGGTTTTAATGCTTCTCGTTCTTCAGATACATGGGCACCTTAGCAGTTATACAATCTGTACTTACTGCATTTACCTTTAATTGCCTAAAAATTATATTCCCATAATTACAATTTACAATTACAGTTGTCATAACTCTTTCAATCATTAATATAGATCCTGGGATATCTGCCATCGAATTGAACTTAAAAAAGCTGGAATTAATTGCGACAAGTGGGTTAAAAAGTCTGACATTTCATCACATATGAAAAATGAACACAACATCACTGTTGTTGAGTCAAATGAAGATGTCATTTCTCAAGAAATAGGTTCTGGAATGGAAAAAATTGCTAGAATCTGGATGCCAACTACATTTTCCGCCTTCAACAACTATTTCTTTTTGAATACGAAGTTAATTGCAGATGAAAACGAATCAGGAGCTATCGTTCACTGGAAATGTATTTGTGCTCAATCTGTTGAAATTGCTAATGGATTTTCAGTAGAACTGACGTTATTTAATGCTCATGATGTACGTAGTTTCCCTGATCACCAGAATGTACAATATCAACTACCATATTATGCAGCAATTAGACAGGATAAATTTATTACCAAAAGAAGGGAGTAACAAGAGATCAATTCTTCAGTTATTGTCACAATCCAGTTTTTTGTACGGATTTTATAATTTTTTACCTTTTGTAAATCAATTGGAGTCAATTACAAAATTCAGTTAATTAGTTTCGTTTAGTTAGTAATTAGTTACTTGTTTAATTAATTAATTATTCAATACTTTTTTATTTATATTAATTACTTGTGCATTTTAGACTCTCTCGTTAAAATGGCAAGGTTCTGTCGCCAGCATTGACAAGATTAATGAAAGCGATGATTCTAATGATGCTCTTTCGGTCCCACTGTCTATGCTACGCCAGTTCAACCAACGTGTCAGCGGAATTAAATGGAGTACAAAAATTATTATTAAACAAATTTCTACCGATACGTCCAATCAAATAGCAAGGTGTCCTGTTAATGCATTAAAATCTATATCAGTGGGATCATTACATCAACAACAGGACTCATTAAGTAAAACAAGTGACACCGAATATAAGCTGGCGTACAAATATATTCTAGGTCAGTAGTTTGTTACTCAATTTAATCACTCTCTCGATAGTGTCAAACCCAAACACGCAGACGCCAGATATCATCCTAGAATGGGACTTTTTAGTATTTGCTTTTTAGTATAATATTATGTACATTCTTGACAATGCCATAAGTTTATTTTCTGCTTAGGAAAATATCAATTGATAGCAAGCGACATGGCTAACCCTTGGAGTAAGAAAATTTCTTCACAACATTTCATAACATATAAAAATGCGATTTGTAAATTATTTGATCATACTAATTAAATTTAATGCGTTTTCAATTTAAGGTGAAATAATATACTCTATAAATGGAAGAAGATGGACAAAAAAGTTGATACGCCATGACCATGACAATTTTGAGACAGTTGAACGGAGATTTAATCTTGGGGAAGAATACACATATAAACGTGAAAATGAAATAAGAAAGGTAAAATATTTATTAATCTGCACAGAAAAAGACATTACAATTTACAAACTACTCATTTAATTGAATTGTTGATTACGCCTAATTGTTAATTTTTACAAATATGCAAATATTGATGTTAGATGTTGTTTTCTCAATTACTGCAGGTAACTGCATTCATAGCAGGGAACATGATCATCAGTAAAGCCAATGTGAAATCTATATCTGGTACTTTCATAGGCGAAGGATTTCAGATTCAAGAATTTAAAGAAAATGAAATGGTTCAGACTTGGGTTTATAAAGGAGACATTTCAATATCAATATATAAGAAAGTGGGAGAATAGAACTAGTTTCTACCGATCAAGGATTACGATAATAAGTTCTTTTCGAATCACAGTGAGTTGTAATACAAAATTAATTAGTTATAATAAAATATGTCAAATCACAGATGCCAGGTTAAATTCAATTTTGATGAAATTTTGTCACCATTTGATTTTAGGATACAGAAATTATAGTTCCTTCATTATTAAAACTACATCATGGTGGATATGTGTAGTATAGTTTCAGGTTCAATATAAGCCCCAAAAAGAAAATCTTATTTACATTAGCCCCATGGAAATTTCGTAGAACAGGAAGTTTGCTTAACATCAAATGTGAATTGTATACATTTGCATAACAAGTGAGAAAATGTATTGACTTTGTTCATGCTTAAACAATTTCTTATTGTCACAGATGAATTTTGCTTTCTTAAAGCAAAAGGCATTTCAATTTAGTGAGATTAGTCTTAATTGTGAAAGGAGGGTGTGGTAAGGCTATTCCACTTTTAAGAGCTTTTGGACAACTGCCTCCGTTATATTAGTTAATATCTTATGGCACATCATTACACATCATTTCTGAGTTTAATAATTCAATCTACATTGCCAAAGAGATCAATATTTACTGGTTTATTAATGATTCTAATTGGAATCCTGAAACAGTGCCTCGTCCACGACGGAAATTGTATCTTGGGAAGCCTGAAAATGATGTTCTTAAAATGACAAAGGGACTCCGTTTGCAAACTGCTCAAACATTTAAATTAGAAAAATCCTATTTTAAAAATAGGCTGTTTCACATAGTCGTAATGGAATATCTCATAAATGGATATCATATTTTAAAAACCAAGAAAAAAGAAAATTTAGACAATGTCAGTCTTGTCTTAATATTGACGAAGTACCACCTTTGACATTAGCGAATTCCAACATAGCAGTGGTATTTTATATTTTTCTAGTATGTGGCATTGTCTTTGTCTTTGAATTTTTATTGGAAATCAAAATCAATATTAAACCCAAAAATGTATTTGCTGCAATGTGTAATGTAGTATCATACATATAATATTAATATACATCAGACTCTTGCTTATCAAATTTAGATTGAGAAGAAGGCTAAATAAATAAAATATTATATTATGGCCTATGGCGGACACAGAACTTAAGGCATTTTTATGAATAAAATGTATACATATCTTCGTACCATCAACATTTTTAGCAGTTTGCTTGCTCAGTTCGTAAATTTATTTAAAAGCATCACGCATCATTCAACAAAGTAAAATTATACAAAAATAGGTAAATGGTAAATGGCTAAATTATGCGACGCGTATAGAATAGTTTTCTTCTGTCAATACGCGCGCAGCGGCCTTCGGAAACCGAACTGCAAAGTTGTTGGCTGTGCTAATGATAGTGAGCAGTTTGGTTTTTGGTTGTTGAGCCCAAAAATTGACATAGGTTGACTGGCTGACAATATTTTGTGCAATTGTCGTCTTACTTTTCTATAATCATTAAAATGGTAAGTGGTTAAAGGCTTAAAATATAAATTATTCTCATAGAAAGCCATTTTATAATGTTTTTTATCATATTCTATTAGCAACCTCAAATCATTCTGTTGAGAGAGGGGACGGAAAGTTCTCAGGGGAAGTCCCAATTGATCTCTAATATAAATGCATGTGAAGCAGTCGTTGAAGCGGTTCGGACCACTTTAGGGCCAAGGGGAATGGATAAACTAATTGTTGACGCTAATGGAAAAGCCACAATTTCCAATGATGGTGCAACGATTTTAAAGAAGTTGGACATTGTCCATCCTGCAGCTAAAACGCTAGTTGACATTGCCAAGTCACAAGATTCAGAGGTAAAATATTGAATATTGAATATATTACATATTAAATCTGCTCTCAACTGTTATTAATCTACTAATAATGAACTAATGAATGGCCAATGACTATAACGTATAATTGATAGTAACTTTAAATGTTGAATGTGTTGTGTACTGACAATAACAGGTGATAACTAGTAGCTAATGAATAAATTATTGATTGCAAAAATGTAGATTTTAAGTTTTGTTGCAAATTATAATTTAATATGTAAAATACCTATCTATCAGCTGTATAATAATGTTTTGTTTTCAGGTTGGAGATGGTACAACAACGGTTGTTATCCTTGCCGGGGAGATTCTCAAAAGGCTTAAGCCACTAATTGAGGAAGGAGTGCATCCTCGGTTAATAATTAAAACAATCCGAAAGTGTTTGAAAAGCTGTCTGGAGAAAATCGATGAAATTGCCGTACCAATGACCGAGGGGGTTGAAAATCGTCGCGATGTTTTGGAGAAGTGTGCTGCGACTGCTCTGAATTCTAAACTGATACATTTACAGAAAGAATTTTTTGCAAAAATGGCAGTAGATGCTGTGATGATTCTCGACGACCTTCTGCCTTTGGATATGATTGGAATTAAGAAAGTTCTTGGAGGAACCCTCGAAGATTCAATGCTTGTCCCAGGTGTAGCATTTAAGAAAACTTTCTCCTACGCTGGATTTGAAATGCAGCCCAAGAAATATGATAATCCCAAAATTGCTTTACTAAACATTGAGCTAGAATTAAAGGCTGAGCGAGACAATGCGGAAATTAGAATCGAACAAGTTGATGTACGTATTTTCATTTTAGATTTTACTCGTTGTTTCATTATGTCAACAAATACTTTATGATTATTTTTATTCTTCTTTTTGCAGGAGTACCAAAAGATTATTGACGCCGAGTGGAATATTTTATATGATAAGTTGGAGAAAATACATAAGAGTGGTGCACAAGTCGTCCTGTCCAAACTTCCAATTGGTGACGTAGCTACTCAGTACTTTGCAGATAGGTACCTGAAGTAGTAAATAAATTATTATAATTTATTGGGAGAATTAAGCCATAATATGGTTTATAAATTGCAATTTACTTTCTTCTTATTAGGGATATGTTTTGTGCTGGGCGCGTTGTTGAAGATGATTTGAAACGGACTTTAAAAGCCTGTGGTGGAATGATCTTGACAACAGTTGCAGATTTAAATGATGGGACTGTTGGACGTTGTGAGCTTTTTCAAGAAAAGCAAATTGGTTGTGAGCGGTACAATTTCTTCACAGGATGTCCCAATGCAAAGACTGCTACTATTATTCTTCGAGGTGGAGCACAACAGTTTATGGATGAAACTGAGAGATCTCTTCACGATGCCATCATGATTGTTCGCCGAGCAATGAAAAATAGCACAATTGTTGCTGGTGAGTAAAATATTTAATTTTAGTAGCTTTTTCCAATTTATTCCACTTTCTTGTTACCATTTCACGAAACAGAGGTCGTAGAACAGATGCTTGTGATTCATGTCTTGAAAATACAAAATTGTCTTTATTTGATTACCTCTAATCGTACTTATAATATTTGTATTTCCAATTTTGGTGATAGAGGAATGTCTAATTGCGTTATTAAATGCAAATATGGTTTGTTGTAATGTATAAATTCAAAATAATATAATATGACATTTTTAAAGGTGGAGGTGCAATTGAAATGGAACTGTCTCGACATTTGCGAGACATTGGTATCAAAACTATCAGCCGAGAGCAAGGAATTATGATGGCTATCGGAAAATCTTTGGAGATCATTCCAAAACAATTAAGTTACAACGCAGGATTTGATGCTACTACAATTCTTAATCAACTTCGTATGAAGCATGCTTATGGTGAGTTTACGTGGTTTTGTTAAAATTAAGTTTGGTATCAACAAAGGGTAGAATAATAAAAATTGAATCACTAATTCGGACTTCAATGTCATTGTAGGAGAGAAATGGTTTGGAGTGGATATCATGAACGAAAGTGTTGAAGATAATTACAAGGCTTGTGTCTGGGAACCTGCAATTGTTAAAATCAACGCATTGTCCGCTGCGATTGAAGCTTGTTGTCTCATTTTGTCAGTTGATGAAACGATTAAGAGCCCAAAAAGTGGAGGTTCCGATATGTCAGCAAACAATCCATATGCAGCCGGTGGAATGGGGATGCAATAAATAATATCGCTCACTACTTCATATTGGTTACAAGTTTTGCGTGTTTATATCCATGTTATGCTAAAGGTGATTTAATTAATTTTCCAATGATTTGTAACTTACATGTATTTCTATCTTTTCTGAAGTCATTTTCATAAATAAGAAGTTACAGAATAAAATTACCAAAGTTTCGAATCTCAAAACCTATTTTTCACTTTGCAATATAATATCTTTATTTCTATTTATATCATTTATCAACATGATATAACGTTAAAGATTCAAACTATTTTATATTTAAACATTTTACCTACTTTTTCCCATATACTACATAAATACATACCGTATAAGAATTGTGTTTAAAGTTAAAGCAGTGAAGGGATTTACCTAAATTGTACTTATTAGATAATATTTACTTTGACTTTATCTTCCCTTAAATAGCAGAAAAAACTTCGATAATCAAGAATAGGGTACATATTTTTAACAGAATTACAATATTTATAATGTTTATTCTAAAATTGAGAATGTTAAGGCAGGAATGTAAATTGGAAATTTGAGAAAACGTGAATTGTCACACATTTGTGGAATTTTTTCTAAATTTGCTACACCACTCGAATACGGAAACGGAAGGCGTTTGTTTGTCCAAGCTTTCGTAACTTAGAAAAGTATTTCGAGTAGCACTGTGAATATTCTCCGCAAGAAGAGTTCTAAGTTCGTCAATGGATTTTTCTGCTAACTCATCAGCTGTTGAGCAAGAAACGGGCAAAAATGGACGGTTCTTCGAAGACCACAACCAGCTCTCAGCCGAAGGGATTTCATTGCCTGTTATAATCCGTATTTCTCTGCGCAGTACTTTACAGTAATCATCCAATGGCTGTTGAAGTTGAACACATTCAAAAAAAACAAATGAGTAAGTTACTTTCATATTTACATAGTTAATTCAAACATTTATATCAATAATTTACTACACGGTTGAGATATTATAATTTTATTATTTGCAGCTATTGACGTTGTTGAAGAAAATGTAATTATGATTGTTACCAAATCATTATCGTCGTATCCAAAAGGATTTTCTATCTCCCATCCAATTTCCAGAATTCCGAGAAGGGAAAATGAAGCTAATCCAACTGCAGGAACTGTCCACCAACATAAATTACCAATTAATTGATAAGGAAGTGCCAAGAGGTAAAGCCAAACTGCTTGATGGAGATGAACAGAATATGCTAAAGGAATAGGCGTCCGCAAAACTCGTTCAAAACTTGTGAAACAAGCCATCAGGTTTCCTAACGCTATAAAATCAAAATATTTTTTAAAGTTTTTCATTAATTTCATTCCTTTCTTTGGTTATATTGACCTATTAACTAAAATGTTACTTTAATTAATTGTATATTGTATTTAGGTAATTACCGCTGGTCATCATCTTGAGTAGGGTGACGTCACACAATTCCCTGGCACGAAGGCTTTCTATGTAGGATTGGAGGTGCATAGATAATTCAACGGGGATGTTCGTGACCGTGAAGAGGTCATGAGCTTTGAAGGTTAATTCTTCTGGCTTCCCATTTTTCACTTGACCCTCCCTTGCGGTTTGTTCAGGGTCATTGAAACAGCTCTTTGGAGCTAGTTTAGGCAGATGCTGAATGAGATCTTGAATGTCCTTCTGCTCGTAAGAATATTCCTCTCGCAGGTAGTTTTTAGTAGCGTAGACGAAAGCTATCAACAGATTAATTGCTGTCTGTTTCTCTATCACTTCGCATACAGTTGGCTCTTTCACTCCCACCCAAATCAAACGAGTTAGAGTTCTCACAAACAAAGTCATATTCGACCAGATACAACGACCTTCCCAATACCTTGACAGAAATTTACACAATTGTTAATTAAACAAATAGAATAGAAAATAATTCCTTTTTCCTATGCTTTCTTTTTTAAAATAAATAAGTCAACAGTATTATCTATAAAATATTATAATGTACATGTATTTTAGTAATTAATACTATTTTTTTGAGTTTTCTAAAAAAATTAAGGGAAACAAAGCAACGAGTCATTTATCATATTATAAGTAAGGTAAATAATATTAAATATTTTATTTTTATTTGTTATTACCTATTAGGTTTCTAGAATTACAAAATCAATTAATGAGTATTTACCTTGCATAAGCTGTGTTTGATCTGAACACTAAGAAGAATCCGATAACAGTTCCCAAGATAGGAATGAGTGTTTGCTGGAAATTAATCCTTAATCCAGGTACCACGCATCCAATGCACACAATTAAAGATGTATAGACAACAATGAAAAGTAATTGTTTCCATATTTTTAGAACCACAGTCCCTTTTAGTCTAAACATGAATTCAAGTCGAGAAATAATATTACTGGAATCCATGATTCAAATTTTCATTTTGTTATCAGACACTTTAGTTAACTTGGCAAACTCAATTGTGATACTAATAACAATGACAGTGCCAAAATATTTCAGAATATCGTGTGTGTGTGTGTGTTTCGACAAACCGCAGGATGTAACCTTTATTTTTGCAACACTTGTATCGTAAGTAATCAATTATATTTATTTTTTCATAGACCATTACTATGCAGGTGCAAACAAGGAAAGCAATGAGTTCACAGTGTATGCAGGTATGTATGTTTATAACCATCCTAAAAGTCTTGAGTGAAATATGGAAATAATACTGCCAAAATAAAATTGTTTGGTTACCACATAATAAGTACAGATATATTAAAGAGGTATTAATAGTCTAGTAGTTAAGTATAAAATGTACAAGGGTTTTGCTTTTTTCCTTTCCACACACAGCGATAGCGAATATGTTAGCACAATTCTTCAGTTAGACAAAATGAAGCCAACGAATTTATGCAACAATACCTACACACCTGCGGTTGTACTTAAATTATTGAGTTCCCATCTAAGAGACCTTCTGGCCTGGGAAGGTGTTCTCACGTTGAAATATGAAACTTTAGGAAGTCAATCAACTCCATAATAGATGATTTTAAAAAATAATATTTTTAAAAAATGACCCGCCGTTCGGAAGTTATGGCGGGTTTTCTGCCGAGGGGGGTTTGCAAAAGTTATCCCCGATTTTCTCGAAAAGTATTCATCCGATTTCAATGGGATTTTTTTTGTTGTGTTCCCAAACACATTCCTGAGAAGGGGTAAAGATCAATTTTTGGTCAATGTTTCAAAATTTTGAAAAAAAATTAATCGAAATTTCGAAAATCACAATTTTTTGAAATTTGGCATAATCTTGCTTTTGGTATGGTTGTTATGTTATCTATAATGCATATCAGCAAAGCAAATATCCATATCACTATATTTCTTATACTTAGCCTGCCTATTCCATGACCTTTTGCCTGAATTTGCTGTTTTTTCTAAGTCTTCTTATCTTCTCTTATGTCAACGAATGCAGTCATTCAACATTCTCAGAAAAGAGCGACAAAGTCACTCTTGGAAATATTGTGCTATTATACTATGTACAGCAGATGCATGAGTCATATATGTAGTCATCATCGGTTCATGACTAATGTTATAATCGCCACTGCCCCTTCTTCTCAGCTCCTAACCTGATTATATGTTTCCATGAAAAGGGGCACATTGTTTTAGGTTCAAAAGTCATAGTTCGCCCGCTTGTTAGCCAACACATTACTGCATTGCTTTTCCACCTGACATGAATAGGTTTAAAATCGTTGAGTTTAATCATTTAACTCACAGTCGTCAACTTCATTTCAACGTCAACGTCTTCAGCAGTGATTTTGTATTGTCGAGCATTGAAATCTCGTCTACTTCAATTCTACGCCACACCATTTCCTGAGTCTACAACAGTGATCCTATGGCTTAATATGCCGTACGGATTGCAACATTTCTTCCATTGTGGCATTATTATTTCTAAAAATAATAGATTTACATACGACACATACATTTAGTGGTTGTCAATTTTTTCAACATCAGAAGTTAAAATTTATTAAAACTTTTTTAAAGCGATTTTAAACCTATTTATGCCAGGTGGAAAAGCAATGCAGTAATGTGTTGGCTAACAAGCGGGCGAACTATGACTTTTGAACCTAAAACAATGTGCCCCTTTTCATGGAAACATATAATCAGGTTAGTTTTAGGTACCTAAAGTGCAAGCTTAGGTACCTTAAGTGTACAGCATTATCAGGAGCTGAGAAGAAGGGGCAGTGGCGATTATAACATTAGTCATGAACCGATGATGACTACATATATGACTCATGCATCTGCTGTACATAGTATAATAGCACAATATTTCCAAGAGTGACTTTGTCGCTCTTTTCTGAGAATGTTGAATGACTGCATTCGTTGACATAAGAGAAGATAAGAAGACTTAGAAAAAACAGCAAATTCAGGCAAAAGGTCATGGAATAGGCAGGCTAAGTATAAGAAATATAGTGATATGGATATTTGCTTTGCTGATATGCATTATAGATAACATAACAACCATACCAAAAGCAAGATTATGCCAAATTTCAAAAAATTGTGATTTTCGAAATTTCGATTAATTTTTTTTCAAAATTTTGAAACATTGACCAAAAATTGATCTTTACCCCTTCTCAGGAATGTGTTTGGGAACACAACAAAAAAAATCCCATTGAAATCGGATGAATACTTTTCGAGAAAATCGGGGATAACTTTTGCAAACCCCCCTCGGCAGAAAACCCGCCATAACTTCCGAACGGCGGGTCATTTTTTAAAAATATTATTTTTTAAAATCATCTATTATGGAGTTGATTGACTTCCTAAAGTTTCATATTTCAACGTGAGAACACCTTCCCAGGCCAGAAGGTCTCTTAGATGGGAACTCTATTCTTTCTTCTCAAATGCTAAAATTATTTATACATAGTAAGAATCACGTTTTCCTCAATGTATTTAATGTTTTAATGATTTGTTAGAATGCAATTAATTTTTACTGCTTTCCTGATTGAAATTTACTTTACTACCTAAAGCGAAAGGAATTGGTAGGTATAATAAGCCACTACATACTCATCAGCAATTAAAAAACTATAACCTTAGTAACAATATTAATTTACAGACTGTATCGATCCTTTTGTTGTGTGTATTTCTTTGCTGCATGGCAAAAAAGATTCTATTCATGCTTTTGCTAATCCCTGAAGGAAGAAAAACAACAGATTTGAAAGTAATTGCAAAAGGGGATTAAAGTTTGTTTGCATTTTAAATATTCAGTTTCAATATATCTCAATTCATCCTCTTCCGTCAGATATACGTATTTCATTTGAACTTTTGAACTTCTAAATTACGTAACAGGTTACAATTTTGACTGCACAGTTGTTATTGCTAAAAATAAAATCCTGAACTGTGTTCATTCAGTTCATTGTTTTAACTAGTAATATGTTAGCTCTATTCCAGACAATAATGCCTACACTTTGATGTTAGGGCTGCGTGTTAGGAGACAAAGGAGCATGAATTGATATGAGACCTTGTTTGTGCGAGTTTGAGCTATACTGCTAATTAAAAGCATAGATCCATGTTTATTACACTACTAAAATTATAATGTAGATGTACTATTTAATAAAATTGTAATATCATTACTGAAAACTTAGCAAATAATATCTAATCAAAATAGGTCTAATATTTTTGGTTTTTAGTGTGTAAAACAAGCATTAATTCACATAATCCAGTATTTTTGTTAAGACAGTGCAATGATATGCACTTGTATAAAATGTCCAGTTACATAAGAAATTTTCCTCACGATTGGGTTACAAAGCCATTTGGTATTTGATAATAAATTTGTGATTGAAAAAATATTACAATATGACATGACATACTTTCATATAATTAATGCAAATTTCAAGTTCATGAAATTTGCAAAATGCATAATAAATAACAAGTCTGTCATATTGTGTTAAATTGATTTGTAACTACATCAATTGCCTTTTGATTTATAATCTGGTTATATTATCTGTTGTACAAAAGCAGCAACATTTGTGAAATGTCAATTGGTGTTTTCAGTGTACTTGCAAATGTTTTTCATTATCATTATAATCAATTCTAATTACCAGCTTCTTACATACATAATACCAAATTTGAGTAAAACTACATATTATGTTGTATTTTTTAAATAAGATAACTTTCAGGAAAGAAATTATGTTACTAAATTATACCGGTTTACTAGGTTTACATTATGTGTAAATTTTTCGTTTCCACATTTCGAACCCCTGTTAATATGTATAATTACCGCATGACACATCTGGTTTCTTTTACATTGTATTTCACATAATGTTATTTTCAAACTGACGGATGGCGTATTCTATTATAGCATTTAAAATATTTAACGACCAGTAACTAGACATACACTTGTCATGTATACGTACGCATTAATATTTATTATGAACATTCGTAAAAAGTATAAAAAATATATCAAACAACCCCAATAATACTTACTAATTACATTAGATTCGATTTCTATAGTAATACTATGAAGACAAGTATAATAAATTAATTAATTATTAATTAATTAGCTGGACAATTTTTGCAAAATAGAATATGCCTTCTACAATAAACAATGAACATAATTTATATTTGCTGCTTCTAATTTGGAAAACTAATAATAATTATTATCATTAATATTCACTATGGTGTATAATTATTAATTATGAAGATTATTACCCATTTTGTAAGAAAACATAAAATTAATTCTTTGATCAAAACAATACGTTAATGAAAATAATGTAGAAATGCATAAAGCACAAGATGCAGTTGAGTAAAAACATATTTAGTTATGGTACCTTCACATAGTTTGATAATGTTGAGTATAACATAGATATTGACGGCAAAATATAAAATCATGTTTTAATCTTCAAGTAAATATATGTATGATAAATGATAAATAAAATTATATGATAAATGGGTAACTCCGCTTATCTGTAAGCTACTTAGATAAAGCCGATGTGCCAATAAATCCTAAATTCAAAAACATTCATATAGAGAAAATCGTATCGATATGAATAAATTAACCTATGCTCTACTTTTTGTCTTTGCGGCATCAATTTCAGGTAAAAGATTTAATTTGGCAATGCAATTTTAGTATATACAAATAAACATTAATATCAATTGTGTAGAAATAAAAAAGTAGAATAATTACATGCAAAATTAATTTGAAATTTCAGCCGCTCCTCGGGTCAGATTTGCAAAAAATGTCCCAATTTTAGTTGTCGGGGGTGATGAAGCAACTCCTAATGAATTTGTAAGTATTTTACGCTTTCGCAATGTTTACTGTTGATTTAACATTTAATTATAATGCTAAGGATTTGATAGACATAAAATAGGAAACGGAGGTAAGACTTAAACTTTATTTTACATTTACAAATCTGTGTATAGAAATTCATTTTCCAATTACAATAAATAGATAACGTATTTACTTCTAAAGAATATATTGTAGTGTGTATAGTTTTGTACCGCTAGGCGCTCAATTAATATTGTTCTTAATTAAACAATTAAAGGACATATTTGATATGCTAGACAAAATTGAAACATTCCTAAATACGTATAATTCTTTTATGAAATTGCCATTTGGAAAAATTACGGATGTTTTTAAAATCAGTTTATCACGCACATTTCAGAAAACTATCATCTAAACTGTTCATTTAATTTCATGTTATTTAGTTGGCAATTATCGGCTACTAAAATTGCATATCATGTAAAGTATAATCTGTTCTAAAGCTGAATTTTAATTTATCGTTACATACTATATGAATATCTACTCTACTACTTCATTGGAAAACATTATAATCAACAGCCCCAATGCAATTGTTTAATCTTGTCGTTAATGAGAGTGGGGTTTTAAATTTTCAATATGTTATTGTATCATCCCTATGGGTTGTATAACAAATACTAATTAGCTTCACAGTACCAATATTCTGATATTCGCCATTTGTTGGTCTCATTAACGGTGTGCACTAAATCGAACTGGTTGAGGATTTAATCGAGAAAAAGTTATCAACTTGGTTTTTATCAGCTTCGAAACCAGGCCGTTAAATTCGTTAAGTTTCAATGGATAGAATATTACAGATGAATTATAACTATACCACTTCGAGTAGTAGTATAATATGCATGATTTTAATAAAATACCCATTAATATTATACTGCTTATGCATACAAACTCCTATGAAAAAATTTTAATGTTGCATACTTGTTTATACTTAGTGATAGTCGATAAGGAAATAGATCATTAATGATTGCCATGGAACAAAGTGTCACAACTGTTTCACTGCTTGATCGCATTTCGAAATAAGACCAAATTCTCGATAAATATTTTGCTTTGAATAGTGATGCAGTAGAAGTTTCGCTGGCCCACAAATGTCAGATCTGCAAAACAAAATTAAAATTTGCTTAAAAATAACATTCAATGTGTTAAAATGCAAGCTCAAATTTTACCACCAATTTCAAACCAAAGTTGACATTTGACAATATATTGCAAGTGCAGCTACGAATAATAAAATATCCATTACATTTGGCAGAATGTGCATCTAATATCGTAAGCAAATCTTTTTTTAAGCTGACTAAACTAGACAGGTGTCTGCGTATCAAAACCGTGGGCTTAGCAGCTTAAAACCTTAGCTTAGGATGCAATAATTAATTATTGTACTATTGCCACCTATATTTTCATTCCAGCATCTGGCATGCTGGAATGAAGAAAATTTGAAAAAAAATGATGTTGGTAGTATCTTAAAAGTGTTCTAATTTTAAGGTTTATCTCGGAAAAAATTAATTGAATGTGCTCATTGAATATTTTGTATTGTGTGTGTATTTCAGCCTTTCCTTGTCACTCTTCAGTACTTTTCCAGCCATATATGCAGTGCCGCTATCATACGAAGTAATATACTTCTCACTTCTGGTACATGTGCTGAGGTAAGTCTTGGCATTATTTCATGCACCATTTTGGTTTTGACAAGTTCGTGCAAAAACATTTTTGTTAATGAAATTTATATAACAACTTTCAGGTCGGCCCAGCAAATTCATTTACCGCAATAGCAGGTAAAGTCTGTTGTACTTATAAAATACATAATATTATTCAACTTTTCAAGCAGTAAGCGTATGAGATTTAGTTTTAGTAATTAGTTTTATTTAATTTCACATATTTTCTACCTAATAATCGTGACTGTCTTCTGTTTTAATATGTTAGATTATTGTACAAAAATGAAAGGAATCAGATTTACAAGTTTTGACCCTTATTTCAACATATAAATAATATGGTGTTATGTTTTCTCTGAT
This sequence comes from Tomocerus qinae, assembly GCA_020055645.1. Classification (NCBI taxonomy): domain Eukaryota; kingdom Metazoa; phylum Arthropoda; class Collembola; order Entomobryomorpha; family Tomoceridae; genus Tomocerus; species Tomocerus qinae. The sequence continues at coordinate 53,040,032 of CM034546.1, read as the reverse complement.
AACTTCGGAAACTTCATGATATAAACTAGGATTAAGAGATAGTTATAATAATATTTAATAATTCTTAATAGAAATACGTAAATATTTTAAAAGGAAAACACAGTTTGAATCAAGCGGAGTCTACAGAGCAAACAAGAGGCATCTCTTCAATTGTCATCCATCCAGGATTCCCAGGCGCTAATGGATTTGCCAACAATATTGCCATATTAAAAACAGACACGCCTTTTATTTTCAACGGAGCTGTTGGGCCAGTGCCACTCGCTCATGCAGGACACACAGCCGTTGGAAATGCCACTATCATGGGATGGGGATCGACCTCCGAAGGGGGTCCCGTTGTCGATAAATTGTTAAAGGCTATTGTCCCGATTGTCACTGATGCATCCTGTAGAGAAGCCTACGACGGAGCGTCTGAAATAGACGATAACATGATTTGTGCTGGATTCCCTCAGGGAGGAGGTTCGTGAATCAAAATTTTAATACTATTATTGTGTGCTGTTATAAGCTTTGAACGACATAATATATGTCCAAGGCGCAGGCCATAGAAACAGGCCCAATGCCAAATATGTGCAGTTTTTAGAATAAAATGAATAATTATATTTGATCTTTATAATTTAGTTGACGTCTGCGACGGAGATTCTGGTAATAAATATTTTTTTTGTTTTAAAAGCATACACTATCTAAAACACTTGTTTGTATTTCTCTCAATTAATATTAATAAACCGTAACTTTTCTTAGGTGGTCCACTTATCGCTGTAAGTTCCAAACTGTATATTTAATCCTCAAAGCCATTGAATTATTTTTCATTTGCTAATAATAACGTTTTGGTTTCATAGAGAGACCTTGGATTCAATTATTTAGCAGGAATTGTTTCGTTTGGACTAGGATGTGCTCGTCCTGGTAATGAAATTAAATTATGATAACATATTCTCTTAGGAGAATACAATTTTATCGATTCTTAAATTAAATTGTAGGATATCCCAGCGTTTACACGGAGGTTGCTTGGCATATCGACTTCATCACTGCCAATTCAAACTAATTGTTACGATACGACGTTAATTTTATTTATAATATCAAAATTATTTTACAACACATTGGAGAAAATTAATATATATTTAATGGCAACAAGGACGTATTTAGGGGGAGTGCTAAGGTGTTTGAGAGACCCCTAAATATTTTAAACAAGCACCAGATATTATCGTGATTTCACCAAACACAAATATTTGTTTCCACATTGTGCGAAACGTATTTTCATTTTCATATGACATCATAATATGGCATGCATATGATTTTCGAGTATTTTGAAAACTGTTTCTTCGAATCTATTCGACTATCTTCGAATCTATTCGATTATCTTCGAATCTATTCGATTATCTTCGAATCTATTCGATTATCTTCGAATCTATTCGATTATCTTCGAATCTATTCGATTATCTTCGAATCTATTCGATTATCTTCGAATCTATTCGATTATCTTCGAATCTATTCGATTATCTTCGAATCTATTCGATTATCTTCGAATCTATTCGATTATCTTCGAATCTATTCGATTATCTTCGAATCTATTCGATTATCTTCGAATCTATTCGATTATCTTCGAATCTATTCGATTATCTTCGAATCTATTCGATTATCTTCGAATCTATTCGATTATCTTCGAATCTATTCGATTATCTTTGAATCTATTCGACTATCTTCGAATCTATTCGATTATCTTTGAATCTATTCGACTATCTTCGAATCTATTCGATTATCTTTGAATCTATTCGACTATCTTTGAATCTATTCGACTATCTTCGAATCTATTCGATTATCTTTGAATCTATTCGACTATCTTCGAATCTATTCGATTATCTTTGAATCTATTCGACTATCTTTGAATCTATTCGACTATCTTCGAATCTATTCGATTATCTTTGAATCTATTCGACTATCTTCGAATCTATTCGATTATCTTCGAATCTATTCGATTATCTTCGAATCTATTCGATTATCTTCGAATCTATTCGATTATCTTCGAATCTATTCGATTATCTTCGAATCTATTCGATTATCTTCGAATCTATTCGATTATCTTCGAATCTATTCGATTATCTTTGAATCTATTCGACTATCTTCGAATCTATTCGATTATCTTCGAATCTATTCGATTATCTTTGAATCTATTCGACTATCTTCGAATCTATTCGATTATCTTTGAATCTATTCGACTATCTTTGAATCTATTCGACTATCTTCGAATCTATTCGATTATCTTTGAATCTATTCGACTATCTTCGAATCTATTCGATTATCTTCGAATCTATTCGATTATCTTCGAATCTATTCGATTATCTTCGAATCTATTCGATTATCTTCGAATCTATTCGATTATCTTCGAATCTATTCGATTATCTTCGAATCTATTCGATTATCTTCGAATCTATTCGATTATCTTCGAATCTATTCGATTATCTTCGAATCTATTCGATTATCTTCGAATCTATTCGATTATCTTCGAATCTATTCGATTATCTTCGAATCTATTCGATTATCTTCGAATCTATTCGATTATCTTCGAATATGTACGACCATCTTTGTATCTTTTGAACAAGATCCTATTTTTATTTACGCCCTTGACTGCCAGAATATATTTTAAAAACATTGTCACAACACTAAATAAATAAATTTTCAATTGTATATAAATTGGGATTTGCTTACTATTTATTTACTGATAAGTAATGTATTCCTTGGCATTTCACGAAAAATTACCCATGACTACCTGCATCTTGTTCCCAGTGTATCAGACCACTGAGACAGGAATGGTACTCAGAAATAATGGGATCAATTCGAAGAAAAAGTCTCATATAAAAGTTCACACTCTCTTATGATGGCACCAAAAAATTGCAATCAAAAGCACCAATTTCCTAATTGACCGCTATATTGTCAATAAGTAAGACAGGGGTTGCACAAACACCCATTACAACCACTCTCTTACTTTAACCCAAAAGAGAGAAAGAATCGGTCTTAGTAAGGCGAGATTTTCTAATAATTTTTTGACTCCCTTTCAATGTTAAATCTCTACCTCTGGCCCACTAAATTAGAAACCGTCAAAAGGTCAATAGGAATTAAAATAAAAAGTCTATGCATCTGAATTGTATTCTACTTATTGTACAATATTACCCCGGAATACAAACCAACTTTATTCATAACAGGGCCTGGGCCCTGTTATGAAATTTCAAATAATATCCTTTTCAAATAATATCCAAAAGTACTCAAGTACCCGTACTCAAGAGATTGTAAAGCTTCATTTTTTGAAATATCTAACATTAAAAGCAGGAGAATTTTTCACGCCCCGTTATCTGCATTTTACTATTAGATAAACTTGAAGTGGAACTGAACATGTGCATAGGTTCCCATTTTTTTAGTATTGACTACAATAATGACTCAAAAAGCTTAGACATCAAGAATCTACTGAATCATCACCGGTCTGCCAATGAATTGCAAATTTGTAGTTATTAGAAATTCATTTTTAGCGCATCGTGCTTGATTTGTTGCTAGTTTAATAAAAAATTGATAAAGATAAAAATTCTAATTTTACCGACACCAAAAACTCATTACCAGCGGCCTTAGAAGTAATTTACCAGGCTCGTAAGCTCTTTTGCATTTGTTAACTTTTGTAGAAAATGGCTCAAGTCTTTATTTTCAAAAACGAAAAGTCCTACTTTCATTGTAAATCTTCTTTAAATATTATGCTCCCTAGACAAAGAGCTTTTTTTAAGAATCTTATATTACAAATTTGGGTTTGGTTTGTATACACTTTAATTAGTGGCAATGCAGGTAGGTGAAAGCTGAGGAACCTAACAGAAATCCATAAACCCCACCTTTGAGAAGGTTTTATGATTCACCCCCCGAATGTTCTTCCAATGTACTTTCTTTTTGGTAACTATATTCCCTGTTTTCACATTTAAAGATAATTCCTATGCTGAACTTTGGAATCTAATAGATCAACTTTTTGGTCAGAAACGTTTACAAAAATAATCTTACATATGCAAATACTATCCTAATACATACATTTTTGGGCTTGGCAGTCTTCTATCCACGACTACCATCAAGAAAAGCTATATAGGTAGGAGTAGGAAAATAGCTAGCTTTTGTCTACTCAAAGAAAGAAGACACGAAACATTTATTTGCTAAAACAAATGTATGATTGCGTGCAAAGAATATCCATACCAAGAATTCTAGTTGTTAAATATAATATTGTGTTGTCTGACTTTGCTTCGTGCTTTGGCTTTCATAGTATCGTAGTTTGACTTTGGCCCTAATATTCTCATAAGAAACGGCTGTGTCAAACAAAGACGAATCACGAAAGTAACACAAGAGCTGAAGAACCTAGTTCAAACAAACATAATATATTTGGGGTCAGTGAGGGTACAATAAACTTAAGCTAAAAGAATGTTATGTATAAAATTAGAACAGAAGGGAGTGCCACCGATCCATGTAATTAGAGACATAAAATATATTATATTTGTAGATTTGTGTCTTCTACCATCTTCTGCTTTTTACTACAACACTACAAGATATACATATCTCCTGGATATAGTCTTTATAGTCTCCAGGTTGGAGACTATAAATCTCCATATATACAACATTTTCTCAGATACCGAGACCACTACACCGAAACGAAATTAAAGAACAGGTTAAAAGTTAATATTGTCCAATAAAGAAATTTTAGAAATCTAAACTAGTTTGTTGTGCAGCCTTACAGGATTTCTCTGTCCATTTGTGAGTGGACTTGTAGAAAAAAAGTATCGAATGTGCTGTAAATTCCGTGGGCCGTAACAACCGTAAATTGGATTTTCGGCATTTGACATTTTGCCGACGGCATGCCGTAAATGTCGCAAACTATTTTTGAGCAGTTTTGAGTGAGGCTCTTTTCACTGTCAAACGTAAAGTGGATTGAGGTATTTTGCATCCTTAAAGGGACGATATGTAAAATTCCTAGAATATGTAAAATGAAAAACCAAAATTTTGATTTTTATTAACAGACCTTATCTAATCTAAATCAATCAAACTTACATAAAAGTACATTTGACGGTCAAAAAGTCGCTTTATAATTTCTTCACTATAACTTCAACTATAAATTGCTTTTAAGTTGACAGTTGAATATCTCTTTTCCCTATTTCGCTATTTAACTGCCAGCCTTGAATACTTCGTTGGTACCTCACTGTCTAAGTATAAAACAAATAGTATAGTGCGACGTTATTTAAAACTGGACATTCTTTTTCTTATTTGTCGTAGCGTAGATATATTTTAACTAAGTCCGTGTTAAAATGTATTCCATATATCCAATTGTAACATTTTTAATTTCTGTTACTATAAACAACATAAACTGCTTTCGAAATTTGTCTTTCTATCGTAATTGTGATTTCAATATGATTATTCGTCCTTTCTATCAACCCGAGTGGCAGACAGATTTTATCCTGTCTAACCAAAATGGTCAACCATGGACCTTGGCAACATCAAACTACGATATAACTCTCTTCGGTCGTCATTGGAATAATCCACATGATCTATCTAGAAGTTTTTGTACTGTGAATATTCTAATGGACTCTTATTTAAATCTTGTTTTCCTTTTTGGAAAAGAGATAAATCGTCGCGATTCGAGATTCATAATCGTCATCGAAGATGAACAGAAAAGGGTTTATTTAGAGTGGCAATCAAAATTCATTGTAGATTTGGTGGCTCCTCTCTTTATTTTTGCAATGAAAAATGGAAACGAATATTCTATTTACACGACAATTCTCTACAATCCAAACGATGAGTCTTTAACTCTTCATCCAATTGAAACGGAAAATTCCGAAGAAGAATGGGAAAGAGTTTGGAATACTTTAAACGGAAATCTTCATGGCATTCAAATTGGTAGTATAAATACAGGTTTTCTTTTCAAGGGTCCTAAAGAAATTCTAAAGTTTAAAATGCTGCCGTATTCAATGATAAAAACATACCGTAATCTTCTAAATTCAGTGAAAGCTGTTGAATTGATGGCTGAAAGATTGAACTTCACTGCCATATATGCAAGGCGATTTCAAGAGCTAAAAAAAGAACATTATCGATGTGGATATATTGCGATGTTAGGACCTCACCGAAATATTTACGATGTACCATGGTACGTAACTGTTTTCATTGAATACTTTCAAGAATACATTCCATATTATTGCGAAGCCAGTCCTCGATTGGTGGACATCCCTTTGACAGTTCTGATTCAAAATACATTTGATGATTATTGCTGGTGGCTGATATTTTCGCTATTCCCGATTTCATTTTATGTTTTAGGCTTTAGAATTTCTACTTTCTACAAGAAATTCGAGTTTATTTTTGTTTCCACAATAGCCGTCCTTTTAAATCAGGATGTTTCCAATAAAAAGAAAAACATTTTGTATTTGGTAATTGTGTCCATGGGATTTGTAATTGCTAATCTATATGAAACGTGGATAACAAGCGAAATTATTGCTCCGCCAGACAGAAAGCAATTTAATGACTTTAAAGATCTCGTCGAAAATGGATTTAAGTTGTTTTTGCAGAATGACAGACGGCGGAATTTGAACGAACATGGAATCAAATCTTTCGAAAAATATAAAATTGGGTATAAAAAGAATTCAAGTGTCTTCAGATTTAATTGGCAATCCGATGCAACATCTGAACATCTTAAAATGGACTACTGGACATTCTCTTCCAAAATGTTGACCAACTTCTCATTAAAACTATTTCTTCTATATGAGAAAGAGAAAAGTCAATACAGTGTGCCTTTAATACCATCTAAAGTATCTTCGGACGGAATTTGCATGACTGTAAAGGAATCAGATCTCTTTCTCCCTATCTCTTATGAATTCGGTAAATGCTACCGTTGTAAATTCCAATCATATTTCCAAGTCATACAAGAGAGAGGCTTTCTTAAATACTTCAAAGAATATTACCATTTGGGTAGTGATTTAAGAGATATAATATCCCATTCTAAACTGAAGCACAAAGAATCTCAAACAACCCCTATTAGTCTGATAATGAAAATCCACGCTATTTTCTTCGTGTGTGGATACTTTCTGATTGGATCATTCATCACTCTTCTCTTGGAATGGTTATGGCACAGTAGATTGACGTTGATAATGCATGTTATCAGTTTTATAAGCAAGGTGAAAACTGTAGTCAAACGTGGTCGAAGTCGAAGAAGATATCGTTTGTTTCCTATCCGGCGGATAACGCGTGAACATCGACTTGCGTGAGACCATTTTTATCTTTAAGGATGGAGTTGATCTCCCTCCGCACTTTTTTTGTTTTGCGTAGCAAATTCCAGAAGAGCAGGGCCCTGCTCTTCTGGACTACCACATATTTACATTATTTTCCACTCTGTGAGCGAATGTAGCAAAATTATAATAAATTCCTATATTAAAGAGATAGCAAGTATAATGACACTTTTACTGCCTTTTTATTTTCACAATAAGTCATTTGCTTTTCCTGTTGGTAAGAGATTTTAGAATGTCTAAAAACAGGGGGACCTACTAACTACTAACTGACCTAAAATGAAATCTAACTGACCTAAAGTTAGCCTGATTATTAATTAATTACGCTTGAAATGATTTTATTTTAGGCATAGGCCACAGTCACAACTAGTGTTCGATTTTATCCGGCTAAAAAGCTTTTTGACCAACCAGCCGGCTAAAATGGTTAAAATGGCCAAAATGGTTAAAATGGCTAAAAATGTCCATATCCTTGAAACCTCCTTGATTTTGCGCACAGGAGATCAAACTTCAAGCCACAGCGCAGCGTCCAACAAATGAATAAAAATAGACTGGCGCCATTTTGCTCTGTGTACTCTACATTTTTAACTATCATTTTAATATTTCTATCCGATTTTACAGTTTTCGCAGATAATGTCATCAAAGCAAAAAACGAAACGAAGAACCCCGGCCCGACGACGCTCTGCTGCAACCGCGTCACGTTTTAGTGCCCCTGCTTCAGCAACACTTCCTGACCGTACTAATTCGCAATACCGTACTAAGACTGACAAGGTTTAGCGTAGTCTTATGTCTTCACAACGGTTAGTTGGAAGAATTGTGACCAGAAGATTGATTTGTAGATTGCAAGTATGTAGGCCCTTCTTAAACAAATTTAGTTTAAACTTTGGTGTAGATCAAGGATAGGCTAATCTAGGCAGAATAGGGTTTTACTTTGCCCCATTTTACGTATATTTTATTTTTGACCATTTTAACCAATTTAGCCATTTTATCCGCCGGCTAACAAGGGTATTTTTCCAGCCGGCTAGCCATTTTAACCTGACCATTATAGCCGGCTAACCGGCTGGTCATCGAACACTGGTCACAACTACATGCACTATACCGATACATATGCATCGGACAATACGATGGCTATATTATTACATATAGGCAAACACAGAAAAACTGTTGAGAAACACGAAGGTACTTGAAAGCATGACAGATAAATACTGTAGACAGACATAAAAATGTAGAGTATCATTATACTTTACATTACTTATGCAACAACTTATATTTATAATCCGAATAAATTCCAGCTTTAAGATTCCTCCCACGAATATTGTTTTCCAATTTATAAAAAAATTATTTGAGGTTATTTTCACAATTTTTTTCAATTCCATATCGAAAAAAGGGGAATGAAGTCTTTTTCACCGTTGAAGTAACCAATGACTTGTGTGGTACAAGGTTAAATATATCAAGGGTATTATGTATAACTAGTGAACCCAGCTAAGGGGGCAAATCTAGCACTCAAGAGAAATTCAGCAGGGCTCCCATCACAGTAATAAAAACAATTTCGAAAACATCCCATTAGGTTGTTAACTTTGAAAATACAAAGTACATTTAAATTAATACACCTTTATTTTCTACAGTGGTTGGAAAAATTAGCTGCAGCCCAAACTTCCTGATAAAAAGGAATTTCCTACACCAAAATAATAACTGTAGATAGTAGCATCAAATATAGGGAAAAATGATTTCCGAAAAAACTCCCACAAAGTTACCAAAACTTTTAAAATCGAAAAAATAAGATTCTCTCTAGGATTTTGGAAAAACGTTCAAATTCCATGAGTACAACTTACGAATAAATATTTTTAAAGAATAGTTAATTACCCAGTGCTGTTATTTAATTCTACAAAAAGATATCCCAACTGGCACAAAGGAATGAAGAGGGTAGTAAAAAGTAAACCCAGCTCTATTAAAAAATGTTGAATAAGTTTTCGATATTATAGCAGAACCAATTTGGGTTAGATGTTTTGAAATGCTATTTAATACGCACATTACGATCATTACGAAATGTTCCCTTTCGCTAATCATTTCCATTCGATCCCCACTCACCATTCAACCTTCTTATGTAAACTATTATTATTTAGATGTTATAACAATAATATGAAACGACCCATTTCGTTGGTTTTAAGGAATTGGGCTTGCGCATTTTACTTTTTTTGCTTTTAAGGAGCCTGCATATATTCCATGTGCAGTTGATACCCAAAAGTGTTGCAGTCAGCACTTGCGTTACACATGTGGGAGGGGGTTTTGCTTTACGTAATATATGCAGGTTCCCTAGGTTCTCCCTACCACACGTACATACATATATACATATATATAAATATATATAGACTGGTAAATTTATCAAGTCTGCGATTATATATAGAGATACAAATAATACAATGATACTTGTAAATGGATTTGTTTAAACAATACTTATAAGCAACCACACTTAGAAAGTGTATATTTATTGCAAGGTATAGCCATCGTAAAGTGACTTTGGGATAGCAGGGCAATCGGGAATATCTACAATACAAATATTTACAACGTCAAAGTTTCATACTGCAGTTAAAAGCCAATATTATAGCATGTTTTCAGTGTATAACGTAAATAGCCTGAGTGGGTCTGAGTTACTCGTACATATATACAACCACTTAATGAAACCATGAAATATAAATAAGTTGTATTTATATATAATGTATGTTATACGTAATGATGCTTGTAAAGGAATCGACGCAAAGACCAGTTTTTATTTCAAGGTTGACCAATGGCATATTACTGCTTATCATGCTTATACTGCATTATTTTATCTGCATGTGATTTATAATTATATAACTCTTTCCTCATACATAACGACTTTTTGTCACATGTAACTTGCGTGTAGATAGGTATACATACAATTCATCAAGAAGGTTTTTCCTTCAGGTATGATTTTTTCAACTCTTCTTAAATACAAAATCTCTGCAGCAACAATAGTTCTTCGGCAGTATCCTAGTAGATCTCGATCATCTCTAACATTTTCAAAGAGTAGCAATTCTAGATTTCTACATTGTAAATCAATAGTGAATAATAAAATGGGATTGTTAGAAGATACTCAAGAAGCTAAATTGGCTTCAGACTTCAAACGTATGGATGTTGGCCTTACACAGAAAAAAGTTATTGGAGAAGTTCTTGGAGCTCCAGAAACAGTTCCAAAACTATTTTCTCCTCTCCAAGTTCGAGGAATTACCTTTCAAAACAGAATCATGGTAAGTTATTTATTTATTTATTTCAAACTCGGTAATTATATAAAAATTTAAGCCTTGGTTGCATTTTATTTATTTTCATATAAATTCGTAATTAATTTGGTTACAAATGCCATACAATGCTTTTTGTTTGAATCAGGTATCTCCAATGTGTATGTATTCCTGCGAGAAACAAGACGGTGTTTACACAGACTTCCACTTGGGGCATTATGGGAACTTGGCACTTCGTGGTTCCAGTTTGGTTATGATTGAGGCTAGTGCAGTTGAGCCTAGAGGAAGGTAAATATTTGTTATTATTATTTAACTATTTATTTGACTTACTTAATTGATCACTACTTTTATTGCAGATTATCACCTGAGGATGCAGGAATTTGGGGGAAAGAACACGCAGACGCACTTAAGAGAATTGCCACTCTGGTGAAAGCTTCAGGATCGAAATTAGGAATCCAATTGGCTCATGGAGGTAGAAAGGCCGGAACTTATCCACCATTTCACAACTACGAGGAAAGTGGCGGTCATTTGGGCAGAGGAATTGTTCCCAAAAGCGAAGGCGGGTTCCCAGATGAACTCGTTGCCCCTAGCCCAATCGCCTGGAAGGGACTCCCGGAACCTAAAGAACTTTCCACGAGTGAAGTGAAAGGAATCGTCAAGAGTTTTGCAGATGCGGCGAAGCGATCCGTTGAGGCGGGGATTGATGTCATTGAGGTAAGCATAAAATTGACTTAAATATTTGATAAAAAAATAAACAATGTTTTAAAATAGATTCATTCTGCTCACGGATATTTGCTTCACGAGTTTCTGAGTGGAAATTCCAATAAACGAACTGATGAATACGGCGGAAGTTTTGAAAACCGGACCAGACTTTTGCTGGAAGTGATAAAGGCTGTGAGAGAAGTGATGCCAAAGGATATGCCATTATTCTGCCGGGTATCTGGAACAGATTATGCAACGGAGGACGAATCAGGAGGAGACAGTATTTTGGCGCGAGATCCAAACGGGTGGGATATTTACCAAGTCATCGAACTCTGCAAAAAAGCCGTTCCTCTCGGATTGGATGTCATTGACATTTCCTCAGGGGGAAATCTCCCCAATGGAAAAGGAATGATTCTCCCCACTTTTGGATTTCAAGTACCTCTTGCAGAGAAAGTCAAAGCAGCCAAAATCGACGGACTATTTGTAGCAACCGTCGGTGGGATGCACGACCCTCAGCTGTCGGAACAAGTTTTAAAAGATGGAAAGGCTGACATTGTTTTTGTAGCTAGACAATTTATTAAAGATCCGAGTTGGGTGCATACCGCTGCTGATAGCTTAGGCGTCAAAGTCAGATGGGCCAGTCAATACTCATGGATGTGGCCTTTAAAATAAAATTAAGTATTATCATACACTACATAATATTATTATTGGCTAATATGATATTATAGTTAAATTTATGAATAACGTATCCTTTCAATTGGGTTCCTTTTTTGAACATTACCACTAAATAAATAAAATAACTTGAAAACGTTTTGAAAATGTTTTCATTAATAGAAAAACTTTGATCTTCAAAGCATACTGCTCACTTACGACAAAATGGACATGTGTGTGTTGTTAACTGTCCCATCTATATTTAACGCTCTAAATTGTTTTAACCGGCACTATTGGATGATACATTATTAAGACTCAATCATTTCTTCAATTTACTATCTCAATCGCATTTTTTGCATCAACAATATTAATATTGGTATTTTCGTATTAGGTATATAAAATTGTATTTTATGTATTAACTCGGCTGAATTTTATCCAAATCTTAACGCAAAACGTTTCTGCTAATATTATTATGGTCATTTCAGCCTTATATAATATAGCCGTATCTTATATAAATATCATATAGTAGGATACAAGTCACAAGTGAGTTAGTTATAATATTCAGATTATACTTCAATTCTATATTTATACCACCTTAGTGTATTAACAATAGTTGTCGTCTAATATAATATCCCTAAAGGTTTCGAGCTCCAAATCAATGGTCTAGTATATTTCATCTCCTAATTTGAATTGGAATTAAAAGTGAGAACCAGAATGGTTTATACAGTAAGAGGAGAAATATGAGTCATAAAGTCATAATGCGCCACTTTCTCATAGCCTAATAGGTATTCTCAAATCTTAGGTTTTGATAATACCATGCAGTATACACTTGGATTAATGCTTGAGACCTAAAGATATGGCAAAACTTTTTATCATTAATAAATCGACTATTTCTGCACAAAACCGACTTCAATGAATGACAAAGCTAAAGAGACCTTCAAAGATTCCATTTATTAATTTTCACTGTCAAAAATCAAATTAGGTTGAAGTAAGGCAGTGATTGCACAAATACGTATCAATGTTATTGTTTTAATTAGGCTAGGTTACGTCCCTCGAAAGCGGGCCCTGGTATACCCTTGCGCGATTTTGAAAATGTGCATAATCACTGTCTTCCTTCAACCTTGAATTAATAATTACATTGGATTTCGAAATTATTTAGAGTCAAAATCAACTTTTTCGTAGATAACATCGTCAACCATGTGTGAGAATTTCAATCCGATTTTTCTATGAAATTCTTTGGAAGTTTTATTTGGGCATTCCACTCCACTGGCGATGACAAATCCATCCGTTCCGAGTTGTTTCATTAAAAACTGAGTACAAATTTTCCCATAGCCTTTATTTCTGTGCTCTTTGGCAGTAAACAACATTCCAACATATCCATTTTTGTTCAGGATGATTCCACAAACAGGAATTCCATCAACGTATACCCCAGAAGTTTTTCCCTTTTCGATCACATCTTGTACAAATTCGGCTGTTCCCGCTCGTGACCAAAGCCAGCCGTTTACTATCAGGTCCACACCTTCCTTCGAGTTTAATGGTCCGACTTCTACATCAGACGGCAATCTATATTAAATACGTTATAATAAATATATTTCATTCATCATTGTCCAAAATAAGAAAAAAATTTGTCCTAATTACAACTTTACACAAGTTTAGTTTTCAACTTTATAATTTTGCTAGTCTTTCCTCAAATATACGATTTTATATTTAAAAAATTGAACCATGAATGATAAGTATGAATTTTTAACGAAGGCGAAGAAGTTTCCTTCCAACTAAAAATTACTAATTATCGGATTCAATTTGTCATTTTATATAGTCCAATACATTATATTACATAAATTGTGATATTTGTCAACTCACTTAAAATCCAAGTTAGCAGCGTCCTCTGCACTCATGTAATGTAAATAAATTGGATTCATTGTAGTTGTGTTTTCTTTGTTAAAAACGCTAATCTCAAAAATCATTGGAGAAATTACTCGATCTAACAAAGGAAACCAGTACTGAGATTTCCAATCTATTACATTTGTAGCTATAAAATCTTGTTTTACGCTTTCGGTAACTTCAAAATCCAAAGGAACTGAGATGTTGATGTCTTGATTGTAATCCTTGTGAACAGGTAAGTATTTATTACAATTATTTCAATATAATTTTGAAAAAGTGAATAAAAATTATAGAAAACTCACTTGACGTATAACAATTAGAACAAAAATAGCATCCTCTGATAAATCACCATGGAGTGAATAAGATTTTATACTTGGAAAGCATGATACTGATAGAGCCATGTTGTATACCTTTTACATTATCAACAAAATACATATTATAAGAAATCAACTTCAATCATCGGAATGACTCAAAACTTTAAATTAAACTTCAAATTGTTAAATTTTGTAACTTACATGAGCTGATCTCGGTAATCTTCTTTTCAGTATATTAATAACGACAGGAAATTTTTCAGAATCAATTAAAACTAAAGGCTCCTTGTCTACAACCTTTACTTTGTCGTCCATTTCCGTGCTTGTATTTCTATTGCTCGTATTTTTCTCTGAAACTGATGTAAAAAACTGAATAACTGCAGATTAGTATATTTGAAAAGATTGATTGAAAACACTCGATTTTCTACTCAAAATCGGTACCGTCTGCCGTCTGCAATCATTATGTATAATATACTAATCCCAATGTATAGGAGAATCTTTTTCTATTACATACATTGCAGTATATCAGTCTATCTATAGGCGTTTAAAGGTGTAATTCTTCCTACTTAATAAATATATAGTTAAAATATTATATAAATCACAGACAGACATAGTGAAACAGAGCATGACACTAAATAATACAAACCGAGCATAAATGCATTGCCTACTCGTTTAAGGCTACCTCGGAAGGTACGAGAAATATTGTTATAGATTTTTGGTATTTAAAATGGACTAAAAGTGGTAAGTTACAATCCTAATTATGTATTTAGATTTCAAATAAACTGCAATCTCTGGTTCTGGTATTGCACAATAAAAATATTATATAATTATCAATATATTATATCAAGTAATATGGCATAAAACATACTACAAGGGTATTGAGTTATTGAATCGTACGTTTGTGGTAGGTCAAAATGGATTGAGTAGGTAATATGAAAAATTAAACTAATTATAAATTTTCCAATTCGTCAGATATTCAATGCCGTAATAATATGACAGGAGTTATTGAAATTTATATGATTACAATTACAATACCTGCAGGGTAGAAAAGCAAGAAAATAGCTTAATTTAGGCTTGTCTTAATTAACTGTTTACCAGGTTAGACAAATTGGCAATCTCGGAGGTTTCATCATTATACATTGGTATCCAGGCTTGGAAAAGTCGAACTAGATAGCCTTAAACTTACTCTTATATTTAATGCAAACGAAATTCGGCATAGTTATGCTGTGCTCTCTCTCATAATGTATGATGTAGGTATACTGTGAATATCAATGGATTTTATCAGTCGAGTTTAATTTATTTATGGGCAGTGAAGTTTAAAGGCAATCGTTTGTCCTTGAATTATTTTAGATAAGATATAATGCCTTTCAAGTTTTATACATTAAATAACAAACTGTGTTATTACATCGCTGCATAATTATTTGTAGTATCTCTGTATGTAAAGTTAAATTGTAAGCCTTACATATCGTCCCTTAAGGAACCAAATAGCCTATCTCCATTTTTCGTTTTGTGGACGAAATAGCCTAAACGCCATGTAGCCTAAATGCTGCGCCATGTATGTAGAGAGTGTCTAGGCTATGGAGATAGGCTATTTCGTCCACAAAACGAAAAATGGAGATAGGCTATTTCGTCCACAAAACGAAAAGTGGAGATAGGCTATTTGGTTCCTTAAGGGACGATATACTACAGGATAAAGTTTGTCGAATATTAGTATGGAGACGATTTTTAAATACATTGGGACGAATTTAATATCTTATATGCGCTTTTAATTTGTCTGCAGAATTAAAGTAATAAAATTGGCATGCCAGTTCAATCACGAAGGAAATTTGTTAGCTTAAATAAACCAATAAAATATTGGTAGATAGTAGTTCCTAAATAGTAGATATTAGATGGTAGCTAGAAGAAGTTCCTCTTCACAAATTGGGGCCTACACCTAACAGACTTTCGGGAACTCTAATTTCCCAACCCATATAGATGAAAATTCGGGAAATATGAAAAATAAAGAGCCCAAAAATTTGAGTTGCTATTTTTGATTTATTTCCCATTCAGTGTACAAAATACCTTTAACTAATTACTAACAAATATATTATATACTAGGATGCCAGCATTTTGGGGCTTAAGTTTGAAAAGTAGGCATCCACAAAAAATTGGCAGCATTAGAATTATTAGTAACTATTAAATAAATTCAGTGTCAACATTTTTTGGTTAATTTCAAAATAAGCTAATAGTAACCCAGAGTGTAGTTCATTGTTTTTTTTGTAATATGCCATGCATAAACGCTTGCGCATTTGGGATCACCCTACCGCACGTACAGATGTATATATACCTATATGAATAGACAGGTAAATTTATTGCTTTATCAAGTCTGCGATTATAATATAGAGATCATGGTTGTGGGTCGGGTTTTTTATGGGTTGGGGTTTTTTGGGTTTTTTGGCAAAAAACCCACCCCACTTTATTTAAAAAACCCCGGGTTTATTGGGTTTTTTGGGTTTTATACAAAACATACAAAAATTTGCACTACAGCTCCATCTAGATACGCAATGCATACTAATTTCTATTCAAAAATGTAAACAAATGCATAAACAGGAGGAAACAAATTATAGCTTCTACACTTCTACGGGTAATTAATGTATCGTAATGTGAGGGCTATAATAATAATATTAGTTTTATGTATACTTTAGTCATTGCATTGTGAAGACTATGTTGTACGAGTGTATGATATTGTTGTACACATAATTTCAATTTATCACTTACATATTCATTATGCTTTGCAATTAAAGCTTCAAATTAACCAAGTAATAATTTCATAAAGTCAATATAATCAGTAAAATATTATAATGCTTAATATTTCACTAGTTGTTTTCATACAGTAATAATAATATAGGCGTTCACAAAAATACTGCATTTGCTACGTTACAACGTAATAAAATTAAACTTTTATGCTTTAATTTTTCTTTTCATAGACGTAAGTAATAGTAGTTGACACGGTTGTTGTTGTTGTCAGCTGTAGTTTTCATATAATATGGTATAGTATAGGCTTGTATTTATACCTATAGTTATATAAAAAACCCTTAAACCCAAAAAACCCTAAAAACCCTAAAAAACCCAAAAAACCCGGGGTCAAGGGTTTTTTCCTAAAAAACCCGGGTTTTTCGATACCTTGATAGAGATAGAAATGTTAAATAGAAGTATTATTTATTTACCAAATAATTTTTCTGATTCTTCTGTAAAATATGTCTAATATGAAACAGTGGGTGTAGTAGATAGTAGTAACAGTTATTATGTCCATTGTAATTGTAACTGGCATTGGCGAACAGTTATTTTCCTAAAATTTTATTTCTCAAGTTTCTTTCTAAGTTTATTTCTCAAAAATTTCACCTTTGGGACCCCTCTGTCCCTGAAGAGGGCGGAAATTAATTTTTTTCTTGTTTTCTAATAACGTTTTCTTGCAATGTCATAAGCTATCCGAAGGAATTTTACTCAGCTATATTATGTTTTTTTTCATTTACACATCTTTAATAATTTCTGTCATTTGGCGAATATATGATATCAAACGAACAGAATGATAAATTACATTTTCAAGACAAAACAAAAGCAAAGTAAATACATTTAGTAATAGAAACAAAATATATAAACTCTTAAAATTTTCTAGTTGAGAATCAGTATCTTTTTTCTGAGTGGAATTATATCGTTCTAAAGAATTCTTTCCCCTAAAACTTGCTCCTTTGTAAATATTATCCCAACTTTGAAGTAGCTCAATGATTCCGGTACTCATGAATTGCAGCATTTTTTGATACAATTGTTGTTTGATGATATAATTAGGGATTTCGAATACTATTCCATGTGGAAAAAATTTATCGTTGACAGTCATAAAAATTTGTCTGCCAAAAACATATTTACTATATAAATCAAGTTGGCTTTTGTAGTCTATGTATGCTCTTTTCAACGAACAATTTTTCATAAACGATTTTGACTTTTCAAGAAAGTAGTGAATATTATTATTAACGTGTTTATCTTTATCTTTAGGTAGACCCACTATAACTCCCTGTCTTAAAATTTTCGTTTTTAATTTCGACAAGGGTTTCAATTGATACCAATTCCATTCTGCATAATCATCTTCTGTAATATTATGTGCTCTGAAAAGTTTTTCAATTTCTTGGTACCAATTATGGACACTTATACTTGGTTTTCCTTCCCAGCATGAATTTGTAAGTCTATCAATGCAATAACGTGATTTCACCATATCTTCCCACCTCGCAAATGAGAATACCGTCTTCATTTCTTTCGGCCCAATCAAAGTGAAGTTGTTTAGGTCGTCAAAAATTTTATAAGTATTGTGCATGGGAGGTGGAATTGTTACTTGACTAACAACTATTCCTTTGTATCCATTGCTAAAAACAATTGCAACGGCAGACCAAATTCCCAAAGTCAAAACTAATTTTCCTTTATCATTTATTTTGCCAATATTGACTGATTGTTCAATTAAGTAGGCAAAAAAGCAAAATAAAATTGAAAAATATGTTTTTAATTTCCAATTTCTGTCTGACATCCATTTTTGTAAAGTGACCAACACAGTAAATAGAATCATTGATAAGAAAATAAGCAACCAAGATATTTCATCATAGGGAATGATGAATATTTTCCAAAATGGGTCTTTGTATACTCCAAAACAAGTCACAAATGTTATACTATCCATCTTGTACACTACCTGAGGAGGAGGAATACTGTAGTATGATCCTTTATAGTTTCCTGATACATTCTTTATTAGGTTCAGCTTGTTTTCTGGCGTAATTAAATTATAACTTTCGAATAAGAAGTTATAAAATACAAGTTCATAATTTAAGTTTTGTGAGTCTAATGATTTGAAAGGATTAATCCAATTAGCACTTATCGACGAATGATTTAATAGAACCAAATGGGATTGTTGATTATTAATTTCAAAAACAAATTTGGAGTTGTAAAATTTGTCCACATAATTCCGAAATTTTGACACAGCTAATAATTGTTCTGTGGAATTGACTCGAAGCAGGAAAACGTTCGTTCGTTAGATATCCAAAATTTTGCGTCTTATAAATTTTCTGGACATATGGACAGGCATTACACACTGTCTGTTCTGTTTTCAATTCCCAATTTAAAGCTTCATTTCCATTGGTTTTAGTGCTGTTCATATTATCAGTTTTTAAAATTAAAGAAAATCCGTAAGGAAGGACAAATTTCCGGTACGGATTAAAATTTGGAGTAATCAAAATATGATACCCAATTTCATAACAATATCCAGGTTTTTTATTACCTCGTCCATTATCGCAAGGGTTATATAAATGGGGGCTTTTCGACCCAAAAATGAAAGTTATTCTTAAATATGGAAATATCCACTTTCTGTTAATTGGCAAGTTTCTCAATTTGTCAATGTGCACAATTGTAGCAGGGACGGCTAAACTCTCGTCTATTATGGGAGCGTATTCATCGTACAAGAATTCAACTGCACAATCTGCAAACACAGTGACTAGATTTTTTAAATCTTTTATTTTAATTCCAGGGTGTAACTCTCCTGAACACAATGAAAGCGAATATAATAGTAGTAGGTGAAATTTCATTATACAAATAAGTTCTGTCGAACGATCTTTAAAAAATTTGAATTATCGTTAAATACGGGAAAGAAATAAATGAAAATTACTATTAATTCTGAATGCTATACTCAAGAAATAGATGCATTCAGTAAAATGCAAAAACCATAAGAGGCTATTGTGTGCAAATGGTCTCCTTTTATATATTTTCCTATCTGTAGCGCAGATTATACCACCCACTAAACTAATTGCTTATGGCTATTGTGTAGGTGTATGCTGCATTGAATTGCAATTATCCATATCTATATAATTAGCAATTAATGACTAAACTACTCCCATTACGCAATGACTAATAAAACTTTATGGCTTGCACAACAAAATATTTGGTTTATAAAACTTTTCAATGGATTATTTTACTCGTAGCGCAGGGTTGTGCGTCGGGTTTTAAGGGATTGGGGTATATGAATTTTAACATAAAACCCAACCCGCTTGATTTACAAAAACCGTGCGTGGGTTAAATGGGTTTTATTCCATTATTACCAATTACCAGCATAAACAAAGAATAATTAATAGAAAAAGAACTTTTACACTAATCCGAATAATATTGAAAAGACAAGTAATTAATTTTGTTAATAAAGCCATTATTTCTATAGCTGCAGACAAACTTATCGCCATATATTTTTACACAAAGATGAAACGACATGTCGTACTTTAAGAAACAAAAAAGCTAATATCCATTTTTTGTTTGGTGCACGGAAAAGCCTATATTCATACTTTTGTTAGTGGAGTTAGGCTATTTCCTGCACCAAACGAAAAATGGATATTGGCTTTTTCGTTCCTTAAAGGACGATATTATGCAGTAAAAAAGTTGAATGAATTTTTAAAGATGTTTTGTTGTTGAGAAATTACTGAGGCACATATTCACATCCCATTAATGCATGACAATGTATTACTGATTTTGGTAAATATAATTCAAGATATCTAATTGCTTGCTTCAAGATATCTAATCTATCTCCATCATTTGGAAACGGACGCCTTATTTAATTATTGATTGCAGCTCAGTCTGGACTTTTTGTTTTGGTTTTTCCCCTGCTCGAAAACTTTCACACGCCAAGGCTATTATAATAGCTTGTAATTAGTATAATAGTTATCACAAATGTTTGCATGCCAGTCATTACATATAATTGTAGATTGTACTGCAATATATAGCAATGCACAAGTAACGGTCGCGAAAAGTAACATAAACAGTAATTCCTCAAAATAGATTTTTAGATATTAGATGGTGATGATTGACATAACTGAGTGGAATATAATCGTCATGATCAAGAGATACAACTTTGGACTAAAAATATGGAGCGCTTTATTTTAATATAGATGCTTTTATTTTATTTTTTGTTATGCAATTTCAGCTTGGGTCCAATAAGAGTATGTATGTATATCATTAACATATCAGTGGAAATATAGACTTCCCTCTTTGTCCACGTGGATTAGATTTTTACGGTCAGAAATAATTTTTGTGGAGTAACAGATGGAAAGGTCGGTTCGGTATATAATGAAGAAACAGTATAATCCAAAATAATCCAAAAAGACATATTATTGTTAGGGATTTAGACTTTTTATTTACTTATTATAGAACATTATAAATTATTTAGTATACAAAATTAGTTTTCAAAAATGTCAATATAAAATTTTCGTTTCTAAGAATTGTTGCAGTCCACATTAGCTGGCCAGTCGCAAACTTCTTTCACACTGTTGAACAGAAGAATGTCAGGACATGTCAAATGCCAAGCCAAGTTTTCAATACAGTGGTAATAAGCGGCACAGTTTTCGGGGTCACTGAAGTAACCGTCTGAAGGGCACTGTTGGAATAGAAATACATATTTAAAATACACCAAATATTGACTTGGAGACTTACATGGAATTGTTTATGGACATATTGAAAATAAATCAATATCAATGAAAATTACTTTGAAATTAGAGGATGGAGTTGATTGTTCCTGTTCGTTTCCGAGACACACGGCAAGGATAACGCAGAAAACAAGGCAAATTAAAAACTTGTTCATTGTGGATACTGGGTAATAAAATTTATTTGGTATATTTTTTATTTAGTACGATGTATGTTTTTAATAATTCAGCGTGTTTAGCTTTTACGGTGTCTAGTTTTTTCATTAATATTATTCTTTTACGATGGTGTGGTTTTGAACTAATTTCAAGCAGGAGTTTCAAGAGGGATTGATACTGATGGAAGTAATTCCAATTCATTATATAGCAAGAAATCTATGGACGGACGTACGTATTTGCATCAAGTATTGACTGAGATGTGATTAAAATTTAACTGATAATGTCGAATGACGGAAAAAATTGTAAGAACTTACTAATATTATATTAATCAGGAAATATTTGTATAACGTAGGTTTTTCATTCATGGCTGATAAATGGGGAAAGGTGTTTGTCTTCCACACAAATACGCAAAACATCAATTCTGTATTGGGTTAAGTATTTGCTATACGATGGTAATCAATGCAGTACGTATGTAATTCTCTGAAAACGTCATTTTGTTGTTAAATATTGCGTCGATAATGTGAAGTGTCTACTTGACAGCGGTCTGTGAAAATACATTGCAGTCTAAGTTCCATTAAAAATAACATTCAGTAAGACTACACGTGGCATAATTATTATACAAGCAGAAAACTGTAATTTAATGAGGAGTAGATAACTAATTATTTCGCGTGCTTCAAATTTAGTAAACAGGCTAGGCTACACGCTTTCCCTATATAGAGGCAGGAAGAGGCATTGCAACTGAGATGTATTACATAATGTGGCAATAAATGTATTTTTACTTTCCAATTTTGCTTGTTATTTACTGAAAGTTCAAAGGAACTAGCAATGTCAATTGCTAGATAAATGCTTTGAATTTCGTAATTTTCAGAGCCGGCATTTCTTACTCAAACGACAAACATGCAATTTCAAATTTTCGATTTTTTGAACATCAGTTTTGAACACATTGAAACTTAGTTATATATCCATATTATCCTTGTAAAACTGTTCGGCTAGCAATTCAACATTTTGTTTAACAACATGTTATTTTTAATGGTGCTTATATACATGAATTGAAATGTATTTTACCCCGGCCGCTGTCAAGTGAATACTTGAAAATAATATCGACGCAATATTTGACAACCAATTGACGCTTTCAAAGAATTGCTACGTACTCCCTTAATTACCATCGTATAGCTAATACTTGACCATTATCACTATGATGCATAGTATAATTGATAAAGTACATGTTTAAAAGGAATAATAATCTCCATCATCTCCGTCAATACTGGATGTAAATACGTACATACCTCCATAAATTTCATGCTATATAATGAATTGGGATTACTTCTTTCAGTATCAATTCTTCTTGTACCTCTTGTTTGAAATTAGTTCAAAACAGCAACATCGTGAAACGATATTATTCAAAAACCTTAAAATCACTGAATTCTTAAAAATATACCAAATTCAATTTTATTACCCAACATTCAAAATGAACAAGTTTTTATTTTGCCTTGTTTTCTGCGTTATTCTTGCTGTGTCTCTAGGAAACGAGCAAGAACAATCAACTCCGTCCTCAAACTTCAAGGTAATTTTCATTTCTATTGA
The DNA here is from genome assembly GCA_020055645.1 of Tomocerus qinae. Lineage (NCBI taxonomy): Eukaryota > Metazoa > Arthropoda > Collembola > Entomobryomorpha > Tomoceridae > Tomocerus > Tomocerus qinae. The sequence goes on along the minus strand of CM034546.1, from coordinate 53,016,750 downwards.
TACTTTTTTAATTATGGGTATAAGGAACTCTTCTTGTAAGTCTCCAAGTCAATATTTTGCATTTGAAATGTATTTCCATTTCAACAGTGCCCATCAGACGGCTACTTCAGAGACCCCGAAAACTGTGCTGCTTATTACCACTGTATTGAAAACCTGGCCTGGCATTTGACATGTCCTGACATTCTTCTATTCAACAGTGTAAAAGAAGTTTGCGACTGGCCAGCTAATGTGGACTGCAACGATTCTTAAAACTGAAAATTTTATATTGAGATTTTTGAAAATGAATTTTGTACTAAATAATTTATAATGTTCTTTAATAAGTAAATAAAAAGTCTAAATCCGTAAAATTTCCTTCTTGTTTGTACTATTTGATAACCGGTCATGGACTAAATAATGTATTCAAGCATAACTTTCACATTGGAAGACTTAAATGCATCCAAACTATTTCTCAAGTAATAAATATGAAACGCTTTAAACACACTCAAATTTAACTCGGCTTATCCGTCTGCTACTCAACAAGAAACTATTTCTGGCCGTAAGAAAGCTGTCTAAGTTGACAAATGAAGCGAGCAGCCTCTGTCTTCATTTATATCTTAATGGTTTCCACTTTCTCGAAATGGAAATATTATTATATGTAATGTTTATAAAAATGGATGACCCGAGAGATTTCAAGACCTGGCTGCATAAGACTGTTGGAAGAGGATCCGACATTGTATTGCCCACCCAACACTTATGTACCATTGGAGACAATGTCCGGCCTCGGATGGATTCTCAAACAGTCTCTCTACCAAAACGAGTTGGAGAGCAAGTGGCCCACCCCCGAAAAGATGTGGAACTGGGACATGTGTATGAGACTGCCAGACAATCGCAAGGGAAGAGAGTGTATCATTCCTGATGTGTCGAGGACATATCATTTCGGGGCATCCGGCCTTAATATCAATTCCTATTTCCAATATGTCTACTTCAAAAAGAGATCGTTCGACACTTCTGAAATGAAGAGAAGTTTGTTCGATTCCAACCCAGGTGCTACATTTTTCCCTCATTTATGCATCATAAAGCTCGGCTCATGCACAGTGAGAGATATGTTAAATCCCTTTCACTATGCTAGATGATCTTTCTGGGGACATATTTGCTTATCCGATAATTCTTATTCATCGTATTGCCATATTTTGAAAATATTATCCAACTTCTTGAAATATTATATATTTATTATCCAATTTTAACGGTAGTTGTTGCATTTGCTCGCTTTGTCAATACAGCCAGCATTGTGACGGTCAGAAATAGATTTTAGTTGAGTAGTAGATGGAAATGTCAATTTAAGTTTCGAGTATGTCTAAAGGTGTTTTATGTAGCTTTGAAAACTGGAAAACTAGTTTGCATGAAATTATGTGCTTTCTAAAGCAAGTGGCAGTTATGCTTAAAAATATTATTTTAGTCCATTAATACATTTCCTCAAACAGCACAGACCAGAAGGATATATTACGAATTCAGACTTTTTATTTGCTTATTATAAAACATTATAAATTATTTAGTATACAAAATTCATTTTCAAAAGTGTCAATATAATAGTTTCAGTCCTAAGAATTGTTGCAGCCCACATTAGCTGGCCAGTCGCAAACTTCTTTCACACTGTTGAATAGAAGAACGTCAGGACATGTTAAATGCCAAGCCAGGTTTTCAATACAGTGGTAATAAGCGGCACAGTTTTCGGGGTCTCTGAAGTAGCCGTCTGAAGGGCACTGTTGAAATGGAAATACATATTTAAAATACAATTATTTACTTGAAGACTTACATGAAAAGTTCCTTTTAGCCATATTTGAAAAAGAACCGATAGGAATGAAAATTACCTTGAAATTGGAGGACGGAGTTGATTGTTCTTGTTCGTTTCCGAGACACACAGCTAGGATAACGCAGAAAACAAGGCAAATTAAAAACTTGTTCATTTTAAATGCCGGGTAATAAAATTGAACTTGGTAGATAATATTTAAATATTAAGTGGAATTCAGTTTTATGATTAATTTATTGCTTCCCGAGGTTGCTGTTGTGAACTAATTTCAAGCAACAGTAACAAGAAGGATTGATACTGCATGAAGCAATTCCAATTCATTATATAGCAAAAAATCTATGGAGGGATATACGTATTTACATCCAGTATTGACGGAGATGCGATTAAAACTTATCTGATAATGACGAATGACGGCAAAAATTGTAAGAACTAGTGAATATTATAGCAATTAGGAAATGTGTGTATAACGTACGATTTTCCTACATAGCTGATAAATGGGGAAAGGTGTTTGTTATTCCAAGCACATATGTACTATGTTAATTAATATATATTGGGTAAAGTGTTTTCTATACCATGGTAATCAATGATGTACGTATGTAACTGTTTGAAAACGTCATTTTGATGTTAAATATAGCGTCGACAATGTGAAGTGTCTACTTGACAGCTGCCTGTGAGAAATACAGTACCGAGTAAGTACCATTAAAAATGACATCCAGTATATAAGGTTTCATATACATGAGGCATATACAAGACGAAAAGTGTTTAATGATCAGTAGATAACTAATTATTAGTATCCGCCAACTTTAGTAAACAGGCTACTCAGCCTTCCGTAGAGGGAGTAAGTAAGAGGCAATGCAACTGAGATATATTAAATATAGTGGCAATAAATGTCCAATTTTACTTAATTTGTACTGACAGTACGAAGGAACTAGCAATGCCACTTTCTAGATAAATGTTTTCAATTTAATAATTATCAGAGACAGCATTTCTTACTCATGACAAGTAAAAAATTTGACAATTTCGATTGCTTGAAAATAAGTTGAAAATATATGCATATAAAACTTGGTATACATCCAATTATACTTGAAAAACATTCTGCTAGCAATTCTAAATTTTGTTCAACAATAATATTGTTGAACAAAATGTTTGCTATCCTATTAAATTTGCTATCCTATTAAATCCTAAATCCGATTATTATTATTCATCTTACTAGTGAACCCAGCTAAGGGGCAAATCTAGCACTAAAGATAAATTCAGCAGGCCACGCTTCACAGTAATAAAAACAATTTCGAAAACATCCCATTAGGTTATTATGTTAACTCTCTAAACCAAAGTATATTTAAATTAAAATACTTTAATGTCTATAGTGGTGGATAAATTAGCTGCAGCCCCACCTTCATGATAAAAACGAATTTCCTAAACCAAAATAATAACTGTACATCGTAGAATCAAATGCAGGGAAAAATGAAAGACTCCATTTTTGAAAAACAATCCCACAAAGTCACCATAAAGCTCCCTTTTAAATCAGAAAAATAAGATTCCGCCTTTGATTTTGGAAAAACGTACAAAGTCTATGAGTACAACTTACAAATAAATATAACGTACAAAGAAAAGTTAGTTTACCAGTATTGTTATTTAATTCTACAAACAGGTGTGTCAACTGCCAAAAGAATCAAGAGGGTAATAAAAACGTAAACCCAGCTCTAGTAAAAAATATTAAGTTTTTCGATATAGCATAACCAATTTGTATTAAAAGTTTTAAAATGCTATTTAATAAGCCACATTAGATTCCGATTATTACGAAATACCTAGCACACAGATTAAATTGAAAATGCCACGTATAACCTTAATTACAAATTATGTGTATGTATTAACCACACCGCACCAACCAGGCCCAAGACATTAGCAAAACACTTCATTTTCACGCAGTCGAGAGTCGAGGTTGCTGATTATGAAACATTTGCTTTTTGGTATTATGCTAGCTCGCTCAAGGACGTAACCAGTAGAGGGGGTGGAGGCGCTGCAGCAACCCCCAAAAGAAAAATTTTTCCCAAAAAGACCTATACCGTAAACATTTTTGGTAAGAGTAGTTTTTTATTATAACATAATTTGCGGAAACCACCCTCAAGAGGGGGCGGGGTGGATCTCCCCAACCAAAAAAATGACCACCCCTAAATCGACTCCAAATGGTCTGAAACAAAAAAATATGGAATAAAATTTTTTGGCCATTTCAGTCACTTTTTAAAAAAAAGCTATGAACCCCGTTAGCGCTACTCTTACCACATTTTTGCCAGTTCGCACGAATATATTACGTTTTTTAATAACCATTTGTGGCGCCCCCATTTGACCAAATTTCTGGTTACGTGCCTGAGTTCGACCTACCACAGATAGTGACATACATAGGTAGGTAAATTTATTGCTTTATCTAAGACGGTGTTTATAATATAAGTGATAGGCACCCAGTACCATTGCTGAATTTCAAAATGATTATGGATATTATCATTGTCTAATTTCGAAATAAGCTAATGTTAACCCATATTGAACTTCCTTGTTTTATGAAACATGTATTGTATACGCGCATGTGTATTGCAGCAAAATGCCGCATTGTCCATGGCATAGATAGATACATAGATAGTTACCTGCAACATAGGAAGAAATAATTTTATTATAAAGAGATTGCCATATTTTAAAAATATTATCCAACTTCTTGAAATATAACGTATTTATTAACCAATTTTAACGGTATTTGTAGCATGCTATTTTAATATTTCCTACTTGTTTATTAATATTGATAAAAATGTTTCTGGATAGTATACTTACGTTGTTCGACTGCAATATTTTGTAGAGCGTTGATTTGCAAAATCCATTTGTCGAACCATTAACTTTTTATACACCTTAACTCAAGTTTTAATTTATTTATTGCGATTCTAAAAGCTGCTAAAATTCACTATAATATAATAAAGCTGAGTAACAAGTTCGCCTGCAAGTATTTCTCTATATATTTCAGCGAGATGCAGCTTTTTGTTTCCAAAACTAATGTTCTGTTTCCAATGTGATTATGTGTCATCAACATATAAGTGATAATAGAGATTGCTCCCTTTGCCAACAAAGCCAGCGTTGTTATGATCAGAAATAGAATTTAGTTGAGTAGTAAATGGAAATGTGTTAATTTGAATTTAAGTGTGTCTAAACGTGTTTCATGTAGCTTTGAAGACTGCGGGAAATTAGTTTGGATGAAATTACATGCTTTTTAAAGTGGCAGTTATGCTTGAAAATATTATTTTAGTCCATTAAATTTCCTCAAACAGCACAGACTAAAAGGATATGTTAAGGATTTAGTCATTTTATTTGGTTATTAAAGAACATTATAAATTACTAGTGAACCCATCAAAGGGACGAACCTAGCACTCAAGAGAAATTCAATAGGCAACCCATCCCAGTAATAAAAACAATCCCAAAAAAATCATTGCTATTTGCCTTAGTTGCCTACTATGGTTATGGCATAACACACTGTCCTGAATTTTAAAACAGCGCTACAAATTTTCAAAATGCTGAAATCCATTGAGTCTGTCGAAGGGTATGTAAAAATGTTATTTCAAACCATTTTGAGTCAGTCAAATGTTTGGGAGCTCGTAACCCCCGTCTGGGGCTATCTCTGCCCCCTCTGATAGTAATTGATTCATACTGAAAGTAAAGGTCCCCCATATTTACTAAAATATACTTGCCAAGTATTATTTAAAAAGTCCCATTACTTTCTGAGATATTTAATATTAAATTCAATTTTTTGTACACATTTTCAAGAGAAACTGCTTCTGAGCAGCATTAGTCCTGTTGCTTAAATTCAATTTCGCAATTTTTCACTTTCACAAGTTTCGCAAAACAATCCAGGTCGACAATTTTTAAGTTAAGAAAGATACTTACCTACAGATGAACAAACAATCAATACCCGAAAAGCAATGCAAAACATGCAAATCTACTACAAACACAAAGCACAATCAAAATCAAAGATGTTGTTAGTTTTGAAATAATCCCACACCAGATCTTAACACAGGAGTTGCATTTTGATATCTGATGTTAGAAAAGCATAGCATACGGACTTGCGCATTGCTCATTTTAGGGACATTACCCAAATGCAAACTTCTTCCTTAAGTTTTCATTAGATAGATACAATATTCAAATTTACATGCCCCTATGTATTGTTCGGTGGTTTAGAGAAAGTGAGCATGCGCATTTTGCTTTTCGGAACACCCTACCAACCGTACATACATAGATAGAAATATAGACACGTAAATTTTTTCGACTCTGCGATTATAATATAGAGATTTAGTATACAAAACTAATTTTCAAAAGTGTCAATATAAATTTTCAGTTCTAAGAATCGTTGCAGTCCACATTAGCTGGCCAGTCGCAAACTTCTTTTACACTGTTGAATAGAAGAATGTCAGGACATGTCAAATGCCAGGCCAGGTTTTCAATACAGTGGTAATAAGCAGCACAGTTTTCGGGGTCTCTGAAGTAGCCGTCTGAAGGGCACTGTTGGAATGGAAATACATATTTAAAATACAATTATTGACTTGAAGACTTACATGAAAAGTTCCTTTTAGCCATATTTGAAAAAGAATCTATAAGAACCATAATTACCTTGAAATTGGAAGACGGCGTTGATTGTTCTTGTTCATTTCCAAGACACACAGCAAGGACAACGCAGAAAAGAAGGCAAATTACAAACTTGTGCATTTTGAAATAAAATTGAATTTGGTATATTTTTAAGAATTCAGTGTTGTTTAGTTTTTTGGTTAATGTTATTGTTTCACGAGGTTGCTGTTTTGAACTAATTTTAAGCAAGAGTTAAAAGAAGGATTGATACTGAAGGAAGTAATTCCAATCCATTATATAGCAAGAAATCTATGGAGGGATGTACGCATTTACATCCAGTATTGACGGAGATGCGATTAAACTTATCTGATAATGACGAATGACGGTAAAATCTGTAAGAATTGCTAATATTATATCATGAAACAAGTGTAGAACGTAGGATTTCTATAGGGCTGATAAATGGGGTTTAATATTATTTGATAATGATTAAAAATGTTTAATATTATCCGACACAAACATGTACTATATCAATTATAATATTATATTGGGTCAAGTGTATTCTCTACGAAGGTAATCAATGCAGTACGTATTTATAATTCTTTGAAAACGTCATTTTGTTGTAAAATATTGCGTCGATAAATATGAAGTATCTACTTGATAGCGGTATTATGTGAATAGATTGAAGTGTAAGTGCCATTAAACATTAAATTCAGTAAAATTTGACTACATATACATGTGCAATTTACAAGGACAAAAATGTAATAATATAATGAAAATTAGATAACTAAATTTATTTTATATTTTGCAAGAAACCGTCTTCCGTAGAGGGAATAAGAGCCAATTCAACTGAGATGTGAGATGTACTAAATAGTGTAGCAAAATATTTTTTTGGTTTCCAATTCCACTTGTTTTGTACTGATATATTGTAAGTAACTGTAAGTGTAACTGCTAGATTAATGCGTTGAATTTATTACATATAACGACAAGAATATTCATACCTGTAACACTGTTCGACTAACAAATTAACATGGTTAACATTAAGTTCTGGATGTTTAATTTAAATGCACTCACATGCATTCCAATGTATTTATAGCACGGGCCGCTGTCAAGTAGATACTTCATATTATCGACGTAATATTTAACAACAAAATGACGCTTTAAAAGATTTTCATACGTACTGCCGTACCTTTCGTACAGCAAATACTGACCAATATTTTAATTGATATAGTTATAGTACATGTTTGTGTGGAATTCAGGGTTGGCAAGTGAAATATTTCGCTTGAAATAAATAGAGAAATAAATGACTTTATTTCGCGAAATATTTCACTTCAGCTTTTGTTGAAAAGTGAAATTAATGAAATTAATGAAATAAATACAACAAAGTGAAATAAAGTCATTTATTTCACCTGTCTGAGGTGAAATAAAGTCATTTATTTCACCTGCCCAAGGTGAAATAAAGTCATTTATTTCACTTGAAAAGTGAAATAAATGCCATGTATCCCTATTTATTTCATTTTATTTCATTAATTTCAATTTATTTCTTTATTTCAATAATTTCAATTAATTTCATTTATTTCACTTTTCAAGATAAAGTCATTGAAATGTGAAATAAATGCCAACCCTGGTGGAATTACAAGCCTCTATCGGCATTTATCAGCAATGCATGTAAGGAAATCCTTCGCTAAACATTACTATTCTCTTTAATATAATATTGATCATCAGTTCTTACAATTTTCATTTTTCAACGTCATTCGACATTTTCAGATAAGTTTTAATCGCATCTGCGTCAATAATGGATGCAAATACGTAGATCTGTCCAAACATTTTGATATATAATGAACTGGAATTACTTTCTTCAATATCAATCCTTCTGGTAACTCTTGGTTGAAATAGTTCAAAACAGCAAAATCGTGAAACAATAATATTCATCAAAAAACTGAACATCACTGAATAATTAAAACTATACGCCGCAATAAATATAAAATATTATACCAAATTCAATTTTATTACCTAGCAATCAAGCATTCAAAATGAACAAGTTTTTAATTTGCCTTGTTTTCTGCGTGATCCTTGCCATGTGTTTAGGAGACAAACAAGAACAATCAACTCCGTCCTCCAATTTCCAGGTAATTTTCATTCTTATTGATTCTTTTTCAAATATGGCTAAAAGAAAGTCTAATAATAATATAAACTAAAGCAAATATTCCGTATTTTAAATAATATGTATTTCCATTTCAACAGTGCCCTTCAGACGGTTACTTCAGAGACCCTGAAAACTGTGCCGCTTATTACCACTGTATTGAAAACCTGGCTTGGCATTTGACATGTCCTGACGTTCTTCTATTCAACAGCGTAAAAGAAGTGTGCGACTGGCCAGCTAATGTGGACTGCAACGATTCTTAGAACTGAAAATTTATATTGATAGTTTTGAAAATTAATTTTGTAAACTAAATAATTTATAATGTTTTACTAGTAAATAAAAAATTTAAATCCGTAACATTTCCTTCTGGTTATAGACAGATATTATTTGATATCAGAAAATAAAAATTAAATTTCGAAGAAAAATTTTTTTTTCGAAAATTATGCAGGAATGAAAAGAAAGAGCTGATAAAATAACCCAATGCAAAAGTATATTATCTCCCATTTTTGCTGATATGTAAATTATATCAGTGGTTAAATATAAATGCAAATATATTATCTTGTCATAACTGCATTTATTTCTCAAAAAATGAGACCTGTTTTGTCAATAAAGAAGCCACAATTTTGTCTTAGTACCATACACTGTTCAGTTACCTTCCATACTATACCCCTCGGTTTTCTATAACGTACCATACAACGTACGACTGTTCGATGAAATTTCTTGCCATACAAATATTCCTGTGTGTGTCATACAAATTCCTATTTTCCCGAAGTATATTTTTCCCGACGGGGGTCACAGGTCAAAATACTGAAGTCCATAATAACGCATGCACTCATGCATTTGATGAATCAACCGAAAGGTAATGAATTGCATAGTCATAATATTATGGCATTTATTTGGTCACTAGGCGGTCACAGGACCCAGGTCCTGTAGTACATGGGGCTAGTGCATCTACAAACAATTTTGTAAAAATTATGGTTTCTAGTTGGCCAATTACACAGGCATTCAATTGGGTTTATCACTAATATAATGTACCGATCACAGGACCCAAGTCCTGTTATAAATAAAGCTAGTGTGTATTCCGGGGCAATATTGTACGATGGGTAGAACGTATTTCAGATACACAGATTTTTATGTTATTTCAAATTGACCTTATCATACTTTCTCATTAGGTGGGCCAGGGCCAGAGGTACAGATTTTACGTTACATTGATATAGTCAAAAAATATTCCAAAACTTCGCCTTAGTCGGCCTAGGGTCAACCTTTTGTTTAGAAAGAGAATTTGGCTATTGGCAAATTACTCCGGTTACCCACCAGGATCACATTTTTGACTCGGATACTTTTAATCACCATTATACATACTACCATCACTGGACAATGGACCATTTTAAGGTCGAGTTAGCTTTAATTGGCAATGTAGCGTCAAGCGATTAATTAGAAATTGAGTGTTTTTTATTGTAATTTTAGCTCATCGCTTAAGGAAGCGAGCTTATAGAACCACAGTCTGTCAGTTCTTCTGTCCCCACGATAACTTTCGAATGCTAGGACGGATATTGACCAAACTTGGCAAAAACGATGCCTATATGGATCACTAACGATCCCTATTGATTTTGGGACAAATCGGCCCATTGATTGCTGAGATACCGCGCGCTCACTTTGTCTCATTTTGATAGTCAAAGCAGAAAATGGGTATTAAAAAGTTCAACTGCGTTTCCTATAAACTGTTTGCGGAAAATATTTCACTCCGCTCCCACCAAATTTAAGATTTATTTTGATAGTCAAATATAACTTATTTTAAAACTTTTTGATTTTGATAGTCAATTATGATCAATATTGATCTAATTTGAATTACTGTAGAATTTAGTAGTCAACAGATACGTATCTAGAAATTTGGTCAAGGGGGGCGCAACCAAAAATGATGTTAAAAATAATAAAAAAAAGACATCCACGCGAAATTTCTTTTCAATTTTTGGCCATTTTTGAAATAAAAATCCTCTTTTTCTCAGATTTAGGGGGCGCTGCGCACCCCTCCACCCCCTACTGGATACGTGCTTGGTAATCAATCCTATTTCTACTACCATTCTACCAAAAATGTGCACATGGTCGCCATTAGTCAGGCGAGCTTCTGTTACGGCTTGCTGTAGGTTTTGTTGTCTACTCCTGTACTCGAAAAAGAGTAAAATTTGAACGTGAGTGCGTCATTGGACGTGTCCAGTGGGGGAGGGGGTGCAGCGCCCTTCTCAAAGTAACGTTACCTTATACCCCAGGTTAAAAATGTGACTCTAGTTGGTTGCCAGAGTATGTTACCGATAGTAATATGTCATTTTAGTACAACCATATTGACTCAAGAACCGAAAATCTCTTGCAACCTGCATGGTTGCTGTGGAAATCGGCCCTCGCCCCGCCCCGAAAGTAGGAGGAGCTTACGTGTTCTCAGCCACTAATAGCCAGACATCTAATCTCTCTCAGCCAATAGAATGTCACGATCCATTCGGGGGCGTGGCTAATTGGCGGAGCTAAATCTGGAAATTAGCCAGTGGGCGGGGCCTGTTACAGTGGGAATTAAAATTTTTTCGATGCCTATTGACCCTAGGTAGCAGTAAGATGAAATTTTAGAATATTTTTTGATTATTGGAGTAACTCATTGAGCATACTATTATACCAATAATGTATATCGTATATTTTGGACATTGTGATGATGGTCGACATTATATTCAGGATTCCAAAATTGTACCTCACAAGAAAATTGGTAAAAGAACTTTAGGCAGAATTCCAAGAGTTGTAAAGCAATTTTTACATTCTCTTCACTATCGTATTCCTCATTAACTTTTTTTGGAAAAGTACTAAAGGATCCGATATTACTGATCCAACACCCATAAAGTAAAGTCAATAAAGATTCATCGGAACTTATCCTAGAGGTTATATTTTAAACATTTCACAATTTTGTCTTTGATTGGAAGACACGCGGATCACAAAATGCAAATACAGTAATATATATCAATTTAAAGTTTCAAACGATGATATTTTCAAGCCAGAGACAAAAATGTGAAGTTTTTAAAGTATAACCTTTAGAATAAGTTTTGAAGAATCTTTTTTACACTTACTACATGGGTGTAGGACCAGTAATCTCAGATCCTTTAGGACTTTCCCAAAAAAAGTACTAATTTTCGCGATTTCCATTCACCCTCTATGATAATTTTTGCTGGTTACCTAGCAGCGTCCCTATTGGTGGCAAAAACAGTCTTTTGAAATCTGCACCACTGCCTTAAACGGTGCTAAATTTGCTTAACAGAATCGAAAACTGACTCACTTTTTTGGGAATCTAACTTTTATTAAACCAATTCAAAATTCAAAACATCAATGGAAATGGCCAAATTGAATTTTCCCGCACATGAAGTAATAAAAACCTTGAGCGCACTGAAAGCTGGAGAATTTTTTATACAGAATGCATGCATTGTTCCTGTTATGAAATTTTTTGTGCCTTGTAAGTCGTAGGAGACTATAGACCGCGCAGTGCATAATTAATTGTGTACTGCTACCAATTGTTCTGCTTTGGACGTGTTGGAATTTGCCTCATTATGTGCGTTACTAGTTGAATCCTAGCACACAAAGTGTGCTAGAAAATGTTGCAATCAGTAAATTTCTAGCGACTGCGCATTGGCCCGAATTTCATAGACCGTTGATTGGACTCAGTAGTCTAGGCTTTGCTCATTAATTACAAAATATTACCCTTGCTCATTAGTTACAAAATATTACGGACATAGATACAAACATTTATTCAAGAATAGTGAAAGAATCCCATGCGCATGCCCCAGTTTATCTTTATGTAGAGTAAAGATTATGTGCTTGGCAGCGTTTTAGAATTACGGCAAATCAACACACGGAAGTACAAACATACAAACGGAATTGTCACGTGACTGACTTTTGCCGTTTATCTAATGGTAGTGATGATTGATTAATGCGAACGTGCAAGGAGTTAAGACTGGGTTCTGCTTAGCTTCAAATTAACACATGGTGATATAAACAAACATACCGACCTACGGAAATTTTGAAATGCAACTCGAACAACAAGATTATATTATAGAGTGATATACCTCCTGGGAGGAGCAAAGGTCAGAAATTAATTTTTCTACAAATAATAGTGTGACATATCAATAGGTATTGACGTGGAAATTTATAATACGGTATTTCTTTAGTCATACAATAATCTCGGTTGGAGTCAAAGATCAAGAAATGATTTTTCTTCAAACAATAAATGGGAATATCAATCGAAGAGTAATCACTTCAGTAATGAGGTAAGTGTTTATTTACGCCCTTAGAAATATGTTACAAATTATATTGTGACAAAATATGTCAAAACTAAATCTGGAACATCATTGCATTTGTAATTGCCTATGTATTACTAATTACCCTATTACTAACAGTTAATTTTATATGATGTGGAATGTTGACATTAAGAATCTTTTTTGATTTGACTTAAGTAGAATTTTGTAAAAATACTTGTATTTTCTTCAAAACACGATTTCAAAATTTCACATTCGTGTTTGAAACAGTAAAAATCGAAATTTCAAAACCATTTTAAAAATAAGTCCGCACAAGTTATTACTCAAATGTTCGTAAAGGTTTCATTTTAATTGTAGTTATTTTTTTTTAATTTCTCAAAAACTTCACTTTTGGAACCCCCTGTCCCTGAAAGGGGCGGAAATTATTTTTTTCCTTCATAACGTTTTCTTGTAATATAAGCTATCTGAAGAGCCAAATGATTATATTTCAAATCCATTCAAAATCCATTCTACTCCACTATTTTATGATTTTTTTCATTTACACATCTCTAAAAATTTCTGTCATTTGGCGAATATATGATATCAAAAGAACAGAATGATAAATTACATTTTCAGTACAAAACAAAAGCAAAGTAAATACATTTAGTAATAGGAACAAAATATATAAACTCTTAAAATTTTCTAGTTGAGAATCAGTATCTTTTTTCTGAGTGGAATTATATCGTTCTAAAGAATTCACTTCCCTAAACCTTGCTCCTTTGTAAATATTATCCCAACTTTGAAGTAGCTCAATGATTCCGGTACTCATGAATTGCAGCATTTTTTGATACAATTGTTGTTTGATAATATAATTAGGGATTTCGAATATTATTCCATGCGGAAAAAATTTATCGTTGACTGTCATGAAGATTTGTTCGTCAAAAACATATTTACTATATAAATCAAGTTGGCTTTTGTAGTCTATGTATGCTCTTTTCAACGAACAATTTTTCATAAACGATTTTGACTTTTCAAGAAAGTAGTGAATATTATTATTAACGTGTCTATCTTTACTACTAGGTAGACCCACTATAACTCCCTGTCTTAAGATTTTGTTTTTTAATTTCGAGAAGGGTGTCAATTGATACCAATTCCATTCTGTATAATCATCTTCAGTAATATTATGTGCTCTGAAAAGTTTTTCATTTTCTTGGTACCAGTTATGGTCATCTACACTTGGTTTTCCTTCCAAGCATGAAGGTTTAGGTCTATCAATGCAATAACGTGATTTCAGCATATCTTCCCAGAACGCAAATGCGAAGACCGTCTTCATTTCTTTTGGCCCAATTAAAGTGAAGTTCTTTAGGTCGTTGAAAAGTTTATAAGTATTTCGCATGGGAGGTGGGATTGTCACTTGGCTAACAACTATTCCTTTGTATCCATTACTAAAAATTATTCCAACAGTAGACCAAACTCCCAAAGCCAAAACTAATTTTCGTTTATCATTTATTTTGCCAATATTGGCTGATTGTTCAATTAAGTAGGCAAAAAAGCAAAATAAAATTGAGAACGATGTTTTTAATTTCCAATTTCTGTCTGTCATCCATTTTTGTAAAGTAACCAACACTGTAAATAGAATCATTGATAAGAAAATAAACAACCAAGATACACCATCATATGGTATGATGAATATTTTCCAAAATGGGTCTTTGTATACTCCAAAACAAGTCACAAATGTTATACTATCCAATTTGTACACTACACGAGGCGAAGGAATACTGTAGGATTGTCCTATATACTGACCTGATATATTCCAATTTAGTTTCTGCTTGTTTTCTGGCGTAATTAAATTATAATTTTCGAAAAGAAAATTATAAAATACAAGATCATAATTTAAGTCTTGTGAGTCGAATGATTTGAAAGGATTAATCCAATTAGCATTTATCCACGAGTGATTTAAAGGAACCAAATAGGATTGCTGATCATTAATTTCAAAAACAAATTTGGATTTGTAAAATCTGTTCACATAATCACGAAATTCTGACACAGCCAATACTTGGTCTGTGGAATTGGCTCGAAGCAAGAAAACTTCGGTTACATATCCAAATTGTTGGTTGCTACTAATTTTCTGGACATGTGGACAGCCACTACACACTGTTTGTTTAGTTTTCAATTCCCAATTTAAAGATTCATTTCCATTGGTTTTAGTACTGTCAGTTGTTAAAACTAAAGAAAATCCATAAGGAACAACAAATTTACTGAACACATTAAAATTGGACGTAATCAAAATATGATACCCATTTTCATAACAATATCCAGGTTTTTTATAACCTTGGCCAATATCGCAAGGGAAATATAAAAAGAGATTTTTCGACCCAAAAATGAAAGTTATTCTTAAATTTGGAAATATCCACTTTCTGTTAATTTTCAAGCTTCTCAATTTGCTAATGTGCACTATTGTAGCAGGGACGGCTAAACTCTCGTCTATTATGGGAGCGTATTTATCGTAGAGGAATTCAACTGCACAATCTGAAAACACAGTGACTAGTTTTTTTAAGTCTTTAATTTTAATTCCGGAGTGTAACTCTCCTGAACACAGGAAAAGCAAACATAATAGCGGTAGATAAAATTTCATTGCTCAAGTAAATAAATCTGTTGAACGATCTTTATGAAAACAATTCGAATTATTGTTAGGGAAGAAATAAATGAAAATTATTATTAATTCTGAGTCCACCAGAAATATTATTTTGTTGCTGCGCTCAAGAAATAAATGTATCAAGTGAAATAAAAACCATAGAATGCTATTATGTGAAAGTGATCTCCTTTTATATATTTTTCTATCTATAGCGCAGGTAATCACCCTTTAAATTAATTGCTTGACCATTGTGCAGGTATGCTGCATTGAATTGCAATTATCTATATCTATATAATTAACAATTAATGATTAAATTACCTCCCATTTACACCAAGACTAATAAAACTTTATGGCTTGCACAAAAAATTTCAATAGCTTATTTTACTCAAACTAATTCTGAAGTTTCAGGCACAGGGTTGAGCGTCAGGTTTTTATGGGTTTGGGGTATTAACATGTAAAACCCAATCCGTTTGACTTAAAAAACCTCGTGGGTTTAATCATGGCAGTATTACCACCTTAAACAAAGAATAATTAACAGTAATAAAGTTTTAAATTAATCCGAATATTATTGAAAAGACAAATAATTTGTTAATAAAGTCTTTATTTCTGTAACTGCAGACTGTGCAGACCAAGTTTGATATTACAAACGACAGTAATTTTTCCACATGGATGAAACGACATGCAGCAAAAAACTTGAACGATTTTTTAAAAATGTCTTGCCAAATTTTCAATTCAAATAGACAAAAGCCTTTTCTGCCTTACATACACTACAAAACAATGTGTTTGCAAAACCCGAAATAAAGTTTTTCTTTTAAGTGTTTTGTGGCCAACCTAGTGTTTAGAATATTTTATTATCAGCTTTTATCATCTTTTAGAATCACAATAAACAAATTAAAACATGTGTTAACAAATTGTATAACGGTGTATAAGAAGTTTGCAGTTTGGCAATTGGATTTTGGAAATTCCTTTGCAATTATAACGTTTTACGAAATATTGCGCACGAACGTTTCACTATTCAGGAAAACTTTTCTCAGTAATACTAATCACTAATCAGGTAGGAAATATCAAAAAACATTGGCAAATCTACCATTACCATTTAATAATAAATAGATTATATTTCAGTCTTCAGAAAGTTGTGTCACATTTTTTATATATGGCAATAAGACGAATTAAAATGATCTGATAAGGAAATGTGTCCCGGAAAGATAATCTAGCATTAAATGGTAATCCCCTAATGAATATTTCTGGAGAAATTTTTTCTATTAAGGCATGTATTCATATCCCATAATATCATTATACATAAAAATGTATTACAAAATCCGGTAAATAGAATTCGAAATATGTAATTACTTTAGACTAATCTTTCTTTTCTCTACCATTTGAAATACAGCGCTCTAGAATGTAATTATTGATTGCAGAGCTACTGTCTTGGTTTTTTTGGTAGTCATTCTCGTTCGAAAACCTTTACACGCAAGGATATTATAATAGTTGACAAAAGCTGTGAAGTGCTAAATATTTCATTTTTTGCAGCATAATGTTTGCTGGCTTTATTACATATAATTGTACATTGTACTGCAGTATATTGCAATACACAAAAGTTCGTGAAAAGACAGATATTAAATAGCAACTTCTCACAATTTATTTTTTACATATTAGATGGAGATGATTGATAGTAGAATATAATCGTTGTAATAAAGATATATTCAACTTTGACTAATTATATAGAGTAAAGTATTTTAATATAGGTGCTTTTATTTAAATTTTTTGTTGTGCAATTTCCATTTGGAGTAGTAGTCTCACAGGTTTCAAATATGAGACAGATATGTATGCCAATAACATGTAAGTGTAAATATAGAAATTACTCTCTGTATCAATGTAGACTGGATTGTCACAGTCAGAAACAGTTTTTTGTTCGGTAGCTGACGGCAAGGTAGAGTTAAATTTAAGACTGTCTAAAAGTAGCATTGAAAACTGAGAAATTCGTTTGGATGGAATTACATACCAAACAAAGTGACAGTTATGCGTTATACTGTGCTTGAATATAATACTTTAGTCCATTAATTGTTCTCAGAAGGATTTAGAATTTTCATTCACTTTTATTAGAACATTATAAATTATTTAGTATACAAAATTAATTTCCAAAAATGGCAATATAAAATTTTCAGTTCTACGAATCGTTGCAGTCCACATTAGCTGGCCAGTCGCAAACTTCTTTCACACTGTTGAATAGAAGAATGTCGGGACATGTCAAATGCCAAGCCAGGTTTTCAATACAGTGGTAATAAGCGGCACAGTTTTCGGGGTCTTTGAAGTAACCGTCTGAAGGGCACTGTTGGAATGGAAATACATATTTAAAATACAGAATACTGACTTTAGTTGATATTATTTAGAGTTTCTTTTAAACATATTTGAAAAAGAATCAATAAGGATGAAAATTACCTGGAAATTGGATGAAGGAGTTGATTGTTCTTGTTCGTCTCCTAGACACACGGCAAGGATAACGCAGAAAACAAGGCAAATTAAAAACTTGTTCATTTTGAATGCTGGGTAATAAAATTGAATTTGGTAGATTTTAAGTATTCAATGATGTTCAGTATTTTGATTAATACTATTGTTTTACGATATTGCTGTCTTGCTGTTTTGAACTGCAATGTCAAGCAAGAGAAAGAAGGATTGATACTGAAAGAAGTAATCCCAAGTCATTAAATAGCAAATTTTTTGACGGATGTACGAAGTAATGACGGAGATGTGATTAAAACTTATCGGATAATGTCGAATGACGGCAAAAATTGTTAGAACTGTATAACGAAGGATTTTCCTACATGCATGGCTGATAAATAGGGACAGGTACTTGTTATTGCAGCTTAACATAATATACTATATCAATAATAGTATAATGGGTCAAGTATTTCCAATACGATTGTAATCAAGAGAGCACGTATGTAATTCTTCGAAAGCGTCATTTTGTTGTTAAATATTGCGTAGATGATATGAAGTGTCTACTTAACAGTCTGTAACAAGTACATCACACTGTGCCATTAAAAATAACATACAGTAAGAATGAAATTACAAGTATAGATAATACCTAACCTTACTTATGTACCTGGACAACTTTTAGGATTTTAGATGCATATATTTGCAATATTTTTTAAAAATCGAAAACGTGAGCAGAAATCGCAGTGTAAGTCTCATTAAAAAAAACAATCAGGACGAATGTGGATTTGTTAACCAAATAGTGTTACCTAGGTAACAAGTATAGATAGGTACATTACTTAGCTACCTAGATAAATTTTTGGATTTTGGATGCATTTATGAATTTCGAAGAAACAAGTAGCATTGCGTTTTCTTTGGTACAAAATAAATAAAATTGGAAACAAAAATATATTTATTTATTGCCACATCATTTACAACTACATCATATTTACATTGCCTCTTCCTTCCCCTACGGAAAGCAGTGCAGTCTGTTTACTAAATTCCTCGCATGGAAAATATAATTTAGTTATCTATTACTCAATCTACTTTACTGCTTGTAAATGCCACCTGTAGTCTTACTAAATGATATTTATAGTGCCACTCAGTTTCACACTTTAACGCTTTTAATGGTCACAGCATATACCGCTGTCAAGTGGATACTTCATATTATCGACACAATATTTGACAACATAATGACGCTTTCAAAGAATTGCATACGTATTCCTTTTATTACTATCGTATAGCAAATACTTGACCCATCATATTATAATTTATATAGTAGTACATGTTTGTGTGGAATAATAACCTTTCCCCATTTATCAGCCATGTATGAAAATCCTACGTTATACAAATGTTTTCTGAATAATATAATATTGGCAAGTTCTTGTGCTTTTTGCCGTCATTCGACATTATCGGATAAGATTTAATTGTATCTCCGTCAATACTGGAGGCAAATACGTACATCCATCCAAAAATTTTGATATATAATGAATTAGATTTACTTCCTTCAGTATCAATCCTCTTCGATACTCTTGGTTGAAATTATTCAAAACAGCAACATTGTGAAACAATATTATTCAAAAAACTTAACATCACTGAATTCTTAAAAATATATAAACTCCATTTTATTACCCAACATTCAAAATGAACAAGTTTTTAATTTGCCTTGTTTTCTGCGTTATCCTTGCCGTGTGTCTAGGAAAGGAGCAAGAACAATCAACTCCGTCCTCCAATTTCAAGGTAATTTTTATTCCTATTGATTCTTTTTCAAATATGTCGAAAAGGAACTCATATCTTGTAAGTCTTCAGGCCAATATTTGTAGTGTAATAATGTATTTCCATTCCAACAGTGCCCTTCAGACGGTTATTTCAGAGACCCCGAAAACTGTGCCGCTTATTACCATTGTATTGAAAACCTGGCTTGGCATTTGACATGTCCTGACATTCTTCTATTCAACAGTGTAAAAGAAGTTTGCGATTGGCCAGCTAATGTGGACTGCAACGATTCTTAGAACTGACTTTTTTTAAATTGAGATTTTTGAAAATTAATTTTGTATGCTAAATAATTTTATAATCTGTATAATGTTATAATCGTAGACTTGATGAAGCAATAAATTTACTTGTCTATGTAGGTATATATAATGTCTGTACGTGTAGTAGGGTGATCGCAAATGCAAAATTCGCAAGCGCTCATGATATGCGTTTTACATAAAACAATAAACTACACTTAGGGTTAATATTAGCTTATTTCAAAATGAAACCAAAAAGTGTTGATGCAGAAATTTTTGAAATTTAATAGCAGTACTTGTGGCATAGGGTTCTATAATAAGGAAATAAAAATAGAAATTCCTAGTATTTCCTCTTGTATACCACATTTAGTTACCTGCTGATGAACTATCTAAATATATTCAAGCATACTAAAATTGAATCCATCTATATGATATCAATAGCACTTTCCATATTTTCCAATGTAATTCATTTTATATCAGTATACAATGTGTTATACAATCCGTTGTGTAATAATAGGTTTTACAGGTATTGTGGCAAAATGCGTTAAGAAAATCAATTAACCTAAAAAATTTTTTTAGCGGTAATCTGAGACTAGACTAAGTTTGGCCTAATAGTTCCAGTATCCATCAACAGAACGTGTAAGGTACCAATAAGTCTCCATAACGGTACTACTCCGTAGTAGAATAATAACCATTATTTTTCTAACATATGAATTTTTATATACTACAAGCACCCCTATGGAATTTTTCACTGCGCAACTCGAACAACACGATTATATTATAGAGTGATGTGTGTGTCTACAATTAATAGTTGACATTCAGTGAAAGGACAATTGTAGACACAAAATGTCTGCTTCTATGTCTCCTAATTTAAAAAATGATTTGATCAGTTTCTGGTAGAAAAAAAGAAAATCGATAAAGAAAATTTGGAAATTGAGTCTAAATGAAAAATTAGTATTATCTCTTTGGCGTCCACCTCAGAATTGTATGAAAACGTTCGAAGAAGATTAGGTTTTAATGCTAAATAAGATGTGAAAGGATTTAGGGTGGAACATTCAAACGAAAATTTTTAATAAATATTTTAGTACAAGAGGAAGTATTTCTGTGAATTGTTTGGGGTAATGGAAACCCGAAACGTCAAAGGAAAATCGTAGACAAAAAATGTACTACGCTCTGGGTTAATTAGTGTATTAGAATATTTTGAAATTCAACCAAAATGTTGACTCATAAAGTTTTGAAATTAAATAGCAGCAGTAGTGGTATCTTGATAATCTAGCATAAATGGTAATCCCCAAATAAGTAGTCCTGGATAAATTTTTTCTATTGAGGCATAATATTATTCATATCCCATATTATGCATGAAACTGTATAACAAACTCTCAAACTGTTAAATGGGATTCAAGAAATCCAATTGCTTTAGACTAATTTATCTCAATTTGAAAAAGGACGCCTTACTTAATTATAGAATCGTGTTTAAAAACTTTCACACGCCAGGCTATTAAATTAGCAAAAAAATCCCTGAAGTGCTAAATATTTCAATTTCTTTGCAGCATAAATGTTTGCATGCTGGTCATTGCTCTCATTATATACACATAATTTGATTGTCCTGCATTATATACCAATACACAATTAAAGGTCGCGAAAAGTAACTTACACTGTAATTCCCCAACATTGATTTTTAGATATTGGATGGGAATGGAATGATTATATACAATCGCTATGATAAAGAGATACAACTTTGAACTAAATATGGGGAGCACCCTATTTTAATATAAATGCTTTTATTTAAATTATTTTGTTATGCAGTTTATAGAGATTTCCTTTTTGTCGACGTAGACTGGATTGTAATTGAATTAGTTTGTGTTGAGTAGCAGATGGAAAGGATGGAGGTATAAAGAAGAAAATAGTATTATCGAGAAAGATATAATAATACGGACTTTTTATTTGCTTATTATAAAACAATATATAGGTTATTTAGTATACAAAATTAATTTTCAAAAGTGTCAATATAAAATTTTCGTTTCTAAGAATTGTTGCAGTCCACATTAGCTGGCCAGTCGCAAACTTCTTTCACACTGTTGAATAGAAGAACGTCAGGACATGTCAAATGCCAAGCCAGGTTTTCTATGCAGTGGTAATAAGCGGCGCAGTTTTCAGGGTCTCTGAAGTAGCCGTCTGAAGGGCACTGTTAGAATGGAAATACATATTTTAAATACAATTATTGACTTGTGGACTGACATGAAGAGTTCTTTTTAGACATAATTGAAAAAGAATCAATAGGAATGAAAATTACCTGGAAATTAGAGGAAGGTGTTTAATGTTCTTGTTCGTTTCCTAGACACACAGCAAGGATTACGCAGAAAACTAGGCAAACTAAAAACTTGTTCATTTTGAATGCTGGGTAATAAAATTGAATTTTATATATTTTTGAAGTATTCAGTGTTGTTTAGTGTTTTTGTTGATGTTATTGTTTCACGAGGCTGCTGTTTTGAACTAATTTCAAGCAAGAGAGTTAAAAGAAGGATTGATACTGAAGGAAGTAATTCCAATCCATTATATAGCAAGAAATCTATGGAGGGATGTACGTATTTGCATCCAGTATTGACGGAGGTGCGATTAAATTAAAACTTATCTGATAATGTCGAATGACGGCAAAAATTATAAGAACTTGCCAATATTATATTAATCAGGAAACAAGTGTGTAAAGTACATAAACATGTACTTCACTATATCAATTCTAATATATTGGGTCAAGTATGTGCTTTACAGTAGTAATCAATGCAGTACGTCTGTAATTCTTTGAAAGCATTATTTTGCTGTTAAATTATTGCGCCGATAAAATTGAAGTATCTACTTAAGAGCGGTCTGTGAATAGATAGAAGTGTAAGTGTTATTAAACATAACATTCTGTAAGATTGACTACATATACATATCATTTACTAGCAAAAAAAATGTATAATATTATGAGTAGTGTATAGATAACTACATTTAAATTATATTTTGCTCGAAACAGCCTTCCGTAGAGAACGCAATTTAAATAAGATGTAAGATGTACTAAATAATGTGGCAATAAATATATTTTTATTTTACAATTTGGTTTTGTACTGAAATACTAAGAAAAAGACATCGTCAAATGCTATATTATTGCTTTGAATTTATTACAAATATAACGACAACCATAATATCCATACCTGTAACATCGTTTGGCTAACAAATCAACATTTTTTCTTTATGTTATTTTTAGAGGCACTTGCATGAATTGCAATGTATTTCTCGCCTGGACCGCTTTCAAGTAGACACTTCACATTATCCACGCAATATTTGACAACTAAATGACGTTTTCAAAGAATTACGTACGTATTCCATTGATTACAATCCTATAGCAAATACTTGAACCATTATATTATAATTGATTATAAATATGTTTTTGCGGCATAATAAATACCTTTCCCCATTTATCAGGCCCTATGTCCTACGCCTTTATCCTGATTAATATAATATTAGGAAGTTCTTACAATTTTTGCCGTCATTATCAGATAAGTTTTAATCGCATGTCCGTCATTATTTGATGCAAATACGTACATCCGTCCATAAATGTCATGCTATATAATGAATTGGAATTACTTCCTTCAGTATCAATCCTTTTTTTAACTCTTGCTTGAAATTAGTTCAAAACAGCAACCTCGTCAAACAATAACATTAACCAAAAAACTTAACAACACTTAATACTTGAAAATATTTTAAATTCAATTTAATTACCCAGCGTTCAAAATGAACAAGTTTTTATTTTTTCTTGTTTTCTGCGCTATTCTTGTTGTGTGCCTAGGAAACGAGCAAGAACAATCAACGCCTTCCTCCAATTTCCAGGTAATTTTCATTCCTATCGATCCATTTTCAATATGTCTTATCAATAGGAACTCTTCATGTAAGTCTTCAGGTCCATATTTTGTATTTTAAATATGTATTTCTATTTCAACAGTGCCCTTCAGACGGCTACTTCAGAGACCCTGAAAACTGCGCAGCTTATTACCACTGCATAGAAAACCTGGCATGGCATTTGACATGTCCGGACATTCTTCTATTCAACTCTGTCAAAGAAGTTTGCGATTGGCCAGCTAATGTGGACTGCAACGATTCTTAGAACTGACAATTTTATTGACATTTTTGAAAATTATTTTTGTATACTAAATAAT
This sequence comes from Tomocerus qinae, assembly GCA_020055645.1. NCBI lineage: Eukaryota > Metazoa > Arthropoda > Collembola > Entomobryomorpha > Tomoceridae > Tomocerus > Tomocerus qinae. The sequence continues at coordinate 52,992,657 of CM034546.1, read as the reverse complement.
TTATAATGTTTTATAATAAAAAAATAAAATGTCTAAATCTTTTAGACAGTCCCAATTTTAACTCGATATTCATCAGTCACCTCACCTGCAGCAATTAAAAAAAATAAATTTAGGAACATTGACAAAAAGATCATCTTATACTGAAATGAATGACATAGTATTTTCAGGTAAACTATTCATTACCCGAACCAAACCAACTTACTAACTCAGGAAACAAAGCATTCATTTTTGTATTTAACTGCTGTATATCTACTTATTATATGACCACATTATTCATGTATATCTTTTATTAAAAAGCTAATATTAATCAAAAATAAATGGATGCACTAGACATTGCTAAATGTAAAAGTTATTTTTACCTGTATGTATGGCATAAAAGTAATGTTTGCATAAAGTATTCAAAAGGATAATATATTATCGTCATATTATTATGGCATTACGTATTGCATTGTTTGGAATTTTATTCTTATAGAAATGCACAAGTTTGACGCAACTCTGTTAGTACGTAGTGCTATAAGTATAAGTGCTATAAAGTGGTTGACGTAAGACCTACACACGTGTAATATTTTAATTGCAACAGACTCAACAGAGTTTTTAAGTGAATATTGCAATTCTGTTAATATTATGAATACGCAAAGTGCATTGTTTCTTATATAGGTACGATTGTTCAAAAACTTCAATAAAATAGTACTTACGCATTGACATACGTCTTACATTTTTGCCGTCATTTCAAATAAATTTAAGAAATGATTTTTAACAACCGTACATAAATTATCAAGATAGACGACAATTTTAAAGTTGACTTTCGTCAAAATTGTAAATACTTCGGCCAATTACGTCCGCAAATTGATGCATAAAAGAAAGCGTGACTTTCCATTTTTGTACTAATACTTCATTTATCGCTCTTAGATTCACATGAATTGACACTGAGAAAATAGTTTTTTACAATTTTTGAATTTTGAATCACGATTTTAAACATTACATTACATAAATTCAAAAATTCTCAAATTAAATACACAATTCTGTTCATAAAACCTTAATTTGTCAACTGGCATTATGAACACATTTTTGATAAGCATGATATTATTCTGCATTGCTTGTAACTCATCTTTAGGAAACTCTGAAGAATCGACTACTTCAGCAAATGTTGACACCAATAAAATAGAAACTACAATTATATCGACAGCAAAAAATAAAGATTCAACAACGTTACAAATGGACAAAAAAGAGGAATTTACACTTCCATCGATTGAAAGAGAAATATCGACGATACCCCTAACCGATAAAAAAGAAGCATCAACAGCGTCAGCAACAGAAAAAATTGAAACAACAACTACTAATAAAAAATTAGATTTCACAGTTTCACCAAGCGAAGATTCTGTAACGACACGAAGATTTACGGTAAATTTATATAGAAATTTATTTAATCATTAACTTCCCTCCTTAATTATTTTTCGTTATAAATATACTTATTATTTATATTATTTATAATTTTTATATTATTTTAATTTTCAGTGCCCTCACAACGGAGCATTTAAAGATCCCAAAGACTGTGGAGCATATTACCAATGCATAGAAAATGTACCGTGGCATTTACGATGTCCCGACAATTATCACTTCAATGATGTTGACGAAGTCTGTGGTTGGCCTACTAATGAAAATTGTAATAAAACTTACCGTTAAGGCTGGCGGAATGTTTGATGTCTCGTTTATTGTATTGTAATTAAGGTTTTAATGTTCCTGTAGTAATCTACCCAATTGAAATGAAATGTACATAAATAATGTAAATAAAAAATTTCTACCCATTTATTAATTAATTTTATGGGACTAAAATACCAAAACAACTTTTTCTAGAAATATCATATATACCTATAGGTATGTTATAATTTATACAGCAAATTTTTAGTTATAGTTGCTGCTTTTATAGTGCAGTTAGATATAGGATACCACGTCAAATTTATTTGACGTCAATATGTATAAGTTTATTCCCACATTTAAGTACATTTCTAACACAATACTACTATTGTGTGTTTCTCAGTAGTCTTGAAATGATACCTCATTGTCTCAAAAATAAATTTTAACATAATACTATAGTAAAGTATAATGGGCCTGGGCTCATCCAAAGTCATCTCCGACTGAGGCAAGATGACTTCTTTTGGGAAAAGACTTGTCTCAGTCACGTGACTCGTCAAAAAGTCTCCCTTAATGTCACCGCAAGACTAAATGGCCCCAAATTGGTGGGGCGCCCCACCATCCTTTGATTAGGTTAGATTATGATACATTAGGTCAGTGTTGGGGGACAAGTATCTACCCGATACAAGTACCAACCGCTGCGTTATGCAAACATCTAGAAATATTTGTAAAGTGACGATGATTTACGAAGGACCAGTTATTTGTGATTATTGTTCTAATTTCCTGACTATGGCCTTTCTTGTGCATAAACTTCCAGGTCAGTTCTATCGTGCTCAAATTATTACTTAATCTGCCCGTATGAACTCTGCCCGAAATAAATGGCTTTAAACTTTACGACTCTCAAAACTGTGTAATTTCGAATACTAGTCTTTAATTCCAATTACTTTGTACTAGTATCATTAGTCAAAAAACGTGACAGTCACAGTTAATTTAGATAAAATGGGCCGGATAATAATTAACCAATTCTTCACTCTGCCCAGGTCAATTCGAGAGTGTGCTCCTTGTTCAAATATACGAACCTAGAAATGACTCCACATTAGTACACAAACTTACGCTAGGTGTCATACAATGAACAATACATAATACAAAATATAACATAAACTAATTCCACATACAATGTTTTAGACTCAAAAATGCCATGTCATAGTCACGAAACATTCAACAGTCAGGTTAGTGGAGATGGGCGGGTGGGTCGCCCATCTTAAAATTTAGATTTCACTTAGGGCTATAGTATGAGCCTCGTCTCAGATTCTGAGGGCTCCTCAAGATTCGTTTTAAAATCGAAGATTGGTCCCCACCATGGTAATCGAGGACTTAAATAGCCCTCAGAATTTGAGACTAGGTTCCTAATAAAGAACTTAGACTTTTATTCTGGCCGCCTGTAAAGTCACGATTGTTAAATCATCTATAAGAAGTCATCCCAAAGTTATCTCGGTCAGGCTGAACATTAAAAAGTCAAGTCTTCAGTCATCTCAATAACGTAACTCTGGTTAAGTCATCTCGGATGACTTCTAGCAAACGACGAGCGAGAGACTCTAGTCTAGTCTATGTCTTGATCTCCGAGTCGGATACTTTGACTCAGACTAGTCTCACCTTACCACACCACTTATCGCTACAAACCCTACAACATACTAGATTACTAGAGTTGGAGTCTAAGTAACCATCTAGATTAGAAAAACATTTATAACCATAAAACCAATTAATGTTTTCGATAATGTACCCCGAAGCAGTTTACCCGAAGTCCAGCCCACGTATTGTGCCTATGTCGGGTAACTTTGGAAGGCACCCGACGTAGGCATATTACGTGTGTTAGACTTGGGGTAAACTACTTCGGGATCGGGGTACATTATCGAAAACATTAATAATAAAAGTCCCTCTTGTAAATCTTGAGATTGTTTGTGTATTATTTAGTACAGTCAAGGTTTCAATGTTGATAAATTTAAGTCCGGGAAAATCAAAATTGAATCCATTAATGAAAATCAAAATACTACAAAATATTGGTGCTGAATTGTTAACTAAATTATCGGTATACAATCAAAATATTATCAACCATTGGATTTTTAAACTTTAATTTTTAATTTCCTAACTTGGTGACTTCACATTTAACATTTTAATCTAAAATCATGTCTGGACTTCAACTGGAAGAACAACTGCCTTGTCCTCAGCGGAGTTTATTATGCGGTTTGTGCTCAAGCTCTTCTGATATTGAATATCAACTTCAATTGAGTAAAACAATTATATTTAACTCTTGGAAACATTTGCCCTATCACATTTTTCATAAAGTCGTCCCTAATATTCAAGCTGATTGTAACTCAAACGCTAATGCACTTACTTTCCTGTGTAAAGATTGTTACGAAGACACAATAGCTCTTTCCAATCTCAATTTTGCTTTAGAGGATATCAAAGGAAAAATTTTAGGAGTTGTGAAAACAGTTACTACTCGAGTTTTCGAACAGCAAGAAAACAAAACGTCAAAGGCAAAAAATAAGAGCGTCTGTACATTTACAAATAGTCAATCATCAGAAAATGTATCATCGTCCTCCAAACGTTTGCGTATTGAAGAGAGTTTACCAAGTAGCTCCGTTTGTAATGAAATAATTGTTCCTGATTTATTACTTGGCTATAACGAAGAAGATGGGACTCTGGAAGCACTTAATTCGTCAAGTATAAATATTGATTGCGTTGGTAAGTCATCATCAAAAAGAATGTTTTCGAATACTGAAATAATTTATGTACAGGTTCTAAATATTCTACAAAGTTAGAATGATTTTAAATGGTTATTACCATCTTGTACAATAAGTGCAAATATAAATGCCGCATAATATATATTTGTTTAATTATTATTTTGAAAAAATTTCATGATCTTTATTCTTGGTTCAATTTAGATCACCAGAAACCAGAAAAGTCAGAAATCGTACACCAAAATCAAAAGATTTTTCACTGTGACATTTGCTCGAAGAATTTTTCAGACAAGTCAGCTTTCTGTCTACACCATAAAGAACACCAGAAAAAGGAATACCAATGCAGTGAATGCTTTTTGGTATACAAATATGAAAGTGTTTATAAACGCCATTTAAAAACTCATTCAGGATCCAATTCTAAAAGTGGGATCATATCTGTACCATTAACTAAACGGCAAAGATATAGAATGAGTCATTTTACAACTAAAACTGCAAATAATGAAGGTGAACCCACCGTTGAATTTGTCTGTACGGTGTGTAAAAAAGATTTTGAAAGTCATAACGAATTACAATGTCATACGAACGTTTGCAAGAAATCAAATAACGTGGAAAATTTTGAAGACAAAGAAATTCGTTTGAATCGCAAGAGTTTTGAAGAGAGTACAGTTACAAAACCACCAGAACTATGCTTTATATGCCAAGTTTGTGGAATATCTTTTTCAACCGAAGAACTTTTGTATGATCACCAAGCGGAAAACCATGTTGTGAGAAGCAGAGGACCGTTTTATTGCGAAAGTTGCCATACAGATTTACCTGACGCACATGGAATGTGGCTGCACAGAAGAAAAAATAAATGTCGATGTTCATTCTGTGGAAACTTTTACCCTACAAATTGTGACTTAACAATTCATTTTCGAACTGATCATTTCGGTAACCCAGTTTGTAAATTGACACCTGAGAATATAGTCAAGGCTGAAGGGGTGGAAGAAAATCCTACTAAAGCATATTGGAGTTATTCTAATGCAAAGTCAAAATCCAAAGAGAAATCTCTGCAAGACAGTTGTCATCGTACTACAAATACTGGCGTGCAGGAAGACAAAACATTTTTGGGCACTGAAATGGTCCACGAGAGTGAAATGATACAATGGCCGTCGGAAACTGATTACAAAATCGACATAACATACCATAATGATTTTCAATAGAATAGTATTTCGTCTGAACCATAACCACAACATATTTGTAGTCGTTTTTATTGCCTTTCTTAATTTTTATTGTAGCATTCAAATACCGTAATACATACCAAATTCCAGTTACGATATAAATTGTTGCAATTTCGTATATTCAACGTTTTGTAGGGAAGGGAGTCTAGTACAAAATTATTTTTTGTTTTCATTATTTTCGCGGTGTTACGGCTTGTGACTTGGAATAGATGGTTCAATAACTATATAGTATATGTTCCTAGTATATTTCATATTATGGGTGCAGAGGCAGGGAATAAAACTGTCATAGTCATATTCAAAGAAGACATTGTGATGATGACAATTCTTGATAAAATGAGAAAATATCAATAAAAATACTTTTAAAAGTTCTAAACGATCTTGAATTTTGTACCTTTACCATCTTTTTGAAAACTAACTTTTAGAGTTTTTTGGTAGCTAATTACCCGGTTGTCGAACGATAAGACCATGAGTTTGCATCAATAAATATTTAGAACCACATTCATTAAAATTATTGCTTATAAATAATAATATACCTCCTAAATAATAATTTAATTAGAGATTGATTAAATGAAAAAGTAAAAACATTGCACAACACAACAAAAAGATACATCTGCTCTAGCTCATAGCTGTCCTCCGTCCACGTCCGTCCGTCGCGTCGGTGTCGGTCACATGTATTGTAATGTAATAGTAGCGTAAAGTACGTGGCGCCAACAAAAGTAATTTGAATTTCTACTCGGTCAAAGTAGGTGAAAATTAAGTAAATTTTCTTTGGTTAACTAATCAACCCAGAAAATGAAGTGTTGGGGTGGAGATGATCGAAGTGAACTAGGAGTTAAAATACACATACGTTAGAGTGACGAGTGACAACTGTCAGTTTTTTTGAAATCAAATGAAAATTTATTTTAAAGTTGAGCTTGTAAGCATTCAATGCATAATCATTTTTGTCATTTGTTATTTACAGGTTTGCTAACCATTCATCACTGGAAACGACTCAAATTATGGAAGCAAAATCTAAATGTACGATTTGTCGAAAACAACTGAAGGGAGGTAAAATTGTCAAAAAACAGGAAAGTCACAGTCAGCAACGGATGTTTTCCTGCTGGAAAAATGAGTGTGCACAATCTTTGTGTGAAGTATTATTGGGCTCTAGGACCAAGTCATTTTATCAATATTTTCAACTTGGAGAGTATTGCGAAACGTGTTTAGAAGCAATTAGAGATGTCAATTTTATTTGGAGGCAAATTAAGTTCCTTAAAAATCGAGTAAATGATCTGTCAAAGGTCATTCAGAGAAATCTGAGAGCAAATTACGACAATATTGAGCAAAAAACAGAAGTGGACTTAGTTGAAGGGAGGATTTTGGCTGCACTTAATCTCGATTCCCTGCTAAATTACTCTTATGACGAAGTTACAGAAATGATATGTTCAGGTACTAAATTTTATTTTTGCAATATATTTAATTGTATTTAATAAGATATATATTTAATATATGCGTTTTATTTTTAATTGCAGCGTCATCAAAACAATCGCCTGCTACAATTTTCTCCCAGATATTAATTAAGGATAACGAACATCCATTTTGTGACGGTTATAGGGAATATTTTCCTGTTAAAACCGAGTTGGAAGAAAGCGAATTTGATGAACACAATAACGACGCAGACAATGATTGTTTTCAAAGCTTTTCCGATTACAATAATGAAAGCGACTGTGATTCAATAAATGAAGAAGTACAAAGTGTTTGTAGTTCTCAACCTGGTAACTTATTGTAAAATTGCTTATTGATGTTCGTAACATGATTCCAAAATTTTAAGTATTTTTCAATTATATTTAACATTTTTACAGAACATCGAAGCCCACCGAGAGAAACGATTGCACAGAAGGGAAATAATATGTACGAAGAAGCTACGTCAATAGAAGAGAACGAGGGAAACGATAGTTCATCAAATGATAAAAATGAATCGGGTTTTAACAATTTCCAGAATATAAAGTATGAAAGGGTACCTAAAAGAAAATCATTAAACCACGATGAAAATGTGCCAAAAATAAAGTATAAGCGATCTACTTCTCAAAAGTCAAAACAAAAAAATCCACTAAAAACCCAAAAACGAAAGAAAAAATATCGTCTTCCGTGGGGACTGTTACGAGTAGAATGCCCTACGTGCCACAAGTTCATCGGTCGCAGTAGTTTCGCAGGTCACCAAAGAACTCATACAGGTTTGTCTGAATTCAATAAATATTCGCACGATTTAAGTTTAGTGGTTAACATTTTTGTTAACAATTAAAAATGATTTTAGGGGAAAAGCCGTTTCTATGTTCAGAATGTGGAAAATCGTTCACCAATGAGGGCAGTTTATGGAAACATTCACAATTAATGCACGCAAAATTAAATCCTCATGGGCATAAAATAAAAACAGGATCATGTGCAATCAAAGCTGCTAATGAATTGGCTTCTCGTAGTCGAATCTATCATTGCGACCCCTGCTCTTGGAAATTCACTTGGAAATACCGCTACTTGCGACATTTAAAAGATGTGCATTTGAACAAAGACATCAAAGACGGAGAATCATTCAATTTCCATTTTTGTGATGAGGACGGCTGTCGTCTTTCCTTCACTAGTCTTTCCAGTTTAAAAACTCACATTTCCGAAGCACATTCTTCCGATGCTAAAGAAGTTCCTTTAGAATGCAACGTTTGCCAAAGAGTATTTGTACAGCCAAAGAATCTAGAAACTCATTTGACTTCTCATCAAGACAATAAATTTGGCTGCGACTACTGCCATGTAACATTTCCAACACAAAATGAAAAGGACAGCCATAAACCTCGTCATACAATTGTCTTCCAGCTGTCGATGTATTGCCATCTTTGTGAGGAATGTGGGGAAAGATTCGCCGATCGCAATCAGCTAGCTAAGCATATCAATAATCTACATTTTGATACAACCATAAAAACTAGGCGTAAACAAATTTATCCCAAGGACAAGAAAGTGGCAGTAAAGAAAAAAAGGAGCCCTGAAAAGACATTTTGCAATGTGAGTCAAAAATGTGATGAAATGTGAAATTTAAAAATTTATTAGACAAATATTTAATTGTGAACTTTGTTTTTAATTCAGGTATGCCAGAAAGCTATTTATAATATAACCCTAGAAACTCACATGTATATCCACACTCATCCAAATGGATTCCAATGTTCATTGTGCTCTGAGAATTCAAAAACGCCGAAATTGCTCGAAATTCATGAAAAACGTGTTCATAAGCTTAAAATCTTAAAGGAAATCTGCCAAGTAAAAATTCAGATTTAATATTACATATTATATAGTATTTTAATTTATTTACCATTTTTAATTGGAGATTTCCAAAATAATTAAAATTGTCTTTTCTAAATACAGGTGTGTCAAAATGAAGTGGATACTCGTGATTTAGAATCCCACAGCCACTTTCATCTCGATGGATACAAATGTTTAAAATGTTCAACAGTTGAACCGACACCTGAACTACTCAAAATCCATGACAACATTGCTCATCCGTCTGTGATAGCTCAGGAGCTGATAGAAAGGAAATTGAAACGTCCTAACCCTAAGTCTACTTGCAGTGTAATTTGTGCATATTACATTTCATGTTTTTAAAGTAGAAAATAGTATAACAATTTTTTATGACAGGTTTGTTTGAAGAAAGTTGGGAAAAGGAGCTTAGAAAATCACATGAAAACACACACTCAGCCAGATAGTTTTCAGTGCCAGTATTGTGATGTAAAAATGACGACCCTTAAATCTCTGCAGTACCATCAAATTCGATCTCATCCTCCAGACTCAAAATATAACAGTTTACCTGTCAAATTCAGAAGTAAATTGACCCGGTGCGAATCTTGTGATAAAACTTTTGTGCAGAGAAAATCATTTTACAAACATTTAATCCGCCATCATCCCGAAGAGTATATGTCAACTCATCCGCACGTCTGTAAATTTTGCTGGTATGTTTTCGCCAAAGAGGAAGACAGAAATTCTCATGTTGAGAATACACATAATAGTTTTCTATGCACGGTAAATACTATATTTGTAAAATGGAGATTCCGTTATTAATTTCATATCATTCATCAGTAATTCATTCTACAATATAATCTCATAATAATTTCAATATTGGTTTTTAGTTTGAAGGATGTGAAAACAAACGTTTTACTCATCGGGGGAAACTTATTGAACATTTAAATATTCACTATAATCGAAAATCATTTGAATGTCCACATTGTCAGAAAGGATTTGCCAACGATGGGAATTGCCGATCTCATGTCCTAATGGTGCACAACAAACATCGCTCTTATCAATGCAAATTGTGTCCTGAGCATATTGGTTTCTTCGTCAAGAAGGATTTCTGCAGACATGTCAATTCTTCACATCCTGAAATTCCTGAATCTGATTGCAATTCCATCCTAGAACGTAAAAAGCTTGATATACCTATCAATATCAAAAAGTTGGAAGATTTTGATGGATATCCGGCTCGCAAACGGAAGATAAAATCCACACCAAAAATTCCTGCCCTTTAGCATATGCCTATCACTTCTGGAATATATTAATCCTGCTTAATACTTAAAATCAAAACCAAGTATTGAAGATACAGATAATTTTAAACCGTTTGCTTTCAGTTGCTAATTTATGAGGATATATATCTAATGTTCGGTTTCAGTATTATTAATTCATTCGTTAATAGAGTGGAATGTACAGATGATTTTAAGACGTTTGCTTTCGATATATTACTACGTATTTAGCCGATTACGTTATTGTAGGGCCAAAGCCTAATGTTTAGTTTCATATTAAATATACTCATTTGTTATATTTTGTTATATAAATTATATAATTATAATAAATTCAGTTTGTTATCTGTTTGTTTATTCGTTACAAAATTTTGTTTGCGTCATCTGTTTTATTTTTTCGTTTTTTCTTGGTTAAATAATAATAAAGTCGCAAATGTAGTTGTTTGGTTAAACCTTGGCCACTGCCCCTAAGAATTGTTTTGGGAGCTATTCAGTAAGTAGGATAACTCAATTGTTCAGATATCAAACTTGGCTTAAAACGTAATTGAAGCCTTAGAAGAATGACAAATAAATATTTTTGTATGTGATAAACGGACACGGATGTATAGCCAAAAGCAAAGTAGTTGGTACAGGGTCACTCAATTATTACATTTTAGTAGATACATCTTTAACAATAAGTACTATCTATTTGTGTTCGAAAAATTAAATACCGTTAGACTTTTAAAAATTTTTCCTTTGATTTTGAAGGTGTAATATTTTACGAAAACGAACATATTAAATGCATGACTATTTTACTTCATTTCAAAAAAATATATATTATTTAAAATATGGCATTGTGGTCAAAAGTTGACTTAGCTGATAAGTAAAGTAACTGTGCGATGCGAATTAGTTCACAGATATCTTTCATTCAGTCTAAATGATTGATGTTGAAATTATAATTAATGTTGATTTCATTTAAACGATTAATTGGAGAAACAATTATATTTGGTAAATAGTAAAGACAGTCCTGATACAATTTTTGCATAATTTTGATTTTAGTAAATGTTGACTTTTTGAATCAAGCTGACGAGATTCGGAATCAACCCAAAATACTACCCAGTAAAGGACATTTCAATGCCGCCAGGGCAGCAGACGTTATAGATGGCCCCAGATTGGCCGAACAAACTAAATTATTCAAATCGAGACTTGCGTCAAAATTGTAGGCATTGACATCCAAATTGACGAGTGGCTTGACTGGATAATCGCAAACAGGGTAGTCAGGATATCCTGGAATCCGTGTACATTTCTGTCCATTTGCACAATCGCTATTAGTTGAGCAAATACAACTGTCCAAAAGAGCACAATGAGTGGTTGCTGAGTCGGTATCCATTTTAGTTGCCGTTTTGTCCTTCAACCGGCGTCCGAAAGAATTGAGGAAAATTCCATCAGGGTCATATTGGTTCATTTTTGCAACAAATGCATCTCGCTCAACAGGATCCAATTTCTTGGTGATCATTTCTTGGCTGTGATAGTATAATCCAGATTTACCCCAATGAGACCTTCCAGTATAATTTAGGGCCTAAAATTATAGACCATTTTAATACAGTCGTCCAATATTTTTGAAATTATGTAGTTGAGACCTAATTAATATATTTTAAGTTCAATTTTCAATTACCATAAGTTGCATAATAGCTTGGTAAGCTGCAAGTCCAGTCATTGGATCCTCATATGGATTTTTCCTTTTGATAGAGTAGAATTCAAAGTGGCAAACGTCCCTTCCCTGACTAGTTGACATGTGGATGTCGTTGCTTCCGGAAAATCTGAGCACAATTCCATCGACTGGGAAAATAGCCGGTGACTTTTGAAGGATATCTTGGACATGTCTGGAATATTCTGCGATTCTGTCAAGAGGTACTGAAATTTCGTTGTCCAAAGCATCGATACCATTGACAGTGTGATTCCAGATGCACTGGATTAAACCAGTATCTTTGCAAATAGGTGCGAACATTAAATCGTAGTATCCAGTTGCAGGGTTTAGGACAGTGAGGTTATTTTCAGAGTAAATCGGTGCAAAGTCAGGGACTGTTCTGATCATCGTTTGCATTATGTAACCTTGAAGTATATTCAGTCCTTGGAAAGAGTTTAGAGATTGGAAGATTTCAAGAGCAGGCACAGCGTACGCATTGAAAGTTTTTGATGTTGGTGGAACGTGATCAGCTGTTATAGCATTGCCTTTCTCTCCAACATCCACAATGCTCCAGTTACCGATTAAAACCTAAAAGTATGAAACAATTCCCATTTAGATATTGTCATTTTAATGCTTTCTTGAAATAACCTAAAAGGTTGAAACGATATCAATTCTTTATTTTAGATATTACAATAAAAAATGGGTTCAAAAATGTTTAGTGTACCTTTTTATACAATGGGTACCAATATACTGTGACTTGATCCGAACTTCTTGCAATGTCAATGATTTTTCCATTGGTCATAACATCATCATCAATGATATAATTGAAAGCTGTAGTTTTGTATAGGGGTTCTGTGTTCAATGTCACTGCGACAATAATACCAAGAAGACCTAAATGAAGACGAAAAGCTTTTAAATCTTCTTTGTCGCTAATTTCCCGGATGTCTCCCTTTCCGTCAACAATTGTGACTCCGATAACTTGGGCTGAAATAGAAGAATTGAACTTAATAGTTGATCCGTGGGCTCCTGTCCCGATTGCTCCTCCGATTGTTATATTTCCAAAGGCGGGAGTTGTTTTCAAAGCTCTGCCCCGTTGTCGGAGCATAGTCGTGAAGTCGTGGAGATACATCCCTGCCCCAACAGTGACTGTTTTATTGTCAGCACCTGGAACAAAGGACTGAATTCCACGCATATCAACTGGTATTCCATCGGTGCAAATTATATCTGTGATGGAGTGACGATGTCCAAATGCTTTTACTGTAGTGCCTCTTCGAATTGCTTCTTTGACAATGGCAACAACTTCGTCGACAGATTTTGGATATCGGATTTCATCGCTAGGCTTACAGAGTGCTCCTTTTAGATAAGAAGTATATGTGCCATCTGGAAGACTAAAAATAAGACAAAAATTTTAAATTCAAGAGTATTACAGGCTAAAACTTCCGTTAATATGTTATACAAGATTTTATTCTTTTACTACTCAAATTCATATTATTTGATTCCGTTTAAAAAAAATACTATCTGGCTAACATTAATTTTACTGTTATGGCTTTCCCTTTGCAAAGTTTGTATATATTTAAATATAATAATTTTTAAAAAATGTTATACTTACTAGTCAACCTTCGGTAGTAGAGAAGAAACAATACTTCCTAAAATTGCTGGAGAAAATAATAGGACCAAAAGCAGAGGTTTTGAAAACTTCATCATGGTGAGAGATTTTATGATAGAAGACGGACCAAGCTTAATCTTGTGATCTGAAATGTTTTGTATTTATAGGAATTATTTCAATTATTGCTTGGAATGGATTGAATTAAATGAATATATTATTATTATAATTTTGATATCAAATATATCTTCCATACCTGTCAAAACTGGTTATTTAAATTATTATGGAATTATTCATGACAACGCCCGTCACACGCCTTCATATAGATCGTCTTTAGAAAATTATTAATATAATAATATGCAATATTGAATACATGTGTAACGTAAACTTTATCCATCATTTGTGCAGTTGCACGTGTGCATAAAGCTATGACATCATTAGCTTAATTAAAATTATTTTAATCAAAATCATATACGTTGGTAGTGTCAATCAAAAAAATGTTGAGTAGCAACAAAGTATGTAAACTACTGTGCTTGCGTCTTTTGAAATACGTGAAGATATTCAAGGGCATGATTCTATATATCATTTAACTGAATAGGTTATAAAAGATGACGAATTGGGAAAAATTTCCCCGTAACCAATGCAATACAACATATATTAAATAATTAATGGGAATATTTTTTTTTCTAAAACTGACACTAACGCTTCATATGTCCACAAGAATCAGCCTGCTCTTAACAATACAACATTCATTAAACACCTAAGCAAAAGTCAATTTTGAAATTACGTTCAAAATTAAAGAATATAAGCATTGACGACGTAAAGAATAATTGTAAATTGATTACAGGCAAATTAATAATCTCACCATTACTAATGCTAACATACGTGTTCACTAATTAAATCAAAAACTGTAATTCACATTACCATACAGGTATTTATGTGTAGGCACTAACAGCCGTCGTAATGTAATTGATCTTATTAACATTTTGTGTTCGGATATCGCAAATTTTATTGATAATAATAATCATGTTAAAACAACCGTTATAACAGTCGTAAACGTTGGTCGAATCCAAAATGTAAACATCAACACTTATACAAAAGTTCTACAATACAGTAACTAAGAAAATAAACCTGACAAAAGCCTCTAGTAACTACTTATAATGCTTTTCCGGTCGCGGTGATTATAATTAACAAATATAACATCTACTTTACTTCAGAATATTATTACGTAAAAGTTACACTCTCCAATCTCACACAAGAGAATTAAAAAGATAATTTCCCAGCAGTAAGTACGTAGAGATGGTAGAAATAACTGTTTAACTTATTTAACAGCTGTTTACACAACATCAATATTCAGGAAAAAAATGAAGAAAGAGATTTACACGAATCAATGTAAAAACATTGTTTCCCGAAGTATTATCTGATTAATTATTAGGGACATTTTTACTTCTCTGACTTTCATCTTTATGATAGCTCACCACATGTTTCTGCAAATAGTGATTTGCGTAAAAACGTCGATCACAATGAGGGCAAGGAAAATTCAGCTTCTTTGTATGCTTTTCAACTCCATGTTTTAGCCATCCACTTCTTGATTTAAAATACATTCCGCAGTCAGGTACGGCACATTTAAATGGTTCTAAGTTCAACTCTTGATAATGCTCCCCTCGACGATGATCTCGGAAAGAAGCTTCATTTTTGAAATTCTTTCCACATAATTCGCAAGTAAATTTTCTTCCCTTATTGTGAGTTCTCATGTGTCTTTTATGATACGTCAAGCCCATACTTCCAAAGCCACAAATTTCACATGTGATTGCAAACTTTTTCGTGTGCTTTATACTAATGTGGAACTTCAAATTTCTAGGGTTACTAAACGTCTTACTACAAATTGAACATGGCAGTCTCTGTTTTTCTCCGTGAACATTTTTGACGTGTTGGTTCACTTGAGACTTTTGGTGGAATCCTGCATTACAAATTGGACAGAATTCGGGATAGTTCTTAGTGTGCTTCATTGTCATATGAATTTGCAGATTTCTTACATCTTTATAGATGACGTTACATTCTTTGCATTGGAAGGGTTTTAGATTTAGTTCCTTGTAGTGAGAACCCCGCAGATGTAATTTTAACTTTGCTAAGCGTGGAAACACTTTTTTACAGATCTCACAGCTATTTATTTCCGGGTCGGCTTTCCGCTTGTCATAATTTTCAATTATTTCTTCACTGTTTATATTATTGTCAACAGATGTTGCCAAAGGAGGATTTAGAGGGGTGTCAAAGTATGAATCCGCATCACTTTCTATATCATCTTCTACACTATTTTCAGGATAGTCTTCGTCTTTTGAAGATAGTGGTGGTGGTTCGGTTTTCAATTTGGTTGGAACTATGTACAAAGTATTAATTACTATTTATTTCAGAAAATCGGTGTTTACTTTCAGAAATTACAATATAATATATTATTATCAATTATAAATGTTTGGTTTCAAATCAATATTTTTTTAATTATCGACAATTATTTCCCTTTTACTTTAAATACCAATTACTTTTTTACCAATTAAAGTCGAAATTTAAAATTTTCAATTACGTTAAGGATCCCGAATCCGATAATAATATTTCTTCAATCAAATGATTAAATTGTGCCAAATAAAAACGTGCCAAAACGTACCAATTAGATCGGCAGACATGGCAGATAATCGTCCATCGTCATCGTTACTGTCCTGGCAAACATCGTCATCGTCACTGTCCTGGCAAACATCGTCGTCCACTAAGTCAACTTCTACTTCTTCAATGCTGTCAGATACTATTTCCGAAACTACAGCTGATTTTGATTTCAGGAAAAAACTTCCTTTCCCAAGATCTAATAAAAAATGGAGTAAATGATTTTCAATTTATTTATTTTTGGCTTGCGTTCAAAAATAAAAAAATTGATTGAAAACTAAACTACAAACGTTTGATTTTCAACTTTACATTAAGTATATGCATAATTATTAATACCACATTAATAACATTGACAACAATAATAAATGAAATCACAATTAAAATGAAATATTAAAACTCTTACCACTAAATATAAAATTTCTTATATGATCTGTAGTTGTATTGCAAAGGATGCCATCTGTTTTTGATTTGGACTGTATTAATATGTTTTTAGTTTTATTGGTCAAACGCAGATATTCTTTCTCCAGAGCAGTTAATTTTTTGAAGACATTATGAGCGTTCTTTAATAATTCACTACAGGTTGTACAGCTTGTGATCCATCCAGCAGGATTTCCTGATTGCAACAAGAGGATTTCACAAAATGATTTTGGGACATCCAAAAGTTTCCTCAATGTAAATATAACTGCAACTTGTTCTTCTAACGATATATTACTTTTTTCTGTCTTGAAACGTGATTTCTTGGAATTTTTAATATTACAAACGCGATAACACAATACACAATTAATTTGAGGAGTCATCCTTGAGCATTTTAGATTTAACGACATTCAACATACATAATTTAATACATCTTAATCTTCTAATTTTACGCTGTAAGTGCAAACACTTTTGATTTTATGCCTTAAATGTTTGACGCTTTCTTTACTGTAATAACCGCTTACAGTTGAAACTTTTTGGCTAATTTTGCTTAGATGAAGGTGAACTTTTTTGATTTAAAAACATGAGTTAATATTTTAAATAAAAGTTTACAGCCGGGTAGTTACAGCCGGGCAGAGGAGTCAGAAAGAACTTGGACAATGTTTTTCCTATCTGCGCGCCGATAATAAAATAAATCTGAACGCGGACTTTAGTGTGAAGTGCTAGAAAGATGAAGGAACGGGTTCGTTAGTTTTCAAAATCAATACTACTTTTTCTAGCAATCAGTTTTTAATAAGGTTTTCAATATAACTTCAGTCAAACTTTATTAAAAAGTTAATACAAACTATGACACTACACCAAATTCAAAAATGAAGAGGGGTTTACACAATAAATCAATTTAAAAAAATTTGTTCCCGAATATTACATATTAACAAATTAATCAACAGGGACATTTTTAATTCCCTGACTTTCGCTATTAGGACATCTCAACAAATGTTTCCGCAAATAGTAATTTGAGTAAAAACGTTTATCACATTGATGGCAAGGAAAATTCAGCTTCTTAGTATGCTTTTCAACCCCATGCTTTAGTAATCCACCTCTTGATTTAAAATACATTCCGCAGTCAGGTACGGCACATTTGAATGGTTCTAGGTTCAACTCTTCATAATGCTCACCTCGACGATGATCTCGGAATGAAACTTCGTATTTGAAATTCTTTCCACATAATTCGCAAGTAAATTTTCTTGAATTACTGTGCGTTCTCATGTGTCTTTTATGATACGCCATGCCCATGCTTCCATAGCCACAAATTTCACATGTGAATGCAAAAGTTTTCGTATGCTTTATACCAATGTGGAACTTCAAATTTCTAGGGTTGCTAAACGTCTTGCTGCAAAATGAACATGGCAGTCTCTGTTTTTCTCCGTGAACATTTTTGACGTGTCGATTCACTTGGGACTTATAATGGAATCCTGCATTACAAATTGGGCAGAATTCTGGATAGTTCTTTGTGTGCTTCATTGTCATATGGATTCGCAGACTTCCTTTATCTTTATAGATTTGGTTACATTCTTTGCATTGGAAGGGTTTTAGATTTAGTTCTTTGTAGTGAGAACCCCTCTGGTGCAATTTTAAATTTGCTAAGCGTGAAAACACTTTTTTACAGATCTCACAACTCTTTGTTTCCGGCTGGGCTTCCCGCTCATCATAATTTTCAATTATTGTTTCACTGTTTATTTCATTGTCAACAGATGTTGCCAAGGGGGGATTTAGAGGGGTGTCGAAGTATGAATCCGCATCACTTTCCTTATCATCTTCAATATTATTTTCAGGATAGTCTTCGTCATTTGAACTATTTGAAGATGGTGGTGGTTCGGTTTCCAATTTGGTTGGAACTGGAGAGAAAGCATTAATTAGTATTAGTTTCAGAATTTTGCGAATTTACTTAGAAATCACAACATAATATTATTAAGAGGTAGGTATGGTTTCTAATGACGATTGGGCTTGACTATCATATTCGCTCTTAACTTTTTTGGGAAACTTGGTTCTAGTCCGAGAATATTGGTCGTAGAAAGACGAAGTTGGTCTCTAAAAACGCAGAAAATGTCAATTTATAGCAGCTTGCACTTAGATTTCTACCTTTTACCTTCGTTTGCGAGTTATTGCGATTTTAATAAATATCTCGTAACCAGAGGTAAAAATTAGGAATCTAAGTGCAAGCTGCTATAAATTGTCATTTTCTGCGTTTTTAGAGGCCAACTTTCTACGACCAATATTCTCGGACTAGATCCAAGTTTCCCAAAAAAATCGTCACTTTTATGCCCTATTCATTTTGCTGTATTGTCATGGAGTAAATTTCTATGGCTCTGTGTATTTTAAATCGTAGCCATGGATATTTCCCCATTACCTGCCCCTCATTGAATTTCCCCGTATTTTGAACCACCCCTGAACCTTAATTATAACATTTTGTTTTAAAATTCATAATTTTTTTATATAACTGTATTATCTACAATTATTTTACTTTTATTTCAAATATGTATACATGCAAATTTTAAAAGTCAAAAAATGAAAATTTTCAATTACGTTAGGATTTAGGATCCGATTATAACATTTCTTCAACCAAATTGTTTAAATACACCAACTAAGACAAAAATGTACCATTTAGAGCGGCAGATATGGCAGGCAATCGTCCATCGTCATCGTCACTGTCCTGGTAAACATCGTCCTCCTCCAATTCAACTTCTATTTCTTCGCGACTTTCAGATACTATTTCCGAAACTACAGCTGGTTTTGATTTCAGCAAAGAACTTCTTTTTCCCAAATCTAATAAAACAGATGGAGTAAGGGATTTTCAATTAAATGGCTTGCGTTTGAAAATAAAATAAAATAGGCTGAAACCCAAACGACAAACGTTTGATTTTCAACTTTACATTAATTATATATAAAATTATTAACCACATTAATAACATTGACAACAATAATAAATGAAATCAAAATTAAAATGAAATATTAAACTTTTACCACTGAATATAAATTTTCTTATAAGATCTGTAGTTGTATTGCAAGCGATGCTATCTGCTTTTGATTTGGACTCTATTAGTATGTCTTTAGTTTTATTGGTCAAACGCAGATAATCTTTCTGGAGAGCAGTTACTTCTTTGAAGACATTATGAGCGTTCTTTAATAATTTACTACAGTTTCTACAGCTTGTGATCCATTCAGCAGGATTTCCTGATTGCAACAAGAGGATTTCGCAAAATGATTTTGGGACTTCCAAAAGTTTCCTCAATGTGAATATTACTGATAATTGGTCTTCTAACGATTCATTGCTTTTTTCTGCCTTGAAAGCTGATTTCTTGGAATTTTTAATATTACAATCGCGATAACACAATACACAATTACTTTGAGGATTCATCCCTGGGACTTTTGAGTTCTATCTAATGCGAACCGTTCAAAAGACATTCAATCATTCAACTGTCAACACATCTTACTAATCTTACACCGCAAGCACTCTCTACTTTCTATATGCTTGATGCTGAACTTATAGTTGATAGGAACATTGTTCAAAATTTTGATTCATTTTAGAAACTTTTCACTTTTTTGTATTCAGAATTCAGACTGAAAGGCTGAGTAAGAATTTGGACATATTTTTCCTTTCTGCGCGCCGATAATAAATAAATAGATGCGAACGCGGACTTTAGTAAGAAGTGCGACACGGAACGGTCATTAGTTGTCACAAAGCAATAATAATGGAATTAATTTTTTTTAACTGAAACATTTCCAAGTTTTCAATATAACGTTTGCCAAACTTCATTAAAAATAGTAACACAACCTATATTACTGCACAGAAACCATCCTTCTTCGATATTAGGGTCAGAAATGGGATTTTAGATTGGTATTGCACACATACATATCAATGATATCAACATGTTCATGTTTGCTACACATATTTTGCCATTGTAAAACGAAAAATGAAAATATAAAAGAAAAGTTTACCTTTTGTGTTGTTGACCCACTTCCTCTGTCAACGGGTGACTGTAACCTATTTAAAGTGTCCGTTGACCTGTCTGCTTTCGAACCAGTTACGTACTGTTAACAACTTTGTATCCTAGGTTGCACCAATTTTTAGTTGTTTTAAAGTTTTAAACCTCTCCCCCGGTCAGCGGATATGACCGATTTTGTCCATTTACGAACTCGTTCTTCCTTTTTGAGAGAAAGGAGATTATGTCAAGTTCATTTCATCCAATGCTAATTTCTTTGTTTATTTTGCAGATATGGCACTTGAAATATTTCTCGGAAATAAATAGCCAAATTTTTGAAATATTTCGCGAAGTATTTCACCCCCACTTTCCTTAAAAACTGAAATATTTGAAATAAATAGTGTACATGACATTTATTTCAAAAAATTCAATAAATTTCACTTGAAATAAATAAAACGCGTAAGCGCATTTTATTTATTTCAAATATTTATTTATTACAATTCTAATATTATTTATTATTATTTCATTTTTCAAGAAAAAATCTTTGAAATAAGAAATTAATGTGCCACACCGTGTCACATATTAATGCATTATTGATACAAATGTTTTGTTAATTGTGTTTATTGTTGGACCCTTCATAACACTTTTAATGCATGATATCATTGCTTCGTTATGTCGTGATGTATCCTTGTCGGCCGAATCAATCGTGAAATTTAATTGCTTATAAGTAAAATCCAATGTTAACTTGTCATCTTATCGCAAGTAGTTATTGTCATTTGGGAGCTCTTGTGATTATATTTCGTTTATTACATGTCCATGCATAACATGACAGATGCTATTTAAATGGATGCAACAACGAGTAGCACAACTTATCTTATCGGAAGCATAATAATGTCGAGTTATAAATGAGCATCGTGATTAAAAAACTTACTAATGTACTTCTCTGTTGCAACGCTTCTCAATGCTCTCGTCATAAGCTTAACAATTTCCCTTTTAATTACATTTCTCACTGACCATCAGCAAGTGATAGAAAATTAAACTAATTAAAAAGTTGAACCATGTACAAAATAATACTTCCGTGGGTTTGTTTTGCATCCGTTTGTGCTGTCGTTTCTACGTACGACTTTGACTACATTCAGAATGTGAAATCTCGGAAAGAAAATCCGAATCCTCCAATAAATTGTAATCTTCCCCAGGAAATTAAAAATGAAGTTGCAAGCTACAAGAATGTAGCAAATCGAATTATTAACGAAGCTGTCAGCGGATCATTTAAAGGACGAGTTTATAAGGAACTGGGGACTTTTGCAGATAAATTCGGACATAGATTAGTTGGAAGTGATGCTCTTGAAAATTCTATCGATTATCTTGTTGAATTAATGACGAAAAATAATATTTTAGCCACTAAAGAACAAGTGGCAACGCCCATTTGGAGAAGGTAAGATTATTTACCTGGAAAAATTTATTCTAAAGATATAAATGAAAATATTAAATTCAATTAAGACAAATAATTTTTCCACAGAGGTCCTGAGAGTTTGAAAATGATAGAACCACGTGACGACATTCTGAAAATACTTTCGTTTGGATTTTCAGTAGGCACTCCAACAGGAGGTATTCAAGCGGAGGCATTAGTGGTTACAAGTTTTGAAGACCTTGCAAAAAAGGCTGACCAGGTACATGCAATATTTTTTGTTAATTTGTCTGTCGAAATTATAATTAATCCCTTTTTATTTTTTATCATTAGGCACCTGGGAAAATTATCGTTTTTAATCAAGGTTATAAATCATACGGTGAGGACGGTCCCGCATACCGAGGAAAAGCTGCTCCTGAAGCAGCAAAAGTTGGAGGAGTAGCTGCGTTAGTGCGATCTATTACTCCATTTTCTATGGAGACACCGCACACCGGAATGTTGAGATACGAAGAAGGTGTTGTAAAAATTCCTTGTGCTGCAATCACTGTTGAAACAGCAGATATGCTTTTGCGAATTTCGGAAAGAGGTAATTTTAAGTGATAATTTTGTATTTGAATGGCGGGTGTGAGAATTTCTTTGGTTTTTTTGCAGGAGAAAAGATAGTTTTACATTTGGAAACGGAAACTGAAAATGTTGTAAATGGGACATCTCATAATGCAATTGGAAGACTAATTGGTGCAACAATTCCTGATGAAATTGTAATTGTTTCTGGACATATTGACAGTTGGGATGTGGGACAAGGAGTAGTGGATGATGCTGGAGGAGTTTTCGTATCAACAGAAGTTTTAAATCTGTTGAATCACTTAGAACTGACGCCTAAAAGAAGTATTGAAGCCATTGGGTGGACGTCAGAAGAATTAGGCATTCATGGCGCCATTGGATTCTTGGAAACACACAAAGATGAAATTAGTAAATATATCGCAGCTTTCGAATCTGACACAGGAACATTTAAACCATTAGGTTTAGACTACGCAGGGAGCGATGTAGCTGGATGTGTGGTTATAGAAATTCTTAAATTACTTGAACCTATCAACGCAACTGATTTTCGAAGTTACCCGATCGTTGGGACGGATATCAGCGTATTGACAGAACTTGGAGTCCCGTCTTTAAGTTTAAGCAACGATGGCTACGAAACAGACAAGTATTTTTGGTATCATCATTCTCCAGCTGATACAATGACTGCTATGAATTCCGACGAATTAGATTTATGCCTCGCATTATGGACTGTCAGTTCCTATATCATTGCCGACCTTAGTGTAGCTTTGACACAATTGCCTGATATGCCACCAACAACAACCTCCAGTGGAGCATCTTCGAGTACAGATACTACTGCAAGTGGATCAGCTTCGAGTACAGATACTACTGCAAGTGGATCAGCTTCGAGTACAGATACTACTACTCAAAGTTCTTCAGGAAATGAAATTTCAATGAATACAGAGTTCATTGTTTTATGTTCAATTTTTATTTTACGTAAAATAATCATTATTTAAGTGACTGTATGTTACGACGCATTCGCATTATTAACATTGTAATAAAATTTCAAGACATAAGAAAATAAAAATAAAAGATTCAAGAAAATAAAAGATATACCATAGCATTGTTAATACTTATTACTTAAACAAACCTTCTATAACACGCTAAAATAAATTATTGTCGCCTTAGCACATTCTTGCCTCGTTATTATCGTTTTTGTGCAATTTTCCTCTCCCGATTTAATGTATAATGCATAGGTCAACAACCAACTCTATCATATTATATGTTCAAGGACGTATTGAGGGATGGGCTTTTACGGGCTGAAGCCTCCTCTCCCGAAATCCAAGGAAAGATGATTTTTTTCTCAAAAAATTTCCTAGGTTAAATGAAATGTTAGCCCATTTCTGTATACCTGCATGCTTGACGTAATTACTCTAATTACGTATCGACTACAGGTCACATTGTCTTGAATAAAACCAATTATAATTACTTAATTCATACTTGTATAGACGTAAGTATAAATTAATTAATTCATATTGTGTGTTCTTGTTTCTTGATGTACACTTGAGTAATTGAGTAGGATAATTACTATTATTATTGCAACAACATGATATTATGGTTATTTAGATTATCAAAAACTTTACAAAACATTTGCATGCAAAGTTTAATTAAGTTTACTCGAACTATTATATACACGTCTGATTTTATTATACCAACATGAAATGGTTAATTACATGAAAAACACTATGCTTTCAATTATTTAAATGTAAAACGAGTCGCACTATTATTATAACAGATTTATAACACCAACAAAAAAGGGCAATTACATCACGAGCTTTTTATGCTGAAAATTATTTGAAATGTGGTCGCCATGGGATGAAATTGTTCAGTGGAGACATGTCATTGCATTACTTAATTATTGTAAGATATGGAGAAACTTGATACTTAATAGACGTAAGATATTTACGGATAGCATTTTAATTCCCGTTTGTTTTTGATTTTTTAATGTATGAGCTGTAAAATAGTTAAGAGAATAGATACTTAAAATCCCGAGTTGTAGTAAAAGAGAGTTGGTGGTTCTGTAGCAAAAATCTCCTCCTGACTATAATAATGTATGATTGGTTTACGTCTACGTACACACAAGAAGTGGTATTTAAACGGCCATCGGCCATACTAAAATGTTAACTTGCCAAAAACTTGTTACTTATGAATAAAATTGAAAATGTTATTGCAAAAATGGATGTAAAAACATTTCAACTATTAGATACAATTCATAAATCATTAATTACATGGACAACTATGTCATTAAATTACCGTTGTAATGAAAAGTCGTTAGGAGTCCGAGCGTGTGTGGAGGCCATAAGTGAAGGGGAGATTTGAGATCGGCACTTACCTGGCGTAGGAGATACAGTGATCTGGAAGGCTGTGCTCCCAGGAAGAGACCTTCTCATTGCACTTCGAGTTGGTTGACTCCTGCGATTATCCCAAACGTGGATAACTCGAACGCGTAATTTTTTCCAGGGGGTGAAGCGTTCGCGCTTGCCCCTATAAATAAACCAAAAGTAAATTCCTGAGTGCCCGGTGCATCATTGATATTTATTAAATGGAATCCAATTAGTAGTGTTGCCATTTCATATTATTGGAATTATATATAGTAATGATAAGCCTTACAAGTTCCAATTATTAATTTACAATTTGCTGGAAATCACAATGAATTAATTTAGTACAATCAATCAATCCACTTCTGCATAACAATTTAGCACATTAAAAAAACTAATATAACGATAACAATTCAATAATTACCATGCATTGGGGCTATATTTTACAAACTAAATTGCATTCTAATTGAAATATAACTACATTTACACATTTTTTCAAGTTCTCCAAACTATTGTTTGAAATAAGAAATCCAAACTGCAGTTTTATTCAGTTGTTATTATTTTTGTTATTATTGTTATTATTATCGTGTATTCAGTAATCAGCTTATTTTATTCAATTTCGTGACAATGTGAACATCAAGAATTAATTAAATGGGCGATTAGCATGATATTCATATTTCAAAAATGTTAATTCATTTACAACATAAAATTATTAATCTACTAACTCACCTTGGCCTTACCTGCTGTAATAATATAATTTATATGCCAAATAGCCAAACATGATTTTATGCCATTATGGGGAGAGAACTTTATGCCAATATGGGAACTTTTATGCCAACAAGGGTATTTTTAACTTCATGCCACAGAGCGGTATGTCAATTAGGGGCCCTAACATTGTTAAATGATTTATGTTTTAATTATATAGAGATAGAAATTATATATTTATTGGTGAATAAATAAATTAATATATACGTATAATAGTTTTCAATTTCATTATTAGTTATTGTGGTATGTAATAAATGGGTGAAAGCTTCTTCTGTAAGTACAGTTTATTCCGGTAAAGCCAATATGCTTGAATTCTTGCTCAAAAATATGTAGACGAGGTTTTCAATAATATAATAATCAATTGGTTTTGGTTACATGAGAGAAATGATGACATTTATTAAATTATTAATTTTCCAATACATTGAATAACGTGGATACAGATTTTAGGTGTTGCTTGAATACAATAGTCCAAGAATTCTTGTCGTTTAATCCAATTGTGTAAAACCAAGTACTCCACTTTATTCCGTTGAATCGATATTTTGCAAATCATTGAGATGGTATCTACTTACTAGTAGTAGTCATCGTCGTAGTATTGCGGACTCATTCTTCTCATGGACCGAAACCGAGGATGTGCAATGGAACCCGGAGGACGGGGAGGGAGTGAAGGCAACCCCGGCCACTGCCACGAAGGAAAGACAGGACCCCCTGGACGAAAAAATCCACTGCCGGGAGAACCAGGCCTTTGCGGATCCTGATGAGTTGACTTGAACATCATTATGATAACCAGACACGTTCCAAAGAGGAAAATACTGCGCATCTTCTTTGATTCTGTAGCTTGATGTAGTTTTGTGTCTATTGTCAGGGGAGAGACTACTTCACTACAAAAAACATTTTTTTTATTTATAAGAAATTTTTAGATCATTGTTTTGAAACATGACCTTCTTTTTTAAAGGTCGTTCTTTGTATTTTAATAATTGGGTAATTGATTATGAGTATAAATTGAATATTATGATACTTATAAAATTCATAAAGTCGGTTTGGGAATATTACAAAGAACCAAATGTGTTAAATTGCCATCAACCAACCAAATAAAAATTCCTTTAAATTTTAGAATATTTTGTCTTATTGTTTTGCATTATTTATTATTAATTTTATTACTAGATAGAACTTTAATTGGCTCGTTTTTGGCGTAGCTGATTACTGTATCCCTAAAATTCCACACTGATGAACATTTGTTCCTATGTAGTATACCATAAAGGAGGGAGTAGCGTTTTTCAGGATAACATAAAAAATTAGGTTAGACAAAGTGTTTCGGTTCGTTTTTCAAATACAACAAACTTTTTGGTTTTCCCGTTACTCTTAAGGTGTATATGCTTATTTGCTAAATAATTATTGATTTTAATTATTAATTTGTTAAATTATTAATCTACTAACATCACCTTGGCCTTACCTGCTGTGATAATATAGTTTATGCCAAATAGCGAAACATAATTTTATGCCATTATGGAGAGAAAACTTTATGCCAATATGGGAATTTTTTATGCCAACAAGGGGATTTTTAATTTTATGCCACAGAGCGTATGCCAATTAGGGGCCCTTCCGATCTGCTCTTTCAGATATCTCTTTTTATTAGCACATTTACTTAAAGAGTCTCTATATTGAAATGTAAAAAATAATTGTAAAAAGAAAATAATATGTAAAAAATTGAAAGTTTGTAAAAATTAATAAACGATTGGTGACTGGAAGACAAAAGTGGATGATGGTGGAGGTCGTCTAGGTCGTAGACTTTTTTGACCTTCCTTTAACCTTGCAGTATTGCTTTAAATATTCTTTACGTAGTCAAGAAATGTATGACGAATAAAACATTCTTTCAAGGTTTTCCGTCAGGTTCAATGTTATAAAAATAAAATAGTTCAGACAAAACAATACAGATTATTTATACAATAACTATAAGTATTTTGCATTGAAACTCGGTTGGTAACATTTTTTGATGCACCATATAAAAACACTTTTCAAACTATTTAGCTGTCTTTGTGCCGATTAAATGAATGTTCCACCACGCCCTTGCAATAACTTTTTGTTCCATTTCTTTAAATTGAATACCCTCATTCAACCACATCTACATTGATGAGTTAATGGGAATTGTTTATTTATTCACTCAACTTAATATTCCATTGTATTCAAAGTAACGGCGAGTTTCAAGACAATTTTAGTTAGTTGTATATACTATTGTCAATAACTAATCACTTGATCTGAATTTCCTTTAGACCATAGTACAATGAAATAAAGTGTCACACGCACACCATGAAATAGACAAAGAAAAAGATTTCTATACAATAATTGTACTATGTAGGGGTTTGAATAGTCCCAATTTGATGGACACATAAAGGAAGTAGTTAAGGAAAATATCGGCGAAAATTAAAAAAATTGGAATTCCTACTATTTTTTGTTTTTCAATATTTTTTGCATGCCTTGTTTCCTATTAAATTTTATGATTTAATGCCCCCCATTTATCATTAGTGGTATTTCCCGGGGAATGCAGTAAGTCTACTGCACTGACATAACTTGCACCTATGAGAATATTTGTAGTTGTACCAATTCCTATTATATGCAACTTCCGTTTGAATATAAATGCGATATATGATCAAACTTTTCTGAACAGACAATTGGTGTATGAACAATGGATATAATGTTGCTATCTCTGTGTATAATTAGTATTGGTTGCTCACCTGGAGCTGGTTAAAAACTACGGAATGCCAATTTCAATGTGTAGCTTATTGCTAAACTTAATAACCAAGTATGAGCAGGTTTTCTACTTTTATTACACCTCAGATTTTTCATATTTCATAAAAATAATAATTAAAAATCAAAAATCTAGAATAAAAAAGTTATTTCAGCGTTAACACAAATAGTAAAGAATAATTTTTTTAAATTTAAACAATAATTTTTCTCCACGTTAAAAATCCAGCACGGTTTTGGAGTATTGGAGTACTAGGCAAATTTATAATTATTTTCTTGGGACAAAAATGGTTAAACTGTCTATTATAATCGTTCTACTACTACTATTTGGTAAAATAGAAAGTAAACAAAAATTTTCTGCCTCTTTGAACCCTCAAAAAGTAGATGACTTCAAGAGTTTTAATTTAGTAAGCCAAAAGATGTCAATAGTCAACTTTATTTTTGAATCTGGCCCTCTGGAGGAAATCTCATCTCGTATTCAATCAGTGCATGATAGAGGGTTACCAGTTCGAATATTTGCGATAAGTGAATTTAATGCCAGTAGCATTTCATTGACAAATACTAAATCTGAGGGACAACAAAAGATTTTCCACAAAAACAAAGGAGCTGTCCCCTTTGGCAAAGACTTGAAAAAGTATTTAACCGACGCGGAAGTGATAGTCAGAGGAGTAGATGAGGTTAGTTATCTTAATCTTGTGCAGTCTCTCCCAACAAGAGAAAAACAAGCGCTGTTCCTTCTAATCAAACACGTATCCAGAGGGGGGCCGGGGTAACCCCCCCTAAGTTCCCATAAAATGACGATTTTTTTTCAAAAAATGTTAAAAATCCAAAAAAATTTCGCACTTCGCGCGAATGTGTTTTTATTTTACAAATATATTTTGGTGCCCCCCCATGGTAAAATTCCTGGATACCTGCCTGCTTCCAATTATATACCCGCCGGCTAGAGAAAAGCTTTGCCCAACACAACTTCCACTACTACAATACTATAATTGCAATTATTGAGTAAATAGCTGTTTTGATTTATGGGAAACCCTAACCTGTCTGTCTTTGGACAAGTCAACTTGAACTTGACACTATTTACTTGAGAAATATTTCGATATTTGGAACGTCGTATAAACCGACAATATCGACATTATTTTTGCACCTTGTATTGTTGTTACGGGTGATGCTTCCTTCAGCCTTTGGGAACATTATTGGAATTAAAGCGTAACAGCGCTTGTCTAGTACTACTACTGCAGGGGAGAAGTTAGAAATAGATCCTGGGGAAGTCAAAAACATCGAGTTACTAGTTGAAATTCCAGTAAATATCTTCCAAACCGTTTTGACAAATTTAAGTGAGCATCTACATCGCCTTCCTTCGCCTCAGAAAGCACTTTCTCTGACTCTGACAATGGAACATCCTTTTGGTTACATTTTGAAGTACGTCGCCACCCATACGAACATGACACAATCTTTCTGCTCGCCATGCGCTGAACAAGCAGACATAATTCTGCATAAATATTCAGACGAAATCCCAAAATATATTTTCGAGTACAAACCTTGCTACTCTGGTTACACGGGGGGCTGCCAATTCCTTTCCAAAAGCATAACTGCATGGAATTCAACAAGGGAAGCTAACGACCAGGTTTCCTTTTTGGCAACTTGTGTGACTTCCATTGTGATAACCCTTTTTCTTTGGAGGGTATCAATTTTTAAAAACGGAGGACATGTGGGACTTAAGGATTTCATTGGCATTGTAGTGCGCCCTCTTGTGTTCCAGCCATCAGATCAATTTCCAACCAGGTACAGAAACTAAAACTACAAGTCTCTAAACCGGCTATATATATTCTTACCGAAGTACAATTTCATTTGCATGTTTAGAAAGAATTTTATAATTAGTATTAATGGACGTCGCAAATAAATTTTTGGGAGAATATCATTAGTGAAATTTTGGTAATTACGCATGAAATATTTCTTAGAGATTAATAGGTTAAATTATTGAAATATTTGGGGAATTATTTCACACTTTCTTTGAATGATGAAATCGTTGAAAAAAATATCGCCTGCTTAATATTACAAGATAGCAAACCAAATTATCATGGCTGCGAAGGTTTTTTACATTGTCGCGGCCAAGGTTGGTGGACATGGTAACACACTCTGCCACTAGTACCAGGTTAACTTATAGTTGTTTGAAATATCACCCAAAACCACTTATGGGGGAAACAAACAGGTATCTCCATGCCATACAGTTAAAATCTATAAAATCTATGGTTACCCCTCTTTTGATTCCCATAAGTGGTTTTGGGTGATATTTCAAACAACTATAAGTTAACCTGGTACTAGTGGCAGAGTGTGTTACCATGTCCACCAACCTTGGTCGCGGCCATGATAAAATGGTTTGTTACGCTGTAACATTAAGATTAAGCAGAGGATATGGCGGATATAATCCATGAAAATTATTTTGTTATTAAATTTTACTTGAAATAAATCAACTGTGCAGCCTCTACACGTAAGCTCATTATATTTTTTAATAGAAATTTTATCCTACAATCTTGAACAAGAAAAATTTTCATTACTGGAATATTGTTCCCAAATTGAAAGTGGCGCCACATTTTCACTTTTTGAAATCTAATAATCACAGCTGTGTGTTTGGGTGCGTGTTTGAGAGCCGGGCTTGTCGTTTTAATGACGTATGTTTTTTTTCAACTAGTGCCGCCTATTTTCGAATCGTTTTCTCCATTTGGTTGTTGTACTGCACCGTCTTCTGTGAAATATACCGAAGCAAACTAATTAGCAATCTAATGGATGACTCAACAGAGGATTTGTACAAAACTTTCGAAGATATTTCAGAGGAATCTGTCCCTGTATTTTCATTGCGCAGGCGAGGTAAAAATTTGACCAAGTTTACTGCTCCAGAAGAGGTACTTACGAATGAAATAGCTAAAGAAACTCCCGAGTCGATAAAAACGTCATATAGAAAAATTATAAAGAAACTTCGAAGCCCCTACGGGCCTTTCGTATTTAAATCTATTTGGGACATTTACGGCAGAATCTTTAATGACAACGCAGTTTTCATCTACGAGAAAGAAGTCATTCAAATAGTGCACAAATTTATAACTGTATTACATCATGTCAAACGGTCGTCGATATCAGGCGACGGTATCGATGTCCCGCAATCCTTTTTATTGAAAAACGGTTCGAAACAAAAAAGTTTGGATATGGCGATCACGCAACTCTTTGAATCTGGAATAACTGATTGGATATTTAAAATCTTCGTGGACAAGATTTACCAAAGGTACGCATTAAAAGCCTTAAAAAATCTCCCAGACAAAGGATACGTCTTTGGAAGGCCACCACCTGTGATAAACTTGCAGCATATGACTGGAATACTCTTCCTTTTTCTCCTAGGCATTACCGTTGCTATCATTTCATTTATTATCGAAATAATTCCTAAAAAATGGAGAATTCGCGAGTTTAAGTACTATTATATTACAATATTTGCACTACAAATATTATGGATGCGTTTTAAGTCGTATGGCACACACCTTAATTCTGGATGGCGGAATTATTGACATTTGGTCTTACCTGGTATGGTGTTCAAAAAGGCTGAATGTTTGAATGTATATGGGTGTATTGTATGTATATGTATGGGAGACATACAATTATAGTATGTAATAACCCCCAAGTAGAAACTGTAATAGCCAGGAGAAATGTATAGTTATTACAGAAACATTTAAAAGTAAGACTCCTCGGAACTTAGTTGCTATTGCTAACACGCATTTTGAAAGTCAATTTTAAAAAACATAAACGGGTTTCCTTTATTGGTCGTGGGGGTCACCGACAGGGACCTAACTTTTCATCCGTCAGGGGTAGCTGTAACTACAAAAGAAGAAAGCGAGGATTGCATTCCTATTTCGAACTTTACAGTTTAGGAATTGAGAAAATCTGTAACGAAAAGCACTTTGTGCAAGTAATGCGTGCCTACTTCCATACAAAGCTAGACAAACTAAATATCATATAAATTTAAGGTGTGTACCATACGAATTCCTATTTTCCACAAAAATTATTACATATTAAGTTGCGCAAAAAGGTATGATGTTAATTTTAATTATTTAAATTCAATATGAAATAAATTATGATGTTAATTTTAATTATTTAAATTCAATATGAAATAAATTATGACGTTAATTTTAATTAATTAAATAAATAATTAAAAATATGAAATGAACTAAAATTATTAAAATTAATGTATAATAAATTATGTAAGTTTTTTAATTAAGTAAGAATAATAAAAAATCGAGAAATAATTAGAGATGGATGGGGAATTTGATGCAGCTTGACCAATCATATGGACATGAGAGGATTCCTTGATTTATTGGCCGCAAATTAAAAATGGCAAAAAATGGATTCCACGTTTGACAATAAGCCTGGTAAATCGAGGCATGTAACTGTCATCTACTTGCTAAATCTCCATCCCCTTCTCTAAGCGGACAAAAACAAATCTCATGCTTACTGAAATGCTTTTTACAGAGGTTTAAGATTGCCTTTCTCCTACTAAATTGAACGCAATAGTTATTGATATTCAAAACCTATATTTCTCCTTATTGCCAATTGCAAACCACTTCGTGGAATATAAATGCTGGGTACAAGTAAGGTATACAAGGAAAAGAAAGTTTTTCATATAGGCCATCAAGTAAATGAATTGGGCAGTTCACTTTCCTCACATGGCATTGAAACTACATTCATACAAACCTATTTTAGCAAAACCTACTATTTCGAATTTCAGTGGAGGTACCTTTTCGGTAAATAATTTAGTATGCAGAGAATATATTTAAACACGAATTTGACTTGAGATGCCACTGACTAAATGTATAAGAAATACACTACGTTCAATAATAAATCAATAGTCATCGATTGAGACTGAAACTATCTATGTGTAGTTTTATTCCATATTCAGTGCCTATTCAATCAATTGTGAACAATGGTTTGCAAGTCTTCAGACAGCTTACAATTTTACTTCATTCAACAAAATGCAGCAAAGTTCAATTATATATATATATCAGAATAAGTTAGGTTTCAAGCACGTAGAAATGTATATATTATACAGTAACATTGCTATAGCCTAGAAGAATTAAACAAGCATAATATAGAAATAAAATGGTGTTATTATAATTCATCTAAAATACAATCAGTACATTTATGACATTATTTACCAGGAAGGACATAAATGTCAGAAAAAACCCTTTATCGACAAATCCACATTCACTTATTTGAATTGTCGCTGGTTGCATGCTCCTCGCTATTCGACGTGTCAGTCGGTTTGCAGCGTTTCTTCTTCTCATTATAAAGGCGCTTGTGCTTGAATGTACAGTAGACGCCATTATCAATGTAAGTGCATTAAGAATAAATAAAAGGATTCCCAATGAGGGCATGCAGATGTATGTTGGCATTCCGATTTGCTTTTTAAGTTTAAATGTGCCGTAGATAGAGATGGTCGACAGAATTTGATCCTCGATTAGAAGTAGTGGACATACTAAATTCTGTTCAGGTTTTTGTTATTCAATTTCAACCAGGTGTAAGCTCTAAATGCCATACGGACTGAATTCGGTGAATTCATTGGCATAAGTTCAATGTACTTGACCCAATACTCCACAAATTGGAAGTAGACGCATCCGAGTTGCAAGTAGAGAAGCGTTGCTGCTATTGCTAAATTATCAGTAGGTATACTGCAAACCACTATTGCACAAGAGCATTTAGTGAACATTTTACATTTAGAGAGCTTTAAGAGAATTTAGGGCATTAAGAGAGCATACGTTATGAACATCTTTAGAAAATTATACCAGTTTCAAATATTTTTAGCACTGGTAATCAGTGGTGAGGAAATACATTGTACCTATAGCATGATATGAAAACAACTTTTCAATTATGCAATTACCATTGCACTTAGAAGTATAAAGTTTTTTTTATCTATGCCTTGGTTTTTAGAAATTTAAAAAATGTAACTTCGTGCTACTTTGGTTGGAAAATAATCCTTAACTAAATATTACCACATAGTTGGTAAAAACGGTGTTACGGGTATTACCACGTCTGTCTAAACCGTGCAATGCCATCAGCAGTGCAGACTGAGAAGGACCACCAGTTTCAAAGTATAACTCAATGCGGTGGAACTCTCGGAAGGGAAAACGGCTATGCAGAGGAAGAAGCAAGTCAGTGCGCATAAGACCAGCCAACGAACGACATCTCCTATTTCTATTCCTTGGGTCATGTTGACCAACAGTTCTTTCATAATTTGAAGTTCTAAGTCTAATCGTGTACTTATACAGAATCATTCAATTCTAATTAAACCTGATCATTTCAAGAATCTAACTATTGTCGTTTCATGCAGCACTGAATTACTCTATTGGCACTGATTCTTCATATAGGGAATGGTAAGGCGAGGAACCACTCTCCGATTAATATAATTGCAAAACATATTTCATTTATCAAACTAAACACTAACATAATATTGGCATTGATTCATACTATTCTCACATAATATACGTATGATACATATTACCTCTAGTAATATATGGCGCTCAACGACTAATTACCTTTCCTAATTTTGAGTCTTAGTGTCAATGGTCGAGTTTAAAATATTGCCAAACGACGTCTCTGCAAAAAAGACAAAATCTGCTACAAGATACGACTGTGACGTCATCCAACGGGTTGGTATATATGAAGTTGACCGTGATATTTGGTCATCATTTTCTTGTACCAATTCGAAACTACACAACACAAGACACACAATTCTCACTCAGTCAAAATATTGTCTACAATACTAAAACGTACGCTTTAAAATAATGTCAACATTTTAAATAATGAATCCTATCTCTCCTATTTATATTATTAATCCTACTTTCATTTGCCACGGATTCATCAAAGGCTAACCTAAACACTTACCTGTAACTAACTTACAGTATGTTATGTGCACTAATCTCGAAAACTTATTTAATTCCAAGACCTTCAAAATACTCCTTCATTTTCGAATCTCCTATTTAATTGTAGCATCAACAGAAACAGATTTTCTTCATAATTATTATACGTATTTTTTATTTTCGACAGTATCTGAAACAAATATTAAAATTACATTTGGTGTATGAGTTTCAGATACGCCTACGTCATAGCATTACGGCTAAGGTTGACCGTAACATTTGGTCATCCACATTAGCTAGTCTTGCGTCTGCAATGTCAAACGGTCAAGGACTTTCACATTCCAACCTCCTACATTCAGCGTATCTACATTCAAGCAATTATCATTCAACATTTCGGATTCTATACATCTAATATTGGCAATCTACATATCTTCACATTTTTATAATGAACTTACACTACTGACCGTATGTTAATAATTCATTTACTTAATACTACACTAAATTACTACAGAAAGCTTTCTTACGTATTTTACTCACATTCCTAACAATTATATTCATCATTGTCTGTCTCTTACCGAAATTTTGGCTCCAGAATATTTAACTTTTTTAGATAATATCCTTATCTTAGAAGCAATATTTTATATAAAGAAACTACGAAACACGTAGTATAGTTAGTAGAAGACAACAATTCGGTATTTTTGTCCCAGACAGATAATTAATATAGTAATTTCGTAGAAGACCTAACATAGTATATCTAATTAGCAAGCACTGTAAACTTTTATTGCAATCATTCTAATTGTCATAATATTTCTAATTATTCTGATAACATGGCCAATGCCCATGATAATTTATTTAACCTACCATCTTTGATAACAACTATGATTATTGAGGAATCTATTCCTTTAACTTTATAACTCCTACAAAATATCTTCCATGAAGTTCAAGGTGACCGTAATGTTGGTGACCCTGACTCTTCACAGACTCCTTGTTTACCTAATCAATCACAATTTACAATTACCGAACAAAATCCTACTCTGACTATTCCTACATACATTCTATACTATTTCTTAGCTAACAAAAATTTAGTTAAAGTCTTAACCAAACATTTCTTATGAAGTCGGCCCTCATAGGCGCCAGTGCAGTAACTTTCTATATGTTAGCTCTTTATTCAATAGTAAGTCATAACCATAACTAGTAGACCAGCACTGTTTGCCCAAATATATGCTAGCTAATCTTGGTCCTAC
The DNA here is from genome assembly GCA_020055645.1 of Tomocerus qinae. NCBI lineage: Eukaryota > Metazoa > Arthropoda > Collembola > Entomobryomorpha > Tomoceridae > Tomocerus > Tomocerus qinae. Next base: position 52,956,268 of record CM034546.1, on the reverse strand, counting down.
TTCAACATTTTCAAACACATCGAATGCATTACATTAATTTACAACTATTGCTAAATGTTTTACATCACAATTAAGTAAAGATTATGAATGCTAGTCTTTCCAATAGTTTACATTCATAGTGACAGAAATTATTTGAAATAGGAAAATGAAAAAAAGTAGGTCTTCAGTGGACATTTTTAGTTCTGTTTTTCTGTGCACTTTTTTATTGTTAACTGACATCTTTGGTGAAAAAAATTCATTTTTCAGTATTTCAGGGCCTATGTGAAATAACACCAAAAAATCGGAATATGAAATAGCTCCGAAACTACCGGTCCGATTTGGATGAAACTTGGAACAGAAGTCAACAATCGCAGTATCTCGGGGTGTTTTTTGAATTTGTGAAAAATTCGAATGTCTTCCCTTTCAAAATTACGAAAAAAATTTCGAAATAGGCAGTTTTTCATATAAGGAATTGTTTCATAAAAATTCTGCCCGATTAAAAATAAAGCCCTTATAAAGTTATGGTTTATAGAGGAAAAAAATATTTCAAAATTGCTGACCTCCACAAGGTGTCAGAGGTCCAATTTTATTTTTCGTCAAAATATGCTTATGTAAGGTGTCGTTCACTAGCTAAAGTTATAGTACAGACCAAATAAGTATTTATTTTGGCAACCTAGGGCTTCATACAGAGGTCAAAGGTCATAACTGTGAAAATGGAAATGTCTGATGCACAAGCTATACGGCGGTAGTGCATTTGGCATTTTAGTACTTACTAGCCATAACCCATTTTTAACACAGGCTTGTGTCTGCTTCAGTGCCTACATAATACATGGCAAAGTTTATTTTGCCTTCCTGCCAATTTGTTAGTCCATATCGATATCAGTTGGCTTCTTTATCAACATAATTTATGAATTAGGGCAGGGCCGCAGCGAGGGGGGGGCCCCGGGGCCCGTGCCCCCCTCCGTAATTGAGAAAAATAATGAAATTTTTGTCTAAAATCGCAAAAAATCGCAAAATTTTCAGCTGTTTTTTTCTCGGTGCCCCTCCTGAAATTTTTCTCGGGCTGCGGCCCTGAATCAGGGATATTAATGAGTGAAACTTGAAATGTTTTAAAGCCCAACAAGTTCCTTTTGGAAAACAAAGTGTTAAAGTGTTAGTGACAAAAGTACTATTCGCATTCACAAGTCGCATTGTGGGTAATTATTAAGAAAGTTCTATGATTTTTATTATGATATTTGACAATTGTTTATATCATCTTCTTCACTTTGATGTACTAAATGTTCTTATCCTCAGCTTTCTATTAACAATAGACATATCACTACGATGTAATACATCAATTACCTTAGATTACATTAGAAGTCACAAGTGTTTAATTGGCAGGAAGGCAAAATAAACTTTGCCATGTATTATGTAGGCACTGAAGCAGACACAAGCCTGTGTTAAAAATGGGTTATGGCTAGTAAGTACTAAAATGCCAAATGCACTACCGCCGTATAGCTTGTGCATCAGACATTTCCATTTTCACAGTTATGACCTTTGACCTCTGTATGAAGCCCTAGGTTGCCAAAATAAATACGTATTTGGTCTGTACTATAACTTTAGCTAGTGAACGACACCTTACATAAGCATATTTTGACGAAAAATAAAATTGGACCTCTGACACCTTGTGGAGGTCAGCAATTTTGAAATATTTTTTTCCTCTATAAACCATAACTTTATAAGGGCTTTATTTTTAATCGGGCAGAATTTTTATGAAACAATTCCTTATATGAAAAACTGCCTATTTCGAAATTTTTTTCGTAATTTTGAAAGGGAAGACATTCGAATTTTTCACAAATTCAAAAAACACCCCGAGATACTGCGATTGTTGACTTCTGTTCCAAGTTTCATCCAAATCGGACCGGTAGTTTCGGAGCTATTTCATATTCCGATTTTTTGGTGTTATTTCACATAGGCCCTGAAATACTGAAAAATGAATTTTTTTCACCAAAGATGTCAGTTAACAATAAAAAAGTGCACAGAAAAACAGAACTAAAAATGTCCACTGAAGACCTACTTTTTTTCATTTTCCTATTTCAAATAATTTCTGTCAGTCTGTTATGACAAATAATATGCTTAGTCTCTTACGACAATTCAGTAATTATGGTCTCTCACGACAAGTAATATATCAATAGCCCCTCACGGCACCCTCACTTATCATTTCTTCTGATATTTTTTCGCTCATAATATAAATGGAAGTTATTCAGGTTAGTTTTTGGGAACTGCAAAAGTAGTTTTCAGTTAAGCCAGTGGCAGATGCGTCTCGCTCTGGTAGTGCAGCAGATATTTATCTCTCGCACAGTTTAGAAGTCTTACAGCGGTTTAGCCCTCGTAAGCAGTGCAGCTGGTCAAATGCCACTCGCACAAATAGGGTTAGGAATTGAATTCAGACCTCCCATGATAGAATTTTTTCAGGAAGAATGATTATAGCCTCGCCTAAATCATTCATTATTTTTCATAGCAAACAATTACTCAGACACTTACGTCTAATGTTACACAAATAACCCTACTCATGTCTAATATTATATTAATCTATGTTGTTACGCTTCCAACAGCAAACAACCATTGTCTACCATTTATCACATAGTTCATCCGATAGGTCCATTAATACCTAGTCAGGAAACCAAAAATGTTGTACACATTTACTCTTATTCTTAAATATTTTGCTCTAATTCTAAAATTGTTAAAAATCTTTCTAAAACTTCAAATCAACAAAATTTATATTATTATTCATCCTGATTACAGAGCAATTCATCTCGGGAAACGCTCTTAAAGTTCTTTCTCTATTCCTATTTATGTATATACTATTACTAATAAGCACTACTAACATTATATATTATTATTCTAATTGGTCATTCACTAATCTGTATTTTCTGTTATACAGTACACTACTAAAGTCGAACTAATTCACTCAAAGAGGAAACGAACAATTAAAATAATTTGGACTCCAAAATCAAACTTCCTGAATTCTGCTGTCTCAGATTTGCAGTGAGCCGCAACAGTTGGCGCACATATGCATTTCTATAGACATCCAGCATTGACGACAAGACGAATTATTAAAAATTTCTATAATTGACTATTTGGTTCAAATTTCAGTATATGACCTAACAAAATTTTCCAACTGCGGCAATCGTTCCACGATTACCTTGTTTGGGGGTGGAGTATGTTACGGGTATTACCACGTCTGTCTAAACCGTGCAATGCCATCAGCAGTGCACAGACTGAGAAGGACCACCAGTTTCAAAGTATAACTCAATGCGGTGGAACTCTCGGAAGGGAAAACAGCTATGCAGAGGAAGAAGCAAGTCAGTGCGCATAAGACCAGCCAACGAACGACATCTCCTATCTCTATTCCTTGGGTCATGTTGACCAACAGTTCTTTCATAATTTGAAGTTCTAAGTCTAATCGTGTACTTATACAGAATCATTCAATTCTAATTAAACCTGATCATTTCAAGAATCTAACTATTGTCGCTTCATGCAGCACTGAATTACTCTATTGGCACTGATTCTTCATATAGGGAATGGTAAGGCGAGGAACCACTCTCCGATTAATATAATTGCAAAACATATTTCATTTATCAAACTAAACACTAACATAATATTGGCATTGATTCATACTATTCTCACATAATATACGTATGATACATATTACCTCCTGTAATAACGGACGCACAACTCCTAAATGGGAGAAATGTCCTGATGACAGATTTTATTTGGTATAGATAAATGATTTCCCCAATGGCTTCCAAAATGCCATTTCCTTCTCTCTATATGTGGGGAATGGGAATAGGAACAAATAATTTTTCAGGAAAAAAATCCAGAGTTCTATTTTAGCCGATTTTTTTATATTTTGTCCACCCAACCGGGCAAAAGGGGCAAAAGTTTAAATCGTTAGTTCTTTACCTGATATACAGATGTCGAATCTATGCCTCTTTGTTTATATGTGTCTAAAAACTCATTGCGATATAATTCACTCCGATTAGCAATGACAAACAGTTAGTTTATTTGAGTGAGTTATCGTTGAAATTTGTTTTTATTAATTTTAAAAAGTTAATTTTACTTTTGCCCCCTTTTCCCTCTAGCCACCTACCCACTACTCACCGGCTAGTTGAACTCTGAAAAAATCCTTTTTAACCCTGTCAGTAATTATATTATGAAAACACCTCTTAAAAAGAAAGCAAAATAACTTTTGAAACTCTGGACGGATTTTGATAAAAGTTGAAATGGACACCCGCCATAAGTATATCTCCAGAGGTATTTTGAAAGAGCTAGAAATTCTCCGTTTTTCGATTTCGAGTAAGTCCCGACGAAGTACAAAAAAGTGGATTTTTCCGATTTTTTTCTAAAATAAAAATCGTCTTCGAAAATTCAAATTAAAGGGATTATAATACTACACTTTGAGGGTATATCAAGTATTTGACTTTCGGTGACCGCTCTGTCAAAGTTCAAAACTTTATATTGTGAAGAATTTCACTATCTGAGGTATCAATCAAAAGCTAACAAGGACCCCGACCCCGATGTCGCTAAAGGCATTATTTTGGCTAGTAATGAATAATTACCATACATAAAATAGTGATTAGAACACAAACTATAATAGAGTGGTAAAGTAAATAAAAATACTACAATGTTCAATCAATTTTATTACTTGTAGTAAACATTGCAGAACAAGTTTCAATTTATTTAGCTAACACTTTGTACTAATGATTTAATGATCAGCTAAAATTGTCCATCTAATTAATGATAGGGATAATATATAAAATTTATCCATGTTAACATTTTATTTATTGTTAATTCGAGAAATTTTAGTCTATTTATAAATCACTGAGAGGTAAAGGAGATTTTATACTTCGAAAGAAAGAAGAAATGTTATTGTGTAGTCTACAATAATACAGAAAAATGTGAGACAAGTCAACCTTTTAAAATAGTAAAAAGATCCTATTTCAATGCGAATTGTTCGTAGCGAATTAATTTGCCTTCTTGTATTTGCATTTGCATGAAGACGCCAGATTTTTTTAAATTCAATAGAAAATGTATTGGATAATGCTGCTGTTGTAAAAAATGCATATTGTGTGATAATACAACAGACAGCTTCAAATGGGAATGCAAGATAGAATGGCATTCCAATGACGTGATAAAGCCTCCACGTTCCAAATATTGCCAGTAGGTCAACTACCATTGCAACTGCCACACACATTGCTCCTGCTAATCTACTAACAGTGACAAATCTGTGATTCAATAAGTAAATGATACGATACCACCTCAAAGAAGACAGTAAATCTGTAGTTGTGACTTGTTCACCATACGGAGAGGTAATGCTACGTTTAGAAATCAATTCTGTCATCTTGTTCAATGTAGTTAAGCAGAAAAAATATACTACTATAAATTGCATGATAGAAAATGCTACAAAAATAAAAACGTGTAACTGGAGAAGTGCAAAAATTATTTTAATTAATAAAGTGTCATTCAGGGATAGAAAATTCATCAGAGGCTCCATTGAATGCCTTTCTAGTGCAAATATATTTAGTGGAGCAATGGAAGTTGCAATTACAATGCAGGGAGAGATTGCAAATAATGCTATTCCTTGGGTGTCATATTTTGGTTGCAGAATTCTCAGTTGTCTTGAAAACTGGACTAAGAATAACAAAAAGATTAAAATTTAATTAATATTGTTATTTCAACTACAGAGTCATAAAATGTTATAACTATATTTACCTCGAAATACTAAATCCCAATTTAGTAAAGTATTGACTGTAAGAAGAAAGTCAGAGCGGAAAAATATTATTGGAATGATGCCTGCGATTCCAAAAGAAAAAATTGCAAATCCCAAACCTATCACCATGGTTAGTAAGACACCATAAATATCCGAATAAATTTGCGAGCACAAAAATATCATCATGTAACTAGTAGATGCACCCAGGATAAAACTATTGAAATAATAAAAGACAATACGAGACCGTGAAGTGACCATTTTTAGTAAATTTGATCTTCGATTATAAGTATAAGGTCCAAAAAACATTTTGTCGGCGAAGTAAAAGTATTTTTCAAATGCACGTCGTACTAGGATTGTGCTCATTTTAAAGCGTTATTTTAAAAATTAATACTCAGTACTAATTTATAATGAAACTTTTGCAAATATCCACAATAATATGTTACAGTACTTGGTCAGAAAAATTTTTCTAAAGAACTTTATAATTAAGTTTTGAGCATTTAAAGGACAATGAGTACACTATGCCTTGAAATCGAAAAATAGTCTGGAGAACTAGTTTACAAACTCGCTAATAAAACCCATAAGCATATATCATACTTTAATTCCCACGTATTTTTTGTGGTATGTAATTAGATTTAATTCATGGTTTTGAAAGAACTAAATTGATCATTTAAAAAAGAGAAAATTGATTGTTTGAATGAAGTACAGTTTTTCCTGTTACTGACTTACTGAAGGTATCTAGATAATATGGTAATATAATGTGGATGTCTAATATAGTATTTAACCTGACAGTTAGCAAAAATATTTCGTTGTAGAAAAGCATGAAGTTTGAATCTAGTCACCCAACTAGGTATATATTTTAAATCGTTCTTCTTTGTTTTAAAACTACAATAGCAAGTTATACATTTCTCCCGCTGCCTTTATATTTTAACAGCAAATATCTATCTAATAAAAACTTAAGGAAGAAGTTTGCATTTGGGTAATGTCCCTAAAATGAGCACTGCGCAAGTCCGTATGCGATGCTTTTCTAACATCAGATATCAAAATGCAACTTCTGTGTTAAGATCTGGTGAGTTTATTTCAAAATTAACAACATCTTTGATTTTGATTGTGCTTTTTGTGTTTGTAGTAGATATGCATGTTTTGCATTGCTTTTCGGGTATTGATTGTTTGTTCATCTGTAGGTAAGTATCTTTCTTAACTTAAAAATTGTCGACCTGGATTGTTTTGCGAAACTTGTGAAAGTGAAAAATTGCGAAATTGAATTTAAGCAACAGGACTAATGCTGCTCAGAAGCAGTTTCTCTTGAAAATGTGTACAAAAATTGACTTTAATATTAAATATCTCAGAAAGTAATGGGACTTTTAAAATAAAACTTGGCAAGTATATTTGAGTAAATATGGGGGACCTTTACTTTCAATATGAATCAATTACTATCTGAGGGGGCGGAGATTATATGGGTTACGAGCTCCCAAAACATTTGACTGACTCAAAATGGTTTGAAACAACATTTTCACATAACCTTCGACAGACTCAATGGATTTCAGCATTTTGAAAATTTGTAGCGCTATTTTAAAATTCAGGACAGTGTGCTATGTCATAACCATAGTAGGCTACTAAGGCAAATAGCAATGATTTTTTTGGGATTGTTTTTATTACTGGGATGGGTTGCCTATTGAAATTCTCTTGAGTGCTATGTTCGTCCCTTTGCTGGGTTCACTAGTATAGAACAAACAGTTTTGGAATAATCATCTGCCAATAAGTAAACTAATGCGGTAAAATTTGTTTTCGCAACAGCACACCCAATAATTTTAATGTCTTTCTTTATATTGAGGAAGGTTTTAATAATTTTCGTGTTTATTACTATCTGCTAACTATGGCTTATTATCTTTAGTAATAAAAATTTAGAAATATTTTAGTATACTTATACTATTACAAATTAACTGGATACTTTTTTGTGAACCAACAAGTTATCTATAAACCTACCATTTATGAATGTCATGGATTACTAAACTGTGTTGTTGAAACACCTTTGGCACGTAAAAAAAAGAAATTGTACTAAATAAATAAGTAAGTCTGAGTTTGTTTTCTTTAAAATTGACTGACATTTGGAAAAAATTACTGAGTAGGTAATTTCTTACAAGTTTCTTCACACAAAAAGTATCGAGACGTTCCATTACATGTGATTAAACAGTCAAAATAATAATACCTTCCTATGAATTACGGAAAGTAGAGGAATCGTTAAAATACAGTCATTTGTGCCGTCACTTCGGTAATTTTTTTGTTATTGAAGAGTTAAGTAGTACAAAGGATGCTATATTATTCTCGGAAAGGCATCAATGTGAAAATTTGGGCTAATAAGTTCAATTTTCTAAATAAGCATAATAAACACTATTTTGTTCTATGGCTAATGGAATGGAATCTATAGACAAATTTAAGGACTACATCATACATTTTTGAATACTTTGCCAGACAGTAGACACTTTTAATATTTAGTTGGAGTATAGTACATATGTATTAGTTTTCTTTTCTAATTTGAAGCATTGTACGGATTAGGGTTGATTTGAAAAGTAGAGCTGTTTAAATATAATTAAGTAGGTACTTATATAACGTGTTTACTTTATCTTTCTGATGAAGACGGGTTTTTTACACGTGGGTTTTTATATTGCTAAAACCCAACCGTAAAACAACTGCAGACACAAACAGGTAGAGAAAATTATAACTGATGATACCAATTTTATTGATGAACCATTAAGTCATGAAATAGGACTTTAGTTTAGTTCAGTAATTTGTAGTTACTGTAGTTTAATATGCGATAAATCAACCGATATAATAATGTGTCTAAAAATTGATACCATTAAGTTAACTGACAACTATGAGTCTGCTATTTAAATAATTGTCTCCGCTTCTGTCGTTCCACGTTTAAGCTATATTATGAATTATTAATAATAAAAAGCTACGGAGGAATTGTTACCCTATGCAAAACCTCCATGTGATTGTGTAATTAGTAAGTGGAAATAATATTACAGTATAGGTGTACCTGTTAAAATAAAAAAATATTCCAATATTGGCATCGATAATCCATTTCATTTCCTGGATGGCAACTGGTACATCCCACTTTTGAATTTGAAAGCGTACTTAATTGTATTCAACTTAAAAAATATAGTATCTATAATTTCAATATGTTGACAAACTTAGATTTATTACAAGTTTCAGTGGCAACTAGTACATACTTAGACTAAAGTCGACAAAGGTAGACGGAGTGCATCATTATTATAATGAACAAGCAATTTGCTTCCGTTTGCAGAGGTTGATTTGAAGTGATAGTTGGGCCGTTGGGCAGCAGTTCGAACGTCCCTCCTAACCAGAGTTCAACTAGCCGGTGGGTAGTGGCTAGGTGGCTAGGGGGTAAAAGTGGCTAGTGGGCGGGCAAAATGTCAGGTGGCTAGTGGGCAAAAGGGGCAAAAGGGGCAAAAGTAAAATTAAGGTTTTAAAAATAGCAGAAAAAAATTGCAAACATAACTCACGCAAGTAAACTAACTGTTTGTCATTGAAAATCGGAGTTAATAATATTCTAGTAAGCCTGTTTTTAGGTACGCATAAACGAAGAGACATCGATGCGACATCTATTTTGGTAGATGAACTACGATTTAGACTTTTTGCCCCCTTTACCCCTTTTGCCCCTTTTGCCCGGGTGGGTGGGCAAAATGTAAAAAAGCCGGCTAAAATAGAACTCTGCTCCTAACTTCTAAGTTTTAGTACACAGTAATAATACGTATAGTGGGAAAGCCCGATTTTGTCCCGTACTTGATTTCACCATGGGTTAGACTTCCTCACGCCACGGTCTGACTTCCTCCCGATAGAATTCCTCCCGAGTAAACTACTCCTGACACGAAAAATAAAGAGAAACGGCAGAAGAAAAATCGAAACTACAAAACTTAGTAATTTGAAACATTTATTTGGGAGGATAGAGCATGGGAATGATCTCACTGTTATACTATGTGTATGATACTCATTGACTCACTCCAATACTTGATTATGTAATGAATATTGATCCTGATTGATTATATTATAATAAAATATTGATAAATATTAAAAATTCAACCATTAATAACACGTTTTGCTAAACTATCCCTATCGATTTGAAATTCTATTCACACCCTTTGTCCAAATTCTCCCAAAAAAAAGTCAAAATGTACTTTACCAAAATGACCTAGAGTCGTCAGTGAATTCCATAATATTATAGTGACATCACTCCCATGCCATAATCTCAACCTTCCCCCTGCACGTGTCAAATAACAAAGTTTTGTAGCTTCAATTTTATTCCTTCTCCCGTTTCTCTTTATATTTCGTGTCAGAAATCTAAATGGGAGAAATTCTACCGGGAGAAAGTCAGACCGGGAGGACATCTACCCCTGCAGGAAATCGAGTAGCACGACGCATAGTATTTATGGATATTTTTATGTTATTGTATTGCTGCACGTGAGTAATAGCACGAACACACCCATAATAGTTAGTTAGAGTTAGCCTTCAGCAATTTTAAATTACATGCTTTAAAATTGCATACGTTTTTTCGCTTGTTTTTATTGCAATCAGTGCAGTATTTGACTTTGAGTTCAGACTGATGATTTTTGGCTAAATGGGCTTAAATAGTGCCTGGCTAAACGAAAACTTAGTTGGCAATATGCTGCAGTAGTTGAAATTTAACCAAAGTTTATTTTTATGGAATAGTGGTAGTAAAATTGTTTTGTCTATGTTCAAACGTTAATCTAAATACGTTTAGCATTCATTGAGAGGCATTTCATAGTCATAAATCCTTTTAGTATTTCAAGTTGAAAAAGCATTTAAAAATGGCCAAATTAAATGCAAGAAAAACATACAATACAATTTCGATTGCTGCGTTTAAGAGTTTTGCTGAAAATATAAATTTTGGAAACAAGATTGGAGTACTTCCATTCATTTGGTATGAAAAAGACTTGTCATTACATCCTTCTACATCAAGGAAGAAGAAGCTATTGGCAAATTTTAGTGTTCTGTTGGTGCTTGGGTTCACCTTTCTGTTTATTATTGAATTTCTAGTTCTATTCGCCTTAGGAGATACTTCTTATGTTTTTGTGCTCTGCTTTTTCATTTGTTTTGCTGCCATTATCTGTTCACTATTGAATCTGTTTATAACACTTCATGGATCAAAAATGGCTGCTTGTTTCACACAATGTACTGCAGTTTTGCAGGCCTTTGAAAGTAAGTTATATAAATACAAAATTTTGAATTTTATTTATGTTGAAGAATTAAAAAAGTGACAACAAAAATGCTAATTGAAATTCAATATTTCAGATGACTATTGGGAAAGCAAAAACAAAGTTTCTACCAAAAAGTTAGAAATTATGCTAAAGTTGTCCAACCATGTGCTTTATTCGTATCCCATTCTTTTATCACTATGCTACATCACAGTCCTTTATGATGAACCAATTTTCTTTTACGCTCTTCTTCCAAAGGAGTACCAATCGTATTGGATTGTCATTGTACTAGGAATGATATTATTGTGGCAAGATTGGGCTTTCTTTACTAAGTGTTTGTTCCCAGTCCAAATGACAATGATTGTGGCAGAAATATTTCGCTGCTTGGCTGAAGAGCTCAAGTAAGTATAAACTATTGGAGTATAAAAAATCAATTATAAAACATTATTATAAAAAAGGTCTCCTCGGTCATACCCTTGTTATAACTTTATACCGACACCTTCTTCATTTTAGTTTCAATATGGTAAAAAGTTAGTACTTTAATAATTTTTCGTCATTCTTATGAACAGATTGGGGAAATCGTCTTACCGAACAAAGAACATTGCACGTTCTGTTGATGTGGTGGTCCATCACATAATCATGTTAAGGCTAATATTTTATAGAATTCATGAAATATTCTATATAATGACAATGCCTATTCAATCAGTAATTATTCGGAGTGTTCTTGTATGTAATTTAATTATTATAAAATACCACGACAAATATGCAAGCTATTTTATTGCAATTGCAGTGGGCTATGTGATGATAACGGTCACAATTTGGACAGTTTTTTTAAAAGTTGCCGAAAAAATATCTCACTGCCTTAATTCTTTAACTAATAGTTTAAGTTTATTTCAAAGTAATAATAAAAATGACATGAAATACATCAAAAAATTTCAAATGGCATGTAGACGTGCGCAATTTGAAATTGGAGTAGATACAAAAATTAGCAAAAGAAGTGCACCCAAATTCTTACTTAGCATCAGCAGAAGTACCGCAAAACTACTAATTGGAATTTAATGATTTGTTCAATCTGTTCATCTCCATTTTTCTCATTGTGGGTAAACTTTTTTTTCAGGTATTGGTAGGTATTTGGAACATGCTAGAAGGCAGAAAAACGCTCAGTGTGATACCGTGACCGTGAGACAGGACGTACATACATGCGGTAGTTAGAAAGTTAGAAATAGAACAGATTTTGTCCAATTCCAAGCCGTATAAAACACAATGACACGCACAGTTTCTCGTAAGCAGTAGTTATTCAATTATATTCAAAGTTTTATTAATTTTAAGATGTAGGTGGGCGAGATTGAACTTCTTAGCCACGATGGGTATTTAACCCCACCCACAGCACTGTCTTGTCACTGGGGAAATTTACGCGTTCTCGATCCTGCCCACCCACAAGCCATTTCACACTATCCGCCCACATTATCTGAATACTTGTTATAGTTCTAGGCCATCTTGTTGCGGAATTCTAGGCAATCGGTATGATGTGATAGTATGGCATGACATTTTTGTCCGAAAATAATATAATTGAAATAATCAAGCGTTTGAAATAATAAAATAATATAAATCATATTTGTAAAATGTAATTAAGAAAATAATATTTACCACTTGGATAGGCTTTGGCATGGCATTCTGATTAAATCTTTAATGGACATTTAATGCATTTGCTATCTTATTATTTTCATGTGAAAAGTCAGCAAGAAAGAAAAACTATTGCATATTATTGTATATAACATTAAAATAACATAACATAAAATCTCGAGCACACTGGTCTTATCATTTCAAAATTAAACAGTGTATTTATTTTTCAAACTAATTATTTTTCCTAAACATCATCGCTTTTTAAATTATTTGGTTTTTTACTCAGGAATAGACAAACTATAGTTGGCGATGAACTAAAGAGTCCGCAAAAATTATTATCATGCCCAGGAATTAAAACATTCGTTATGTATGTATTATAATGACTTACTATTCAAAAACATTTACTTCACAATATTAACCTTTACAATAAAATTACCCATAGATAGTGGTAGGTAGTTTCTTCTCCCATAGAAATACCACACTACGTTTTATAGTTAATGAAGAGATCGATAGCGTTGACTTATGTAAGATTAAATTTGTCAAAATAAGATACTTTTTAGTATAAATCGTCAAATCTTATTAATTTTTGCTTCCACAATACATATCAGTTGAAGTGGTTGTTGAAAACTGATTAGTCAGAGTCAGAAAAAGGAAATCTGCTGTGTGCAACCTTCACTTGCTCTGCAGATTCTTCACTTGCTAAAAACTTTGAGACGGTATCACTCTCGCCTTTGGTTGGTGTGTTAAAATAATCTTTAGGTACTCCAAATGATCCCATTACCGTTTTCATTTTGTCAGTCATTTCTTTGATGCCACTGCTGTACGTCTCCCACAATTTCAACATATTTTTCTGAGCTGGTTCTACACCTTGAGAAATCTGCTGCTGTCCTCCAGCTGCTAATTTGGTAAATTGCTGCTGTCCATCGCTTGCTATTTTAGTGAACTGCTTCTGCCCTGCAGTTGCTATTTTACTGAAATCGTCCAGCCCAAATTGTGGGGCCAAATCCTCAGAGTGTCTTACAGAATGAATAGGCCAGTTTTCATCTCTCAGAGCTGATCTTCTCGAATTTCTAGTGCGAAACCCTTAACCACATTACATTAAATTTTAATCATTTTTCTTAATATTGTGATAGAAATATTATAAAATATAAAAATTAGTTGTTTAAATTACTTACCAGTAACGTATTCGTTTGCTGTTGTGAAACTGCAAATAAATGCAGACAAAATTATAAGGAAATAAATATGCATCGCGTAAACAAACTACTAATTTATCTGTATTTTTTCAAAATATTATGTTGGAGATTTTTAATTCAGCATGGAATTGTTTGTGCAGCGACTTGTTGTAATATAATGGAAATAATGATTTCTTTGATCATTCCTTTTGTTCCTATTAAACATAATTCACACAGGGTGGGCAGTCGAGGGAAACGAAAGCCGTTCATTTGAATGGAAGATAAAGCCTTTTCTTCTATCGCTTCCGTTAATAGTAAGATTACGTACATATTTTTACACTTTTTACAACGTAGAAGTATTAAATTGTTATGTAAGTAATGCAAACACATTAGTTTGAGTCTCTGTAAAATAAAGATTCTAGTGATAATGTGTTTGGTCTGGAAAAAAGATGTATTATTAAGTAGATCTTTCGTAAAATGACCTAAGTATTGTTATGTATATACCTAAACCAGTGATATATGGTAGAAGTACCTGTATTGTTTAATTACTACCTCCATGTATCATAGATAGATAATAATTGCAACAAGTCATTCTTTAAACAACAACTCTAAATCAAATGTGTTGTTGAAGCTACTTAATTGTGTGGTACCCACGCTTTGTAAAGACGCAGTATGAAATACTGCTGGAAAGGAACACACTCAAGGCTGCCGTAGAATAATCATCAAGTGTAACGAAGAATACATAATTGAAGAGTTTATCGTTGGGAGAATCGAACTTTTTTAAGTTGTTATGTATTCCATGATATTTGATGTGTATGTCTTTATCTCTATGCGTAATTACAGAAGTATGCTCCAAAATCTCACACATGAGTATTTTTGATACAGTTGAAAGAATCATCTAATCTCTAATTACTTGCTACTATTCCTGTCGAATTATCTCTTCAATTCACTTGGGATTTCCTTTCCGTCGTGGAATACTAGTTTACAAAATAGTACTCAAAAGTAATAATTTAGAATGAAAGGCAGATGCCAGATACATTTCGTTTAGTTGTTATTATAAGCAGATACCTATTTAGCTACAGTTCTCTTTGTTTGTGTTAAAATTGTCATTATTATTAGGTAGTTTAACTTAAGATTGTTAAAATTCTAAAAACAACTATTCATACAATGCTAAAATATTTTTTGGTGTTCAAATATAATTTCCATATTGTGCGCATATTTTGTAATCATATTTTAATTATTTACTGACCAATGTTCTATACTAATAAAATCAATTTAGACAAAGAATAATAATTCTACTTTGCGACGTGCATGTTTAATGTCTATAGCTGTTGACTCCTGATTTCCTGAAGAATCTTGTTGGCAAAATGTCCCAAAGAATTTCCTTCGAAAAGAGCTAATAATAATGGCAGACATTCTTCGTAATTTTTTGTCACGACAGTGTCGTAGAATTTTCCACTTCTATCAGTTTGAGTTTTCATAGACATCTGCAATTTATATTTTAATACACAATGTATAGTTTTGGCATTTTTATGTTATAATACTTTGGTAAGTGTATTAGCTTACGATTTCTTCTATGTCAAATTTCGTAAAAATCTTTTCAGCTTCCAAATGAAGGTTTAGTTGCTTCAAGATCGCGTCAGTAGATTTTTCAACCAAATAAGGCTTTGTCCTTCCTATTGCATTTTCAAAATTTTCTTCAGTCCATAATTCCGTCTTCATCATTTTAGTGTACTTTTCAGTGGTTTTCTGTAGTTGTGTAGAAGGCACAGGGACGGTATTTCTGAAAATCATAGTATCAACATTTGGTTTAATTTTGGCAGATCCAAATGTTAATGTCGCTTTAGTGGGATTCATTATCTGGTATCAACCTAGTACCCCCCGAGTTCGAATACCCCCCCTATTCGAATACCCCTCCGTCCTACTACTTCCCGGCATACTACCCCCCGGTTCGATTAGCCCCCCGTTAGACTACTTCCCCGTTCCATTACCCCCCTCCCCGAAACGATAATAAATAATTGATTTTAATCGTCCACGATGCTATATAGTAAAGGAAAAACCAGAATAATGAAAATTGGTAAAAACCAGATTGGTCACTACTATTAATTACTTGATAATAATTATTATATGTCTGTAGTTATCAGTAATGTTCACAGTGATCAAGTGGGCAGGCTTCGTTAACAAATGTACAAAATCTTTACGGAAAAGAAACGGTATCTACCGACAATGGAAACTAAACTACTGCAAATTAAGACTATATTATAGACTACTACTATATTTTATATATAGACTACTACTATATTGTTCGTGGACGATTAAAATCAATTATTTAATATCGTTTCGGGGCGGGGGGTAATGTAACGGGGAAGTAGTCTAACGGGGGGCTAATCGAACCGGGGGGTAGTATGCCGGGAAGTAGTAGGACGGAGGGGTATTCGAATAGGGGGGGTATTCGAACTCGGGGGGTATTAGGACGTATTCCATTATCTTATCTTATAATATGCTTAAAGTATATTTATCATATCAATATTAAGCGCGTAGTCAATGTCACAGAATATATACATAGTTAGTCACATGTAAATTATAATTTAAGGTATCGATTGAAATTGTATACAATTCTGTCTTTTCTAAGATAATTGCCAAGAAGAATTTCTTTCATATGCTAATAAATATACTTTTAAAAAATATAACTGACCTCAAAAAATGGCTAAGCAGAAAAGAAAATGGTAAGTTTTGTTCTGAAATAAATGCATAGCTATAGATAGATGTGCAACGGGCTCGAAAGCATCATTTGAATAAATGAACAATTACTATGAATGAATGTCTACGTATTAATAATAAGTTTCCATTTAAATAAAATAGGAGTTAATACGCATATTTATACATTTTCGATTTCTATAAAGTATTTATTAATGTGTCACAGACGGGCTTAAATTGATCAAAAATTGACAAAAGTTAAATAGGTTCTGTAACTCACGAAAGATTTGAGTCGGCTTTTGTTCCTGGTGGTTTTGGAGAGCATTTCAAAATTTCTTCGGCCAAATGCTTTGAAGAATTATTTTCTAATGCAGCCAGCAATAATGGTAAACACTCTTTGTATGGCTTAGTCTTGACTGTTTGGTAAAACTTTTTATTCTGTTCGTTTAATATCCCCTCCTTCTTCTAAAATACATAATTGTGAATGAAGTGTAAGCTTAATAATATTTTAGCTGCGAACATCTAAAACCTAATTAAGTATTCATTGTCAGGTAACTCACAATTATTTGGGTTTCAACTTCGTTGATGACATCCTCACCATAAAATATGGTACATAATTTGAGCAGCGTTGCCTCAGTTGTCTTGTCCACTAAAAAGTCCAACTTCTTTCTCATTGCCGCCTCAAAAATGGCCTGTGTCCAATTTTCACTATTTATCTGTTCCGCATATCTTTTGGTCATGCTCTCCAGATCCATTGTTATTTACTCAAATTCGGAAAATTATCCAAATATTCTACTACTTTATTATTTTGTTCGCACGTGCGTATACTAGAAAAAAAATGGCTGGAAATTAAACAATTACATAAAGCTCTAGAATTAAAATTTTATTGTATTCAAAATAATTGTACTTACTATAGGAGAAGAACAAGCGAGATACAACTAATCTTCACTGGCTAAACCAATAACCCCATGAAAGTAGTACATTAGCTGCGTCATTGCTTATCATTTTCTCTTATCTCTAAATTTGCAACATACACCTGAATTACGTTACACAACCATAGTGGCAAGTTTTTCTTCCACTCTACATAAATGTATTTGAAATCAATGTTTTGCGCTTACGTTAAAATCCCCGAGAAAGATAGATGGTAGTTTATCCTTTTTTATCAATTCGGTAGAAAATATATGTATTTTATGTAAAAAGATATAGCTGGACTATTACTGGACATGGAAGCTAAATAATATAGTTTCTTTAGTTTACAAGTCTAACCAATACTCAACTCCATTCAAAATATAAATTTTAGGCAGTTAGTTATCATGTACTATAATTTTGTAAATAAAAACTCATCTTCTATAATCAAGAATAGAACAGTTTCCAAACTCGATATTTTCTCAACGTGTAATACAGAGTATTAAGTCGACACTCCGTAAATTGATTTGTAGTACGGCATGCCATAATATATGCCTTAAATGCCGTAAATACCGCATATGCCGTAAATTAAGCAAATAAATCGTTTTTGACATTTAATAAATCCAATTTTTGGCGATATTTTTTAGTGTACGGCATTTAAGGCGGCATGCCGTACACTATTTTTGTGCGGCAATTTACGGCATGCGGGCATTTACGTCACACTAGATACCTTGGTGTAATATTAACAATTGACTCACAATGAACCTTTGATATAGGTTTCTTCCTAACATTATAACACAACGACGCGTGTACAATTTTTATGCTTAAAGTATTTTATCAGAGATATTGATACGGGTATTAAAACATTATTTTATCATTGTTTAGTCAAGCCATATTATTATTTTAATTCCTAACTAATACTATCTATCACTTTTGCTGTTGTAGCTTAGCTATCTTTATAGGAATACTACCGGTGTTTGCGAGTGGTCTGTTACTCAGCTGTATGACAGTTCAGATAATTGCTGTAAAATTGCTTGGCTAACTTTAGGGGTCAAAACTAATAACAAGTTCGTCATAGCTCTTTACCATGTGTGGAGGTGATAATCTAAAAATCGATGTACCTTTAGTTTTGTCTTTCCTTAATCTCCAACAAATTATATAACCTTCAACTTACCAATCACTCAATTAACCAAAAGATATTAAATGTCTTAGGGTCATTAGTAAATAGTTTGATATGATTTCTTTGCAAGTAATGAAATTCCATCAGCTTTTCCTGTTAGCGGTAGTAGACAATTTTCTTATTTTATTTTTGAGACATCAGTTTCTCGTAAAACAATAAATTTAAGTCAATGGAGTAATTTCGGCTGTCTACAATATTATGGAATTAATATTATGATAACTATTGTACTCCACGCTGTGTTAGTATGATTTGAAAGTAAACTTTAATCATGGTAATAACTGTCCAATCAATCCTTAAAATAAACTTTATAAACCTAAAGCAATCAAGGACGATTGTAATTGCTTTTAGATAGTGTTAAGATATTATTCTCCACTTTTCAATTTTCGTTTGTACTAATAATATGTCAAACAAATAATATCTGAAAGTTCTTAAAGTCAAGTATTAATATTCCACTTCCTTAAATTGAAGGAATTGAACAAATATAAATAATAAAATGGCAGGCGTATGCGTAGCATGAAATTTTAACAATACCACATTAGTTTGATGGAAGTGCTTGTTAACATAAAGCATAATATTGCACAAAGTAAACGATGGATGACAATCATTCTACTACTGACAACGACAACAATGAAGTCAAAAACGTGGTCTGATTTTCAAGTGACATTATTTTTATTTACGTTGGTGAAATTATTAATTGTGTGTACATCAGTTGGTCCAACACAAATACAACTAGAAGATATCAATTTGATAGCCAAAAATTTAGAAAATTATTCTGCTTTTATAATTTATGATATTTATTACCCTGAGTTTCATATCTTTGGTCTATTGACAATCTTCCAACTGGATCACCTTTACTTAGCCAATAAAACTAGAGAAGATAATAATCTGGCACATCTAACAAAATGGAAATTCTTAAATGTCAGTATCCATTTTATTTTTGCTGAAGATACCTCCACGAAAATTCATCAGGATTTCAAAGATTGTAGAGGTTATTATTTTAATGACTACAAACAATCTTGCAGTGTTTATTTTTTGTACAATATTATTGTGACTCCTAAAACGTTCAGAAATAAATTGGATCAAATGAGATATTCACAACTTGATAGTTTTCAGTTGTATTTCTACGTTGAATCATCACAATTTGCTAACAATAGTGAAATCCAGAAAAGAGTGAGTTCAATATCTCTCTACTGTACAAATTGCTGGGACTGTGATCATTATATTATTAAATTAAGCAGAAATGATATTCAAGAAATAAGAATTAATTCTTTGACTTTTCTGACTAGAGAAATCATCCAAAGTTTTATTGACGATATACTTTCTTATTCTTTTGAAAATCGTTTCCCACAATCTTTGTATTGTCAAAGGTATAACACTTTTCACTTGGAAATCAATCCGTTTAAAAGGAATGGCGAATTTTACTTACGGAAAGTCTTACAATTTCTACTAGCAAACGATCTGAATACTAATATTAGTCAAGTAACACAATATTCTAATGTGTACCCATATTTAGACACAATTTCACAAACTCGTTACATCTTCATACCATGGGGAGAAGACAGTTGGAATTTCGTCACCTGCGATGGTATTACAGATTCTCTTTCATCTCTCGTATACTTTGCTCCTTATGATATTTACACTTGGCTTCTGATCGGTTTTACTTTATCAATTATTTCTTTTCTCCTCTTCATCAAATCATTTCAGTCAAGAATGTTTTCAAAATTTCAAAACTTTTTTTCATTTTGGAAGTATACTTTTTTGTTATTAGCAGCTATGCTAGAACAAATGTCTTGGTTTAAGAGAAAAACTAACGTTAGTGCTTTTATTTTCGGAGTATGGATATTTTTGGCTCTAATTTTAGGAAACGCCTACAAAGGGAAATTAGTTAGTTTTCTCTCATCGCCTATTACTGTCAAACACACTTTTAACAGCTTGAAAGATTTGAACAATTTTATGATTCTTAGCACGAATCTTTTATTTCATACGTTTTTCAAACGAGGGGAAGTCCATTCAGATATTTCGAGAGATGGTATATCTTTAGAACAATATTGCCTTAGCAATTTATTACCAACTCCAGAAAAACTATTTGGATCTCAAGTCAACATTTCTACATACAAAAATTGCGACAACATTGAATATGTTAATAAACTGCTTACTTCAATAAAAGTTATGCAAGAATTTCATCTGCCCCACGGTTCGACAGAATTTTGGTCATTGTTTCATGTGGTTCTCAGTGAGAAATTAAGTTCTTCGAAACAATTTGCCACTTATCCTCGCCGATTTCTTTTTGGAAATCCTCACCCTGACTTTTTCAAAGGTTATACTGTGTCGCTAATAGAAAAGATATTTGAATTGATAAATTCGTGTACAAAAAGAGCATATTTTGAATACAATAGCGTTTTGGATCTAATAGAGCCGTATTTATTTGGTTCAAAAAAATATTCTCGAGGAAAGGAGTCTCTTTGGCAAGAGCAGAAAGTAATAATTATACCAAATACACCCCATAAAGCAGCATTTCGCATTCGGACACTAAATCTTATGAGTTCTGGAATATTTAATTTTTTTGAAAAGTGGGATATCATTTCCCAGAAAAAGCTTTTGAGAGAAAATATTCGTTCTAGCAACATCATCCCTGAAAGTACGCCTAAAAAGACAATTAGTAAATTATCTAGCTCAAATTTAGTTACAATATTTTACGTCTACGTTTATTTTGTCTCAGGTTCGATTTTTATTTTTATACTGGAATGCTTATTCTCTTATATAAAGAGAAATTGGATACAATTCATGTAATATTATATAAAGAAAACATTTATTCTTATAAGTTGTGAATGTAATTTGAAATTGAATTTGTAGTATCGAATGAGCGAGATGTAATTGTAATGTACAATTAAATAGTAAATTGTGAGTCATTAACGTACAAATAATGAAATATGCATTAAAATAATATTAAATATTTATACGGACGGTATAAATGGTATCCGACTGTCAAGCTTTAAGTTTTACAATAATGTCATAAAATATTAAACTTTCAATGCTCTTATTAGAGATAATGGTGATGACAAACAAAATTACGAGTGAATAAAGTTATTAAAATTCAACTCTGTAGGCTACTAGTAACTCAGTACATGTTAAAGTTAAATTATTATTGTATATCAGTTATGTGAATAGTATTATGTACATTTATACGGGTATGTTATTGGAATGAAATTAAAGTTTAATAGTTTTCATGGTAATAGGTATACCTAGATATAATGGATTGAAAATCAAAAATCTAATAAAGATTGAGTGTTTTGGCATAGTTCTATGATTCTATTGATAATTCCCCGTATTCAATATTTTTGTCGCAAAAATGACCATGAAACTAAAATGCACCCCGGATACTAATTCTATTATTATGGTACGTATGACATATGAAAGAAGGGAACGTAGACTTCAAACAGTACCTATACTTCCGTTCTATTTCACTACTAAGCGAATGATCTTGTTTCGTACCTACTACTTTCCTTCTCTATTATTCTCAGTGTCAAATCCTACCACTTATCAAGGTAGAATTCCATTTACTGAAACACGACAATAATCCCGTTTCGAACAGAACCTCATGTCTCCAATTTTGACAAAACATTTTCATCAATAGGATTTACAGTAAATCCTGTTGAATCTATTATTAAATCATTATTAAACCTATTAAATCATTTAACACACTATTGAGTTTATATTATTTAGTATCGCATGTAGAAAGGAATGAATATAAATTGGAGCAATGAATACATATTATGTGTATTATTAATTCCTTAAAAACAAGAGATGAAAATGGTTGCTTAGAGGAGTCAAGGAATTGTTGCATAGATAAATACTGTCCTAAAAATATATAAAATAAATAGGAACAACCACGTATCCAGATGGGGCGGGTATGTAACGCCCCGACCCTATAACATGAGAAAAAGAGAAGCATTTTCCCAAAAAAGCCAAACATAGCAAACGTTTTATACGCGAATAATATTATATCCCATTTTGGACTTTGGGACCTTATTTTTGGTTGCCAAAATCCTTGACAAAGCCCTTGACCAAATTTTTGTATATATGTGAAGTTACAAAATCCATGTAAGTTCCATTTTTAAGTCTTTTTTTCATTTATAACATGTTATACATACTGTATTTAATAATATTTTGATACCATAATTTATTTACCAACAAATACCTACTAACAACGAAATAAGAAATTTAAGTTTCTATCTATTGCTTTCTGAATACAGTAAATTCTAAGTAGTGACAGCTTTTAAAATCTTGCATTCGATTTCTCGTATATTCCAAAAACCGCTGCTGCAATAGTAAATATGACACTAGCATAAGACTTTTCATCATGACGTTGAATTGTTTGAAGTTAGAACTATTTGCCTCTTCTTGCACTGAAATCATCTACCTATATTTTATCAAAACAATAGCAGCAGGAAATAACTTTCTTTTATTGTATATCAAACATAACTTTTTAAACAATGGAGCAAAGGCAAACTACGTTCTAGCATGACGAATCTCTTTTATGCTCCATTTACGAGTACTTCTACCAGTTTTTGTTTATAGTTCCTACTATAAACAAAATGGGTCTGTTATATTTTGATTTGTAGATATTATATTACAGATCAAGTAGCTTTATCGCGATAAACACACTATTTATATAACTGTATACTCCCACTCGGTTCACATCAAAGCCGCCGGTGTAAAGAATGCTCCGATTATTTAGAAAGCTATAGGCACCTAGTTTTTTATAAAGGTAAACCCCGCATTGATATATCTGTAGTCTCCTTCCGCTTCACATCAAAGCAGGTGTAAGGTGCAAAGAATGCTTCGTATTATTTAGAAAGCCATAGGGACCTATACGAAAAGAAAGGTTTATACTATACTCTGTATATAGTAAATAACTTTCTATATATAATTACATTACCCAACGAGCTTTCTACTGCTTCCGTTTCAAAGAGATCTTCCACTGTCTCTCCGCTTTCAGTCTAAACTTTCCTTTCGTTGCAAGAAGAGCTCTTTTGATCTCCCGGACAGACTGTCGTTGAACTGTTGAATACGAACTAAGTATATAAACCTACATACAACTCTTTCACTACTCACATCTTCAGATTTTCGTGCAGATCAATTAGCAACAGTGGTAGACTCAAGACAAAGTTTTTGGGTGGGTTGGTAAGTCAATAATAATTAACCACTACTAAAGTACTATATATATAGACTATATTAATAGTTTACAAAATAGTTTGGCACTTTTCACGATGCTACATTTGTTTTATAGTTTTAAAACCATGTACTAGAACCAGGTGACCGATGGCCTGCTATATGTCGAAAAACTTATTTAATATTTTGTAAAAGAGCTGGTGCTATTTTTTGGTACCCCCAAGATTCCTCTGTACCAGTTGACAGACCTTTTTTCTAAAATTAAATAACAATACCACAAATGAACACTGATAGTCATTTTAACCTACTAAGCATTTTATCGCGGAAGAAGTATATAAATGTTATGCTTGTTTCATAAAAACATTATTTAATGCGAAGTTAGCATTTACATTCATTTATTTAGAAGGTGGTGTACCGGGACCACCCCAAATTGTCAACACCTTTTTGTCAACACTGTATTGTCAACACAATTTTGACCCCTTTGGTCGTCAACACCTTTTTGTCAACACAAATCAACCCATTTAGACTTTTTGTCAACACAAGTTTTTTCGTAGGTACAAGTCTTTATTTGAGAAGTAGGAATAACAAATATGAGTGTGGTTGCACACGACGGTGTAACTTACGGCGGTGTGCATTAACATTCTTTGCGGTATCAGTTATTTAAATATCTGATCTACGATGCAGTTTACTAGAGATCAAGATTTAGAAACGCAGGCACTACTTCCACCAGAACACTTGCTAAAAAAGTACATTCACTCCTACAAAGTTAACGATTGTGTGTTTCGAGATCCTCAACATGTGTCACTTTTGAATTTATCGGACTTCGAAACTTTGAGAGGCGATCCATTTATGTGGTATGACTGTAACTCAAGCAACGAGATGTTAATATTTACAACCGTAAATAATCTGAAAAAGTTATACTCCTGTGAAACTTGGATTGCTGATGGGACCTTCAAAACAACTCAGTAAACTGTAAAGCAAGATGCCTCGAATTTGTCACTCTATAGTAACGCAATTGTTTAATATCAACTCCATTACAAGGTGAAGACATAGAGGGGTTTCCCGGATTTTTGCACCCAATCCGTATTTACTTTCTACCACAGAGAGGTAGGCACCCAAACCAAATAACCATGGTTACTTTCGGCTTAGGTGTTTACTTCTCTGTGGCAGTATAGGTAGAATTCAAATTGGGTGCAAACTCGGGGAATATCCCTCTATGTCTTCACCTTGTAATGGAGGCATCTTGCTGTAAAGTATACCAAACGCCTAAAAAATAGTTCGCAATAAATCAAAAACGTCATTTTCAGAGTGGATTTATACGATAGCGGACAAATTATGAAAAATTGTTACAATATTTTTGTGAGATGAAATGATCTGATTTTTTACATTTACACTTTACAAGTGATCTAGCATTACTTTTTACATGATTTTTACTTGACTGATTATTTACCGTGACTAATTCTTTTAAAATATTGCATTGAATAATAATTGCTGTTGACAAAACAGGACAACATGGCCTTGGTTATGTTGACAATAAAGAAACTTGGTGTTGACAAAAAATTTTTCGTGTGTTGACAAAAAAGGGTTGACAATTCGGGGGTGAATCGGTGTACCATAATTGGTAAATCTTTATGGTTGCACCTTACTAAATATTAAATTATCAGACCAGAGGTAAAATGTTAATTAAACACTACAGTTAATTAAGTTTCGAGAAATTTCAAGCGCTTGAAACTTTTACATGGTATACGGTTTGTCTTTAGGATTATGAAATGTGTTTATAAGCCATCCGCAGTCCAACTCACCCAAAATTAATTAATTTTGTTTAGTTCTTATTAGAGGATCTTTCTTGGAAAACATTCTCTGTGCATACTGTAATTGAGTGACAACATCTCGCATCGGAGGATCTATTATATCTACTCAATCTCGCATCGAAGGATCTATTATATCTACTCAACTTCTCAAGTTATATACTACAAAACAGTTTCAAAGCAAGTTTCTGTGGATGGTAAATATTAATCACTTGAGCTTAGTGGTAACATAACATTTCTGAAGAAAATTACGGGAGTAATTACAAAGAGTTTATTGAAAATATAGCCATCCATGTAGAAATATGATCAAAGCTATATTATTATACCTTTCGGTATAAAGGAACCATATCGGGATATTTACACACTCCGTCAATTTGAGCATAATAATAAGCTTCAGTGTTTAGAAATGAATCAAAGCTCGATAATAGAACCTTTCTATGAAGATTTTGAGAATGTGACTACAAGTAAGTTGATTATGCATTGTCTTTCGTTTCGCTTTAAAGTACATTATGTAAATGTATGTATTGCATTCGGAGAAATAATTCCATTGAACTCTGAGTCAGTTCCATCTCGGTATTGTATAATGTAATACATGTCAAAGTCTATCTATTTTATTAAAGGTGTCATTGGATTGGGAATTCTAAACACGACTTCATTAATAAATGATTCCATTCCTTGGATCGAGCATGACGAATATACATTTGACAGAAACGATGTTCGAATCATGTTTTTCACCATCTACACAATTGTATTTTGTTCCTGTTTCTTTGGTAAGTCAAATCACATCATCTCGGAACATCCATTAGTGCACTTTGGAGAAAATGTCAAAGTATGCTTCTTCCATGCACAACAGTAGTAGAAAACACTGCAGTACCCTACCACATGCACAGACATACCTATAGATTGAAAGATAGATAGGTATAGGTAGGTTAATTTATTGATCTATAAAGACTACCGACAGATAGTATCTCAAAAGTGTAAATGGATGCCTTTAAGGCAGCAGAAAGTTGATGTACAGACAGGTAAATGCATCTTATAAAGCATTTTTATAATACAAACAAATAATGTAGATGAAAAATTTCATTTCGCCCCAGGTGAGTGATAAATTGAGAATGAGTGTATTTGAACATTCGTAAAAGTAAAGTAACCAACCGATTTTGATGAAACTTGAAATTTCAACTTACCAATATTAATACTGTTATGATATAACTGTTTGAAATAGGCCATATAAATCAGATCCCTTCCATTTTAAGGCACGAAGGAGGTTTTGGTGGCCAATTGGCGTTTTCTCGTCGAATTACATTATTATTTAACGTCTTCGATATTTTCTGCTGCCACATGGGAACATCTCAGATAACATCTGCTGTCTGGTATTATTAGTAAAATAGCCTTTATTTCCCTTTGTGATACGTTGGGAATTTAATAAAAACAATCTTGAGATTTGCTTTACAATCATACCGTATAAGTATGAAAGTCCCGAATGTTAAATTCAATTTGGTATACGTGAAACTGAAGGGCATATTTGATTTGACATATGTCGGTGAATTGATGTGTTTGCCATGGTTGAGATTGGAGTTGACCTCCAATTCAATCTGCTTACACAAGGCTCTCTGATCTCTCGTATTGATTTTACACTTCGTCTATGTATTGTTAAACGGAAGCAGTTGATGCAGAATGAAAGTAGAGAATGTGAATGTAGATCTAAGTGGAGTTTGGTGTTTAAACTTTTGCCGGAATAGAGACAGTGGTGAAAGTGCTGAATCCTTTGTCTAATCGGTGTGGAATGTATTATTCATAGAAATGAACTACCTATGTAAGTGCAAGTAGGACTTTTAAGTGCCAAAGTGAAATAACTCTAAATGGCAACGGCAACACTATCAATATTCTAACCAACCATCCAACATAATTTTCACTACAATGCTATGCTGTAGTCATGGCTTTTTATTTTCATTTATACTGTGCCGTGAATTTTAAATGAGTTAGGTAAATCTTACTGAAGACTGAGGCAAAAGGAACAATACGTTCTACATATTTTATTAGACTGCATGGTTTGGATTTCGGAGTATTTAATCATTAAAATATCTGCATACACATATACAATCTTAAATAAATAAACAAAAAACATAAGAACTATTTCCTAGTGTGATTTGAAATGAATTTGTATTCCACCAGGAAATTTAATGGTCATCCTTGTCGTCACTTTGCATTGGAGAATGCGCTCGCTAACTAATTTTTGCCTCGCAAATCTAGCTTTTGCTGATTTGTGTGTTGGAGTCTTCTGCATCTACCAGAATATGATCGGCTATTTTACGGACAAGTAAGGCACTTTCAATTTGTTTTACATTGCATTCGTTAAATATTTAATTGCCAGGCCAAAAATAATAATACTGAGGCGTTATAATTACCTGGCTCAGGTGTGTAGTTTTATTAATCATAAATCAGAAGATGGTTCACTGGGTATGTATGGTAATATTATAAAAATGACGATTGGAAGAAAATATAATTTTGCGCTGTGTTGTGTAGCTGAGAAGGATTTAGTACTTTCTGTGAAGTACCTAAACATGCTGCTAACATTATTGGCTAGGTTGAGTTATAAACAAGAAGGCTCAAGAAACTTTTTGGCACTAATCTATTCTGCCTTCCGTTTCCGAGTATAATTTTCATTTGGTCATAAATAATTTCTTCGTGCATACCTACAAGTTGGTAGCTCCATTGTTCAATGTAGTATACTTTCAAATATATAATATTATAGACTATGTTTGTATGTGCATGCAATGCACTCAAAGTTCAATGATAAATTATTTTGTTACGTAAGTACAGCAACCCAAATTGCACTTTACTCAAACCACTTCAGGGCATCATGTTGACAAAGTTAAAAGTTTTATATATAATTAATTGCATCAAAAAAGTAGTAAGGATGAAAGCTGACGAAATAATAAATGGATTCTCCTATTTCCTTTCATCCTTAGCTCACTTTACAAAGGTTCTTCTATTTTCATTTCTTACCTACTATGTACAGCTTCCCAAAGTCATATCTAATTATATTTATTTCTAAGATTTTTCTTCCCTCGTGTAAATGCCTCAACTTTTTTGCCTGTCATCTGTCATGTACACCAAGCAGAAGTTTTCCTTCATTTTTCTACTTTTCTTTACTTTAAAAACATCAAAGAATGGGTTTGTATTACTGTTACATATTAAGAATAAACGTGATACATACTTGCCCTACTCCACTCTTATACCATACCTATAAGATGTAGGCAATTATAAACAATGAAAAACATTATATTGATCTTACTCATCAAGCTGGGGCCCAGGATTCTATATGGAACCTCAAAAATTCAAAGTTTTAAAATTGCCCAATTTGGCTATGTCCGAAATTATTTTGTCCTACAGCGTTTAATGTAAAAGTATCTTTCATTAAATCAAAATCTTCAATTCCCCCAAATGGTTTTTCCTTGTACGAAATAAATGGATATTATGTGATATGTTGTAACAAAAAATAAGATCGTATTGCATGGTCATACCTTGTTTAACATTGTGTATAAATCTGTTAACCGCAAGCTGTTCTATCTACCTCTTGCAGTTAAAATTTACTAGAATCATTTCTACTTCTACTTACTAACATGCATTGCAGGAGCCATGTCTGCAGCTTATCTCCATTCTCCAGTCCTAACCCAACACCCAACCTAACTTTTATGCATGTCGCCATGCTCATCTATCTACCAATCCCTACTTAAAACGTACAAACTTAACCTACTATTCTATTATAATAATATAACCTATTTTATATATATAACCTATTCCTAATACCTATATACAACCGTAGAATATAACTTACCTATGTACTTACCCTTATCCACCCAAACTAAACACACAAACATAAAACCATTTATTTAGTAAAGACATTCTTGCAAAGTGGCTCGTTTTATTTGCGAATTCCATTGGCGTAATTATCGAAGGGGGTATGAGAGATTCAGTTGACGTAGGCAGGAGACCCCAATTGATTTTACAAAAGAAATTAGATGTAAATCAGCTGTACAACAAAAATCATGGTTTTACTTTGAATTTTCGGATTTTTGGAATGGGTTATTGAATCCTGTAAAAAACTATTGTTTTTCTTGAAATCGGCATACCTACTTGAAATCCTTTATGTACAAACGTCTCCATTTTTTTCGCCTTTCCCCATTTTCTTGCCTTTCTCCCTTTTGCTCGCCTTTCTCCCTTTTTTTCGCCTTTCTCCCTTTTTTTCGCCTTTCTCCCTTTTTCTCGCCTTTCTCCCTTTTTCTCTCGTTTTTCTTTATTTTTCGGTAATTTAGTAGTAAATTTTCGGTTTCCGAGATTGTTCCAGATTTGGAGTCTTTGTTTATTTATTCGAATCAAGTATCGTAAAAATACGGATTTTTGAAATTTTTCAAAATTTTGGTAATATGAGACACCATTATCCGGCTATTCCCCGCTTGGGTCTACGCCATAGACTAAAACATGTCCCTGTACAATAAGACTGCTAATGCTATAGTCTTATTGTACAGGGATATGTTTTAGTCTATGGGTCTACGCCAACTGACTCTCTCATACCCCTTTCGATAATTACGCCAATGGATTTCACAAATAAAGCTCTGAGCTTTGCAGGAGCTGTTCATAAATCTAATTCATTCCTATGCTGAGAGCTTATCTCTATTCGCCCGTCCCTATCTTTCCTGAATTTTGTGTAGGTAAAGTTTCTCCGTAAGTATATCTTCGTTGTGCGCTGTGGGTAGTTTGTGCTGCAGAGCACAACCACACGCCACACACAGTGATCGTGAAAATTGAAAATACAACATATTTTAAGATAATGTATCTCATCAGTAATGCATAGTGACAAATAGGGAACACCCTAGACCTTAACACACATAATATTGGTATACTTATATTCATAGGTGGGGAAATCTAAGATATTGATTAAAATTTTGATAGATATTAATGCAGACAACAAAAGAAATTGCTCTGCTATCAGAGGTATTGTAAGCACCCGTATTAGGTCAATATATAAAATTGCGCTTAAAAAAGCTTTACATTCAATTTTTAAAGAAAACACTTAAAAATGAACTAAAAGGGCCTGAAGGCTACAGATTGCGTTGAGCCAATTTGCCAAATGGTGTCGTAAAGTATGATGTCAAAAAATATTACAGAAAAATAAATGATGAGATGAGGCATATACCGTTTATTTTTTGTTTCAGTTGGGTATTCGGAGATTTCATGTGCAAGATGTACCATTTTATCAACACATTAAGTCATACTGCTTCTGTCATCATTCTTGTCGTCATATGTATCGAACGGTACTTGGCCATTCTACATCCGATGCATTGCAAACAAATTCTTACCCACAGCCGTATGCGGGTACGCTTTCCATTTTCATATTTATTCGCACGGTTGATTATTATGTTATACTTTTATTAGATTTTCCATTTTTAACTTGTATGTAGCTATTTAACTATGGATATACCTATGTAGTATAAAGCCATTCCATGCTGCTAAAATAAAATTAAAATTACCATCTTACGAAAATGCTAAACAGTAATTCATATAGCTAACTAACACTACAAAAGGAAATCGATAATTTTTTCTTCATTTATATTTGTTACTGATTTTAATAGTTATTATTCCTTTCGGCTTGAAACTAATTTGCATACACTAACAACTTGTGATAAATGTCTCTGATGTGATAAGTTACCTGAAAAAGTAATTAAGCAACTTTTTCCAATGGAATTTTTGGCAGAAAACCATTATTTTGGCTTGGATAATCAGCGCAGCGTACAGCTCTCCCCGTTTCTACTACATTAATGTGCTGCGCATGCCCTTGACCGGGGGGAACGGATCTGTGGAAGTGATGTGCATACCCAATCGAGGAGTATACAATTCGAAGATGATAGACTTGATCAGCATGTGTCTTCTCTTTTTCATTCCTCTCTTGGTCATTTCTATCCTTTACTTTCGAATAGGGATGGCTCTTTGGAGAAGTACTAGCAACAATGTCATACCTTATGTATCAAATTTGAAGCAAAATTTAAATATTTATGGAAAGGGGTACAAAATGAATTACAAGGTTAAGCAGCCTCACCGAAGAAATTACTTTCATTGTAATTCAAATGATGGAACTAAAAGTTGGACAAGTCAGTGTATTTGTGTGGTTTGTTGCAAACGAGGAGAAAACGGCAGAATGATTTCCAATGTTGAGCTTGGAGAAAGTGGAATTGAAATGGTTAACCATTGTGCCATATCAAGTACCTCGCATATTGGAATCTGCATCGAGATACCACAGGAAGAAAGAGATACAAGGCTATCAAGATTAATTAATTTTGATAAATGTATTACTAATAACAGTTCGTTATGCGGATTGCAAGCTGGGAAAAGCAAATCATGCATGGAGATTGTAAAACAAAATAGTTGTACCGAAGGATTTTCTTCCGCAAGAAATGGCGAACGAGAGCTTTACAGAGAAAGGTCAAAAAGTCTTAGTATCGAAAAAATTACCCCTAATTATTCTGTTGCTTATCTTAGAGGGGCATCTTTGAATGATGGTACTCCGAGGACTCTACCTAATTCAGGTAAGTTACTTTCATAGCATCTCAACAAACGTATATTTTGAAAGTGGTTTGAAATTAAAACATAATTTTGTTTTTTAGGAACAGAAGTTTTTAAAGGAGTTCGAAGATTGGAAAAGACTCGCAATTCATTATATGGAACTAGAGCTATAGAATCGAGACGGAAAACCATCCGTATGTTAATAGTTATTGTTCTTGCATTTGCCCTTTGCAATTTACCAATTCATGCCAGGAAAATGTGGCAGTATTTCGGGACTAGCTACTCGGGTGGTAGTGTCTTCAGCTCCCTATTTACACCGCTAACTTTTGTCATTATGTACGCCAACTGCGGGATCAACCCAATTCTTTATGCTTTCATGTCACAAAACTTTCGACTCAGCTTCCACGACTTGCTCGTATGCAAACTGAAACGCTCTCCTCCTATCATCAGGAATTATTGTGTTCGCATTCCGTTTCGATTGCCAAAATAAACCGTGGTAACCGTTGTACTAAAGTAGCGTTAAAATGTATTTTTTAAAAATTGTTGTCCAACAGTTCATGGCTTTTGAATTTGAGCTTGATCCAGTGTTGTTGATCAACAAATTCATTTCAACTCGCCCCAATGGGTAAAGGAGCTTTGGATTTCTAATAATTACTCCGAGAGGTTAAAGATGATATTTGCGCTGCGCCATTCTCGAACCGTAGTTTGCCATTCTCCCCAGCATACATGCGGAAAGTTTCAATGAGCTATTTCAATCTATTCAAAAGTTATTATGGCCATACACTTACTAATCCACAGACAGATGGCAGGGATAGAATTATAAACAGTTCAAACCGCTACTTAATAATGCAATGTAAAATGGCAAATAATTTCTTATAGTAGGCATAAGTCTGTACACATTGTAAAATTTACAACAAAATTAGATAATTATTCAATATTTTAAAGAATAAAAACCTAATGCAAATACAATACATTGAATGATACAATTCAAATCAGTATTAAAACTATAATCTATAAACACTAGATATTATTGTACCATTTCTTTTTCTTTGGTTTAATAGTTCCATTTTTTGCATGAACTTTCATGTGCTGTTTAAAATACCATTTGGTTTTGCTGACATAGCCGCATATTTCACAGTGTTTTTCCTCTTTACGTGAATGGGTTAGATATTTATGTTTTTGGAGCTGCTTTTTGGAAGAATACGTCTTTCCACACAAGTCACATAACGGTTTAACCCCACTTGCCATCTCAATATGCCATTTACAATGTGAACGATATTTCCTAATTCCTGCAATACTTTTCCCACATTCATCACATTGGAATTTCTCCATGTGCATTATTTCTCTGTGCGCATTCAAACTGTTCGTAGTGGTATAAACTTTAGGACATTCTTTGCATTTGTACAATTGTTCTTCTTTCGGGTGAGTTAATCTGTGCAAAATTCTTTCTTTGATACTTGGAAAGGTCAAGTCACAGAACGGGCATTCAAGTTGGTTTCTTTTCATGGAAATCGTAGTTCGGTATTTTTTGTCATGCTTTAATACTTTGTGGAGTTTCAAATCGTTTTTACACTGAAATTGCTTTTCGCAAAAGGCACACATTATGTTAAAGGAAGAGTGATTGAATTGATGGAAATGCTTCTGCAATGATGGGAAAGTATCAAAAACTTCTTCAGCTTCACAATCCGTGCATCTATAAGAATCTTTATAATTATCAATGTGGGCAGTTACACTATGGACGCTTGATAAATGATGAAGTAGAGACATCCCATTTTTAAATGATTCTGAACAATTTTTGCAATCATAATTCTTAATGGACTGGTGACTTCGGTTATGAGCGGAAATAGCGACCATATTTTTAAAGCTGAAATTACACTGGCGGCAAAAAAATGGTTCTTCACAGATTTCGTTGTTAGTTTCCACATCTTGTTGCCTATCTTCATTTTCCTCTTCCGTTTCTGTTTCCAATGAATCTGTTCCTCCCAAGGGATGCATTTTCTCGTTGTGGGTTTCAAATTCCTTTTTATCTGTAAAAACTTTGGCACACCTCTGACACTGAATGTAATTGAGCTTGTGTTTTGTTCTGTGGTGTGCCTCAAACTGATCAAAACTTTTAAAATGTTTTATTTCACAAGTAACACATTTTAGAGATTTTGTTTTTTCTCTGTATTTTTTCAATGTTGGTAGTTTTAAACTATGTTCTGTCGCACAACGATTTTTTAAACCAACCTTAGACTGACAATTTTGGCAACAGACAGATTTGTTATCACAGATTTTGTCCTTCTTCACTACATCTTGTTGCTTATCGTCGTTTTCTTCAGCACTGAAGTATTCAACAGCGTCAGTGCCTACTACAGAATGAAATTTTTCGTTGTGAGTTTTAAAATCTGCTGTATTTAAAAACATTTTTGGACACCATTGGCACGGAATATATTTTACATTGTGACGAGTTCGGTGATGCGCCTCAAACTGTTCAAAGTTTTTGAAATGTAGTATGCCGCACTTATCACATTTGAGTGAATTAGACGTTTTCTTGTACATTTTCAATCTTGGTAATTCCAAATCGTGTTCCTTCGCACAATGTCTTCTTAGTCCAAGTATATTTTGATAACTTTTTTTACATTCCGGGCAAATAAATGGAGGGCCTTTAAATACTTCTTTGTAGCTACCCAATGCTCCCTTCTTTAATTTTTCTTTTGTTTTTTGTGTTTCTTTCTCAAATCGATCAATTCCGGCATCTAAAAATATTCACAAAGTTTAAATTAATTAGTTCACACATTTTTAATGCCAATACAAGTTGTAATGCTTAAAAACAAGACGGACCTTGCGAATTTTCTGTTGTTTCATCATCAGTATCATGAAACATAGACGATTGGTCACGATTTGCTTCTACTTCCCGTCGATTATGATCTTCATCTTGGGAATGAGAATCCAATTCCGCTTTCGTCAAAAATCCTACGTCGCACTCCACACAAATGTAAAGGGATATTTTGTGCATTTTACTGTAGTGTAAACCCAATCCTCTTATTCCATCAAAAGTCATTCCACATTCCGAGCAATTGTGACAGGATTTCTGATCCGACCTTTTCCCTTTCATTTCCGACGTTGTAAGAAGTCTTATATTATGGCATCGCACAGTGTGCATCATCAGTGATCTATGCTGTTTAAATTTTTTACTGCATTTAGGACAATGGTAGGGTGGTCCTTTGATTACTTTTTGGTAAACGGTCATAGCATCAGATCTTTTGGTGTGGCTCAGCAAGTGAAATCGTATCGCTGTTATAGACTGGAAACGATTTCCACACTCGCGGCAAATATAATTATATTTTTGTATGTTACATCTTTTTTCAGTGGGAACAGAAATGTATGGCTTTTCGTTTTTTCTTTTATTCTTCGTTTGAGAAATTTTATTTTTGCCAGACTTATCGCTTTCTTCCTGTTTAATTTGCTTCGATTTTTTAACTGTAATAATCAAACATTGAATAACGTTAATAAAAAGTAATCACACCTTCAATAAACCCACTCCGTCACGAGTGAAATGTTCTGAGCTTGGGATATTACTCCTAAATTGGCTTATAATAAATTTCATAAGTAAAAATTTTTATCCCCAAGGGTTTTGATTTGGTTTCATAAAATGATAATGCCAGACAAGAGTCCATTGTTTTATATATAATATGCAATTCATACTTAGAGCTTTAAATTTGACCGACATATTGTGTCAATTTTTACCACACGGGAAAGATGAGCGTCAATTTAATAATTACAACCGTTTCACCCAGGCTGCTTTAATAAGGGAAGTAAATTAGATCATGAATGCTGAATGGTTGAGTAGATATATTTTATTTAGGTCATATTTTTGGTCCTCGTAAGGCCAAAAGTATAGACAATATCTACAACATTTTTCAACCCGATTGCCAAAATAAGTTAGAAATGACTTTTAAGTAACAAAATCTCGTCAAATGCGAATTTTTTTCGTATTTTGGGAGGGAAAGTTATATATTTTATGATTGAAAATTATCTGATTACCAGGGATATATTCCTTTTCACTTAATTCTGATCCAGATTCTACAAAATCGGATGACAATTTTTCATTCTCTTGTGCATCCAAATCATCGTCTGACATTCCACCTCCTTTATTAAATCGTTTTGCCTTGTCCCTTAGAGAATAGCGTCCTCTGAAACAATCTACATAACAATTTTTAATAAGTTACCCCTTTGTTTTTTACTTTAGTTTCATTAAACAACGGTAATAGTCGAAATCTGTATTATCTTGGACATCTAGTGAGTCTGAAGGTTTTAAGTGAATTTGATGGCGGGATCCTTCGTACCATGAAGATATTCATCACTAAACACAATATATCACTAAATACAGTGATGAATATCTTCATGATACGAAGGATCCCGCCATGAAATTCACTTAAAACCTTCAGACACACTAGATGTCCAAGGTAATACAGATATCGGTAATTACATTATTCTAAATCCAATCTAGTATTTGGCGTAGAAAAAGCCTGATTGTTTTTAAGTAATATGCCTGATTCTTTGCTCAGTACCACAGAAACTTCTTTAAATGTCATTAAATCTTGCTTTCTTTTTCGATGTTTCACTTCAGTTTTTTCATGCGGTGTATCGATAATTGTGTATCAGCTGTTTAAAAAATCCATTAATATGAAAGTTGTTCAAATAGTGGCAAAACCTAATAATTATGTTAATAGTATTTCTCAATTTCATTTGCAAAAAAACATTTATCCTGACAGCCATTAGATTCAATATGCTCATTATTAAGGGAATAATGTCTTACTTTTGTTTTCAGAGTTGTATTCTTCCACGTTATTATCAAAAAAGGCGTCTTCTTCACATTCATTTAAATTATTATCGACCATAAGAGGATCTTCAGATGGATCTTCTATTTCTGGGGTTTCATTTTCTATTTTCATTTCCCATTCATCGAGAGCTGATAACTGATTGTCGTCGATAATAGAAAATAGTTCGGGCATCGTTTTGCATAACAATGAATTTTTGTTGGAAAGGTTCCTAAACGTTTTGTTGATTCGGTATACTTGGGTAAAAAGTAGACCACAATCAATACAAAATGCAAGATTTTCACTGGTCATCATTAATGGACACATATTTACTTTATTCGAAACTTCTAGTGATAATACAAATTCACCATTCGTCAGAGAACTTTTAAACTGCTCAACAAATTTTTCAGCTAACGATTTCTTTGAGTGTCCGTAGAGCGTAGATATAGCGTCAAAGTTCGTTATCTCCGGTTCGGAAGACAGATCCCAATCTTCCTCACATTTTGGATACTCAGACAGTATTTTTATCATTCTATTTTTTTCGCTTTTCAGCGTCTCAAAACAGTGTGCGCATTTATCACGAAGAAATACATCATAACATGGTAAAACCATTTTTGCCCGTTCGTCCCTCCTTCAAACGATAATTAATCTTTTCTTGACTACCAATTATGTATACATATCTGTTGTCTGTCGAACACCTGCAATCAGCAATAAATCAAAAGATTGAAAACTAAACATTAAATGATGCAGGGGAGTTAGCTGTTAAAATATTAGACATTCTAATTTATAATTTTATTTAAATTACATTTATTTTGGTAGGTATTTAATTTGCTTTTTGATAAAATTGTAGTGTAACTTGCCAACAAACAGACACATGGACGAATGACATAAACTCTTCATCGACCCTCCTGGAAATTGGAAATTTGTTGCAGGAAACCTTCATATGAGATTAATGAACGTATTGTTCTTTCTTAATACAATTTGCTGATTGAGAGAATTTTGAATTTAGGCAGATTAGTTTTGATTTTTTTAGACTTTTGTCAAACATTGTAACAGGTATATTTCGTTGTCTAGCGCTACCAAAGTCAAGGATGATAATTTTGGGCGATATGAGATTTAGTTCTGACGTGTGAGTGAGTGTGCAAAACTACAACGCAATGTGTTGCTGATAATTATCATTCTGTGTCTCCTCCAACTAACTCCATGTATTCCATTCCATTTTATTATTTCCGTTATCTTTAATTTTAATTAAGTCTTTCCAATAAAAACTTTTTTTAAAGTCATCAATACTCTCGTGAGAAATAATAAAGTAAAGTATAAGTCATCCTGACTCAAGGAGCGGATTATAAAAAATGATCAATTTTACAGAGCGTTAATATTTGCTTGGTTTAATTTCGAATGATCTTGGAATTAATGCTAACTCAGAGTGGATTTCATTGTTTAACAAATGTAGGTTATGGATATCTTACTTGGTTGGGAATTTTTATGAAAAATTCTATAGCACTTGACATGCATTTAACTTCTAAGTAACAATCTATACATGGTATATGGTAGGAATTATCTATAATATGGTATATTGTAGCAATTACGATGTCAAATGACAATACAGGGTGCCTAATCATAGAAAATTTCAAATTATATCTTCAGATCTTCATTTAGGTTTATATGACAATCTACAACAATGAGATGAAATATTCACTAAATATACAATAACATCAGTTTATATTACGCCAGAGTGTAAAACATTTTTATTTTTCCCTTTTCAATAAATGATAATTACAATGCTGAAAAAGAATCTATACCATGAACCATTTCTTTTTCTTTGGTTTGGGAGTTCCATTTCTTTCATGGAGTTGCATATGTTTTTTGAAATAGTATGATTCTCGACTGATATAACCGCAGATTTGGCAGTGTTTTTCTTGCTGTCGTAAATGGTTTAAGGCTTTATGTTTCTGGAGCTGTTTTTTTGAAGAGTAAGTCTTTCCACACAGGTCACACAACGGTTTAACGCCGCTTGCTTTCTCGATATGCATTTTACAATGTGAGCGATATTTCCTAATTCCTGCAATACTTTTCCCACATTCATCACATTGGAATTTCTCCATGTGCATTACTTCCCTGTGCGCATGCAAACTGTTCGTAGTGGTATAAACTTTAGGACATTCTTTGCATTTGAACAATTGTTCTTCTTTCGGATGTGTTAATCTGTGCTTATTTCTTTCTGTCATACTTGGGAAGGTCAAATCACAAAAAGGACATTCAAATATTATTTTCTTCTCCCAAATTGCCGATCTAAGTATTTTACCATGATTTGATATTTTGTGAGAACTCAAATCGCTTTTACTCTGAAATTGTTTTCCACAAAATGCACATGTAATAATAAAGGAAGAGTGACGAGTCTCTTGGAAATGCTTTTGCAGTGATGAGAACGAATCATAAACGTTATCTTCGCAATCCGCGCATGTATAGGTGTCTTTGTAGTTATTAATGTGGGCAAATATATTATGAGTGTTGGATAAGTGATGAAGTAAAGCCATCCCGTTTTTGAAAGATTCTGAACAATTTTTGCAATCGAAAATCTTAATTGAATGATTAATTCGGTTATGAGCGGTAATGGCTATGATATTCTTAAAACTGAAATTACATTGACGGCAGAAAAATGGTTCTTCACAGATTTCATTGTCATCTCCCACATTTGGTTGTTTATCTTGGCTTTTCTCTACGGTATTTGATTCTAAAGAATTCGCTCCAACCGCCACGGGATGCATTTTCTCGTGGTGAGTTTCAAATTCGTCTTTATCTGTAAACACTTTGGGACACCATTGACACTGAATGTATTTGACGCCGTGTTTTACTCTGTGATGCGCTTCAAACTGTTCAAAATGTTTAAATTGTAGTATTTCACAATCATCACATTTTAGAAAATTTGTCGGCTTTCTGTCTACTTTCAGTCCTGGTAAGTTTAAGTTGTCTGTCGCACAATGACTTTTTAAGTCAACCAAGTATTGATAACTTTCGCAACATTTCAGGCATTTGCATGGAGGTCCTTTGAAGACATCTTCGGTTTTGTGTCTTATTTTCGTCCCATTTTCTTCCTCTTTTCCTTTTGCTTCATCCCCTTTAGATTCCGAATCTAAATATGAATTAAATTTCATTAAATATATTTTCAGAATTTTAAACTAATTTTAAAATTTCCAAAAAGTAAATAAGACCTTCTTCAACATCTTCCGCTTGAGAAACATCAAGAACAGGTTCATAATGCGTAAAGGATTTTTCGCGGCGACACGTTTTTATTTGATGATGATCTTCATCTTGGGAATGAAAATCCAATTCCGCTTTCGTCAAAAATCC
Source organism: Tomocerus qinae (assembly GCA_020055645.1). Taxonomy (NCBI): domain Eukaryota; kingdom Metazoa; phylum Arthropoda; class Collembola; order Entomobryomorpha; family Tomoceridae; genus Tomocerus; species Tomocerus qinae. The sequence goes on along the minus strand of CM034546.1, from coordinate 52,916,031 downwards.
TACGTCGCACTCCACACAAATGTAAAGGGACATTTTGTGCATTTTACTGTAGTGCATACCCAATCCTCTGATTCCATCATAGGCCAATCCACATTGAGAGCAATTGTGACAGGATTTCTGGTCCGCTCTTTTTCCTTTCATTTCTGATATCGTCAGGAGTCTGATATTATGGACTCGAACGACGTGTAATTTCAGCGAATTATAATTTCGAAATTTTTTATTGCATTTTGGACAATGGTACGGGGGCCCTTTGATTGTTTCATGACAAACAGTCACAGCATCAGATTCTTTGGCGTGGCTGAGTAAGTGAAAACGCATCTTAGATATAGAATAGAAACGATTTCCACATTCGCGACAAATATAATTATATTTTTGTGAATTTGATATTTTTTTATTAGGGACGGTAATGTACGGTTTTTCGTCTTTTTGTTTTTTCTTCGTTTGAGTAATTATAATTTCGCTTGACTTATGCCTTTTATCCGGTTTAATTTGCTTCGATTTTTTAACTGAAATATAAAAACACGTTACACAGTATCTTATAAAAAAGTTAACTTGAATATTGGACCGATTTGTCATGCAAAATACAACCCAGTGGTATGAATGTCTCTTCCAAACAAAAAATAGATAATTCCTGGTCACGATTAATCAATTCGCCATATGTAAAAACTGATAATATTCTATATGTTCAATCGCAGACTTTAAAATAGCGTGAATTTAGGTAATAATTACTAGCTTAAAACCATCCATACATTTTAGGAAATGATTCAACTTGTTTGTTTACCTGAGACGTGCTCCTTTCCAGTTAGTTCAGATTCAGATTTCACAAAATCGGAGAATGATTTTTCGTCTTCTTGAACACTTGAACCATCGTCCGACGAGTCATCAAATTTACTTTTTTTCTTGTTCCTTAATGAGTAACGTCCTCTGGTTCGATCTACGGACAATTTTTTATTCCAACCAGTTGCATTAAAATGTAAACTTTTACTTTTAATTGTTTAATAATTACCACCTTGAAAATTATCACTAAGTTCCGAATCAGCAATTGGCGTAGAGATTTTAACCCGTTTGTTCTTATAGATGGATGGCAATTGTCCCATGTTCAGTACTACAGAAACTTCTTTAAATGCGGTTAAATCTTGTTTTCGCTGTTTCCTTTCAGTTACTCCAGCTATTACTGATAACTGTGAATCAGCTGTTATAATGAAAATACAAATTGTTGTATCAATAAAACAAAACAAAAGACATATTTGATAAGGTAGAATTAAAGCGTCGTGTAAAAGCCTTTCTCAAGCTAACTTACCAATAACGATGGAATTATCTTGACAGCTTTTCACTCCAAAAAAAGCATCGCTATGGTTCTGTAAATCTGCGCTTTCGTTCCCAGAGTTGTATTCTTCCACGTTATTATCAAAAAAGGCGTCTTCTTCACATTCATTTAAATTATTATCGACCATAAGAGGATCTTCAGATGGATCTTCTATTTCTGGGGTTTCATTTTCTATTTTCATTTCCCATTCATCGAGAGCTGATAACTGATTGTCGTCGATAATAGAAAATAGTTCGGGAATTGTTTTGCATAATAAAGAATTTTTGTTGGAAAGGTTCCTAAACGTTTTGTTGATTCGGTATACTTGGGTAAAAAGTAGACCACAATCATTACAAAATCCTAGATTTTCACTGGTTACCATTAAGGGACACATATCATTTCTTTCCTTCGAAACTTCCAGTGATAATACAAATTCATCATTCGTCAGAGAACTTTTAAACTGCTCAACAAATTTGTCAGCTAAAGATTTCTTTGAGTGTCCGTAAAGCGTAGATATAGCGTCAAAATTTGTTATCTCCGGTTCGGAAGACAGATCACAATCTTCCTCACATTTTGGATACTCAGCCAGCATTTTTATCATTCTGTTCTTGTCGCTTTTCAGCGTCTTAAAGCAGTGTGCGCATTTTTCTTGGAGAAAATCTTTGTAACTTAAGATATCCATGTTTATCTTTCTTTTTCTTCTTAGTAATATAATATAATAGCCTGGATTTAAGCGTCGGGGTTTCTACACCCAAATATTTAATCACCCAGAAAATGACTCGTATCCTAAATGATTGATGGTCTGAAACAAAAACATATCAAATTATTTTTTTAGCATTTTTAGACCACTGTTTCAATAGGTTGCTAACGTTGACAACATGACAAACTCTTACCCCTTCTTTTATTAATGTGAACTTTTTTTGATCAGATCCAACTATCCAACATATTATGCAGCATATGACTATGATCTGACCTAACTCTGGAATATCTGCAATAAATAAAAAAAAATCAGTCAGTACCTCCTCCATGGAGTTAGTAGTCAACACTATCTTCAATCTTATTGTGCATACCTTGTATTCCATTCCCATACAAATAATTGAAATCGAAAATGACATTTTTCTATCATTTTGTAACATAATAATTCCAAAATTCAGAGACACTGCTGTTAAAAATTGAGCTGCATTTAGTTTTCGAGCGCAGGTAAAGTCAAGGATGGGGATTTAGGAAAGGAAAGAGAGACATGTAAGACATGTTGTTACACGACATGAGACCAAGGTGTCTCAAAAGGAATTTTCTATTTCTTGATAGGTAGGGCAGGAGGTAGGACACTGACGCATGACGGTAAAGACTAGAAGAGACACAAATAAATATGTTGGCTTTTGTATAGATAAATGGTAGTCTAGGGGTTCACTGACTGATATTTAAAATTAACCGCAAAGCAAGATACCTTATTCTTGGGAATTACAATAAAACACTTAGCCGAATGTTTGTAAGGCTTCCCCGCCGCAGTGTCTAACTATCCGTCTCTTTGACGAGGCGGCTTCCCTTGGTGGTTTGTGATACTATTCTGTGGCGCTTCTGATGAAGTGTGAAAATATATAAGCCTGGTGGAGACAGAATTTGCTCCTCCGGAGACAGTTTTTGGACCTGAGACTCTTAACTCATTCACTGTTTCACAACGTGATACGCAAAGTCGAATGAGTATAAATATCTTAACTAGATAAATGGTAAATCTTTTGGGTGACGTCTCACCGATGACAATGAAAAGTGGAATGTGTGCTACGTTACGTGAGAAATGGGGACAAAGCCTAATGAATAATATAAATGGTATTATGTAGAAAAGGTCACCACCCACATGCGCTTTTAAGATTCCTATTCGGCATTCGGGTAACCATTGTGAACCGCTAGCCATATTTAAAGTAGATGCCATAATTATTTAACAGTTTATTGATTGCTTCAAAATGACCAACTAGATGGATACAAAACAGGCAGAAATGAATATCGTTAGAAAGGAAGGGTTTAGGTTTTAAATGAAATGTATATAGTTAAGGCAGGAATCCTAAGAAGTTGCGTAAAAAAACTCTAGTTCTGGTACGGTACATGTTATACACTGGCATTAAGAGTTTGTATATCAAACTAATAAATCATTTCTACGTGAAAATAATGAATGGCCTGAAGAATAATAAATAACATTCAAAAGTCAAGGCCACACAGGCTTTTCCAAACAAGAATGCTAGCCAGCCGCCAAGTAGATTCCATAATTATTTAAAAGTGTTTATTGATTACAGCTTCGAAAAAATCACAAAGCTGAATAAAATTCGAATAATTGCTAGAGTTTTATATAAAATACATTAAAACACGTATTACATGTACCACTTCTTTTTTCTTGGTTTGGGAGTTCCATTTTTCTCATGAACTTGCATATGCTTTCTGAAATAGCTTGCAGTTCTGCTGATATATCCGCAAATTTCACAATGTTTTTCTTCCCTGCGTAAATGAGTTAGGTATTTATGTTTATGGAGCTGTTTTTTAGAGATGAAAGTCTTTCCACACAAATCACAAAGAGGTTTAATTCCACTGGCTTTCTCAATGTGCTTTTTACGATGTGCTCGGAACATTCTTGCGCCTTCAATACTTTGACCGCACTCATCACATTGAAACTTCTCCTCGGTGTGTATCGTTTCCCTATGAGATCTCAGGCTATTAATAGTAACATATGATTTTGGACAGATTGGACATTTGTACATCTGTTCTTCTTTCGGATGTGTTAACTTATGCTCAGCTTTCTCCTTCAAGGAACTAAATGTTTTTTCACAAAACGGGCATTCGAGAGGATTTTTTGTTTTTATTGACTGAACTGTACGAATCTTCTTGGCATGATTCAAGCTTTTGTGCAATTTCAAGTCGCTTCTGTTTTGAAATTGCATTTCGCAAAATGCACATTTTATGTTGTAAGACGAATGATTAACTTCTCGTTGATGATTTAACAAAGCTTTGACACTATCAAAAAGTTCTTCATCTTGACAATCATTACACAAGTAGTTGTCCTTATAAATTTCAGGTCGGGCAAATACTTTGTGAACTCTGGACAGATGATGAAGTAGCTTCATGAAATTATTAAAAGATTCTGTACAAAGTTTGCAATCGTAGTTCTTGCTTAACTGATCATGCATTCGGTTATGAGTATTCATAGCCGCGGGGTTTTTAAAACCTACACCACATTCACGACAGAAAAATGGATATTCACAGATTTCTGATTCTTCGCCTGGACCTTCATTATTTTCTTCTTCCACCACCATGGGTTCTAAAGACTGCTCTAGATGAGGTTTCTTTTCGTGAATTTGAAATTTCGATTTATCTTCAAATATTTCTTCACATGCCAGACAAGGGAAACACTTTTTATTGTGTGTACGTCGACAATGGGTGACGAAATCTTGGAAATCCTCATAAACATCAGGACAATCTTGACAACGAAAAGAACGAGGCGGCTCGTCAACAGTTGTGACTTTTAAATAATGCATTTTTAAGCAATGATGTTTTAGCTCCATTACAGACGGGTAAATATTTTTACATTCTGGACATTTAAAGGGAGGACAACCTTCAATATATTTCTGGTGTTTCTGAATTTCCATTTTGAGACAAATTAATTCATGCTTACTTAGGTATCTTCTGTTTGAGAATGTCTCACCACAGTTCTTGCAACTTACTTCTTGGTTCCTATATCTATAAATGTGTTCTTTTTTTCTCATCTTCAAAACATCAATCCGTCTCAATTCAATACCTGTAAATATTTTTAAAACATTTTTTATTTAGAAACGAAAGAATTAAAAAATATATATTAATGTACAATTACTGACCTGTGTTTTTTCCATCCTCGCCAATTTCATCTCGCTGATTTGTCAATGGGTGAACATCTCTACTGTGGGCTAACCAATCTTTTTCTGTTGCAAATCCTTCATCACATGCGAAGCAAGTGTACATTTTAAGGCCATGTCGTAATCTAAGATGTATTTCTAATCCTCTGACTCCATTGTAAGTATCTCCACATTCCGAACATGATTTTGGCTTGCTATTTACAAATATACTCCGTTTAGATACAAGTTTCAAGTTGTGGGATTCTGCACAGTGTAACTTCAAGGTGATTCTATATTTGAATTTCTGATCACATTTTGGACATGGATAAGGAGGACCTTTAATTGATTCTGAATGTACTGACATATCGTTTCCTTGTAAGTGGTTAATCATGTGAATTCGCAAAGTCAGAAGAGCACCAAACTGACTTCCACATTCTTTGCAAACATAGCTTTTGTTTTTCTTCGATTTTCTTTCTTTTGGAATTGACGTGTTTGGCTTCGAATCATCCTTATTTTTATTAGGTCTTCGTTTTACTCTTTTCACCTTTTTTACTGAAATTTTTTTAAAATGGTAAACATTTGATGAAAATAGAAATGTATAGAAATCATTTAATGTGATCATAAGGGAGGAAAACATTTTTTGGCTACCTCTTTTGAATAATTCAGGATGTGAACTTTCACCACCTGAAAAACTCGCGTCTTCATTCTCTGCCGTCCGCTTAGCTTTAATTACTTCCCTAGTCTTGGATTTTCTTAACGAATATTGCCCTTTTACGTTATCTAATAAAACAATCTAATTATAAAAGTAAATTTCAGCGATAATTTTTGTGGGCTATTAAATATAATCACTTTACCTTTTTTAATTTTTTCACACTTTACTTCAGAAACTAGGTTACGAACTACTTTTGCTGTAATATCCTTTGGTAGCTGATCCAGCACAATGGAAACTGTCCTTCCGTTTAATAGATCCTGTTTTCTTCGCCTTTTCCGTTGACTTCCCCCAAATGGTTCTAAGAATGACAAACATTCAAAATCACTTTAGCTGTAGATAACAATCCAGAATCTTTTTACACAAAATATTTAAAAGACAATATTTAATACACTATTTATTTACTAGAATTGAATATATAATTCACCTTGACCCATTGTTTTATTAGATTAACACTTAAGTTTTTGTAATCTGATTTTTTTGAAATGAAGTTATATACTTTTTAATAAAGTGAGTAAAAACTACTCCCACACATAAATTAATTCATTTTTTATAACTGTATAAATTGAATATTTATAAAGTTTATTTTTATATGCAATGTACGCGTGTTATTTAAAAGAATTAGCTTTTACTTGCTATATCATGGCAACTTCAAGTCAGGTCTTGTTCATTTGGGTTCAAAACTTAATTTACAATTAACAACTACTCACCATGAACCAGAGTTGGACCAGCATTGCCTGAATTGAAATCTTGAATATCCAAATCTAAATCCCAATTTTCTGAATTGCATTCTTCTGCAATGTTTTCAAAATGGGGGCGGCTTTCGCTGTCGGCTGAATTATTGTCCATCATCAATGGATCTTCAGTAGGATCATCTTCAGAATCCTGTCCTTCACTTTCCACCTTTACTTTCCAATCTTCCTGTGCAATTTCTTGTAAAAGCCTATCGTCAATTTTAAAAAACTTTTCAGGGAGGATCTTGGATAACAAGGAACTAATGTTAGATAGACTCATAAACTCTGTGATGATCCGAAACATCTCTGTAAATAGCAGACCACATTCACTGCAAAATGTTAGATTCTGACTGGCGATAGCTCTTGACAAACATTCTTCGCTCGTTATTTCTTCGGAATCAAAATATTCTACCAATTTGTCTGTCAAAGTGCTTTCGGATATGCCGTAAATCATAGCAATGGCTTCAAAATTCGTTATGTCTTCTTCAAAGGAAGTGCCATATTTATAGTTGGCACAATTTGTTTGTTCCTTCTTTATTTTTATTACTTTGGCGTCTTCTTTTTCCAGGACTTGAGAGCAATTTGCACATTGACTTTGAAGGAATTCTTCATAATTTGACAAGTGCATTTTTAAATCTTCTTCTGGATAACTTTTGATGGGAAATCTGTGGTTGATATCGACCCTACACCCTATAGAACATTTATTTGATAATTAGTTGAAAATTATCTATTTTTAAATCAGATTTTTTCATATTTTCAATTTTGTTAAAAGATTAAGTTACTCATGCAGATAATCTTTTAATTTTACATGCGATACAGAAAGTTGGAAATCGAAAAATCATAAAAAAGTAAACCAATAACAGCTGCCCAAAGTTTACATTTTTAACAATTTAATATTATAAATAATTTTACCTGGTTGCTTTGTTTTTCTGTTGACTGAATATCATCCCATCCTGCCATTTGGTTTTTTAGTGGTTAGAAAGTTGGAAATCATCTAGAAAAATTAACCATTTGAATTTGATTGAATCTATGACCTACTAAGTATTATTGCCTGAATTTCAAAAATTTTATGTTGGGTGTTAAGTTAATAATGTATAACTTCGCTTTGAATTGAACATTCTCAAAAAGGTAATGTTTGAATTTCGTGCATTTTCTACATCAAATTACCTGCGTAGAAATTTTTTGGGGGGATTGTAGGATTTTGTATTAGTCTTGAGTTTTCTACGATAATAGATTATACGATAATGCTCGATGTAGTAACCGGGTTTCACCCGCGGTACCCTTTTTTTCTCGGTTTATTTCGGAACCGAGATATACAAAAATACACGGTTGAAATAAATTTTTAGGGTTTGTGGACTTACGTAGACCCCACATACACTAAAATTAAATACACTTTTGACTGGATACTGTGGACACTGTGGTCTTGTGGCAGTTGTGAGTTGTGGCTTGTGAACGGCTCATCCTATTTACCGGACACCCGACGGCAACCCACCCGACACCCGATACCTACCAACCCGACACCCGACCGCGAAAATCTACTTCCCACCAGACACCCGACGGCAACCCACCCGATACCCGATACCTTCCCACCCGACATCCGACCGAAAAAATCACCTTCCCACCCGATACCCGATACCTAAATACCAGATACCCGATACCTAATTACCCAACACCCGAAACCAAACCACCCGATACCCGAACCCTAACTACCCGACAACAGACAACCATAAGTTTTTCCAAAAATATTTTAATTTTATTACAACCAAATGTTGTAATGAACCAAACGGAGATTATAATATTATTTCGGTTTAATAATAAAATCCCAATGCCATAGCTATTGAAAAGTATTAATAATCATATACCATCCGTTTTATTTTGCCAATAAAAGACGAAATATAAACATTTGACATTTTAGTGAACCAATGGCTCTTTTATTTAAAGCATTTACTCTGGGTGATGCATTTTATAATCATAATAAAAATCACACAATTTGTAACATCATGTTATATATGGCGCATAATTATATCAAATCGAACATTTTATAATCACTATACTAAGATAACCGTAAATGAACAATCATTAAATACATCATGGGTATTTTCCCAGAAACTGGTCAATTTAGAAGGTATCCAGAGAACAAAATACATTAAAACATAATTGAATATATTTAAAAGGTTTAAAATTTTGTGTTCAGTTGAGTAAAGAGAGATGAGTAAAGTAAAGAAAAGATGAGTAAATAATAAAAGGTAATAAATTATCATAACTTATGAGTAAAAGTAACTGAACACCGAAAATTGTACTCAGTCCTGTAATTTTGTAGACATCATTGAGAGGAAAGCTTTGTGCTGCACGCTTCCGGACAAAAGAAAACACGGTTTGAATATTATGGGTTTTATTTTGGTAAACAATAATTAGAAGCGTAATTTAAAACTATTTACTTTCGATAATGTATTAAAATGATTGAGCTGTTGTTTGTGCATATAATTTAATTTTGAAATGTTTAAACAATTACGTTTCAAAAATCAATTTTACCCAATTACTACCGAAGTGACGTGGTGCCTGGTTTAATACATAAGTTTTGACAAATAACCTTTGATTATCATATTAATATAATTGGAACAATTAAAAGTTATTTATTTGACCAGGTACAAAGCGAAAAAAGTGACTTTAGGTAAAGCAGTTAATTTATGTGCAGTTTCATATAAACAGCTAGGGCCCCAAACAAAGAACCATTATCCTAAAAACCATCATTCCTGATTCATTAAGACTTTTAAAATACTTACAATTTTTTAACTGTCATGAATAAGATACCAAGACTCTGACAGAAATTTTAATTTTGAGCGAGAATTAATCTGCTTCAAGTGAATGCTTTCCTATTAGAGCAGGTAAATGGTGTACTCCATTTGATGTGTCATAAAGTATATGTCAGCTGGAATTTTACATGTTGCAGACCGATAAGCTTAGCTTATTTGTCGGAATTTAATATTTAGTTGATAGACTTTACAGTAATCTATCCAACTGCATACTACATTGCATAATTTAGGCTACATCGGCACTTAATATCTACATAAATTCACGCCACATATTGGCCTTAGGCTGACGTTATGGTGGGGGCTTAGGTGGTGGGGGAGGGGGGAATAATATAACTGACGACCCCGTACTTGATACAGCTACAGCTTATTAATGTCTATCATTATTATAAAATGATGTTACATTGGTTTACAAATTGTGTGATTTTTATTATGATTATAAAATGCATCACCCAGAGTAAATGCTTTAAATAAAAGAGCCATTGGTTCACTAAAATATCAAATGTTTATATTTCATCTTTTATTGGCAAAATAAAACGGATGGTATATGATTATTAATACTTTTCAATAGCTATGGCATTGGGATTTTATTATTAAACCGAAATATTATTATAATCTCCGTTTGGTTCATTACAACATTTGGTTGTAATAAAATTAAAATATTTTTGGAAAAACTTATGGTTGTCTGTTGTCGGGTAGTTAGAGTTCGGGTATCGGGTGGTTTGGTTTCGGGTGTTGGGTAGTTAGGTATCGGGTATCTGGTATTTAGGTATCGGGTATCGGGTGGGAAGGTGATTTTTTCGGTCGGATGTCGGGTGGGAAGGTATCGGGTATCGGGTGGGTTGCCGTCGGGTGTCTGGTGGGAAGTAGATTTTCGCGGTCGGGTGTCGGGTTGGTAGGTATCGGGTGTCGGGTGGGTTGCCGTCGGGTGTCCGGTAAATAGGATGAGCCCTTGTGAACAGAAACAGACTCATAGCAATGTTTTATAAATTCGTGATTTCTCAACTTGCCTCGCATTGGTAGTACCTACCTACTATAACTTTAAGAATAGTAATATTAATACTACGAGTGATTGATTGAGACCGTGCACTTTGTGTGTGCTGAATGCTGTTGTTGTCACTGATACACATTTCACATTACAAACTCACAGTGTCATCTCTGTAGCTGTTATTGTCTCATGATCAAGTCTTATATATAGTCTCATAAAATGTGATATTGCAGTGTCAGCAAACAGAACTCAAAAGACTCACATAATAGTGCACCGTCTCAATCAATCGTATTTTTTAATACTATTATACTTAAAAATAAAATACTTGCCAATGCGAGGCAAGTTGAGAAATCATGAATTACAGTTTACAGTACTTAGTACTGTTAGTACTATGAATAATATGAATGTATCACACAGGTATTTAGTCCATGTCCCATTGTAGTCTGGGACTGCCGCTTAGTGCACTTCACAATTTCGAAGATATGCTGTATTAAAACTAATGTACCATAGTATATTTTTAGCCGAGGTCTTCGTTGAGTAACTATATACTTTTTAAAGGAAACGCTGATAATGGTCCTTATCATTAGTCCATAGTCATTGTATAGGAAATAATAAGGCTTAAAATTATTTCGTACATTTTCTATTTTTCTATACATATATTTTCAAATGCATTTGCATTTGCATTGCATGCATGGCATTGAAAGACGAAAATACATGAGACCTCTCGGATTTCGGAAACTGAAGTATTTAAAGGCAACAGAAATCGCGACAACTATACCATGGCAGATACATTTGGTTCAACTCATTTAAAGCTGACCAACGTGACTAAAATGAACACACTGAGTTAACCCGTGAATAAAAGAAAATATTCGTTGTTCCTATAAGTGGTAACTAAATATGCCAAACCAAAAGTAATGTGACAGCAGAGAACATTATTTATGGTAAAAACTTATTACTCTTGTCTTTTGACTAACATTATGACGTTGTTGGTATCCAGCAAACAAGACTCGAACTCTAAATTCACTAAATGCTTTTGAAATGCAATAAGGTTTGCAGTGTACCATGTACTGACTACTGATATTTGTAATTTAGCAATAGCAGGGCACAAAAGAATTCTACTTCTTGACCGCCTTGTATGTTGAGAAACTTATATAGGTTATTTGTACCAGTAAACCTAAAGCCAACTGCTGCTCCGCCCGAATTATGTCAATTCAATATTAAATATACTAGTGCTTACGGCCAATTCTACGAAGCTTCCAAAAATATTATTATAAGTAAATTTAATCCATATAATAGACACAGCTTTGGAAAAATCCAATACATTAAGAGGACGAGCAAAAAAGTCGCCAACATTCTGTATTTCTCAATCTTATGTCTTATACCATAATAATCGATATAATTCCCCGTATCGAAATAGTTCCCCGGTAGGGGAACTATATCGATTTTTCCCCGTAAATGACAGCCTTTGAAACTATAATTCCCCGTTTCGAAATAATTCCCCGGTCAAAATTTAGGGCATTTGGTACGTTTGTACTAAAACACATGTATTTACAGTTAAGTACAAGTGTACTTACAGTAAGTGCATGTGTAGTAAAAGAGAAAGGCAGCAAGAACATTGGTGTTGAAAGGTAGAATAGTTGCAGTCCACAGTAAATCTGAAATGGCAGAAGGAGGAGAACAACGATTATATTTGACTCCAGAAGACCCAGCGCATATGTTATTGAAAGAAATATATTCAGAAAAAAATTGGACAGTTGGGGGACGTGGATGGAAGTGAGGATCATTTGATCACCGCCTTTAAACAAGGCAAAGATTGCAGTGATGGACTGGAAAGGTTAAAGCAGTGCAATCAATTTTCACAAATGGAACAGCCATTGATTAACGAGGATGACATTTTGTTGCCCTCGGATGATGATGATATGGATGTACATCTCACGAAACCTATGGACGTATTACTCTCATCTGACGAAGAAAATTAATTACATTTTAATAAAACTTTAAATTTTTTTTTAAATAATGCATTGATAATCTAATAAATCTTGACTTTGAAACTATAATTCCCCGTTTCGATATAATCCCCCGGTAGGGGAACTATATCGATTTTTCTTGCACAAAAGATGGCCATGAAACTATAATTCCCCCGAGGTATTAATTCGATTATTACGGTATGTAGGTTGTGTATTTGCGCTTTCTTGTTTTATTTACCATACTACATACTGCATGCAGTGTATGCGAATCTAAAAAAATCTATAAAAGAGGAAGAGGATCAGCTTAAATCTGTATTTCCTTGAGTTTTATATTAACAAGAGTTTTTAAAACTCTAAAGTAACAAAAAGTGCGTGATTAATTGTTGAATGCCTGTGGTATCTTGTGACGTCAGAAAAAACACTTCTAAAGTAATAAACTATCAATTATCTATCTAATAAAAAGTTAAGGAAGAAGTTTGCATTTTGGGTGATGTCCCTAAAATGAGCAACGCGCAAGTGCGTGTATCCCATGTATTTACCAACTTCAAGTTTCAAAATAAAACTTCTTCTGTGTTAAGATGTGTTCCGAAATATGTATTTCAATTTCCACGATTCTCGAATGTGTGAGGTGTTCGGCGGTTGTGCTATTTGGTGTATTTATTACTGGATTACTAATAAACTATTTTTTATTATTACAAATATATTTGATTTCCTGCATTTGTGATCGAAGAGCTGCTGTGCAATGGTTGCTGTCCACGTTGAAGGTAATTATAATGCATACCATTTACTGTGTAATTCAAGTAATAAAAATTTACATAAGAAGGTTGCATTGTGGCAAGTGGTAATTGAATGGAAATGATTAGCGAAAGGGGATATTATTTCGTAATGATCGTAATATACTTTATTATTAAATAGCATTTCAAAAACGTCTAATCGTAATTGGTTCTGCTATATCGACAAACTTGTTTAACATTTTTTTTTGTAAAGCTGGGTTTACTTTTTTACACCCTCTTAATTCCTTTGGAAGTTAATTCCTTTTTGTAGAACTAAATAACAATATTGGGTAACTAACTATTTATTCTTTAAAAAGATTGATTCGTAAGTTGTACTCATAAAATTTGTACGTTTTTCCAAAATCCCAGGGGGAATCTTATTTTTCTGATTTAAAAAGGGAGCTTATTGGTGAATTTGTGGGGTTTTATTTAAAAGTGGAGTCATTCATTGTTCCCTGTATTTGATGCTACGATCTACCGTTATTATTTTGGTTAAAGAAATTTTTTTAGCAGGAAGTTGGGGCAAAGTATACAAAGTATATTAAAATTTAATATACTTTGTGTTTATACAAAGTTAACACAACAACCTAAATTGTTTTTATTACTGTGTTGGGTGGCCCGCTGAATTTCTCTTGAGTGCTAGGTGTGCCCCTTAGCTGGTTTCACTAGTCATCAATAAAATTGCTGTTGAGGGAAAAATTCTGTAGCCAAATTCAATATGATCACAAAAATTGTGGTTGCTTCAATATGTATGTATTTTGAAACATTCGGACGTTGGGGAATGATTCCTTACGAAATTAATTCTAAAGAATTTGAGGTGTATGTAACGAAGAAAAAATGGAAAAAGTCAGTATGGATCTTGTGTTCCTTCATAAATGCGTTTACTATGGTGTTCGTCAACTTCTGGCTATGGTATAGTATCAGGACATATTCAGCCAGTGATGTCGTAATCACATTATGTTACGCAATAGTTTTTATCTTTTCAACTGCGAGCAATATCACATTTATTTTTCTGGGATTAAACGCAGTTCCAGAATGCACCAATACCAATCAAGTCCTACTATTGGACCGCAAACTAACAAGTAATTATAGTAACTAGTAACCAATATATACAATTTTTTATCATTTTATAAACATCATAGTAGAATAAATTTTTTTTCAGCTATTTTTAACTAAGTTATTGTAGTAATAGTAATATGTAATTAATGAATTTAATAGGAATTGAGACAAGTTATCCGTTATTAAACGAGAAGCGGAAAATCCTGAACTTCACCGACATCCTAATTTGGTCAGTCATGCCGGCACTAGTAATGATTTGTTTGTTGGCATCAATCTATGCATCTGTTGGCAACACTCCAGTCAGCTTGGTACCATCATATCATCCTGGTCAAGAGATTACCTTACTGGAGATGTTCAAAAGGATAATCAGGATTATTGATGTTCGGTCTGGCACTGACATTCGCGGCTCCTTCGTGTCTCTACGTGCAACTCGGATGCGTCTACTTCCAATTTGTGCAGTACATTGAGCTAATACCAATGAATTCACAGAATTCAGTCCGTATGGAATTTAGAGTTTTTACCTGGTTAAAATTGAATAACAAAAACGTGAACAGAATTTGTGGGCCATTGGTATGTCCACTACTTCTAATCGAGGACCAAATTCTGTCGACCATCTCTATCTACGGCACATTTAAGCTTAAAAAGCAAATCGGAATGCCAATATATATCGTCATGCCTTTAATGGGAATCTTTTTAATTGTCATTAATGCACTTACATTGCTAATGGCGTCTACTGTACATTCAAGCACGAGCGCGTTTATAATGAGAAAACGAATCGCAGCAAACCCTTGGATAAGGCGAATAGCGAGGAGTATGCAACCAGCAACAATTCAAATAAGTGCATGCGCATTTTTCGATAAGGGATTTTTTCTGTCATTTATGTACTTCCTTGTAAATAATGTCATGAATATAATGTTGTATTATAGATGAATTATAATCACGCCATTTTATTCCTACATGCTTGCTTGCTTACTACTGCTTCTAGTCTATAGCAATATTACTGAATACATTTCTGTGCTTGAAACCCAACTTATTCTGATATATAGCTAATCTATCCTAGTAAATTTTGGTATATTATGGATACTACTCGATCTCCCGAAAATTTTGTGATCATATTTTACATAATATTAAGTAATATAAGTTAATAAGTTAATTAGAGCTTGCAGTAATTGAATATTACCGTTAAATAAAGTATAATTGTAAGACTGTTTGAAGACTTGCAAAACTTTGCACAATTGAATCAATAGGCACTGAATGCGGAATAAAACTAGATGTGTAGTTTGAATCTTAATCGATGACTATTGATTTATTATTGAAAGTAGTGTCATTCTTTTATACATTTGGCAACTGGCAGTGACAGTGGCCTTAAAGTCAATACGTTTGTGTTTAAATTTTATTCTCTACATACTAAATTATTTACCGAAAAATTACATACAGTGAAATTTAGTTTCATGTCCTGTGAGGAAAGTGAAATGCCCAATTCATTTACTTGGTAGACAATATAAGAAACTAAGTTTTCCTCGTATACCTTACTTATACCCGGCATTTATTTACATTACCCGAATTGGTTTTGCAATAAGGAGAAATAGGTTTTGAACAAGGGTGTATCTAGAAATTGGGTATAGGGGGTGCAAATTTCTAAAAATCAGTATTGCATAAATCAAACAGATTAGGACTCCACCATAAACTGGTAAAACCAAGATATTTATGACTTTTAATCTTCTTTGACAAAATAATCCCCTTTATGCTGTAGATTTAGGAGGGACAGTATCCCTTCTAAATTAGTGATTTATCTGTCATCACATCACCCATCTCAGTTTGGCTGATTTAGATTTAGGCTTTTTAAACAGTAAAAGCTCATCATTTAAGTATGTACACATTTCCATTTCTGTAACCATAAAATATTCTCAAATCCTAAGGTTCAATATAGCAAAAAAGGATTTGAAAATACTCAATTAGGTTCGAAAACGCTCAAACAGATTCTAAAATTTTAAAACAGATTCGAAAATGTTAATACAAATTCAAAAATGCTCGGAAATAAGACATAATATGCAATTGATGCCATATGAAAGTGAAATTATATTTCTCCCAATTTTAAATTAAATATTTCCTTTTGGCGAACACATGATAATATTTAGTGTGTTTTCAAAATATTTAGGGTGTGCTTAAGCACCCTAGCACCCCCTAAATACGTCCTTGGTTTTGAATATCAATAACTATTGCGTTTAATTTTTTTTCGCTACTGAAGGAGAAAAACAATCTTGAACCTCTGTAGAAAGCATTCCAGTATGCATGAAATTTGCTGTTGTCCGCTAAGAGAAGGTGATGGATATTTAGCTAGTAGATGACAGTTCCAGGCCTCGATTCCAAAAGAGTATTGTCAAAAGCGTGGAATCAATTTTCTGTCACTGTTAATTTATTGCCAATTGCCACCAAATCGTCTTTTCTTGTGTATGGTTGGCAATCAGGGCAAGCACGTATATTGGACTTAGTTTCGGGGAAAGGGGCTAAGACTTACAATAGATATTTTGATTATATATTTTCGCGCGAAAATTGTTGGCACTTTTTTGACGGAAATGAGTCAAAAATGGCAATAATCCCGCAGAGCGCGAAATTTTTTGCTAATTTGAGAATTTTTTTTTAGAAAAACCATTTTTCTTGTTAGGGGGGAGTTCAACCCGTAAAGCCCATCCATCCATCCAAGCTCAATAGGGCCTTGATGATTGGCCAAGCTGCATCCAAATCCCCATCTATCCCTATGACACACATAATTAGTTGTGGAAACTTCAAATAAATAATGTAGAATTCATCCTACTGGGCGGGTTTTTGAGGGTGGTTTTGGGTGTGGAAGCATGGAAGTCACTCAAAAATCAATCAAACAGGTTAGGTTTTTGTGAGTTATGGTTTACCATGATTTTTAATGAGCTGCAGAGCGAGCGTCGTTTGTAAATCACCGTTCTTCTGGCCTGCTGGCCGTTCGCGTTCGTTCTATTCTGTCCAGAATCTCAATGGCTAGAAAATCTAAAAGCAGTTTTGTGGGCCGAACAGAGAATTTAATCCTTACGAAAACCAATAGCGGGAACAACTTTAATCCTTTGACGTTTCACTTTTCTGTCTTCAGCAAATAAATACTTCGCCTTCCTCATGTATTCAAATTGAATTTTGAAATTCAAACACTATCGAAATTTGAAAAGGTAATCTTAAATTGATAAACTTTATGGACAACTGGATAAGTATTAAGTACTAAAGAAAGCAGCTTATATATGAGAGTTTGTATGACTACGACACTCTTAACAGTTGACAGTGTCTCTTACTTTAATTTTAACTTTTAAATTGTGAATCTAAATGACCAAGATTGACCATCATTGACAACAGCTGACACTGACTGACAGCTGACTGACAAAACGTTATTATGTTATGTTGGATAATATGGATAAAATTTGATGAGTATAAACAATAAACGTATCTGTTGTTCCTTGTTCATCCTTTTCAAACTACGGTTAAAAAAATTTCAAAGAATATTAAGCATTTGTTCTCCATTTAATGAGGTACATTTCATTTTATTTTCAAGCAGTGACAATCTATTTATTAGTGGTATCATGGTACTCGATGTACAATGTAATAAATTAATAACAACTACAATTTATTGTAACCATTTTTTTAATTTTTGCTTTACCGTTTTAGGAAAACGACCATATAAAAATCAGCAATGGAATCCTATCTAATGAATTGCGTTGTTTGTCTTAGCTCCAATAATTTACACAAATTTGGAGTCTTTGGGAAAAGGAAGTACAAAGCGAATGAATGTGGTAAAAAGAATATTATTTAAAATTACTACCTATTAGTATTATAATAAAAGAAAATTTTCAAAGTTTCCATTTTTGCTTCAAATCAATTAAATTTATTATATTTGATGTGACTCACTAAACTTAAATGGGACGCATAATATGCATTAAGACTAAAATATAGTGTAATTTTGCAAAATATTACACTTGATGTGGTTGTGTAGACGAAGCTGACGAAAGCCGCTGCGTGGACAATCAAGTGCAAGTGATATTTCTGTTGAGAAAAATGTTGGGCATTCCGTATGGTGTTTGTACAAAGTTTTTTCAAGAGTACGGAAATCCTAGTTCGTGGATTTATTGTTGTAGTTCCTGTTCAGTTTTGGTTGATAAAGCCAGGAGTGTTTTCGATGACATGGCTTTGCTCCAAAAAAAGTTTGAAAAGCTACAAAAGGAAATGAAAGAAGCGATTGTCGTGTCCGTGAACTCACACGAAAAAGTATTTCTTAGCGATTTACAAAAGGGACCGAAGGAAATTGTCAGATCTTTCATTACAAAAGGTTAGTTTAGTGATTAACAATCGTAAGATATTATGTGATGTTGCGCTTGGAATGCATCCTAATAAACATTTTGCTAGTTTTTAAAGAGGTTATATGTACTAATCCCCATTTGCATTTGTTATGTATATTTAGAATACTACGATGGTCAAAGTAATCCGCAGATTAAAGTGGAACCTCAGGATTTTGAGGATGGGGACGATAAATTTAATTTGGATTTCTTAGACTGGTCTCCATTGCAATCAAGTGATGAAGAAATTGAAAAAGACGAGGATTGTGTTTCTTTAAGTAATTTTAATGCGAATGGAACCGAAAGTTCAAATGGAGAATCGTCTAATTATTTTTCTAAATCTTCAGAAGAAAATAGTGGCAAAGAATATTCGTGTGACATTTGTGGGAAATGTTTTTCAGCAAAAGTTACTTTATCAACGCACAAATTAATTCACACAGGAAATAGCCTACACGAATGTGACGTTTGTAAAAAACGTTTTACTCAAGCAGGGTCTTTAAAAATACATTACCGAATTCACACGGGAGAACGACCATTTGTGTGTCAATATTGTGGAAAAGGTTTTCCTGAACCGTACAGATTAAAATGTCATATCATGACCCATACGGCTGAAAATAAGCCGATTACTTGCGAAATCTGTCATAGGCGGTTCTCAAATTATGAGACATTGAAGATTCACTTGAAGATCCACGATGATAATAGAAAACCCAATTCACTATCTATGTACAAGTGCCAAGTTTGTGATGAAGAATTTTCCCAGCCTGCACTATTGGCAGAGCATTCAAAAACTGTGCATGATTTGGCCATTGCCTTCTATAAATGTGAAATTTGCCATAAATCATTTCTAGATTTAGCGGAATATACTCTTCATAAAAAATCTCCTTGTCCAGGAGAGTTGCATTATACTTGTAATGTCTGCCAAGCAAAATTTGCAACTGAAAAACTTTTTCATACCCACCTAAAAACTCACGAATACGCCTGTAACAGTAACGATGACGATTTTAAATGTAAAGAATGTGGAGAACAATTCAAATCACCGACTCTACTCACCTTCCATTTCAAGAAAGAACACTCTGACAAAACTCTAACGTATCCATGCCACGTTTGTGGAAAGAAGTTTTTGGTAAGGCCCAAGTTGAGGAGACACATTATAGAAGTTCATGGTGACTTTAGACCATTTCCATGCTCTGAATGTGACCACAGATTCAAAAATTCCTCTTCACTGAAATCCCACATGAAAACCCATGCTAGAAAATGCGAATTATGTGGGGAAGTTTTTACTCAGATAAATGACTTAAACTCCCATATCGCTAATCAACATACTCCTCAAACTACTCCATGTCCCCAACCCCCACACCAATTAAACTCCGAAATCACTGATGAACAAACTCTTGGTATTACTCCATGCCCTCTGCAACAAAATGAATTAAGCCACCTCCCTACTGATCAACAAAAGCCTGACACTGCTCTATCTCCCCCCAAAGTACAAAAGGATAAGCCAAAAGAGTTTTTATGTTACAATTGTGGCAATAAATATTCAGACGAAAATGAATTGAAGGAGCATGTCAAAACTCATGCGGGTGAATATCGACATCAGTGCGATTGGTGCGGAAAGAATTTCCTTAAAAAAGAGGGGTTGAAAATACATTACAGAAATCATACCGGAGAAACACCGTATAAATGCGAATTTTGTGGAAAAACTTTTAAACAAAGGGTATCCTTAATTTTACACCGAAGAATACATACAGGCGAAAAACCTTACCCATGCACTATTTGCAGCAAATCATTTACACAATCAAGTCATTTGTATCGGCACCAGAACACCCATCTAAGAAAGGTTTTTAAATAGCCTTAATAACGTTTCAATTGTGAATGAAGAGGGATTGCAGGAGACACTTCATTATAATACTTACACCGCTCTTTCAAATTTATTTGTGTGAAATGTTTCACTCCAATTTCAATGTTGGAAATTTTGTTAACGTTTTTGTCTACTTAAATTCAATTGATTGATAGTAATTAAGTTTCCTAAATATATGCATTTAATAGTAAGTAGCTAATAATCATCATAAATTTTGACATTTTTATTCAAGCATGTAATTATTGTTAATTCCTTTTCATGTCATTTCATGTGTCATTCAGTTTCTCTTCTTTTTTCATAATATTTACATTTTTTTACTAAATTTTGATAGCAATCTTTTGTAATAAAATCCGTTGAAATCAGATTTGGCAATTTGGCATTACATTTAATCATTCGTCGTACAGTAATTCATCATCACATTTGAAATAACGCTGAATATAGTAACGTAAGTGTTGGGCTCGCCAACGCAGCCAAGCTCGGGAATTATTTTTAGGGAGAGTGCATATAAATGTTTTACGTAAATAATTATTTATTATGCATAATTGACATTGAAATGTTGGGTAGTTTTTTCTACAATATTGGAAGATTTTTGAAATTTTGAATCACTTGGCTTCACTGTTTTGACAAGATGGAAAAGGTTAGCCGTGCATGGGTGAAAATCAATCAGTTCACAATATTCTTTCTGAGAACAAATTTAAGGATTTCTGCGAGTTTATTTTTGCAAGTCAAGTTGACTGAACACATACATACATATCAAGACTAAAGTATAAACATAAACTGGCGCACGCGTATTGAATAATTAATGTTTTTTAATAATGTACCCCAAAGCAGTATACCCGAAGTCCACTATTAGCAAAGCGTCTTAGTCGGGTAAATTCGCAAGGCACCCGACAAAAGCATGTTGCGTGTGGTGGACTTCGGGTAAACTACATTGGGGCACATTATTAAATACCTTTGTATGTACGTATGTTTGTATGTACACATGGGCAAAGCCCCAGCCGTGATATTTTAGTAGCGGCGGCGATTGATCCCCAATTTTTCATTGGCGGAGCCACCTTAGCCGAGGTTTACCGGCGGCGGCTGATAAATATCATTTTTAAAGTATGAACGCGAAGTTTGGAAATGCGTAGTGAAATATTCCTTATGTTTGTAAGTATGTTGCATACCAACTCACCATAGATGTAAATATCCCGTCCTATTTACCCAACATCCCATCCGGATGTGGGCTGGAAAGACATTTACTTGGATGTTAGTAATGGGCTGGATTGGATAGGGGGAATTTCTCGGATGTTTATGATGGGCTGGATGGGATGGGTACAATATTAGTCTGGATGTGGATGGTCGTAATAGAATGGATGGGGTTGGTTGTCACATCCTTTGGAGTGAATCGAGTGTGTTTTAGCAAACAAAAGGCGCATCGTAGTATCTAAGAAGCTTATGTTTACGACTACAAGGTTCGAAATAGCCGACCATAAGAAATTACATGCTATTTTTCTAATTAGCGTTCAAACGTAATAATATACAAATAAATGTACGAATTAAGCAACCTGTACGTAGATACCTGTAACGAAATATCCTTTAAGCTTTGATATCGAGTATGTTTGGTGTGTTGGATAAGAACCAATACACTCTGGGAGGAGTGTTGGATAAAGTGATATTTATTATGCTTGTAACAAATATTACTGATTACAGTCCTAGGGGACTCCAATAACTAGTATCTGACACATTTTTGTGGAACAAATTTTTCATGGGGACGTAATCCCCATCTGGGGCTATCTCGGTCCCCTTTTGAGGTAAGGCCTTGAAATTAGCAGAGCTTCTGTCTTAAAGGTAGGTTAGGTTAGCTACTGAGTTTCATCACTAAATTCGCAATACTTGCTGCAATATTGCAGTTTTAAGTCTAAATTTTTGCGTTTTGTGACCTCATTTGACCACATATATCTTGCAAGATGGGATCGATATATGACATTTTACATTTTTAAACCATAAAAGGCATATATGAGCATCGATTTTAATTGAAACTAGAAAAAGAACAAGCCCGGTTTAGGAGATATTGTGTCCTAAAATTTGGGTAGTAAAGGGTACAGAAATTTCGGCGAAGATGTAGTAAGTGACCAAAGTTTAGCAACAAAAAAGAGTGAAATGATGGAATTTCTTTGAGATAATGCGTTGGTGATCACTCTATTCCATTACGCTTTCGTCGTAAATATCTTTTTCTGCTGCATCTTCAACCTCGAGTGCAACATTATGTGAAGCTTCGCTACAATTTCTGTACCCTTTACTACCCAAATTTTAGGACACAATATCTCCTGAACCGGGCTTGTTCTTTTTCTAGTTTCAATTAAAATCGATGCTCATATATGCCTTTTATGGTTTAAAAATGTAAAATGTCATATATCGATCCCATCTTGCAAGATATATGTGGTCAAATGAGGTCACAAAACGCAAAAATTTAGACTTAAAACTGCAATATTGCAGCAAGTATTGCGAATTTAGTGATGAAACTCAGTAGCTAACCTAACCTACCTTTAAGACAAAAGCTCTGCTAATTTCAAGGCCTTACCTCAAAAGGGGACCGAGATAGCCCCAGATGGGGATTACGCCCCCCTGGAAAATTTGTTCCACAAAAATGTGTCAGATACTAGTTATTGGAGTCCCCTAGGACTGTAATCAGTAATATTTGTTACAAGCATAATAAATATCACTTTATCCAACACTCCTCCCAGAGTGCAATACCTTCCCATCCGGATGCCATGATGGGTTGGATGGGATGTTCATCAAAAGGTATTCATCAATTACCTACCTATCTATACCATACCAATATTATAAAGCTGAGGTGGAATTGCGCAATAAATAGAGGGATGGATGAAATTCGTGTTAGTACACTGCCGCAGTGAATGTATGAAATTTTATGCGGTTGAAATCTTCAGCCTATCATTGAATTTTGGGCTAATATGTAGTCGCTAGAATATTACATGTTTCAACATTTTTCTAGCACATCTTATGTGCTAGGTTTCAACTAGTAATGTATGTTGATATTCTAGGTTTCTGTGTATTTTCTTCCCCTGTTATGTAAGCCTGAATTCTATAGAAAGCAATAGTCCAACCTAAACGATATAGAAGAAGAAGGATTAGGTTTGGTGAAAAGAACCTTTTTCAGGTCAATTCTCGGAAGACTTATCTAAAACAGCCAAGGCCAACTCAACCAACCGAACCCCCATCGCGCATCGCATAGTAAAATGCACTCCAGAGTGTCCAGAGCAGAGTGAGTGTGGAGAGTTTTACTCACTGAAAATATTTATTCGTTCAGCAGAGCATTTGGGTTCTCTGCAATTCGTAATGCTGTGAAAATCTAAAAGCAGTTTCGTTGGCTGAAGAGAGAATTTAATCCTTACGAAATCCAAGTGCGGGAACGACTTTAATCCCTTGGCGTTTTGCAAAGTCTTCTTTTATCTTCACTAACCTCTAAATCTAAATTAAACTCAATATTGGCAAAAATATTAGATTCAATCAAGTCACAGGTGACAGGGACAGGTCCCTTCCTGGGCAGTCACAATATCACAAATTGACTGGTAAATATGAATTAAAGAATTAAAGGCAAAAGCTAAACTATTAATAATCCGTCCGTAGGGCTTAATTTAGCAAGAAAAATTACCAGACGGATTGCTTTTTAGTTTTCCGCAAAAATTGTTGTATTGTGTGTTCGATTTTGTTTTTTGGTAGCACATAGGTATAACAAATTAGTAAATTTTTGCTCCAACGATTTCAAAATTGGTTATTGATGATTGGTTTAGCAAAGTTTAATTAAATACGTGATACAATGTCTATTTTGTCTTTTTAGGAAACCAGGTGCCAGGTGGTAATCAACAATGGAACATTATCTGATGAATTGTGTTGTCTGTCTCAGTAGCAACAATTTACACAAATTTGGAGTCTATGGGAAATGGAAAAATAAGAATAATTCTGGTAAAACCTCTGAACCCAATTCTGTAGCATGTGGCGTAAAGTACCAATTTTAACTTTTAATCTACTATCAGTGACTATCAGCTGTTATTAGTTGCTATCCTAAATTCTTGTAAAATAAATTAGATTTAATGTTGTGTTTTGTGTTGTTATATAGTATATAACTATATTAGTATATTAGTTGGTATAGAAGATCACACTTTCAACTTTTGACGTGTTTGTGTAGACGAAGCTGACGAAAGCCGCTGCGTGGACAATCAAGTGCAAGTGATATTTCTGTTGAGAAAAATGTTGGGCATTCCGTATGGTGTTTGTACAAAGTTTTTTCAAGAGTACGGAAATCCTAGTTCGTGGATTTATTGTTGTAGTTCCTGTTCAGTTTTGGTTGATAAAGCCAGGAGTGTTTTCGATGACATGGCTTTGCTCCAGAAAAAGTTTGAAAAGCTACAAAAGGAAATGAAAGAAGCGATTGTCGTGTCCGTGAACTCACACGAAAAAGTATTTCTCAGCGATTTACAAAAGGGACCGAAGGAAATTGTCAGATCTTACATTACAAAAGGTTGGTGACTAAAATTATGTATACGTATTTAGAAATTGCGAATTTTAATGCTTTAATTTTTTCTAAATGAAACAATACATTTTTTGTTGTTTATGAGAACATTTAGGTTTACATTTACATTTATGTTTATGAATTATCTATTGATTTGGAATATTTAGAATACTACGGCCTTCCCAGTGTACCTAAGATTAAAGAAGAGCCTAAAGATTTTGAGGATGAAGACGGGAATTCAGAAATGGATTTCTTAGACTGGTCCCCAGTACAAACAAGTGAAGACGAAATGGATGACGAAGGGGATTATGCATCTTCCAGTAATTTTAATTCCCATGGATCAGAAAATTCATCTAATCCTGAAAATGGGAATGAAAATGGAGAAAATAATGGAGGAGGATATCCTTGTGACGTTTGTGGGAAATGTTTTACTAAAAAGAAAGGTTTAACAAAGCACCAATTAATCCACACAGGAAGGAGACTGCACGAGTGTGACATTTGTCAGAAGCGATTTACACAATCCGGGTCTTTGCAAATACATTACCGAATTCACACGGGGGAGCGACCATTTGTGTGCCCATATTGCGGGAAAGGATTTCCAGAATCAGATAGATTGAAATGTCATATCAGAACCCATACGGGAGAGAAAAAACCTCTTGCTTGTGAAATTTGCAAGAAACGGTACACAAATTATGATACGTTGAAAGCCCATATGAAGACGCACGAACCTAAAAAATGGGTTCTTCCTATTAGTTCTATCTACAAGTGTAATGTTTGTGGTGAAGAATTTTCCCAAGCTGCGCTATTGGCAGAACATTCGAAAAAGATGCACGATGTGAAAATCCCTCTCCATAATTGTGAAACTTGCAAAAAATCATTTGTAGACTTAGAGGAGTTAAATGTTCATAAAAGAACTGATTGTGGACAAGATTATTATTCTTGTAGTATTTGTAAAACAAGTTTTACGAGCGAAAAAGGTTTAAACATCCATCTAAAAACACATGAATATAACGAAGGTGATTATAAATGTCAAGTTTGTGGGCAAAAATTCCGAACACCGAATTTACTCACTTTCCATCTCAAGAAGGAACACGTCGACCAACTTAAAACCTACCCTTGTGACATTTGCGGTAAGAAATTTTTGAAAACGACCAAGTTGAAGAGACACATGGCAGTTCATTCTGATGACAGGCCCTTTCCATGCGATATTTGTGGCCTTTCATTCAAGAATGCCTTTACTCTGAAGTCTCACGTTAGAATCCACACTGGAGAGACTCCGCACAAATGCCTTCATTGTGGGGCGGGCTTTAGAATCTCAAGTCTCTTAAGCAAACACATCGCTGAACATCACTCTCAAAATACCGCAAATACCCTTCCTGTTCCAGATGCTACGAATGTTGAGGAGGTACCAAATGAGGAAGAAGAAAAAGAATGGTTATGTTACTGTTGTGGCAAGAAATATCCAAATCAAAAGGATTTAAAAGCCCATGTCAAAATTCATGAGGGAGAACATGCTAATCAGTGCGACTTTTGTGGAAAACATTTTCTCCAAGCAAGTTACTTGAAAATACATCTCAGGCATCATACTGGAGAACGACCTTACAAATGTGAATTTTGTGAAAAAACTTTCAAACAGAGCGTGTCTTTAATATTACACAGAAGAACACACACTGGCGAAAAACCCTACCCATGCAAAATGTGCGGCAAATCATTTGCTCAGTCAAGTCATTTGTATAGACATCAGCTTACTCATAAGGAGTTTACACAACCGAAGCCTTCCTAAATTGAATTGTTGCTTAAAATGGAGACATGAAGTGAATAATTACATTAATTGGTATATTTAATGTAGTATATTGCAATTGTAAAGTGATTTGTAGTTTGGATGATTTCCATTTGCTAGCAATTTCGCCTTTTGATTTATTACTGCCATACAAGGATCCTATAACGTATTCAGTCAAACTAGGAGTACTCAATGAAAAATTAATATAAAAGCTTAACGCTTGTGAGTGTTTTTAATTTTAAGTGGTTTTGAAACCTTTTCAGTGAATATTACTATAAATTGCTTATACTTATATATTGCATAGTTAGTTTTATGATATTAACTAATGGATAACGTGCTATTAAATGTAATTAATACTATATATTAACTATTTGCTATTTAAAGTGTCTCCCTACAGTTTATTGCAAATAAATTCTATTGTCAATTGTATATCACAATTAAACAGTTTTCGTAAATTTATATTTTATTATATAACCTATAAGAATTCCCATGTGGGCTAAACTGTATATATCATGACACAATATACAGTATAATAAAGTAGAAGTAGTAATTTTTAATTCTAAAGGGATACTAAATACCAAGTGACATGTAATGTCTAAGTTAATACAACATGAATGTTGTAATATTATAATTTCATTTGTAGTATACTGAAAATGTTGTCCAAGAAGGGCTCAAGATTCCTTAAGGAAATTATTACTATCAGCTACTTACTCAGAACACTAAAAATCAGCGTGTGTGAATGAATTGTATCCAGGATATAGTATTATACATTCTATTTTTACCTACTATGTATATTATACTATCGTTTAGACTATTTTACCGTCACGTCACACTACTTAAGTTGACGTCAGGTACATTGCTCTTCTTGCAAAGGTAAGATAGTAATACTGTACTAACTATTTTTATAAACTCACTGACTATATATAGTAAACCTTTTTGGTATAATTACATGTTTCCAGGTACAACCTAAGGGCAGCCGTGAAGATAATCCTGTACAAATCTATGACGTAGTGATCGGTGACCTGATATGTGCTAGGATGTCGATAACTCATTTGTAGTCCTGGATTGTGAATCGTCTTTGCATTTTTGTATTGTAAAATTGAAAACTAATACGTTTCAGTGCGACTAAACATTTTTGACGAATTAGTATTTAATTATTTACAATGCTAAGTTTCAATATACCATATTCAATTTTTTCTACCGTTGTTGTTTTAGTTCTATTCTTTGAAAATTTTTGTAAGTGTATATTTTCAGATAATATTTTAAACTATAAACTTGAAAAAGCGTTCTTCAAGTAACCAAATATTATTATTTCCCTCTGTTAATAGGTGTTTCCAGTAACCCGTGGCCTATAGAGCAAGAAGCTGAAGTTTCGTCTGAAGATATCAATCTAGTGACTCCCATTATTAATGGTAACTTTTATAATCTTTTATTATTTTAAGTTAATTCGGTCAGTTATTTTAAATAATTACATATTTTGGCATAGGGGTTTTATTTCTTTATTTAACGTTCAAAGTGGTTTAACGTCAGAAACTATTAAGAATTTGTGACTTATTTTACAGAAAATGTTAATGAATTGTCCAGAAGTTTTTCTAAACCAAATGAAATTAAAAATTCCAATATCATTGGTAAGTATATAATTTAAAGAAAAGTGAAAACAAAGTAATTATTATTATCTCTATACTATATTGTATATATATACATTTTATCGTTTGCAGAGCAAAAGAGATTTGAAAGTGGTAGCAATGGTGCAGCAATTACCTGTCCACCGATAAATCTTCCCAGAAAAGGAACTAAACTAGATTGTATTTTACCCGGGATAACTGAAGATAATTGCCAGAAACATCAGCCAGTTGGTACTGTGGCTAAATATTCATGTCTGCCATACTATGAGCCAGTTGGAGAAGTCAAAAGTATCAATAGGGTTTGCCTTGACAACGGCCGTTGGTCTGGGAGTGACGACGTTTTCTCTTGTGCAAGTGAATGCGGAGTCGTGAATCAACCCGATGATGGAGCAATATCCAGGAATGGAAATTCTTCCTTCCCAGGACAATGGCCGTGGCATGCTGTCATCTTTTTACATAAAGCAGATGGGACTTCCCAATATCTCTGTGGTGGTACATTAATCAGCCGAACAGCAATTTTGACATTTGCTCATTGCGTTACTGAACATCAATTTAATCAGTCAAGTAAGTTCAGAATAATTTACATTTATTTTCTTTCATATATTATTTTTGTGGCCATAAAAAATTTGTTAATTTAGCGTTAACTTTGCGATAATCATTGGCGAAACGCCTTTGGCGATTATTAATAATGTGATGACCTAAATTAATGTATGTAAATTTAAATTGGATAAACGTAATTTTTATGAAAGTTGTAAAAAAATTGTTGTCTTTTCCTATTTAGGTAATGTAACCAGCTTCCGACCTCGCTCACCAGATTCTTTTAAAGTTTACTTAGGCAAGCATAAAAGAGATCAAATGGACTATCAAGTTCAAGTAAGTAATACAAACTATCCAAGAAGGTCTTATATTTTACTATTTCGTATTAATTGAGTTACGGGTTTTGGCAGTTGGCGACCTTGGACAAAGTTATTGTTCATCCTGACTTCAATGGAAATTTTTTTGGTGGTTCGATTGCTCTCCTACTTTTAAAATCTGAAGTGACGAATAACTATTTCGTTCGTCCCATTTGTTTAACCCAAAAGTCTGACTTTGTTCCGAAACACTTACCCACAAATTCAACCAGCACGGTATTTAAATTTTTATTTACAGATTATCCCATTTTTACTGTATAAATAAATTTTTCTTAATTATTCAGGCCATTTTCCTGAATTTATTTTAACTTGTTTTTTATAATGTTCTCAGGTGGTAAGTTTTGGAATGACAAATGAAAGGTACTTGACTCAAACTCTTGTGAGAATAATGAGTCCTCAGGACATTTTGGATGCTTTGAAAGATTATGAACTGGAAGACACTGAAGCTAAATCGGCACCGATGTATGCCGAATTGACACAGGGAGTTGATGTATGTAAAAAGTCACTAAATTCATTGAAATGCGACCGTTAGTCAAATAATTGCGTTAATTCAATAATTTTAAAGAAGCATTGAATGGGACGAATATTTTTATACAAATTAAGAATAATTATTTTAGATTTGTGCTAAATATGGTGGATCAGGAATGTATTTTTCGTCCAAAAATACTGACGGAGTAATGAAATGGTATTTAAAAGCTATTGTAGCTGGGGGTTTGACGAAAGATAACGTACATTGTCAGCATATCATCCTACCTAAGGTTGAGAATTACATGACATGGATTGCCAGCACTGTAATAGAAAGTAAATTACACAGTTTATTATTAATTTTATTACTGTCTGCTGTTTAAATATACGTTTATATTATCCTACATTTGCATTTTTATTTGTGTTAATGTAAAGTATTTTTTTAGATATGGAAAATATAATGCCAAATTTAACTGTTTTATCCATATTTTAATTACGTAGATCTTCCAAAGGATGAAAACGCAAAAGGAAAAGTGACCACTTGTCCTCCGATTGTTCCCCGTAAAGGTGTTAAGGTCGAGTGCATTTCGGTTTTATCTGGAATAATTGAAGATAACTGTCAGAAACCTCAGTCTATAGGAACAGTGGCTAAGTATTCGTGCATGCCGTTTTACGAGCCTGTTGGAGGATACGACATGATTAATCGAAAATGTCGAGAAGATGGGCGTTGGACGGGTCGTACAGATAGCGACGTTTTCTCTTGTGGTGGTGACTGCGGCTTGTCTAATGAAGCTATTATTCCATTTATTACAAATGGAAAATCCACATCACCCACGCAGTGGCCTTGGCATGCTGCACTTTTCCTACGTCAACCAAATGGAACATTTACCTATATCTGTGGGGGAACGCTTATCAGTAGGAAAGCCGTGTTGACAGCTGCACACTGCGTCACTGAAGGTTGTTGTTGGAAATTTCATTTTAATATTTACTATTTTACTGCAAAAGTTCAGAATTTTCAATTTCCAGTCAGCTAAAGTTTACCTTGAGGTGGTTTTGCTTTCTAACTGAATATTTGTTTTGAAATCAATACTAAACACCTGGGTTGAATTTTTTTAGTGTTTTATCGTAATTTTCATATTTTTGTAGCTAAATCAAATGGTGGTCCTATCACCCGTTCAACTAATTCTTTGCGAGTTTACTTTGGAAAACATGAAAGGGAACAAGAAGATGATCAAGTTCAAGTGGGTTAAATAAGCATTAATTATATTCATATCGAATAAGCATTTTTTATTGTTTTACAGTCGTCGCCTAAGTTGTTTCCGGATATCATAAAGATGTATTTGTATTTTCAGATGAAACTTTTGGGGAAAATAGAAGTTTACTCAAGTTACAATACTAATGGTTATGACTCTGATATTGCTGTCTTACTCTTGGAATCGGAAGTCACTCTGAATTATTTTGTTAGACCGATATGCATTCCTCACACTCCTGACTCAGTTCTCGAACTACTTCAGTTATCAGCAAGTTCAGTTGGAACGGTAATGAATCACTAACTTATTATTATAAGAGAAGAGGTAATGTATTGTCTTGTCTTTGTCGGTATAACCTCTACATGTATGCCAGATTTCTGCTGTTTAGATTGTTTCTATTGAAATTGAAATTCTCAATTATATATAGATCATATAGATAATTTTTCAGTCAATTATAATAATTTTCTTTAAAAAGGCTGTAGTAAATTCAGATCTGAAAACCTATATTTAAGTAAATATCTAGGTTGGGTTGAAGGAGTCAAAGAGTTAACATCAATTTAGCTTCAGTGTAAATTAAACAAAGTTAAAATTAATTAATAAAGAGTAATATCTATCGTCAAACGGCAAAATTTATACTGCTAAATTCAGTTCAAACTAATTAGTTTACATAACGCATTAATTACACTTAAAAACAAACAATTAACGCAAAAATTATATTTAAAGTGAAAATTTTGTGAAATTTTATTCTGTCTAACTGTGAGTATGAATAATTTAACGCCCACAGGAAATGCTAACCAAGCATTTTCAGTCGAAGTTGAGAATTGTATTACTAAGCTGCAAAATGTCCTTGAAGATAAAAGAGCAGAACTATGCATACTAGAAAGAGACACATTGCACAGTTATCATAGCAGACTGTCCCAGTTACAAAACATAGTATCAAATTGCATAGAATACAAAGAGTGCAACGCCAGCAAAGAAAATCCTATCAATGTCAACAAAAGTTATGGCTCAACTGCAAATAATATAATCATCCACGCACAATTTGATTGCACTTCAAATTTGGACTTAAAAAATACAGTGATAAAATTCATGGAACGTAATCTCAACATTCAACCCAAAATTATCTCAGCCCGATTCATCAAGCAACGAGAAGGCAACTTATACTCTACAATTATTGTAAGTCTAAGTTCCACCGAAGAAAAAAGTCTTGTTTTTGCGAACTGCTACAAACTGAAGGGAGCAAATGTTTCTATTATGGACGATTTGCCACTACATTTAAGGAGAACTTCCACCAGGAAGAAAACCAGTGCTGTTAATGAGAAAAAATATGTTTCTATTCAATCCGATGGAGAATTGCACACTTACACAACACCACCGCAATTACCGAGAAGCAATCCGCTAGAGGTAGAAAAGAAACAGTATGACAAAGAAACAAATGAATGTTATAAATTCGTTCGAGACTATGAAAAACCCGAGAATGAAACAGCAACTACATCTGAAAACGACGATTCTGAGCTAAAAGCTGAACCTAACGAAACAAATAACAAACTGATTGAGAAAATTAAGCTGGAATTACAAAACGAGGCATTTGAAAATCTTAAAAGAGTTATGACCGATAATTTATTTGAGGAAATAGGCAAAAAAGTTAGAATAAAAATAGTAACTGACCTACGAGAATCTAAAATGGATATCGTTAATGACATACGGAAATGTATTGGAGACAGCATTAAGGAGGAAACTGCCCAACTGATTAAAAGTGAAATACTGGCTGAACTTAGGAAAACCACAAACGAAATGAAAGAAGCCCAAACTGGTATCAATGATCAAATGAAAGTAATTAGAGAAGCTCATGGGAATCTGAAGAAGAAATGTAAACTGTTTAATTAATTACCTATTATAACTTTAATTGTCAATGTGATACTTTCCAGGATTTTAACTTTATAATGGAATATTCATATTTTAATTTCGATTTGATTCATAGATTGAAAATTATAATTTTTAATTTGTCTAATTAGAATTTTAAAGTAATTTTTGATTGAAATTTTAATTGGTTAAATATAGTTTTTCTTAAATTAAAAATTGTAATCCTAATCTGCATAATGTCCTTAAAGATAAATAAGCAGACTTATACACAGTAGACGTAGACACACTGCAAAAAAGAGAAAAGAAAACTCAGCGTTAGATTAATTACCTACTTTAATCTTGAATATGATACATATGACGACACCTTTTTAAAAAAAAAAAACTGCTACTCATTGGATTTATAATTTCAATTAGTTAAATAGACTTCGCTTTAACTATCTTCCCAATTATCAACTTAAATAGCAGCTCCGTGAAGAATTCTATACATAATAACAAAAATAACTTCACTATACCCCTTTTCATTACACTATATAGAGTAATGGCTTTATCACTTCATACATTAGCATGTTACATGTTTATATTCACAATGCTACTAATGTTCTAGATCTGTAAATTATAAACACATACCTATATAAGTTACATTAACTCATACTATTCCACATCATTATAAAACTTTAATAATAATAATTCATATGCAAGTCAACTTTTAATATAGTACGTATAAACTACCTATATTTCTTTCTACTCTGTAATTTACGACACTTTAAATTTACTGTATATGTAAGTACACTATATATAATATATATAACACACCTATGTCTATCTAAAACTTGTTATATTATAGTTAACCCAACTCCACCAATATGTTCGAATTTGTAATAGATAAACAGAATTCGATGTAAGGGCCAATGGCCGCATCATCAACAGAAATAAAACCAATAATAATAATAATAATAATAAGTAAATATCTAGTAAAGTTAAGTTTTAAAAAGTTGAAGTCTAAGACAATGGCACTTTACAGTACAGAACCTCCCCTCTTTTTACTGATATAATGATGGGTGGTAGTAAACATCATATATTATGGTCAATATCTGCTTTAATTAATTTTCCTATGTTTTGGACTTTTTATCAGGTGGTTGGTTTTGGAAAAACTGAAACGGGACAGTTAGCAAATGTACTTCAAATGGCTCAGTTACGTGTACTGAGTCCACTGGAATGTATGGACAGTTTAAACAATCGTGTCAGAGGACATATTCAAATAAAGTCAACAACATTCTGTGCCAACTTCACCAACGGGACAAATGTACGTTTAGATTTCTAATATATTGCAACATATTTATAGCTTGAGAGACAATTGGTATCTGTTTCTATTTTGCATGCATTTTGAATTTGATACCCATAACTATATTTTAAAAGGAATTTTTTTAATATTAGTACAGTTTAAAGGTTAAAATTAGATGAAATATATAATTATAATAGAAATAGATTGCAGTAAAGTGCATTGAGGCTATTTCGTACACAAAACGAAAAATGCATTAAAGCTAAATCGTTTCGTAAGGGACGTATTGATTTAATAAATATATACTGTACGTAATCTAGGATAACATCTAAATGTTTACTTCTTGTGTACTTTATGTGTTAACCTTTTTATTGATATTCAAAGGTTTGTAACGGAGATAGTGGTTCTGGAATGTTCTTTCCTTCGACAAACACAGCCGGCGTCACAAAATGGTATTTACAAGGCTTAGTGAGCGTTGGTATAACGTCTGACGGTATCCACTGTGATCCATCTCAAGTCTCAATATTTACCAGAGTGGGGAAGTATGCCACTTGGATCGTCAATGTCTTAGTTGAAAATGAACTGGAAAATGCATCTTTTTAGGTAATGATCGTTTACATTACCTAAATACAATGTATATCTAAAAGAAAATATCAAACCGGGATTGATTCTCATTTTATAAATATTGATGCAAGTATATTTATACATAATTATTAATTACCCAATAACTGACAAAATACTCAAATATGATTAAGAAATTATCAAGTCGCTAAAAACCTGTAAAAAGATAAAAATAAAGGTCATTTTATCACTGAACATATTATGCAATATGCAATCCTTTTTATTAATGAAGAACACAATATATACACCTTATTTGCACAACGTGTGGGGCAAATCATTTTCTCAATCAAGTCATTTGTTTCTTATCTAAAAAAATTAAAAAAATTATATAAGCATCAGAATACTCATCTAAATAAGGATTTTGCAGATCTTGAGCTTTCCTAAATTAAACTATTAGTTGATATTTCAATCTGTTAACGATATTGTCTTTTAATTCATGTTTCTTATATAATTAGCAATGCAAGTAGTTTTGAATCTTTTTCAATGAATACAATACTTTGCAAAAATGGTTTACTTATTACATAAATTATAATTACTAATGGGGGATTACTATTAAATGTTTGTAATATCGTAAATCGTAACACGTAACGTTAACCAAATATTACTTCAGTGTCTCTCTACAGTGTATTGTATAGAAAAAAAATTCTCATATCATTAATTGTATATCATGTGTATCACAATTAAACTGTACATTTATAATTTTATACAATTCTATATAATTTGGGCTAAATATTATCATAAAGAATACAATGTACAATTAGGTAGAAGTAGTAATTTTTTACTCTTAAAAGAATTCTATTACAATTAATACTGAGTGCCAAGCCGTATCTAAGTTGATGTAACATTGATGCTGAAATTGCTGTAATATTGTAATAATCATTTTTACAATATACACAGAAAATGTTTTCTAAGAAGGGCTCAAGACTCCTTAAAGAAATTATTACGATCACCTCCTGAGCTCATTGTAATAATGAACGTATGTCAATGACACCCGATGAATATATTACATGCACAGTATTATACATTTTGTTATACATTGACGTCAGGTACTCTTCTTGTTAAGGTGAGATGGCAATAATACTAACGATTATTATAAACTCATTGGCTATATATAGTAATTTTTTTGTGTTATTACATTTTTCAGGTACCTCCACTTCCTAAGGCATGTTGTCAGCCGTAAAGATAATCCTATACTAATCTAGCTATGACGTGGTGATGGGCGTCTTGGCATATGCTTGGATTTCAATGTAATTTTTAGTCCTGGGTTTTGACTTGTGAGTTTGGGAGTCGTCTCACTCGGCTCTGCTTTTCTGTATTGTCAAAAACAACGGTTGAAAACTAATATTTAATAACATTTTTAGTGCAACTAGAAAATTTTGACTAAGTTTAATTATCTACAATGCTAGGTTTCAATAGACGACCTCCAACTTTTTTTGTCGTTATTGTTTTACTACTAATCTTTGAAAATTTTTGTAAGTAATTTTCATATTTAGTAATATCTCAAACTACAAACTGGAACTTGTGGTCTTTCAATAACACAATATTAATTATCT
Organism: Tomocerus qinae; assembly: GCA_020055645.1. Lineage (NCBI taxonomy): Eukaryota > Metazoa > Arthropoda > Collembola > Entomobryomorpha > Tomoceridae > Tomocerus > Tomocerus qinae. The sequence goes on along the minus strand of CM034546.1, from coordinate 52,879,764 downwards.
CCCTGTTAAGTTGTTTATAGTTACCCGTGGCCTATACAACAAGAAGCTGAAGTTTCTTTTCAACAATGTAGTGACTCCCATTATTAATGGTAGGTTGTAATCTCTAAAATTTTACAAAGTTTTACATTTTCTTTTTTTGATGTTCTAAGTACTTAGTTTAACGTCTGAAGCCGTTATGAATTTGTGGTTTATTTTACAGAAAATGTTAATAAATTGTCTAGAAGTTTTTCCAAACCAAATGAAATTTCCAATATCATAGGTAAGTAGTTCAAATACAGAAAAAATAATTATTATTAAAAATGTAATATGCATTTTATTGTTTACAGAGCGTTCACCGAGAAATGAAAGAGGTAATAATGGTGCAGCAATTACCTGTCCACCGATAAATATTCCCAGGAAAGGAACTAAATTAAATTGTATTTTACCCGGAATAACTGAAGATAATTGCCAGAAACATCAGCCAGTTGGTACTGTGGCTAAATATTCATGTCTGCCATACTATGAGCCAGTTGGAGAATCTAAAAGTATCAATCGGATTTGTCGTGGCGACGGTCGCTGGAGTGGAAGTGACGACGTTTTCTCTTGTGCAAGTGAATGTGGAGTGTCGAATCAACCCGATAATGAAGCAATTTCTGTGGCAAAACCTTCCTACCCTGGACAATGGCCGTGGCATGCTGTCATCTTTTTACTTAAAACGGATGGGACATTGCAATATATCTGTGCTGGTACATTAATCAGCGGAACAGCAATTTTGACATTTGCTCATTTCGTCACTGACACTGCATTTAAAAATCATTCAAGTGAGTTCAAATACAATGAATAATTTACTTTGGTGTTTGTCTTCAACTATTTTTGTGAATAGAAAAAAATCTAAACTCAGGAATTTGTTTGGTTAGGTTATAGATTCTTTTAAAATACGATAAAATTTCATGGCGTGAGTGTAAAGCTATAATATAATATAAGAGAAAAAAATTTGAAAATTTCGGAAATCGTAAATGTTTTAACTATTTATAGATAATGCGACCAGTAGTTTCAGACCTCGCTCCCCAGATTCCTTTACAGTTTATTTAGGGCGGCATAAAAAAGATCAAATGGACTATCAAGTTCAAGTAAGTAATAGAAACTAGCAAAGACGGTTTTGCATTTTACTATAATATCTTTTAAATATTCAAATTCAAGCTGTATTTAACGATTAACGGGTTCTTGGCAGTTGGCGACCTTGGACAAAATTATTGTTCAGCCTGACTCCAATGGAAATATTTTTGCTGGTTCGATTGCTCTCCTAATTTTAAAATCTGAAGTGACAAATAACTATTTTGTTCGACCCATTTGTTTAACCCAAAATTCTGACTTTGTTTCAAAACATCTATCCACGAATGCAACATTGACGGTATTGACAACTTTTAACGATTCTTACTGCGTAGTAACTGCTGTAAATATTTTTAAGTAATAAAATTTAAATAAATTATTGATTACTGCACTGTAGTAACCAATTTTTTAAATATTTATATTGTTCATTTGTCTGAATTTTAATTTCTACATAATGCCGTCAGGTTGTAGGTTTTGGAAACGAAACGTATCTGTCTCAAAATCTTGTGAGAATAATGAGTCCTCAAGAATATGCCGGGAAAGATTATGATCCCAGAAATATATCCCCCCAGAATTACGCCGAGTTCACCCAGGGGGATTATGTATGTAAACGATAATTAATCACAACATTGTCACAAGAAATAATTTCACTATTTCAAAAAAATTATAAAACCATAATTTAAGAACAATATTTTTAGAGATTCGGTCAAGGTGCACTCGCTGGATCGGGAATGTATTCATCTTTCAAAAATACTGACGGAGTAAATAAATGGTATTTGCAAGGAATTGTAGCAGATTTGTACGGTGGTATCGGTGTGGAAAACGTATATAGACAGTTTATCAACTTTGTTAAGGTTGAAAATTACATGACATCATGGATTGCCAGCACTGTAAAACAAAGTAAATCAAGCTGTATTTGTTATTAATTTTATTATAATTAATTATAGAAATGCAACAAACTTCTTTTTCAATCACATATTATATAATATTTTTTCAATTTCATAGGTCTTCCAAAGGATGAAAACGCAAAAGGAAAAGTGACCACTTGTCCCCCGATAATTCCTCGTAAAGGAGTTAAGGTCGAATGCATTTCGGTTTTATCGGGAATAATTGAAGATAACTGTCAGAAACCTCAGTCTGTGGGAACAGTGGCTAAGTATTCGTGCATGCCGTTTTACGAGCCTGTTGGGGGATACGACATGATTAATCGAAAATGTCGAGAAGATGGTCGTTGGGCGGGACGTACAGATAGCGAAATTTTTTCCTGTGCTGGAAACTGTGGCGTATCTAATGAGGTCATTATCCCATTTATTACAAATGGAAAATCCACGTCACCCACACAGTGGCCTTGGCATGCTGCACTTTTCGTACGTCAACGAAATGGAACATTTACCTATATCTGTGGGGGAACGCTCATCAGTAGAAAAGCCGTGTTGACAGCCGCACATTGCGTCACTACTGAAGGTTATTGTTTGAAAATTCATTTGAATATTTGTTGTTTTACTAGAAACAATTTCCAGCTAAAATTTACATGGGAATGGCTTTGGCCTTGGAACCAGGGTTGTATTTTGTCTGGACCAAACGATTACTCTACAGGATAAAATCAGTTTTTCCCTCTTTTATATAGCACGAAAGTGGACAAAACTAATTTCTTCCAGGACAAAACCTGTTTCGCCCTGGATAAAACCACTTTTATCAATACCTTTTTATCCGGGCACTGCAACCATGTTTCTAACACTGCGCACATAATATGTATTGTTTGTTTTGAAATTAATACTGAACACGTGGGTACAATATTTGACTGTAATCTTCAAATTTTTGTAGGAAGCTCACATGGTGGTCCTGTTGCCAGGTCAATTGATTCTTTGCGAGTTTACTTTGGAAAACATGAAAGGGAACAGGAAGATCATCAAGTTCAAGTGGGTTAAATTAATATGGATATTAATTTCTTATGTCGAATAGGCATTTTTTTGTTTTAATGTTTTCCAGCCGTCAAACTAGTTGTTTCCAGATAATCTAGAGTTGTATTTGTATTTCCAGATGAAACTCCTTGGGAGAATAGAGGTGTACCCAAGTTACAATATAAATGGCTATGACTCTGATATTGCTGTCTTACTCTTGGAATCGGAAGTCACTCTGGATTATTTTGTTTGACCGATTTGCATTCCTCACGCTCCTGACTCAGTTACTGAACTAATTCAGCTATCAGCAAGTTCAGTTGGAACGGTATTGAATTATTTAGCTTATTTATTATATGGGAAAAGGGAACGACTTGTCTTTGTCGTTCTTAACTTCATCCTCAAACGCGATATCCTAGTTTTTATTGAAATTGAAAATATTAATGTATTTATATCATAATATTATAAATGTTTGTTTGTAGGTCATGTTCAAGTCTATTTTTGTTTTAGCAATGCTGCAGTTGGCAGATAATTCAGATATGAAATTTAACATCTATTTGAGTAAAAAGGCATTAAGTTTAAAACAGTCGAAGTTTCTAAAACAGACAATGACATCTTTCGAAACAATCCCTCTATTTTTGCTAATAATTATGGGGTGGGTGGTGGTGGTAAACATCATAATAAATATTATTTAAATGGTTTTTTAACTAATATGTTTTTGTACTTTTTATACTATCAGGTGGTTGGTTTTGGAAATACTGAAACGGGACAGTTAGCAAACGAACTTCAAATGACTCAGTTACGTGTACTGAGTCCACTGGAATGTATAGACAATTTAAACCATCATCCCAGAGGACACAATATTCAAATAAAATCAACAACGTTCTGTGCCAATTTCACCAACGGGACAAATGTAGGTTTATATTGTAAATATAACCGCATATATTTAGCTTTATTAGTCAAGATATTTCTATTTTGCATTTATTTTTCATTGTGTGGTACCCATTTTTGGTGAACCTGAATATTTTGAAGGGAAATTTTGGCAAATCCCTGTTAGTACACACAGCTATTATGTAACATAATAAACTAAGACATTGTTCTGCATATTATTGTGTACAATAATTCCTTCTCCAATTTAAAAAACCTTTCATCATATTTTATTCATTTTAACCCAAATATACGTACAATTTAAATGTTAATATAAAATACACTATTTTAATGAAAATAAGTGGCAAAAAATATTTTGATCAATTACTAATTTTATAAATAATGTACGACATAATCTATATTATATATTATTATATAGGATGTTTTTGTCTAAATTTTTAACTCTTGTGTACATTTTGTGTTAATCCCAAATTTATTGCTATTTAAAGGTTTGTAACGGGGACAGTGGTTCTGGAATGTACTTTGCTTCGAAAAATATGGACGGCGTCAAAAAATGGTATTTACAAGGTTTAGTGAGCATTGGTTTAACGTCTGACGGTGTCCACTGTGATCCATCTCAAGTCTCAATATTTACCAGAGTGGGAAAATATGCCACTTGGATTGTCAATGTCTTAATCGAAAATGAACTGGAAAATGTGTCTTTTTAGCTATCGAGCGGTTACATTCCAAAAATACTCTGGATAATCTAATGAAAATAGCAAACGGTGATTGATTTTCGTTTAATAAATATTTATGTATGTAATTGTAATGTAATTATCTAATAATAATAACTGACAAAATACTTAAATATACCTTTTTTAAGAGTCGGAACCTTCCTAAATTTAGTTATTGGTTGATATGGAGACATGAAATGAATGATTGGGCCTGGTTTATATATATTATAATGAATTATTGTATTTGTAAAGTTGTTTGAAGTTAGGGTGATTTTAATGTGTTAGCAATAACGTTTTTTGTTCCATTTATTACTGGCATACAGTGATCTTGTATTCCTATTCTGTTAAACTGACGAAACTCATTGGAAATAAGTCCCAACGCTTGTGAGTGTTTTTATACATTACTAGTTGAACCCAGCTAAGGGGCGAACCTGGCACTCAAGAGAAATTAAGCAGGCAACCCATCACAGTAATAAAAACAATTCCGGTTCAAATGGGGAATAATAAAACATTATTTTTATTAAACACCCCAGAATGTTCCCCTTTCCGGGATTTTGGAAAACGAATTGCCTTCTTTAGCTAATTATTTCCATTCAATCACCAATAATCATCTTATGTGAATTCGTATTATTGTTCTGATGTTATAATAATATGAAACAACTCAATTCGTTGGTTTAGAGGGAGGGGCATGCGCATTTTACTTTTGTGCTTTCAAGGAACGTGCATATATTACGTTGATAGTTGATGGGAGGAAGCGATGCCCAAAAGAGTTACAGCTAGCACTTGCGCTACACTTGAGAAAGGGGGTTTTACGTTACGTAATATATGCAGGTTTCCTAGGCGGTCGTACCAAGACATAGATAGTCAGGTATTAGTGCGATTATATTATAGAATATTATAATTAGCCATGCAAATTGGTTTTGAAACTTTTACAGTGAATATTTCAATACTTTGCGTACACTTATATATTACATAGTTAGTTTTAAGATATTAACTAATATAGGAAGTAATATTAAATGTAATTAACACTATGTTAACTATATTTACCATTTAAAATGTCACCGTATAGTTTATTGCGTGGAAAATAAATTCTATTATAAATGTATAACATATTTAAACTATGTTCGTACATTTATACTCTATAATTTTATATACCTAAATAATCCCCATAAGGATAATCCATATATCATGATGATATACACTACATTGGAAGTAGTAAATATTTTATTCTAAACTGAAGCTATATAAAAATGGGTGCAGTGTCGTGTCTAAGATAATATTATTATAGCATTGATTATTGATGGTGTTATTAGTACAATATTTCTGTAATATACTGAAATGCTTTTCTAAGAAGGGCTCAAGACTGTCGAGACTAAACAAGACTCTTTAAAGAAATTATTACTATCAGCTGCTGAGCACATAGTAAAATGGAAGGTGCGTCAATTAATTATATCCAGAATATTACATATTCATATACTATTATACATTTTCTTCATAGTACCTACTATTTATATAACTAGATTTTAGACATTTTTATTTACCGTCATACTAGAGACGTCAGATACTTATATTATGCTACATAGTTGCTTTGCAAAGCTATAGTTCCTAATCCTAAATCCTAACTATACTATACGATTATTATACAAACTCAATCGACTCACTGGCTATGGTAATAATACGGTGTTACTGTCATTTCATTACATGTTTTCAGGTACCTACTAAAGCCAGCTGTATAAAGATAATCCTAAGTTTACACAAATCTATGCGGTGGGGGTCGGTGACTTATAGTTAATTTATTTGTTTGGTTTAGGTAACTGATTTTTAGTCTTCGTTGTTAGTTGGCTGAGTCAGCTCTGCATTTTCAGGATTGAAATCTAATACATTTCAGTGTGACTCGAAATTTTTGACGAATTATTATTTAATTAATTATTAATCTATAATGTTAAGTTTTAATATACCATATCCAACCGCCGTTATTGTTTTAGTACTAATTTTTAAACTTTTTTGTGAGTGCATATTATTATGCATGTTTAATTTTTAATCATATTTCAAACTACAAAATGTGTTATTTCACTAACATAATAATATAATTTCACTGTTAATAGTTGTTTCCAGTATCACATGGCCTTTACAACACCACGAAGCTGAAGTTTCGCCGCAATATACCAATGTTGTGACTCCCATTTTTAATGGCAAGTTAAAACATGTAAAATTTTAAGTCTGTGATTTATTTTATAGAAAACGCTGATGAATTGACAGAATTGTCTAAAAATTTTGCCAAACTATATGAAATTAAGAATTTCAATGTCATAAGTAAGCAATTTAAATATAAATTAGATATATTAAAATAAATATTATCTAATTATCTATATATTATTTACATTTTATCGTTTGCAGAGCAAAAGAGATTTGTTAGAGATAATAATGGTGCATCAATTACCTGTCCACCGATAAAGCTCCGTAAAAATGGAATTAAACTAGATTGCATTTTACCCGGGATAACTGAAGATAATTGCCAGAAACCTCAGTCGGTTGGTACTGTGGCTAAATATTCATGTCTGCCATACTATGAGCCAGTTGGAGAATCTAAAAGTATCAATCGAGTTTGCCGTGGCAACGGTCGCTGGACTGGAAGTGACGACGTTTTCTCTTGTGCAAGTGAATGTGGAGTTGCGAATCAACCCGATAATGAAGCAATATCTTTGGGAAACCCTTCCTTCCCTGGACAATGGCCATGGAATGCTGCTATCGTTCTACATGATTCGGATGGAACATCGTATCATAGCTGCAGTGGAACATTAATCAGCCGAACAGCAATTTTGACATTTGCTAATTGCGTCTCTGAACTTAAAAATGATTCAAGTAAGTTACGAATAATTATGTTATGCAAGGATGAAAATAGTTGATACTCTCGAGTTTCATGAGTGTTGAGTCAAGTTGTAATCTTTAACTGATAAAAGTTACTATATTGTAAATTCGTTAAAAAATTTAAATTTGAATACTCGTTGTGAGTGATTTGCATGGATATACAATTTTAACATTGATTTCTAGTTATGAGTGAATAAAGAGGTAACAATATTAAATATCTTCGTGTAAACAGTTTTAAAGATTGCATTGAGTATATAGGTTGAAAAAAATGTATGTTACTGTTTTACATATTGCTTAATTTTTGCGTGCGTTAATTACTGTTGAACTAGTATTAATAGGTGATAACGTAAATAATGCTTTACGGAAAATGTAAAAATTGTTGTCTTCAACTATTTAGGTTTTGGACCTCGCTCACCAGATTCTTTTAGCGTTTATTTAGGCAAACATAAAAAAGATCAAATTGACCATCAAGTTCAAGTAAGCAATACTACAAACTAAAGACTGGCGGTTTTACATTTACTAATGTCTTAAACACTCAAATTGTATTGTATGTCTATTAAAATGTCGTGTTTAATCATTAATGGGTTTCTGACAGTTGGCGACTTTGGACAAAGTGATTATTCACCCGAACTTCTATGAAAAGAATAGTCGTGCGATTGCCCTCCTACTTTTAAAATCTGAAGTGACGAATAACTTTTTCGTCCGTCCCATTTGTTTAATCCAAAAGTCTGACTTTGTTCCAAAATATTTACCCACAAATTCAATAGGGACGGTATTGACAACTTACAGCTACTCTAGCATAATCAATTATTTTTTTCTAATTTATCTTGTTCATTTGTCTGAATTTATAATTTGTATAAAATGCTTTCAGGTATTAAGTTATGGAATGACTAATGAAAAGTATCTGATTCAAAATCTTGTGAGAATAATAAGTTTTCAAGACGCTTCGGTTGCTTTGAATATTGACCTGAACAATACTGAAGCTAAATCGGCCAAGATGTACGCCAAGTTCATTCAAGGGGCTGATGTATGTAAAAACACTAATTAATCATAACATTCACTGCATTGACGCCAGTATAGAAACTCGACCATTGGTCAAATAATTGCACTATTTCAATAATTTTTAAAGAAAGTATAATTTCAGAACAATATTTTTAGAATTTTCCTAATCATGAAATACAGTCTGGATCAGGAATGTATTATTCTTCCAAAAATACCGACGGAGTAGTGAAATGGTATTTGAAAGGTATTTTAGATACTCAGTGGAGATTCAGAAAGGAAAACGGCGAACATAGTGAGTATGTCGACCTTGTTAAGGTTGATAATTACATGACATGGATTGCCAGAACTGTCATAGAAAGTAAATATTGTAATATTTATTTATTTTATTATATATTATTAAGTAATTAAAATTCACCACCTTGCTGATACTTTTTTAATCACATAATATATAATATTTCTATTACACAGATCTTCCAAATAAAAATACAAAAGGGACAATGAACACTTGTCCTCCGATAATTCCTCGTAAAGGAGTTAAAGTGGAATGCATCTCGGTGGAATCTAGAGTAACTGAAGATGACTGTCAGAAACCTCAGTCTGTAGGAACAGTGGCTAAGTATTCCTGCATGCCGTTTTACGAGCCTGTTGGAGGATACGATATGATAAATCGAAAATGTCTAGAAGATGGTCGTTGGGCAGGTCGTACAGATAGCGACATTTTCTCTTGTGCTGGGGACTGCGGCGTGTCTAACGCAGTCGTTGTCCCATTTATTACAAATGGAAAGTCCACTTCATCCACACAGTGGCCTTGGCATGCTGCACTTTTCCTACGTCAACGAAATGGGACATTTACCTATATCTGTGGGGGAACTCTCATCAGTAGAAAAGCCGTATTGACAGCCGCGCATTGCGTCACTACTGAAGGTCAATGCCATTTTAGTGCAAAAATTTCCAGTGTTTTGGCAGGAATGGTTTTGCTTTTTAACACTGCATATCGTCCGTTAAGGCGCCATTTAGCATCAATGCACTTTTTTTGTGAACGAATAACCCCAATTTGTGTATCGCGATAGAAATTGTGCATTGAGATCAAAAGGTTCCCTAAGGGGCGATATATTGTTTCTTTCTAAGTTTGAAATTAATACTAAACTTGTGGGTTACATAACTAAAATATTTTACTGTAATTTACATATTTTGTAGGTAGCTCTCATGGTGGTCCTGAAACCAGGTCAATTAATTCTTTGAGAGTTTACTTTGGGAAACATGAAAGGGAACAAGAGGACCATCAAGTTCAAGTGGGTTAAATATAAACATTAATTATTCATGTCGAATAAGAATTGTTTTATTATTTTACAGTGAAATAATTTCCCGATAAGATGGAGATGTATTTATATTTGGCAGATGAAACTCATTGGAAGAATAGAGGTGTACCCAAGTTATAATATAAATGGCTACGACTCTGATATTGCTGTCTTACTCTTGGAATCGGAAGTCACTCTGAATTATTTTGTTAGACCGATTTGCATTCCTCGCACTCTTGAATCCGTTATCGAACTAGTTCAGTTATCAGGAAGTTCAATTGGAACGGTATTGAATCACTTTATTTACTATAAGGGAGCGTTTTGTATTTGTCGTTATTAACTTTAGACCAAATAAATGTTTTTTCATGCTTCGTGGATATTTTTGGTTTAACAATGCTGCAGTAAATTCAGATCTGATATTTAACATTTATTTGAGTAATTATATAAGTTTTTAAAAGTTGAAGTCTAATACAGACAATGACATTTTTCAGAACCTCCCCTCTTTTTTGCTATATTATAATAATGGGTTATGGTAAACAATATAATAAATATTTTTTAAGTAGTTTTCATAATGTTTCTGTACTTTTTATATTATCAGGTGGTTGGTTTTGGAAATACTGAAACGGGACATTTAGCAAATGAACTCCAAATGACTCAGTTACGTGTACTGAGTCCACTGGAATGTATCGACAATTTAAACAATCATCCCAGAGGACATAATATTCAAATAAAATCAACAACGTTCTGTGCCAATTTTACTAACGGGACAAATGTACGTTTACATTTATAATATATTTCCACGCATTTGTAACCTAACAGATAATTGTCCTAGATATAATATACATTATTGTTATGAAAATAGGTGGCAACAAGAACAAGACATTTTTATCAAATATTAATTTCATACAAATAATCGAGAATAATATATTTATGTAAATGTTTAATTATTGTGTACTTTTTGTGATAAACTTTTATTTATTGTTATTCAAAGGTTTGTAACGGAGACAGTGGTTCTGGAATGTACTTTCCTTCGACAAATACGGCCGGTGTTACAAAATGGTATTTACAAGGTTTAGTGAGCGTTGGCTTGACGTCTGACGGTGTTAATTGTGATCCTTCTCAAGTCTCAATATTTACCAGAGTGGGAAAGTATGCAACTTGGATCGTCAATGTCTTAGTTGAAAATGAACTGGAAAATGCATCTTTATAGCGGTTGAGCGGTTAAACTCTATAATACTACGTAAAACTAAAAGAAAATAGCAAACCGTGCTTGATTTTCGCTTTATGAATATTGATGTTGCAAGTGTATTTATATGATGTAATTACTCAATAGCTGACTAAATACTCAAATTAACAATTTTATAGCGAGCGTATCTAAAAGACCTGTGTAAAAATAAAAATAAAAGTATTTTTACATTGAATAACAATTTTACAATGCTTTTTATTAGCTCATCCTACCCAACCGACACCCGCATAACAAACCTAAAACTTAATCTAACGCAAATTCCACCGGATGGTTAATTAGTATCAGTTTAGTACAATATTAGTACTGATACTACCTGATTCATTAAGAATGCATAAGGTCCTTCTTCATTAATCAGGTTTGCTTTTGTCGAAATGTTCATTTGTATAATTCGAGGTACTTGGATTGGAAGGACATACCTAGACTAGGCATTATGGTATATTATATTTCTAGAAGTCATTTTCTGAGGATTTTAACAATGGAAATGGTTTGCTATCGACGATGAGTGTAGTTTTTCACCCGGGGTGACTGCAAAGCTTGCTTATCGTACTTACAAGTAACTGTAAAGCATGTTTTAAGAAGGGTATTTGTGATTGTATTGTAAGCCGTCCTTTTTAATCCAATACAGTGTTCTAGTAAGAGTGCATAGAAAGGTAGTAAGGCTGGTAGTAGGGAATAGTAGGGAATAGCATGATATTCTGACCGAATTTCTTTTCTCTTTTTCATGGTATGCTTACATGTAAATCAACTGAAGTTTACTAGTGTGCACATGTTAAATGCTAATAATATAATATAAACAAAAGCTATATCCACACTTACAATACATGAGGACAATTGCTAATCGGCAGTCAGAAACGTGTATATATACAGTCTACACCTATATTTTTTACCTATAGCTATTTATTGCTATTTTATAGTCAGGTCAGAATGGCCTATGTGTCTGATAATATTATCCAATTTATTTAAGGTGGTATTTATATACTAGCTTTTAGACATTTTTATTTACAGTCACACTACTTTCATAGACCTCAGATACGCATACGTTACACAGTTGCTAGTTTCTAATCCTTACTATCTATGTGATTACTATAAACAAACTCACCCGACTAAATGGCTATATTGTAATGTTAATGTGTAATAAAATGTTTTCAGGTACCTCCTAAACTTAAGGTCAGCCGAGCCGTAAAGATTAATCCTAAACAAATATATGAGGTGGGGATCGGTGATTTTATAGTTAATATTATGTACTTGGTTTACATATCTGATTTTCAGTCCTTGGCTGTGAATTGGCTGAGTCGGCTCTGTTGTCTGTAATTTTGTATTTTCAGGATTGAAATCTAATTATCTAATACATTTCAGCGCGAGTCTAAATTTTTGACGAATTAATTATTTATTATTATTAATTGATTTAATTAATCATTAATTTATAATGTCAAATTTCAATATAACATGTCCAACAGTCGTTATTGTTTTGATACTAATTCTTAAAATTTTTTGTAAGTGCATGTATAATTTAAATAATATTTGATTCATTTTTTAAACTACGAAATGTGTTCTTTCACTAAAATAATATTATTTCACTGTTAATAGTGGTTTCCAGTAGCACATGGCATAATATACAACATCAAGAAGCGGAAGTTCGATTGGCACGGTATTGAATCAACGTATTTACTATAATGGAACGTTTTGTCTACCTTTGCTGCTTAACTGCTTAAACGCGATATCATAGTTTTTATTAATGTTAATATTTAGTATTTACCCCATATAAGTGTTTTTTGTAGGTTATTTATAACATTTATTTACGTAATTATTTAATAATTTGCCTTTAAAAATGCTGCAGTCAATTCAAATCTGTGTAACATGTATTTGAGTAAACATGTTGTTAAGTTTAAAAAAGTTGAAGTCTATAAAATATCATGCGCAATATTTTTGGTAATAATGATGGGCCGTGGTAACCTGGTAATCATATCTCTATTTTATAATCGTAGACTTGATAAAGCAATAAATTTACCTACCTATATATCTATGTATGTATGTTTGTATGTATGTCTGGTAGGGCGATCGTAAAAGTAAAATTTGCATGTCATGAAATTTGGAAATGAGTGTTGAAAGTAGAATAAGCCGAGGCTCTAGCAGTATACCAAAATTAAAATAGAATTGTTTCATAATATGCACATTTTGTACAATGCAACTTTCAGAAGTATCAGCTGAGTTAAAAGTGTTTTGCTTTGTTGTGAAGTGTTTTTACTGCATACACTGTTTACATTTTGCACTTTCAATTCCTTCTTTGGTGAGTTTTGACGAAAACACAAACTACCGAATTCACTTCCGTATGCCTGTCAAAAGAAATACTCATTTTTTAATCTGAAAATTATCAACTGCGTATTCATACTTACACGTCCTGAAGACTGAAACTGCTGCTGAAACGGATTAAACGTATGGTAAAATTTAATTTGTACACTTTAAATAAGATCTGAAAAAGTAGGTTTCATGTTATTTATTTGAAACCAATTGTTATTTGTAATTTTAGCTTATAATAATTTCCATTGTATTTGAATAATATTTTCTGCATTTAAAAGTCGTAGTGTATTTTCTGCACAATAAAGAAGATTCAATGTGTTTACTATTGGCTAATGACTTTCCAACAAATTATCGAATAATTATGTATATAATAATTACATATTATAATTATAATTACATATAATGTAAAAAGTATAGATATGCACCAAAAATTTGGTGTATATGATGGGTTTGCTAGGTTCGTTCCTTTGCTGGGTTCACTAGTAATAAATATTATTTTAAGATGTTTTTGTACTTTTTATATTATCAGGTGGTTGGTTTTGGAAACACTGAAACGGGGCATTTAGCAAATGAACTCCAAATGACTCAGCTGCGTGTATTGAGTCCACTGGAATGTATAGACAATTTAAACAATCATCCCAGAGGACATAATATTCAAATAAAATCAACAACGTTCTGTGCCAATTTCACTAACGGGACAAATGTACGTTTACATTTCTAATAATATTATATTTCCTCGTATTTATAGCCTAAAGCATAATTGGCCGGGATATTTCTATTTTACATTTATTTTGTATGACCTGGAACCCATAAATAAGCATAAATTTTTTTATAGAAAAGAATATTTCCAAATATTGGTAAAACTTCGCTGTAAAGTATGATTATAAGATATTAATACTTAAACAAAAATTCCTTCCAATTTGAACACATATCTTTTATTTGTTATAACCCAAAATATAAATAATGTCAGAATTTAATATAATATTGTTATAACAGAAGCAGGTGGTAACAGCAAATGTGTTGATTAAATTTTGACTTTTTCAATTCTGCGCCTAACCCAGAGTATAAGTATTTTATATTATATAAATGCTTAATTATTATTGTGTACTTTTTGTGATAAACTTTTATTTATTGTTATTTAAAGGTTTGTAACGGAGGCAGTGGTTCTGGAATGTACTTTCCTTCGACAAACACGGCCAGAGTTACAAAATGGTATTTACAAGGCTTAGTGAGCGTTGGTTTAACATCTGACGGCGTCCACTGTGACCCATCTCAAGTCTCAGTATTTACCAGAGTAGGGAAGTATGCAACTTGGATCGTCAATGTCTTGGTCGAAAATGAACTAGAAAATGCATCTTTATAGCTGCTGAGCGGTTAAATTTTATAAATACTACGTAAAATTAAAAGAAAATAGGAAACCGTTAATAATTCTCGTTTAATACATATTGATGCTATATTTTTACAATGTAATTAATTACTAATTATTCAATAACTGACAAAACATTCAAATATGATTAGCAATTTATAGGTTATCTAAAGACGGCTTAAATATATATTATCTACCGGTATATTTAAGTGGCCTTACGTATCTTAAAAGTCATTTTACAACTACCATATTATTGCAATACTTTTTATTGGTAAAGAACACACACAGACCAGAAACTTTATATGTGCAACGATAGAGCCTTCATAAATCGTAATTTTGTTTAAGACGAAGAAATGAAATCAGAATAATTGGATCATTCTGGTTTAATTATTGCATTATATTGTCTGTACAGTTATCTGTAGTTCCTGTGTGCCATACAAATTCCTATTTCCCCTAGTAATATGTATTAATAACTTAAAAGGATAAAGTTTCAAGTAGTGTTGAAATGTCCCTAAACTCGATTTAAGTAAATTTTTACAAGAAATGCATGATAAGCTGTTATTGTGCTTAAAGATATTCTGAAAATCATCATCCACGAGCACAATTCAAAATACCGTCAATTCCCCTAGTTGCTACTCAAAATGAACAAGTTTTTATCGACCTATAATGACATAGATAAATGGTACATAATAATATATCATATTATTATTGAATAATTTAATACATTATAATTATCCGCATATAGCACAATATTAGATCTGCTTCTACTAGTTACTAGTTAATGATAAAATTTTACGAAATTAATGTAACGCTTAAAATTTGCTTCGATATTAATATTTTCTTACCTAGAAGATGTTTACGTCTTCGCGTCCGCCGGAAACACGCGCGTAGTCCTTTTCAAACACTTTTGGTTAAGTTTTTTTAATTTGTTTAAAAGATTAATGTGCATTTTCAGAATCAATCTAGAGTGGCACAACCATTCCAGGAGAAACGTGAAGAATGATCCAAGTAGAAAATATCCACAAACGAAGAAAATTGTATGAATTTTCATGGACAGACTAATAGGCAACGTCTGAGATTCTTTATGCTTCAGTTTTGAATGGGATATTATATCCTTCAAATCAAAAAGGAGGACGTATTGTTCTTGGAAATATTTTAGAAAACCTCTCTCTTGCATGACTTGGAAATATGATCTGAATTTATGACGGTAGCAACTTGTGAATTGATAAGACATTGGTTTATCGAGCTCTGTTTCCTTTACAGTCATGCAAATTCCGTCAGAAGATATTTGTGATGGTATTAAAGGCACAGAGTATTGACTTGACTCTTTAGGGTGTACATCAAATAAATTCATTGAGAAGTTGGTCAACATTTTCCAATTAAATGCCCAGTAACTCATTTCAAAGTCATCAGGTGTTGCATCGGATCGCCAATCAAATCTGAAGACACTTGAATTCATCTTGTCGAAAATTTTATATTTTTCAAAACATTCGATTCTCTGTTGGTCCATATTCCGCAGACTGTCTTTCTGCAAGAACAACTTAAATCCATTTTCAACGAGATCTTTAAAGTCTTTAAATTGCTTTCTGTCTGGTGGAGCAATAATCTCGCTTGTTATCCACGTTTCATATTGAGTAGCAATTACAAATCCCATGGACACAATTACCAAATACAAAATGTTTCTCCTTTTATTGGAAACATCCTGATTTAAAAGGACGGCTATTGTGGATACAAAAATAAACTCTAATTTCTTGTAGAAAGTAGAAATTCTAAAGCCTAAAGCATAAAATGAAATTGGGAATAGCGAAAATATCAGCCACCAGCAATAATCATCAAATGTATTTTGAATCAGAACTGTCAAAGGGACGTCCACCAATCGAGGATTGGCTTCACAGTAATATGGAATCCACTCTTCAAAGTATTCAATGAAAAGAGTTGCTTCACTTGATACATCATAAGGTTTTTTGTACGGTGCTAACATTAAAATGACTCCACATCGTTGTGCTTCTTGTAGATCTTCATTAAGTCTTGCATATACGGCAGTGAAATTTAATCTGTCAGCCATCAATTCAACAGCTCTCACAGAATTTCGACAATTTGGATTGAAACGATTTGTTTTTACTATTGAATAGAGCTCCGTTTTACACTCTGGTAGTTCTGTATTACCATTGTGGGAAAAATAGCTTACTAGACCACCAATTTGAATGCCATGAAGATTCCCGTTTAAAGTATTCCAAACTCTTTCCCATTCTTCTACGGAGTCTTCTGTTTTAATTGTATGACGAGTTAAAGGTTCCCCCTTCGGATTATAGAGAATTGTCGTGTAAATCGAATATTCGCTTCCATCTCTCATTACAAATATAAAAAGGGGAGTCACCAAATATTGAATGAGTCTTGATCGCCACTTTGGATTCATCCTTTTCAATTCATCTTTGATGACGATTATGAATCTCGAATCATGACGGTTTATTTCTTTTCCAAAATAGAAGGGCAGATGTATTAAATCGGGCTCCATTAGAATATTTACAGTGCAGAAACTTCTAGATAGATCTCGTGGATTATCTTCATGACGACCGAAGAGAGTTTTATCATAGTTTGAGGTTGCCAAGGTCCATGGTTGGCCATTTTGGTTAGACAGGATAAAATCTCTCTGCCAATCGGATTTATGGAAAGTAATCATGTTAAAATCACAATTTCTGTAGAACGACAAATTTCGAAAGCAGTTGATGTTTATAATAATAGAAATTAAAAATGCTACAGTTGGATACGTGGAATACATTTTAACACAAATTTTGCTCAGTTTTGGCTTCACCAGTGAACGATCCAATGTAAGAGAAAGAATGTTCAATTTTAAATGTTTTATACGTAGCCAGTGAGGCACCAACGAATTATAGTCAAGGCTGGCAGTTAATAACAAAATAGCAACCAGCAGCGACTGCCAACTGTAACCTCAAACTATAAACCATAAAAGTTCAAAATAGTTTATTAACATAATAGGCCTCCCTGTTATACATGGGCAGCTCTACATAGATATGTTAACGGAAATCAGTAAGTTCAGGCATTTAGCTTCATGGCTAGACAATTAGTGTAATTTTGAAACATTCTAGTTTTTCATATCTAAAATTTTAAAGAACATTCATGTACTATTATTTCGTGTTTGTATTTTATATTATAAAAGACATTTTTACAGGTCCAAAGAGGCACACTCTTGAATGAGGAACGAGTTATATATCCCTTAAAACTTTAGTTATGATAATGTTGTTAATGCCGCATATGAATTGCGTGAATTTTGTGTGACCTACACAATTAAAATATGGGGAAACGTGGGCATAGACAAGTTCGCGCTTCAGTGAGCACCTTTGTTCGTGAACTACAGCGAAGCGTGAACTCGTCGATTATATTTTCTTATAAGTTTTATTATTCTTCAATCTTATTGTCCAAAGTTAAACGAATATACTAGTAAATTAAACAAATCCTACGAAGAATAACTTCAAATAACTTTTAGAAATAGACGAGTTGCAACAGAAATTCTATGTAAAGACAGCTAGCTGACAGTGATGAATACAATGTTGAATGCGGTACTCAGGTATAGTATTATAGATTTTAGATCGGTTTAGGAAGAATAATAATGGTGGCTGGAATCATTAAAAGTTGTTAAACAATATCCAAAATAAATTTAAAAAGGTTCCCTAAATTTCGGAGGGCCTATAAATAAAAGTGATGAAAATTTGGAGGCCAAAATAAAAGTGATTGATATTTAGAGGCCCATGAATAAAAGGAATGAAAATTTGGAGGGCCATGATTAAAATTGAAAAACATTTAAAGGAACCTTTTTTAAATGACGAAAAACTGGAGGAATCTTCCAAACGGCTTTGAAAATTTGGAGGATGTGAAGATAAATATGATAGTGTTAATATTAATAATATGTAATAAGTCATAATGTAATTTAAAACAAGATACAATATAGTTTTACACTATTCACTAATACAACTTTAGTAAAGATTTTTAAATTTATTTTGAATATTATTTAATAATTTTTAATGATTCCAGAAACCGTAATTATTCTTTCTAAACCGAACTATAATTATACTTTACCTGAGTACTGGAGCATTCAACATTGCATTCATCACTATCACTGTCGGCTGTCTTTACATAGAATGTCTGTGGTCCGCCAACAGTGATTCATTTGGCGGCCATTTTTGCCATTGTAAAAATATTGTTTTCACAAGTACTTGAATGCTGGATGTTAATTGCACTACAGAAACGGAGGTAAAGGCAAATAAAATCGCTTTGTTATATAATTGTACCAACCTTGGGTCTGGAACTGTTAAGCGGTAAAAAAGTAAAATAAGTAACAAAATCAGAGTGCAGGGCGATTTTGGCATTCACGGTATTATTGTCTCAGCAAAAGACCTAAACTACTTCATGTCCTCTAACTAGGGCAGACATTATACAAAACTATGGAGCAAGAAATTCAGACACGAATGCTCACGACATAATATAATATACATTACATAAAGGC
The DNA here is from genome assembly GCA_020055645.1 of Tomocerus qinae. Taxonomy (NCBI): domain Eukaryota; kingdom Metazoa; phylum Arthropoda; class Collembola; order Entomobryomorpha; family Tomoceridae; genus Tomocerus; species Tomocerus qinae. The sequence continues at coordinate 52,860,576 of CM034546.1, read as the reverse complement.
TTCGTGTATAATTCTATACTTCAGTGTGAAGTCATTATTATCATTCATTGCATCTAAAACCATCAGATTGATGATGTAATGTGAGTTTAATAATATGAATATTCATTTCCCTTGAAGGGAGAAGGCTTTGAGGAATTAAATTATCAAATTTCAGTTAAGTTAATATTCTTCAGTAATTAACACAATAAATATCTCTCTCCTTCAGTAATAGCCCTTGTTTATTTTCTATAGACAATGTTTCTGACAATTCTATAGACAATGAAACCTAGAAGTATCTAGATTATCGTCAAATATTCACAAGACATACTTGTCTTGTGAGTTTGTGTGTGTTGGCCTCGTAGGTTAGTGCTTCGGAGAAATGAAGACGTTTGCTGACGTCAATCGGTTTCTACAAAAAACAAACTACTAATATAGTTAGAAACTATAGTAGTAGTAGTAGTAGGGTTTTATTTGCGCTTCCAGCGGGCTGTCGCCCATCACACAAAATAAAATAATACATGTTACAAATATTCAGAATAAAATGCCAATTATTACAAACACATTACAATAGTCCAAGTATTCACTGTATTATAACTAACCAACAGCCAAATATAGGTATAGCCTCACATAATGACAGAAACCTACACCTCTAATAGTCAAAGACATGGGACAGGGAAGAACCGTCCTAGAGAAATCTTTAATTATACCACCAGTACACAAGAGAAAACCTAAAGCTCAGTTAGTACCAGAAATACATAAGATCAAGTAATATGCATAGATAGGTATATGTGAATAACCTTAATACAGAAGTTACGCCTATACTCACGCATAAGCGGGTTCCAGAGTAGCTTTATGGAGACAGAATGTAAATTAGCCAATAATTTGATGAGTAGACTGCACAGAGTGATTGGCCCTTATACCTTGACGATGTTATTGATGCTACACTGCTTGTTATCCTGCTGAATAGCACTGAATAGTACAAACCACTGTACATATTACATTACATGTATATAATAAGTTCTATTGGTATATAGTTATTTAACCATAGCAATAATTGAAGCGTAACTACGTAACTATTCATATGTAACTATCCATATTCAATCAGTCAATTCACTTGTACTTAACATTATAAAAATGATAAGTGTTTTATAGGAATTATAAAATGCATTTTTCCACTTATTACTGTGTAACGTGCAATAGTAGATTATCCATATAAAGCAAATATGTAAGTTCGTTCAATATATACATTTTATTACTGTCTCAAACTGAGATTGCCTATAGACACAGTAAAATAATAACCAACATTGCCATTTAATGATTTATATTCAAGTCTCCATCAGGTTGCTGAAATGGAAATAAAAACAAAATAAATTATAGGTTGAATAGTACCATATTGAATAATTTAGTACATTATAATAATTATATAATCACCTGCATATAGCACCGTCTTAGTTCTGCTTCTACTACAATAATTAGTACTTTCTTACGAAATCAATATTTACGCCCTCCGCAGGAACCACACGATTTGATCTTCGAATGTCTTTGGCGACGATTTTTAGTTTGTTTAGAAGAATGGTAACTTGTATTTTCAGCATCAATAATCTAGAGTGCCACAACCATTCCAGAAGAAGAGTGATGCTTGATGCAAGTAGAAAGTATCCACAGACGACGAAAATAGTATGGATTTTCATAGACAGACTAATAGGTAATGTCTGAGATTCTTCATGCTTCAGTTTTGATAGGGATATTATATCTTTCAAATCAAAAATGAAATCCTCGTGTTCCTTAAAATATTTTAGAAAACCTCTCTCTTGCATGAATTGAAAATAAGATCTGAATTTATGACGGTAGCAACCTATGAATCCATAAGACATTGGTTCATGGAGAGCTGATTCCTTTACAGTCATGCAAATTCCGTCAGAAGATATTTTAGATGGCATTAAGGGCACAGAGTGTTGACTTGAATCTTTTGTATATACAGAAAACAGTTTCATTGAGAAGTTGGTCAACATTTTTAATGTAAATGTCTTGTAGTCCATATTACTGTGTTCTGATGTTGCATCGGATTGAAAATCAAATATGAAGACACTTGAATTCAGTTTGTCCAGAATTTTATATTTCTCAAAATATTTGATTCTCTGCTCGTTTAAATTCCGTCGTATGTCTATCTGCATTAAAAACTTAAATCCATTGTCGACGAGATCTTTAAAGTCTTTTAATTGTTTTCTGTCTGGCGGAGCAATAATCTCGCTTGTTATCCACGTTTCATATTGAATATTAACTATAAATCCCATGGACACAATTACTAAATACAAAATGTTTCTCTTTTTATTGGAAACATCCTGATTTAAAAGGACGGCTATTGTGGATACAAAAATAAACTCTAGTTTCTTGTAGAAAGTAGAAATTCTAAAGCCTAAAACATAAAATGAAATCGGGAATAGCGAAAATATCAGCCACCAGCAATAATCATCAAATGTTTTTTGAATCAGAACTGTCAAAGGGACGTCAAGGAATCGAGGATTAGCTTCACAGTAAAATGGAATCAACTCTTCAAAGTATTCAATGAAAACAGTTTCGTACCATTGTACAATATAAGGTTCATTGTATGGTAATAACATATCTATATCTCCACATCGTGGATGTTCGTCTTTTAGATCTTCATAGTCCCTTGCATATACGGCAGTAAAATTCAATCTTTCAGCCATCAATTCAACAGCTCTCACTGTACTTTGACAAATTTTTATCGTTGAATAGAGTACCATTTTACACTCGGGCATTTTTCTAGAACCATTGAACTTAAAATTGCCATCTGTTCCCCTAATTTGAATGCCATGAAGATTCCCGTTTAAAGTATACCAAACTCTTTCCCATTCTTCTTCGGAGTCGTCTGTTTTAATTGGATGAAGAGTTGAATACTTACTCTTTGGATTGTAGAGAATTGTCGTGTAAATCAAATATTCGTTTCCAACTTGCATTGTAAATATAAACAAAGGAGCCACCAAAATTTTAATAAGCTTAGATCGCCAAATTGGATTCATCCATTTCAATTCATCTTTGATGACGATTATGAATCTTGACGTGCGACGGTTTATTTCTTTTCCAACATTGAGATATTCTAAATCAGGGTCTGGCTCCATTAGAATATTGACAGTGCAGAAACTTCTTGAGAGATCCCTCGGATTATCTTCATGACGACCAAAGACAGTTTTATCATAGTCTGATGTTGCCAAGGTCCATGGTTGGCCATTTTGGTTAGAAAGGATAAAATCTCTCTGCCATTCGGATTGATGGAAAGTAATCAAGTTAAAATCACAATCACTATAGAACGACAAATTTCGAAAGCAGTTGATGTTGTTTATAATTATAGAAATTAAAAATGCTACAATTATATACTTGGAATACATTTTAGTAGGAATTGTTCTTAGTTGTTCCTTTCCCTGTGAACGATGGGAATAAAGAGAAAGAATTGGTAAGTTTTAAATAACTAAATGTTGTGTACCTAATAGCCCGTGAGGCACCAACAACTTGATAGTCAAGGCTGGCACCAGTTAATAGCAAAGTGGCTACAAGCGATAGCTAACTGTAAACGATAACCTCGAATTATAAATCATATACCATGAAATTCAGAATAGTTCTCACTTGTATTGTTTTTTATTGGTGCGGTTTCCCTATTCGTAGATCACGATGCAAAGTTATACTTTTAACAGAGAAAAGTTTTTAACAAACAAAGCCAAATCATTGGTTGCTAATATGGTTATTTACTTATTTCAGGACATTCGTAATTAAAATTTGTAAAGAATTTAAAAAATAGAAAATTTTATTCCTTTTAATTAGAGAAAGAACAAACATTACAAATTTAGAGATAGATGGGCAATTTTAATTATAAATATGCAACCTTATAATTTGACTTCCTTAAAAGGGGATAGTTTTTGTAGTCGCCTTTGCCAAAGAGCTGCTTATTTGTGCAATTATTTTTAAACTTACATGGAACGATCGAAATAGAAATAAACAGAATATTAAATTATTTTTGATTTTAAAATGTCTTTAATGACATTAACCAGCGAAGTAGGTTTGCATGAATATTGTAATAAAGCTACAGTACACAGCAATTTTGCCTTTCACGGTATTATTGTTCAGACAAAAGTCACACAAATAATTTATCCACTTTATAGCCTCTAACTACAGTCAATATGGAACTCAACTTATGGAAAAATATATTCAGACACGAATATTCACGATATTATAATATACATGGCATGAATGGTATTATGATACAGTGATACAGTGTATAGTTCGGTGTCCAGCAATTACCAGCAACATTTAACATAATATCAACAAATGAACATTGTGCGAATTGAGTTTAGTAAGATAATCGTTTATATCCAGTGAAAGCAGAAGGCTTAAGGGAGAGAATTAGATTACCAGATCTCAGGTAAACCATATTTCTTCAGTAATTGTGATTTAACACGCGTACATCACAATGTCCACAAAACGTGATGTCCTAACATAATAAGTAATCCTTTCCGCTTTCATCAATAGCGGTTTCCTTCTTATTATCAGGAACCAATTCTATAAACAATATTAATGACGGAAGTATTAAGGTTATCTTAAAATATTCAGTGTGCTTTGTTTGGCAGTTTGTGTTCCTAAGAAATGAAGAACTTTGCTGACGTCAATCGCTTTCTACAAAATATAATGTGGGTCCAACTTTACAGCCTGAAGTAACGTGGATGAAATGAATGGAAAAATTTAACTATGTTGTACATTACTGTATATATACGCTGAATAGGCAGACAAATTTAATTCCAAAATAGGCAGGCATTTATGCACTAAAACCCCCAAATAGACACTGTGACAGGCATGAAAAATGAATAAAATAACAACTCTATCAGGCATAAAATCCAATTTGTTTCGAATTTTTATGTATAAAGTATCATGTAAGTGGGAATGAAGTCAATGAAGTTGCCCTTATCCGACCCCAATCACCATTAATGCATTTAAGAGTCCCAATCTTATTGTTATATATTGTAATTATTGACATTTGCGCTGAGACAGTGCGGTGCCAATTGTTGATTTAATGGTGAAATAATCGAGTCGTTGCCTTTGCTGAGGTAAGTACGTAGCTCTGGTTTCATAAATTCGTGACTTAAGATGGCCAAATCGAAAAAATGCTAATTGTCAAAATCTGCCATCTTTTTCCATTCTTAGTCCTGTCCAATGAGCTCAATTAAGTTATTTCTCCCTTTTCTTCCCCATTCAGTTCAATTCAGTCCTCCTCATTAGTCCTTTTCCGTCCTCATTCTGTCCAATTCTGTGAAATTCAATATTTCGTCATCTTGCGTCCCCTTTCGCCCCCATTCGGTTCAATTCAGCCCAATATTCAGTTATTCGCCCTCTTTCGTCCATTAAGAATGTTGACGTAAGGTTTAATTGTATAGTTCGAGGTACTTGGATTATTAGCACATACCTAGGCACTATGCCATATATTATATTTCTGTAAGCCGTTTTCAGAGAATTTTAACGATGGAAATAGGTTCACTGTCGATAATGAGTGTACTTTTCATTCAGAGTGATTGCAAAGCTTGTTTGTCTTACTTACAACCTTACAAGTGGCTGCAAAGCATGTTCTAAGAATGGTATTTTTATGTAATACATTTACCTAAGGCCCAAAAGGCAGTTCACACTTCAGGAATATTACTCGCACTACTTTAAATAAATATAGAAATGGCTTATGCGGAGGCTGAGGGGACATGATATTACCGTATTAATCGAATTAGTTCTCCGTATTGAAATAGTGCTCCCCGGGTAACTATTTCGATTTTTATCGTTTTCAGGGGCAAAATAATAGCCTTTGAGAAATAATTCTCCGTATCGAAATAATTCACCATCCCAATCTAAGTTTTAGTAGGTCAGGTCAGGTTGTGGGTATAATTGAGTTCAAATTTACTTAACCCAAGTCCCCATAATGGGGAATATGACAGTCGAGGAACAATTTACTTTTCAATGTACCCGGATTTCAATAAAAATTGCCGGTTTGTATAATAATTCTCCGTATCGAAATAATTCACCACCTGGTTAACTATTTCGATTATCCTCGTTTTCAAGGGCTAAAAAAGGACCAATGAAACAATAGCAACCCGGAGAATTAATTCGATTAATACGGCATATAAATTTCCAGAGGGGCCTAATGTTTCCATCATCCCTGTATTAGACACTATCGACGACGATTAACATTTTAAAGGACTATTTTGGGAAAGCCTATGCGTGCAACAACCCGGTTGCAGGTTGTAGTACATAATCTTCTTAACGCGGTCACTTTTTCCACAACCCTTTTCGCTCCTTCGAAACTCGAAAGAAGCTAAAATTAAAGCAGCGTTGCCGATAAGCCTAAGCAGAAAGATATTTCAAGCTCTGCTTTAGAAAACATAGTACACATATAAGCTGCCTCGGGCTCAGGTACATTGTGTATGTAAACTGCTGTAAAAAATTGACACTTCTACAAAGCTAAATAGTGTACTGCTCGGACTGCCATATATTTAGTGCATGATTCGAAATTGCATTTAATGATCTTTTAGTGTGAATGTTGGCTAGGCTTGAATGTAATGCATGTAGCAGTGGGTCTGCATAATTAAATTTCCATATCTGATAAGATGTACAGTGTATGTTCTAGAATATGCAGAATTTTCATACCAAAATGGCTAGCCCATGTAATAATAACCCGAGAATAGAATTGTTTATTAAATAAACAATTGTTCTTTAACTTTTATAATGAAAAATCATTTTAGATTTGTGCAAGGGGAAAGTGAGAAAACTTCTAATAGTAAATAATATTATATTTTATAATAACGATCAAGATCTATTGAATGTACATTTTGTACGGACATGTAGAAAAGGCTGTAGTGTAAATATCAAAATGTAATGCAATGAACAACTAACTCGCTGGAATCTTGACACAGCAATCTTAAAAGAAGCATTCAGAAAAGTCATTCTAATTTATGTGTTTCTACAATTTTTAAAAGAGGAACAGCAATACATTTTTCTAAAATTGAAACTCGCAATTAATAAAAAGTTACTTGATACAAAAGAAAACAAAAATATTAAAAAGGAGAAGAACATAACAGCCTTAAAAAATTAATACGCGACAAATGAAATCAATTTACAAACCTACATTATTAAGCTTGGAAGATATTCCCCAAATCATTGTACAAATTATAGTTGAAATTTTAACTCATTTTGTTATAGCAGCTATTATCGCTTTTGAATTTAGATCAGTTTTAGTTTAGATATTACGACGAAAGGAATTTTAGTAAATTAGCTAAATGTACTAAGAATTTAAAAAGTATCTGTAGTGTGCAAATAGTTGTGCATAGCCATAGTAAAAGCACTAATTGTGAATTATATAGTAAATATATTTTATAAAGTTATTCAGCTGCTATCAGCTGAATAACTTGCTTGTATGTTACAGTAGAATGCAAAAATATAGTAGTGGTAGTAGTTGAGTAGGTATATATTATTTTGAAGAAATTATTGTGTTATATTTTGTTTTACTTGCATTTGCATTAATTAGCTAAAAATATTGGTACAATTATTTATGCAATTTTAAAACATAACGTTATAGTAGTATGTGTAGGGGTCAATGTAATATTATACTGTGTGTAATACATGAATTAATGTATGTTGCAGTTTATGTATGACGAACATTTTAAGAATAACGCTAGGGGAGACTGGGGATAGTGTACGAACTTTTTGTTTAGACAATTTTATAAAATCGTTTAGAGAAAAATAAATTCATTTTAAATATTGGATGTAAAGAGTATGTTATTATGTGTAGTTCGCGTATTTTTCAGTATTTTTTGTCCCACATTTGAAAGTACAATATTTTATTTTGGAAAGGTAACATTTTTCGTACACTATACCCAGTACTGGGTATAGTGTACGAATACCATGGGGATAGTGGACGAAATAATTTTTATTCCCATATAATGATAAAAATTTTATTTTGTCTCTCTTTTTATTGAAGGTCCCCATTTTGTGGAGGCAGTCACGGAGGGATTTTCCTTTTTGCTTCAGTTGTCGATTTTTCTGCTTTTCTCCCAACAATATAGTGGATTTTCGTCTTTTTGTGACCTTTGGCAAAATATTTTTCTAGTCCCTGCTTTGAAAACAAGAATTATCCTATGCAGCATTCTTATATACTAGTGAGTATGACTTAAGGCTCAAAATTGTATTCAAATCGTAACAAATATCCCTGTTATAAGTGATAATTGAATATTCGTCAACTATACCCATTACGACTTTTTCGACATAAATATTTCTGTTTTGAAAACATTTGCAATGATAGTCGCAAATAACATTGGATATCATCTGTAGGAATATGTTTACTCTGTGAAAAAATTCTTACTCTTTAAAATCTTTGAAATAGATCTCTGTGCAAAATCATGTGACGCCTTGAAATTTTACTTTTGCATGTTTTTTCACTCAGAAAACACAGTTTTAATTTTATAAAATAGTGTGTGAGCCGGATTTTTACAATTTTTTGCTATGCCGCCTTCAATGAAATACTACGCATTTTGAAAATTTTACACATGGAAATAAGTCACGGGTTCCTTGAAAATTCTTAAGTTCGTACACTATACCCATTCGTACACTATACCCAGTCTCCCCTACTTGAAGTAAATCACGGCAACGCTGCAGTCTAATTTTTACGCAGGTAGTGGCCGCCGAGGAAATAAGGGTCGACTAATGCGACAGAAATAGAAAGGATTTAGGCATAATAACCTATGTCCCAACAACCCTAACCCCTTAGAAACGTCCGTATCTTCCGAGAAATTACCTGGATAATAATGGTCTCCTCTATTCCATTGGGTAAACTTTTAGAGGGCTGTAAAAATAATTATTTAGGCAGTAAAAAGAATTTTATGAGGCAGTTTTTTTAAGGCAGTAATTTTAATCAAGTGGGGCAGTAAAAAACAATTGCGATAGGCAGTAGAACCAATAATTAAGGCAGTAACAAAACAGTGATATTTATATAGTCAAATGAAGGATTAATTCAACTATAGGCCACTTCTAGGATTAATTCAGTGTAAATTCAATGTCAGTATTTAAGGAAAAGTAATGAAAGTATCAGTGTAATCAAAATTTACGGGTTCACGAGTGCTTTAGATACGCTTGGAGGTTGTCTTCGTTTAATTGCAATCAATATCTGCTTAACAATGGGTGGAAGGAAATGTGAATACCTAATACGTACCTTGTTTATTCTGGCAATGGCAATGATGTGTTTACATGTATAAATTTTTTAAAAAAAACGGACATGTGCATAGTGATTTTTTATAATTGTCAGAGGTGTGAATATAATCTGCCACATGGAAATTTCAGATGACAAAATCCTTCAAAAGTTCTCCACTTTTTACAACGATTAGATTAGGACTCATGTAAGTGCTGATTACGTATGAAATATTTTTTTCCTGTTGGTTATTTCGAACAAAAAGACAGGATATCCGTTGCAGTTTAGCTTATAGGTAGCATCAGGGACATGCTTTCGGTATGTGACAAGCTTATGTTTTACTAGACATAAGCACCTTAAAACAGGGTTATCTTCGTCACAAGTTATACAATCCAAAATTTTAAGTGAACATATTCTATTAAAGCACATATAAATAGCAATTTTTTAGTACTGCTTTTATAATTGGTTCTACTGCCATTTGCATTTGTTTTTACTGCCTTTCTAATAAAAGTTTACTGCCGATTAAAAAACTGCCTAAAAAATTTCTTTTTACCGCCTAAATAATTATTTTTACAGCCCTGTAAATTGGTACCCTATTCCATTTTCCGACAAGCGACAAAGGTTTTTATTTTTGTAACACTCATTCTGATTGAACGTGGATTAGGAATTAAAGTGTTCAGTTTCTTCAGCTATAATGCTGCACGGCTCCACACTATGTAAAATATAAATATTCCACATTGACACGCTGAAACACAATCCGTTAAGCTGCTTAGGGACAGAAATATAAAACGCATTTCTATAATCTACCTAATTATATATATAGAAATATTAAGAAACATTGGTATATATAGCACCTTTTCATCGTCAATTCTAAGAAAAACAATAATAACCAGGTAATAACTACATACCCAAAACTTACCTACATAAATAAATATACAAAGAAAATTGGAGTTGGTGGGAGTTCGGTTCTTGCAACCCTGACGTTTATTAAGTGTTGGTCAGAGCAATTAGTATTATTAGTTCGTAATGCTTATAATACACTTTGAATTTTTTTAAACCAAAAATGTGAGTGATTGCCTTTAAATATCGCCAATTATTTCACTGATCACGATTGCTATTTCGTATTTTAGTTTTCAGAAAATTCTACATTTTTAACATCAATAATGGATTCAGATTTCAAGAAGTGTATTCTGTGTCTTAGTGTCAACCCTAACCACTTTGACGCATTTGGAGTTACAGAGGAAAACAAAGAGTCTTTTGTAACAGGTTAGCATTACACTTCATAAAAATTAAGACTTGTAAAACGTTTGTTTTCACACTCATGATCATACTTTTACTCCAAATACTCAATTCAAACTTCCAAAACTTGAGGCCTGTGACCATTGCCATAGCTTTTTTAAGTTACAGTTTATTTATTCTGAGGAAATTGAAATATTTGTAACAAGGACTGGTTTCTTATTTATATAATTTTAAAAATCGTTTAATACTTTGTAAAATAACCAACTTAATTTACTACGTAAATGTGGCTATTTGCAATTTAATTATTTTCCATGGATTATTAATACCACATACTTTGTAGTATTTATTAACAATAAATTAGTATAAAAATAATTTAGTATAAAAATAATTTAGTATAAAAATAATTTAGTATAAAAATAATTTAGTATAAAAATAATTTAGTATAAGTAGTAGCAGTAATTTAGCATAATTTAGTATATTAAATTTCTATTAAAAATTTATGTTTGATGTTTTATTTCGTTTGTCAACAGAAAGCAGTAACGAAAGCAAGAGAATTAAAGTGGATGAACTGCAAGTGCAATTCTTTTTGAAAAACCTGTTGGAGATTCCTGACAGTGTTTTTGCCACGTTTTTACAAGAATATGGAAATAATTATGAATGGATTAATTACTGTACACCCTGTTCAGTTTTGGTTAAAAAAGCCAGAAGTACCTTTAATGAAATGTCTTTGCTGCAGAAACGGTTTACAAGCTTGCAAATGGAAATTAAAAAGGCGATTGTATTATCAGCCAAGTACAAGGAAAGGGGAGTTCATAAAGGCTCGCATTCAGGACCGAAACAAATTGTAAGAGCACACATTGTACAAGGTCTGTTCGAATTGTCGTTCTAGCTAATAATTATCTATCCAAATTATTTTATTATTATGTAGACAAAAAGTGGTAATAACTTACACATGTTTCTTAAATTATTTCAGAGCACAAAAAACGGATAGAAACACCTTTCCAAATCAAACCTCTAAAAGCCGTAGACATGAAATCTGATTTGGATAATGAAGAAAATGTAGATTGGTCCCCAGTAGAATCAAGTAGTTCTTCGGAAGATGAAGAAAATGACATGCCTGCTAGTAATAAGGACTATGATAATATTTCAACTGTAAAAGAACCGGAACAAATTTTTGAGCCAATGAGCACAGACTTGGGATATCTAGGAGGAAATTTATGTGACAAATGTGGCCAAGTGTTCTCAACACTAGTTAGACTGAAACTCCACAAAAAGTCTGTTCACAAAGAATGCGACATTTGCAAGAAATGTTTCAACACAAGCGGTTCTTTGAACAAGCACTATAAACTTGAGCACACGCAAATGTGTCAGTATTGTCGGGAAGTATTTCCAGACTCAACCAACCTGAACAAACATATTATGATGACCCATGATGAAGTAAAATAAAAACCTTTTAGTTGTAAAATTTGTGGACAACGGTATGCGGATTCTGATAGTTTGGAGTATCACATGAATTCACACACCGAATGTAAACTGTACTCTTGTCATTTATGTGATAAAGTATTCCAACAACTCCGCTTATTGACTCATCACCAGAAAAGAGAACATTCGACTCAAATTATAACATTTCCTTGTTCCGTTTGTCGAAAAATATTTTTGAAGATAGCCAAATTGACCAGACACATGAGTGTTCACACTGACTATAGACCTTTTTCATGTAGTGAATGTTTCAGCGCATTCAGAACGTCTCCCGCTTTAAAAGCACATCATAAGACCACCCACAAAGGAGAAAGTCCTCATCCCTTCATATGTGAATCATGTGGAAACAGTTATAAAGAATTACAACTTTTGGAAAGCCATATAATTCAAAGGCATCCGCTTCTAAGACCTATTTCTTCAATTTCAAATCCAAATGCCGCAAATCCTGAAACGGAAGACCAAGAAGCAACTTCAACGACTTCAAGTAGTATTAATGCTGTTAAAATTCCTTCCCCAAAAGATGAAGCGGTGAAACAAGTTGAAAATCCTCCTGGAGAAAAAGAACTAAGTGACAACACAATTCAAAATATTGAAAATGACGACGCAATTTCTAGCTCACTTCAACATCCTGAAAACAGCAACAAAAAATATAGTTGTGATTTTTGTGAGAAAGATTTTAATGACCAATGTTCTCTAACACAGCACAAAATGATCCATTTACGCAACAGAGTTTATGAATGTGATATCTGTAAAGAACGATACGCAGATTACAGAGGCTTGCAATTGCATTACAAAATTCACATAGAGGGTACACCATTTCAATGCAAGATCTGTGGACAGAAATTTACAGAGTCTGAAGCTCTAGTGAATCATCATAAAACTCATACTGTAGATAAAACGCCCTTTGACCCTACATTTGGCAAAGCAAGAAGTGAAACTCCTGAGCCTCTGGCAGGACATTTGAAGAATGCTCCCGAAAAGCCATTCAAATGCCAACTTTGTGGTCTCTCATTTCACACGTCTCAACCATTGACGAAGCACGCTAAAAAATCTCATAATGTAGTGATTACATTTCCTTTTTGTCGGATATGCAAGAAAGGATTTAAAGACTCGGATGAATTAAAAGTTCATATGTTGACCCATAAACCAGAAGAACTACAGGAAAAAGAACATGCGTGTCACATTTGTGGGAAAATATTTAAACGCCAGGTCGAGTTAAACGGACATGTGCGGGTTCATGCTGATAGCACAATGTATTCATGCGATATGTGTGGAATGAAATTCAGGGATGGTACCTCCTTAAGAAACCATAAAAGTATTCACAAGTCAAAATGCGAATTTTGTGGGGAAAGCTTTACTAATTATTATGAATTGTCGAAACATATTGAACGTCATCCGCCCATTATAACTAATCGACCATTAAATGATATTGAATTACGAGCTTGGGAAAAATGACCATTTTGAATTTCTTATATTTGCGAGATTAAAAATGTAATGTAAGTAATATTATTATGTTTAATACAGTATAACTCTGCAACTTGCAACTTTTCCAAAAATCCTATTTCATCGAAAAATATTAGGATTATTTATTAGAAATATAAAAACAAAAAAATTAATTCAAGGACATAGCTTAAAAATGTACTAATTAAGATTACGGGAAAAATTGGAAACAATATTGTATTATTTGCTCTGTCCAAGTATTTGTATTTTTCTTTCGTTTCAGGACTTCTTCGGTAATATTGACACTCCTGTTATATATTTATGAAATTCAAGTAGTTAAGACTTGTAGTGTAAAATGTAGCCCTAATTGACCTTATTTTCAGTAAAAGTAGGCATTTTTTGCTTCCTACAGGTTAAAATTGTGTAAGTTAATTATTTTCTGTTTTAAATCGTAATCTGTGTCTTCCTTGCAGCTTAGCGTCATTTTGTGAACTTTTACCTTAGCATCATGTAAACAAAACGATAGTGATATAATATGTAGTTAGACAGTTGTAATTGTGTATGAGTATTGCTAATTTAAATTAAACTTACCTAACTAAATATTACAGCACATTTTACTTGTATTAAACCATTTTTGTTCGGAAATATTATCCTCGCTACAATGCAGTACAGTAAAAATGTGGGTTAAGTCAGACTTGAGAGATATTATTTCTCGAAGGTAATTTAAGTAGTTATAATCCTTTGGCATGGTGTACATGGGGCTGTAGAAAAAGTCATTTTATCAGTAAAAAGAAGTCATTTTGTCATTAGTCCAAAGTCCAAGGAGCGGTAAAATAAAGTCTTCGAGGCAGTAACAAAGAAGTACGAAAGGCAGTAGAACGAGTAATAACAGCGGCAGTGCTGACATGAATTCTATTTCTTTAAATAGACATGAAACATTAACATGATATTATTAGGGACGTGAATGCATATTGACAGAATGCAACTTAAATTGCATTCTACCTTTTCCCACGTTTTCCCAAAATCCAGCAAGCAACAAGGCTATTTGCATATCTCTATTACTTGCTGGACAGAGTTCATTACCTCCAGCCCACGATTGGCCAGTACTGCCTGTGCATGCCTAATTCATGCACATATACCCATAACATGACTATATGACACACGTAGTAATTATAATAGCACTAGGCGGTCACAGGGCCCAGGCCCTGTTAGAAATAAAGCTAGTGTGTATTCCGGGCCAGTATTGTACGATTCAAGTAGAATGTAATTCAGATGCATAGATGTTTTATATTAATTCCAATTGACCTTATCACGGTTTCTACATTAGTGGGCCAGGGGTAGAGATTTAGCATTGACAGAGAGTCAAAAATTATTCCAAAACTTCGCCTTACTAAGACCGAATCAACTTTTTGGGTTGAAGTAAGAGAGTGGTTGGGATAAGTACTTGTGCAACCTTTGCCTTACTTCAACCAACTTTTGTTTTTAAATTGAAATGTGGGCATTGGCAACTTACTCCGGTCGCCCACCATGATCACTTGGCTAAGGATCTACGGTACTCTGAACCACCATTATACAAACTGCCATTAATTGACAATCGCCATTTTTGAGGTCAAGTTAGCCTTAATTGACAATATAGCGATCAATTAGAAAATTGAATGGTTTTTCGAATTTTTCGAATTTATTTTACTATTCATGAGTACCATTCCTGTCTCAGTGGTCTGTTATACTGGGACCAAAAAGTCGGAGTCTAATTTTTTAAAATCATCTTATCTACAACGTGCTTTAATTTAAGATCCCTCCTCTTCTCTTCAGAATAAATTGGCAAAAAAATGTATACTCTACAGTCGTTCATAGTGATAATCAATCACTAATCGTAATCACCAAGCACGTATCCAGGAATTTGACCAAGGGGGGGCAGACAAAAATATATTGGCAAATTTATCTAATATTCGCAATTTTTTGGATTTTTAACCTTTTTTGACAAAAAAATCGTCTTTTTTACAGAAAAATGTTGTAGTTTTCCAATTTATTCTGAAAAGAACAGGAGGGGAAATGGGGGAAATGAAAAATGAGAGAAGAGTAGAATCCCTACTCTAACCACACAGTACATTTCGGGGGGGGGGGGAGCACCGAGAGCGCAAAAATGTATGCGACTTTTTACGATTTTAGACAAAAATTTTTGCGATTTTTTCGATTTCGGGGGGAGAGCGGCCCCCAGTGCTCCCCCTCGCTGCGGCCTTGCTGACCATTTTTAGATTGCATGATCTATTAAATGAAATTATTGATCTCAAAGTGCGAAGTTTTGATATATACTGGCTTGAAGTTCTTCTGGTTCGGACGTGTAGGGATTTGACCAATTTAGTGCGCTATTGTGCTTGGTGCTTAGCTGCGTTTTAGAATTGGGGAAAATTATCACACAGAGAAGTACAAACATACAAACGGAATTGTCACGTGGCTAACTTTTGCCGTTTATCTAATAATGTAAAGTAAAGTAATGATTGAATGAAGAAGTTTTAACTACCACGACGCACAACAGTGACTTTCATCATCGCGCAAGAGTGTATGCATTAAACCAAGTACAGTGGCCGAGTAATAACATTCATAACTTAGACCATTCTGTTTTGAAACTGCGAACACACAACATTGACCCCGCGGAGTATCTAAAGCTCTGGTGAAACCGTGAATTATTATAATTCTTATAATGCTTATAATTAGGCTTATAATTATGGTAATGCTGACTGTTACCTTATATCTTTTGTTATTGATTTTTTCTTATATCTTTCAGATTTGACTTACTGTATTTGCCATTTAATATAATATTTGTTTTAATCTCATTATTTAATTCCATTTTGACTAAATTGTGTTTGCAAAAATTTCTGCTGTTGTTACTCGTTCTACTGCCTTTTGTACTTTTTTTGAAACTGCCCCAAAGACTTTATTTACCGCTCCTTGGACTAATGACAAAATGACTTCTTTTTACTGACAAAATGACTTTTTCTACAGCCCCATAAACCTTTACCCTAATCCTTTACAAACTGCCATGTAACAAACAATTTATTGCAAGAGTTGCTTGCAACATATTTTTTATTCAGGGGTAATTTATTTTGAATATATTATGAAATTTTATTTCCAAATAATTGCTTATAACAAAAGTCCATGTTAAGAATTTATATAGCACGTCATACTGGTGACGGTGTGTTATCGGGATATACTACATATTATCATTGCAATAATAGTATACCAATTACAGCATTTGAAATTTTAATGTTTTTAACTGTTTAAAAAGGACTTTGCAGTTGCTTAAAAGTTTCAAACATTATAATAACAACTTAGGCTTATGATGTACATAACGATATCGATATAGCATGTCCCTTAAAGATGAAAAAGACATTCAACGTACATTGGATCGCTGAAAGTGAGGGAGTATATGAAATCCCCTTTAAAAAATTGCAGAGGTAGGTAAAGGGAGACGCTTAAGCGTCTCACAACGGGCCTTGATGTTACCTCTTCTCCCCGCCTCTGTTCAGCAAGCATCATAGGGTCAGCTATCCATAGGGCCACTTGCCATGGGGCCAGGTGTCCGGGGGGCCAGTTTCCATGGGGCCACCTCGCCGGACACGATTTACAACGACTATCATTGAACATAAAATGTAGATACCTTAGCCAAATGTTAAAATGCATTCCGATGTTCCTAAACTGAGTGAATACACATATTTAATTATCTTGTTTTTCTTTATGACCGAAAATCTGCCTATACTCAATTGGCATGTTTGGCAGGATTTACGGAATTTCCGAAATACCAATTCATCAATTTCGGAATGATATGGATTCGACACAAGTTTCCAAGATTTGAGGCAGGAGGAGGATGATTCAAATAGAATAGAGGTTGTGTAGAGCACAGTGAACCAAACCGTAGCCACTAAGACAGCCCAGAGTAGGGCTTGTAAACCCGGTTCTGGACGGTTCTGAAAACCGGGTAAAAACCCGGGTTTCGGGTACCCGTTAACCGGGTTTTGTCATTGATCAACCCGGGTTTTCACTAATTAAACACTAAATTCAGATACCAGGTTTTATACGTGTTTCAAATATTAAAACTGGAAATAGTAATATCAAAAAATGTATTCTCTTAGTAAGTAGAGCATCGTCAAATTCAATTTCTCATTGTGTGCAACAGAAACCTTTTATATCAGACCTCAACGTCTACTTGAAGTTTGTTAAATAGCAAAAATTGTAATATAATCCATTCCTTTACTTTTACACTTACAATTTTTCGGAATTATTTTGATAATTACTTAAGGCGCACCTTGATATAGAAATATGGGCATTCAAAGCCACACCTACACTTACATTGTCCAGGTTGATTAAAAAACTAATGAGTTATGCATGATAAGCCACTAGCAAAACATATATTATGTTCCATTACACCCTATCTTTATATAAACTGACTGAAAATACTAAAATTGATGACTAATGTGATGTCTGATGTATTTCATTAAAAAATGATTGTGTTTAGTTAAAAAATATCATTCTAATTTAGTGGTGTACATCATAATTACACGTAAAAAATAAACATGTTCAAAACCCGGTTCCGAACCCGGTTCTGAGCCTTTAAAACCCGGTTTTACCCGAAACCCGGGTTTTGAATTTCCGTCCGGGTTTACAAGCCCTAGCCCAGAGTAGTATCGAAAAACTCAGAATAGTGGGAAACCGAGAATGGTGGAGGATAAGTAAATAATTGGCCAAGTATGCCTGCCTCTTGAATAGGAAGTTAAAAGCGAAGAGCGCTGTACTGTACATACTATTTGCTTTCCCAACAGCCAATTGTAATAATCTGTAGATTCGAGGTAGTGTTTTGATATGTCGATATTTATTTATCGTTCGATAAACTTTTCTTCCGTAGCTATAAATTTTTATGTCATAATATTAAGTTATGAGATAGATTACAAATATATAAAGAGAAGTAAAAGTAATTACCTCAATTCTTCGATGAAAGTATTCATCGTTGAAGCAAAAAACAATCCTGCGGCCACATGGAACATCGACAATGAAAATGCCCAGAAAACCCACCAAATATGAAGCAATGCGAGCGCCATGAATGCAATGTAGCTGAAGTTATCAGGATCCAATAAAGATGTCAGGAAGAAAGATTCGAATGGTAGTATGAATATGCCACCTCCCAATACTATCGGGTATGTGACATTAACCAGACGCCCAAAGAAAAGTGTGACGTCATGTGGTTCAATTCTACTTTTATATTTCTTCAGAAAGTATTGTTCTACAATAAAATAAAATGTTAAAGGATGTTAAAAAAATTTAATTTTTTAACAGTTTTAATAAATAATTTATTTAATAAATAATAATTTTAATAAATGAATAAATGTTAATAAATGAATAAATGTTATTAAATATTAAATATAAATTTAAAAAAAATATTTCTTAACTTACTTCGCCATTTAAGGAAATTCGGCAGTATAGAGTTAATAGTAGTTGCCGTATCTTCTCTTGTGAATATTGTTATATAAACAGCGGTTGTCGGTATGCCTATTGCCAATACGTACATGAAATGCAAACAGGCACGGATCGTATCACCATAAAGGGTCTCATGTATTGCTCTCGCTAAGAGATACAACTCAAAAATGTGAGTGTAGAGCACAAACAGCCACCACTTCACCAAGACCGATTTATTGGTGGACCATACTATATATTTCCCTGGACAGTTGGATACCCAACTAAATGGTAGACCTCCCCACACGTTTCCCCATTTCACATACCACGAAAATAAATTTGTGGTAATGGGTTTTACCATAGCGATAAATTGTTTCGTTCTTAAACACTTAAGTCAGAAAGCATTACCCAATTCTTAACAGCCTACGTCACACGCTCTGTTATATGTATTTCAGAGTACATTTTGGTCGTTATATGGACACAGTGGTCAAATCCCTATTCAAAAAAAGGAAAATCCAAAAAAAATATCCAAATTTTTATTGCCAATGAACAAAATTGTATAGTTCAATTATCTGACCACTCCTTGGGGTAATCGATGGCGCAGATTTCAAATATGGCAACCGTTTTATCGACAAAGTGGTACCCCACAGTATATAGGGTACCCATATTTTGATTTGTAATAAAACAATGTTATCAGATGGTCACATGGGGTAATCGATAGCGGAGAATTCAAATATGGCAACCGTTTTATCGACAAAGTGGTACCCCACAATACATAGGATACCCGTTCATATTAAATATTTTAAATTGTCATACGACAATATCATCAGATTGCCACATGGGGTAATCGATAGTGCAGATTTCAAATATGGTAACCGTTTTATCGACAAAGTGGTATCCCACAATATATAGGGTACCCGTTCATATTAAATATTTTAAATTGTCATACGACGATATCATCAGACTGCCACATGGGGTAATCGATAGTGCAAATTTCAAATATAACAACCGTTTTGAGCCCAAAGTGGTACCCCACAATATACAGGGTACCCGTTCATATTAAATATTTTAAATTGTCATACGACAATGTTATCCAATGGTCACATGGAGTAATCAATAACGCAGATTTAAAATATGGCAACCGTTTTGTGCCCAAAGTGGTACCCCACAATATTTAGGGTACCCGTTCATATTAAATATTTTAAACTGTCATACGACAATGTTATCAGATGGTCACATGGGGTAATCGATAGCGGAGAATTCAAATATGGCAACCGTTTTATCGACAAAGTGGTACCCCACAATACATAGGATACCCGTTCATATTAAATATTTTAAATTGTCATACGACAATATCATCAGATTGCCACATGGGGTAATCGATAGTGCAGATTTCAAATATGGTAACCGTTTTATCGACAAAGTGGTATTCCACAATATATAGGGTACCCGTTCATATTAAATATTTTAAATTGTCATACGACGATATCATCAGACTGCCACATGGGGTAATCGATAATGCAGATTTCAAATATAACAACCGTTTTGAGCCCAAAGTGGTACCCCACAATATACAGGGTACCCGTTCATATTAAATATTTTAAATTGTCATACGACAATGTTATCCAATGGTCACATGGAGTAATCAATAACGCAGATTTCAAATATGGCAACCGTTTTGTGCCCAAAGTGGTACCCCACAATATTTAGGGTACCCGTTCATATTAAATATTTTAAACTGTCATACGACAATGTCATCAGATTACCTCATATTTGAAATCTCCACGAAAAAGAAATGATAAAAATCCACTCGTTAGAAGAATGGCCAAAGCAATGCGACCTATTCTTCTAGAAATTGGAGAGTGTGGGTTTATTGATAAAGGATTCTTCCTAACATTTCAGTCCTTTTTGATCAGTAATGTTATGAATGTACTTTTATATGCAAAATCAGCTAATTGGTAATTTGTAGTAATATACAATTTGCTTGATCTTATAAATTACATTGTGTGTAAAAAACCTTATTATGCGGTTTGTTGCAATTTGCAATACCTATATTGCACTTAGTATCTTTGCCATATCCATGTTAAAGATAATTAGAAATTATTTTCTAACAAAATTTAAGGTCTAAGATAATCACATACAAAATGAAATGTTGATTAAAAATTAACTTTTCAATCGCATTTTATTTTTTCTTCTCGATAAATTACAGTTTTGCAACCATCATTAAAATAAAATGAAAACAAATCATAGCACTTATGCTTACACTGAAGGGTTGCATAGCTTTATTAGAACATCCTCCAACTTCCGTCACATTTCCATTATCTTTGCATTCACAGATTCCTATATTGGTGCCATCTTCCAAGTCAACGCACTCGGCTCCATTGACACAATCTAATTGTCTACCATCATTGGTTTTTCGAATGTCACAATTTTCACCTGCCATAGCCACGCATTCGTCATTATTATTCCATAACATTGTGTTTTGATTCTCACATTTACATTCGTTCATTGAACAAGTTAGAAAATGATGAACATCACACTGTCGTACTTCTGTGCATGCCGACTTATGTGTCGTTTTTTGACAATTTTTAAATTCATTCGTGGCATATTTATCCTGACATGCGCATTTATTTCCATCTCTACATTCAGCATTAGTGATACAACTATCACCGAAAAAAGTATTCCCACAATTAGTTCCTACAAGTCCACCACAGTAATTTTTTACCAGTGTAATGATATGCGCAGTGCCAGTTGGACAATTACACAGTTGATTAGCACAAACTGAATATTGATCCTCACGACAGTATTTGTTTATGCTACAATTTCCCCCAATATCGACTTCGCATCTTTTATTTTTTGTGATATAGTATGTCCCGGTGTAGCAAGTACAAACGCCATTAACGTTACAACCCAAAAACATACTTGAATTGCAATCCGCATGTGTCCTGCAAGATTCCATATGATTTCCAGCTCCGCTTGCCAATCCCCAAATCGTAAAAAACAATCCGACGGCAGCAAAAATAGATATTATGCACTAAAACGTAAATTACATAAATTATGAAGATTTGACATCTTGGAACACAAAAAAGCGATATTATGGAATGATCAATTTACTTTAGATAGACAGACAATTTTAAGTTCAAACTAAGGAATGCAAAGACATTTACATAATTTACTAGGCTCCTGGTAAAATTTTGCTGAATTTAGAAAGGTAGACAAATAGGACCATTAGCAGAATTTATAAAATAAAATAATTACAAAAATTCCACCACTTGTCACAAAATACTTTTCAGGGAGTTGAAATTTCTGACAATTAGTGTGACCTATTATGAAACGATTCATTTCGGTGGTTAAGAAAAAGTCAGCATATGCATTTAGCTATTTTGCTCCTAAGAAACTTGCATATGTTATAACATGTGCAAATGATGGGAGGAGAATGTACCCAAAAGCGTTACCAACAGCACTTGAGCTTTGAGCTACACATGGGGACGAGGTTTTGCATTACGTAATATATGTCGGTTCCCTAGGCTCTTCACCAGATTTAGATATATAGATAGATATATATATATGCAAATTTAATGTTTTATCTCAGTCTGCAGTTATATATTAGAGAATACCTTTGCTTGGCCAATGAGCTATTTCGTGCACAAAACAAAAAGTGCATTGAGGCTATTTCGTGCACAAAACAAAAAGACCCCCACATATTCCATTTCTCTGAAGCCGCAAAAATATAGACTATACCACGTAGCAAATCTAGCCTATAAAATCTTAGTTGACATCGATAAAAATGGCAATAGAAAAATGATCACAGTCTTCTCTTTTTGGGCTATTACTAATTGAAACATTTAATTAAGATTTAGACCTAAAAGAGTAGAAACATTATATTTAATGGCATTTCAACAAGTAATCATGGGGCTTAAATCCTATCCACACGACATAACAAACCTAACTTAATCTAATAATCTTACTAATAAACATTTATTTAAACACCCGACGATTAGCATTAGATAGTATAACTTCAGCGTATTTAGAATGCTCCTAGTCATGGTTTTGAAATGTCAATAATTAGAGTATACAATGCGCCATCAGAAACGGCTGGATAAGCTATACTTCTGTTTTTGTTTCTGGAATAAATTCATGGGATGTGGGTATAAATTGAAACTTATTGCAGTAAGGCCAAACTTTTTATTGGAATAAATATTTTAATCCCAATTTTATTGACGGCATTAAAATAAAAAAATATTCATTCTTTTAAAATAAAGATTTGTAAATTTTTAGTGCAATATGTAGGGTTACTTAATATCGTCTACTTAATATTACAACGTAACAAGCCAATTTATCATGGCTGCTACAAAGTAACAAGCCAAGATAATTTGAGTTTTTACTTTGTAATATTAAGCAGACTATATATTTCCCGGGACTGGATGCCCTACCTATGACAACGTCTCAATAGTGTGCTTTCATAATTCATAGTAATAAAAATAACATTTTCTAATTGGGGGAATTACCGTCTGCTTAATATTACAAAGTGATATACCAAATTATCATGGCCGCCACAATGTAACAAATCATTTTATCAGACCTCGTTTGTTACATTGTCACGGTCATGTTAGAATGGTTTGTTACTATGTGGGCGGCCATGATATTGTCACATTTTAATGTTAAGCTGACGATGTGGTATAATCGTATAATAAAATTTAGAATGATGTTAAATTCCAATATCTGAATAATGAAAAATTTTTACCTTCATTGTAACGTTTCCGATAAGCAACTGGCAAGAGGATGAGTTTTAATGGTGTTGTAGAATATGATGGCCACTAAATTAAAATCAAAACCTTTATATACCCAGAACTTAAGTGCAATTCTGATTTATAAACCTAGTTTTAACATTGTAACTTCAGTATCAATCAATCAATTAATCAACATTATTCACCTGTATAGTGTTTTTGGATCACATTCCACAACATACTGTAACATAACTGTATTAATGGTATAACTATCTGACTATCTATCTGAAGTATTCATCAAATTTTTAAACATTATGATTGAACAACAAATGACAACAAGGAACCCTGACATGTTGTAAGATCCTACTGCACACAGGCATAGGTCGGCGCAATAGTACACCTCAACCTCAATTCTCTTAAAAATCTCCACTCACCTCAAACTCGACCTCAACTAAGAGTTTGAGCTTCGTCAAACCTCAAACTCGACCTCAACTCAGAGTTTGAGCTTAACCAAACCTCAAACTCGACCTCAACAATGAGTTTGAGCTTCATCAAACCTCAAGTTCGACCTCAACTCTGAGCTTGAGCTTCATCAAACCTCAAACTCGACCTCAACTCTGAGTTTGAGCTTCATCAAACCTCAAACTCGACCTCAACTCTGAGTTTAAGCTTCATCAAACCTCAAACAAGACCTCCATTTCAAATTTGAGCTTCATCAAACCTCAAACTCGACCTCAATTTTCGAGTTCCCTCGAGTTTGAGCAATAAGAAACTCAAGCTCAGCACTACCTTAACTCGATGACAGAGAAATGTTTCTTGAAATTAGGAAAATTGTCAATTAAAATAAGTAAATAAAACAAATTTTTAATGCAAAAATGTTAATTAAATCACATTTATCAATAATTGCTGAATTATTAACCTTAAAAATGACAACTCAATATTTAAAAAATCGCATAAACCTCAACCTCACCTTAAACTCAACATCGAAAGGCAAATTGAGCTCAACTCAAACTCAACATCAAAAGGCAAATTGAGCTCAACCTCAACTCAACCTCACCTCTAAGGGAAACTTGGAGCTCAACCTCAACTCAAACTCATTATCAGCTATCAGATGAAGTTCAAACTCAATTCAACCTCAACATCATAAACATATGGACGCTCGAACTCAACTCAAACTCATCAGTCTATGTCTCGATTACAGTGAGGTCGCTCAATTTTGACCTCAACCTCAAATTCTGAGGTCGCCGAGCTATGCACACAGGCACCATAAGCTACCCAAAAGCGACATCATGGATATGGACGGCCAGTTTTGTTCGACTGGAGACTAATATATACCTTTGCTGCTGAAAGTTAAAATGAACGATACAATTCAATGTACATACAATTTATCACCACTTAAAATACTTACCCAAATAGCACCTTGTAACACATCCGACAAATCATCATTAAAGCGTACTATAAGCTCCAAAATTTTATATAAAATATAAATATAGAAGATATTAATTTATACTTTTTAAAAAATCATATCAATATAATTTAAAAGTATTAAACCGATAGACGTTTTAAATTACACCCAATTTTGTTTTTAGGGAAGAAGTAGTTAATATATAGTAAGACAAATAGGAGGATATTTGTATATTATGGCAGTCATTGCTTTTTAATTGACATTGACACAATTAATCAAACTGAATTTTTGCTTTGTTTTCCCCCACTTTAAGTCATACCCTTGCCATAGGTAGTGCATTATGCACCCTCCAGATAAATTTAATATTTTTTGGATATAAACGAATAATTGGTGGAAATTAATTATAATTATGAGTGTTCATCAATCAGAGTTGGATTCAAACAAAGAGGACACTAATCGCCATATTTGCTGATTGAGAAATTAATTGCAATTAAATTGCCACCTTCATATCAATTTTAAATTTTCGAGACCAAATACATTAATCTTTAATAATATTGCTTTTTTAACTTTCAGTGAATAATCAAAAAACTAGGATTAATTTTATTAATTACGGGGCTTATTGGAAATATTTCATAGAAAATAAAACTATAAACCCTAAGTATATGTTAGTAAATCCTAAACAATCGCTAAAATTTACCGTTTTTATCATTTAGTGCATTTTTTACTTATGTAATGGTAAGAAACCTAAAAAGTGGTAAATTTTGTACACTGATTGTGTTAGTAATGATAATAAGCGGATTCACGAACGAACAGTTTTATTCTATAGATATGGGGACTGGTGTGTTAACATTACCTAACACCAATAAAAATTACTAGGTAAAAATTAAAAATATAGGAAACACTTACACATATCAATTGACATATAGCTATTTCCCGGATTACAACACAATCCAAACAAATTACATTTCAAATTTTAATTATGGACGGCTCTATTTGGGAATGAATACTATCACTATCCCATCATCGTACTTGTGGTATAAGACTTGTACCATACCACAAGTACCTTAGAACATATCGCCCTTTAAGGACGCAAAAGACCTCAATCAACTTTTCGTTTGACAGTGAAAAAAGTGATGAGCTAATCTGCGCCTTAAGCCTTTTTCCAAGAACTACGAAAGGGCTAAAATGACCGACCGCAAGAAAAGAAAGTACTGTAGTGTAGGTTGTAAACCTACAGCAAGCCGTAACAGAAGCTCGCCTGAGTAAAGTTTACCGTGTACACAGTTTGGTAGCGAAAAGTACTCGCACGTTACACAAAACCGAGCTTACGGATTTTGATCAAACTTTTAGAATTGATTCTTTATGTATGTATCTACGACATATGAAAAATTCAGACATTGGTATTATAAGGAAACGAAGCTATATCATTTGAAATATCAGCATAAAATCAAAATTGATGATTGTTGACCACGAAAATCAGTCGAAAATCAAAATTGATTAATGTTGACAATGAAAATCAACCGAAAATCAAAGTACATTAATGTTGACCATAAAAATCAATAGAAAATCAAAGTACATTAATGTTGACTATAAAAATTAACAGAAAATCAAAGTACTCTAATGTTGACTATAAAAATCAACAGAAAATCAAAGTACATTAATGTTGACCATCAAAATCAACAGAAAATCAAAGTACATTAATGTTGACCATAAAAATCAACAGAAAATCAAATTACATTAATATTGACTATAAAATCAACAGAAAATCAAAATTGATTAATGTTGACTATGAAAATCAACAGAAAATCAAAGCACATTAATGTTGACTATAAATCAACAGAAAATCAAGCGCATTAATGTTAACTATGAAAATCAACAGAAAATTAAAGCACATTAATGTTGACTATGAAAATCAACAGAAAATCAAAGCACATTAATGTTGACTATGAAAATCAACAGATATTCAACTTTGATTGATTATGAGTATTAAAATCAACAGAAAATTAAATTCGGTTAATAATGACTATCAAAATTGAAAGGAAATCGAAAAATGGAAATTTGACTATCAATTTGAATATAAATGCGAAATTGATTTATTTTCGTCCTACTATGGTTATTTTGCAGTTTTATTTACGTTATTATAAAATCTTAAATTTGGTAGAAGCGGAGTTAATTCTTTTATACTATCTCGCTAACAATTAATAGGAAACACAATTGAAATTTATATGGCCCATTTTCTGTTTTGACTATCAAATAAAGACAAAGTGAGCGCGCGGTATCTCAGCAATTTATGGACCGATTTGAACCAAAATCAATAGGGTTCGTCACCAGTGTATAGGCATTGTTTATGCGTAATTTGGTCAACTTCGGTCAATGCGTTCGAAAGTTATCGTGGGTCCGGACGGACGGACAGACAGTACGGTTCTATAAGCTAAAACGATCTTGATTTTCTGTTGATTTTCATAGTCAAAAATGATCTATTTTGATTTTCTGTTGATTTTCATAGTCAACAATTATCTACTTTGATTTTCTGTTGATTTTGATACTCAACAATTATCTACTTTGATTTTCTGTAGATTTTCATAGTCAGCAACTACCTACTTTGGTTTTCTGTTGATTTTCATACTCAACAATTATCTACTTTGATTTTCTGTTGATTTTCATACTCAACAATTATCTACTTTGATTTTCTATTGATTTTCATACTCAACAATTATCTACTTTGATTTTCTGTTGATTTTCATACTCAACAATTATCTACTTTGATTTTCTATTGATTTTCATACTCAACAATTATCTACTTTGATTTTCTATTGATTTTCATACTCAACAATTATCTACTTTGATTTTCTATTGATTTTCATACTCAACAATTATCTATTTTGATTTTCTGTTGATTTTCATAGTCAACATTGATCTATTTTGATTTTCTATTGCTTTTGATGGTCAAAATAAATCTATTTTTATTTTCTGTTGATTTTCATAGTCAACGTTTATCTGCTTTGATTTTCTATTGACTTTGATAGTCAACATTCATACATTTTGATTTTGATACTCAATATTAACCAATAAATATGAAAATAAACCTATTTCTATTATTTTACTAAAACTGTGTACACGGTCCCTTTCACTCAGGCGAGCTTCTGTTACGGCTTGCCGCAGGTTTATAAATATTGAATCAAAATTGATATTTTCTAGAAAATCAAAATTGATTAATGTTGACTATGAAAATCAACAGAAAATCAAAATTGATTAATGTTGACTATGAAAATCAACAGAAAATCAAAATTGATTAATGTTGACTATGAAAATCAACAGAAAATCAAAATTGATTAATGTTGACTATGAAAATCAACAGAAAATCAAAATTGATTAATGTTGACTATGAAAATCAACAGAAAATCAAAATTGATTAATTTTGACTATGAAAATCAACAGAAAATCAAAATTGATTAATGTTGACTATGAAAATCAACAGAAAATCAAAATTGATTAATGTTGACTATGAAAATCAACAGAAAATCAAAATTGATTAATGTTGACTATGAAAATCAACAGAAAATCAAAATTGATTAATGTTGACTATGAAAATCAACAGAAAATCAAAATTGATTAATGTTGACTATGAAAATCAACAGAAAATCAAAATTGATTAATGTTGACTATGAAAATCAACAGAAAATCAAAATTGATTAATGTTGACCCTTGTTCAATATCTACCTAGCATTTCACTGTTCTGTTAAGATAGCCTAAACATTGTATCATTTCTATTCCCGCCTTCTAAATCAATTTTACTTAACGTTCACTCTTTCTTTCACGCCACTTTTCGGCAACAGTCGCTCTGCAGCATTCACCTTGAATAGTTGTACGTGTTCACTCTCTCTAGAATTAGAATCATTCTAATATTCATCAGTTTCTGTAATTAATTCACGCAGTAACTGTCTTTTAGCAATAAAACCTTAGTTTGTAGTAACTTGTCAGCAGGCACGTATCCAGGAATTTGACCTAGAGGGGGCCCACCAAAATATATTGATAAAGTTAAGGTATATTCGCGCGAGCGCGAAAATTTTTTGGATTTTTAACCTTTTTTGACAAAAAAATTGCCTTTTTCTGGATTCTTAGGGGGGGCCCGGGTCCCCCCGGCCCCCCCTCTGGATACGTGCTTGCTTGTCAGCTATTTTGTGCACTTCTTGTCATCTAGGTCAGGTCAAGTCACATTTTCAGTGCATATGTAACTGAAGCATCCATTCTCACTCATCAAATCTCAACACAACGACGAACGCACACCACAATCCCAAACAACCCTGTAGTAGCAAAATCTTATTAGAACATCTTTAAAAGCTTTTTGCGGAATTTACTTTTACAGATTCTCTTAAAATTTCCATATTAAAGACATTTTTTAACCGATTTAAAAATTAAAAACCTACGGCAAGCCGTAACAGAAGCTCGCCTGATCAAAGGGGACCGTGTACACATTTTTTGGTAGAAAAATAATAGAAATACATTTATTTTGATTAGTAAATTGTTATTCAAATTAGTTCAATATTAATCAATTTTGATTTAATAGATTAATATTGACTATTAAAATCAATAGAAAATCAAAATAGATTAATATTGACTATTAAAATCAACAGAAAATCAAAATAGATTAATATTGACTGTGAAAATCAACGGAAAATCAAAATAGATTAATATTGACTATTAAAATCAATAGAAAATCAAAGTAGATTAATATTGACTATTAAAATCATAAGAACATCAAAATGGATTAATATTGACTATTAAAATCAACATAAAATCAAAATAGATTAATATTGACTATTAAAATCAACATAAAATCAAAATAGATTAATATTGACTATTAAAATCATAAGAAAATCAAAATAGATTAATATTGACTATTAAGATCAACAGAAAATCAAAATAGATTAATATTGACTATTAAGATCAACAGAAAATCAAAATAGATTAATATTGACTATTAAAATACACAAAAAATCAAAATTGACTAATATTGAGTATCAAAATAAACAAAAAATCAAAGTTGATTAATGTTGAGTATCAAAATCAAAAGATAATCAAATTAGATTAATATTGACTGTTAAAATAAACAAAAATCAAAATTGACTAATATTGAGTATCAAAATAAACAAAAAATCAAAATTGACTAATATTGAGTATCAAAATAAACAAAAAATCAAAGTTGATTAATATTCAGTATCCAAATCAAAAGAAAATCAAAATCGGTTAATATTTGCTATCATAATGAAAAGCAATTCGAAAAATGTAAATTTGACTATCAATTTGCATATAAATGCGAAATAGATTTACTTCCGTCCTACGATAGGTATTTTCCGGTTTTATTTACTTTATTATTAAATCTTAAATTTGGTCGAAGCGGCATTTAATATTTTGTACTATCCCGCTAACAATCCATAGGAAGCACAATTGAACTTTTAATGTCCATTTAATGCCACATTTTCATTTTGACTATCAAAATGAAGACAAAGTGAGCGCGCGGCATCTCAGCAACCTATGGACCAATGTGGCTCATTTTCAATAGGCTTTGTCACAGGTCCATAGGCAATGTTTTTGCCAAGTTTAGTTGAAATCCATCAATGTCTTCAAAAGTTATCGTGTAAACGGACGGACGGACGGACGGACGGACGGACTGTGCGATTCTATAAGCTGCCTTATCAGGCGAGCTAAAAACGAATATTTCTATTACACTGTATTATCTTCGGTAATTAATCGAACCAGATTGGCACTTCCAACATCGTACATTTCCTGTCAAACTGATTTTTGTGTTTCGATATATTCTATTATTAAGACCTAACAAACTATTTCCTTTTCTCCTCTTAAAAAGTAAAATTGTTTATTATCCATCAATAAATAAATTATATTAGCTGTCCATGAAGTTGAAAAAATTCATTTATCGATATTTTGTAGCAAAATAGGAAGCTAAAACTCCCGATAAAATTGTGCTTGTCTACAAATTTAATTTAATGCATTACGTAATTTACATTACGCATATTCCGTACGTATTTAAATATATTTACAAGTACTTTTTCGTTACAATAGCACCCTTCAGTATCAGGGCAACAGCTATTTTAGCTTATTGGATATAACAGATTATTTAGCTAGGTCGTTGAAGGGTCGTTTGTATTTTAGCTGTATCCAACAAGTATTAATTGGTTACCATGGTTTCTCACATTTATCAAGAAGGTAAATAAAAACTTTATCCTTTTTATCCACGTTGGAGTGGATAAAGTTTCGACGATAGATTAGCCTTTCGCGCCACAAAAATTTATCCGTTTCGCATGCGCAATAAGGAGATAAGAATTTTATTAGCGTTTTTAGCTTTTTAATCGATTTTAGCTGCGTTGAAGGGTGCTAATGGCGAGAAACTATATTGACCACATATTATACTCGCACTGAACAGCCAACACGGTTGCATACATTGAAGCTGCTTCTACATGCATAAAGTTCCTTCGTGTGAAAATGACGAGCAAAGCAGTATTACCCAAGCATAAGACCAGGCATCGAAAATCTCTTGCCACCTTGCAACCTGGTTGCTGTGGAAATCGGCCCCGCCCACACTGTGCCCTGCCCCCGAAGTAGGAGGAGCTTACGTTTTCACAGCCTAAGGGGCGTGGCTAGCAGACGAAGCAAAGTGTGAAAATCAGCCAGGGGGCGGGGCATTTTACATTGGAAATTAAAATTTCACCTGTATAAGACGGGCATATGAGGTTTTCTTACTACCTATGCAACGGTCAGGTAACAAAATTGACTTTTAGGTACCTGCGGTCGGCAGATAGGAAGTATTTTTAGATTAATCCTTTATGCTTTCGCAAAACAACACACACCTGTTCCATATAAATGCGTCGTCTATTAGCTGGATGTGATGTTGCAGATTGAAAAAAGCTGTTATCAGCCCAAAAACAAAATTAGCCGTTATCAGTCCACATCGTGCAACACTAGGCCACCACTGCACTGGTTGTTCACAGTTTAGATAACATTTCAACATGTTAATCTTACATGTCATGTTCGTATATTTGATATTTTGACATGTCATTTAAGCTTTAGGTATCTTCATGTACTACTACAAGTGAATTTATATGATGGATTGAAGTAACACAGTGTGATAAAAATAACGATAATAATTTTTTTTAAACATGGAATCGAATTTTATTTATTTATCTCTCAAGTGGGTGTTGTAGAGTATAGAATACAGCACAAGAGAATGTGGAAGTGGAGGCCTAAACTTGAAGTTTTGAACCCAAAGGCAGATAGTGTGTTTGATTTTGTCGATCTTAAAATTTGACCTCGATTTTTGTCTTTAGGTTCCCTACGGTAAGCTTGAATTGATTATCTCAAATCGTTTTAAAGTAAAGCCTTTTTAGCGCCAATGTTTGACTAGCCACTTGCAGGTATGGTAGTAGTAGTGATAGTATTGGTTAAAAATAGTCTAGTGGCTGGCAATGGCGGCTTTCCCAATGGGCTGACTTGGCAGGGCCTCGTGCTTTGGGGGCCTCGCGCGCGGAGCTTTGACAAACAAAAATTGCTGCACCTTAAATAAATTTCAGTTAAATTTGTCGAGGAAAGTTATTTCACTCAAGTTTGAGGAGAAATTGGTGGAATGTTGGAGAAACTTATATATAATCCGGTTGAACATTCTAATGTTGTATCAAATGCAGTCAACTCTTTAACAATTTTTGGTCAACTTGGTTGGACATTTAAGAGCTGTGCTAACCGTACTCAACAGTTGCTTAATTTTTGATTAATATTGAGTAATATAGCAATGTTTCAAATTTTGAGTAAAAATGTCACCATTGCGTAATTACTGCTTAATAGTTGAGCATATACTGTTTATTTATTTAACGGCATGGCTTCGAATGTTTAATTTTTAGAATTTAATTTTTACAATTTGAATTTTATTTCACTACATTGGATTCATTGGCACGGTAGGTAGGTAGACATAAAGTAATTTCAGCCTCGAAAAAACCGGTATTTTTGCAAGAAACACGATTGAGGTTCCATTCCAAGCACGTATCCAGAGGGGGGGCCGGGGGGACCCGGGCCCCCCCTAAGAATCCAGAAAAAGGCAATTTTTTTGTCAAAAAAGGTTAAAAATCCAAAAAATTTCGCGCTCGCGCGAATATACCTTAACTTTATCAATATATTTTGGTGGGCCCCCTCTAGGTCAAATTCCTGGATACGTGCCTGTTCCATTCTCTTGTACCCTGCGGTTTCCTGGTGGCCGTTACAATTAACAACGAGGAGCATATAATTTTTTGAACCTGCGTTCCCTTCAATCTACAATTTTGCCTACCTTGGGATTCAGTGTTTGTGTTGGTTTCGATTCTGAAGTTAGCTACTGACAACTATTATAGGTAAATTTATTGTTCACTTTTCTTAATTAAAATATAATATATACCACACTTTTGATATTTCTAATTTATAACATTTTTTTAACATTTGCCTCATTTTTTTCTTCGCATTTTCTTGATTCTAAAAACTACAAGTGCATTATAGGCATCATTTTAATGTATGTTTGTATATACTTTTTCATTGCAGAAATTATAGTATTGTAAGGAAGTTAAATGTGTATGTTGGTATGAACTTTGGTTCATAAGTTAGTTGCCGCTATTTAGAACCGAATAACCCACGTGGAGAGCACTAAAGCTCTATTTGAGTAATGTGCTGCGAATCAGAGTTCCAAGGCCACGAAACACACATATTCACAGCCGCAGAACTAAAGGTAGAACGAGGACATGCGTTAGTAGTTGCGACAGACCGGCCAAGTAGGGTCTCGCTTAAACTTTTGCATTGTTCCGTTCTAGCCCGAGTTCTATTCTCACAGTATTCATGACGATGTACAGCTTCACAGTGCAATTGCTTTATAATTAAGATAAAATTACCACAGGACACTACATCTGCTACAGTTTTGAAAAATTTTAATTAAATCAAAATTTTAATTAAATCAAATTTTAATTAAATCAAAATTTTAATTAAATCAAAATTTTAATTAAATCAAAATTTTAATTAAATCAAAATTTTGATTAAATCAAAATTTTAATATTGTTTTAATAATTATTTATTTAATGATTTTACCCAACTTTTGTATAAGAATTACTTAACAAAATAGCATGTACTACTCAAACGTTTACTAGCGTTTTTTACTCAATTTTTGAGTATTTTTTACTTAAGGGTGCCGTTTTTCATGTTTTAAAATCATGCTCGACTTGATCTCATACTCTGAGACAATTCTCCAAATCTACGCTAGCTACAAAAATGAATGATAGCTTAAAAAAAGCCAATCGCATTTTGGGGTTACTCAAAAGGGGAAATTTCAAAATTTTATTTAGATCGCTAACTGTGAGGACACTTGCAAAGGTTATCTTTACGGCTTTCCCAAAACGGATATCCAAAATCCGCCTCTTTGAGTAACCAAGTCATTAGATTATCTTTTTTTTGACCTCTCGCATGACACCCTAGCTAATGTAGAATTGGCCCTGCATCGCAAATAAATTTTGAAAATATTTACATGTAAATGTGTACAATTAACTCGCTCTGTGAGTTCGATCATCCGTTCGTAGGTGCCTCAATGGTATGACCGTTAGAAATGACGTCAGATTGTGCTCGATATTATGAATGTATGTTATTGTTTCCTGACACTTACAAAACACAAACAAACCGTCTACCATCTAATATCGAGTTTGGAGGAGGAAGTAAATTGGACAAGTCAGTGACTATTACTATGATTACCAAATAACTTTGGACAATAAGATTGAAGAATAATAAAACCGATAAGAAAATATAATAGGCGAGTTCGCGCATCAGTGAGCATGAAAAATACAGGAGTTCGTGCTTCAACGAGCTCCTTTGTTCGTGCTCACTGAAACGCGAACTCGCCTATTATGTATTTTATCGGTTTTATTGTTCTTCAATCTTATTGTCCAAAGTTATTTGGCGATCATAGTACAAGAAGAGTACCAGAAAGGATGCCAACTTCAAAAGTAGTAATAACAATAACTTTATTGCCAATGCATTGATGGAAATGCTATTATAAGTCAGTATAGAAATCTCTATAATATAATACACTTCCCTAGTTCCCCGTTTCCTAGAATCTAGTTTTTTGGAATTGCGTTGACTTATGCCCTCGGATTATCCATCAACAGCAATTAGGGTCAACCTCCATTGCATTTAAAATTCATCATAACATCTTTTCATCTGCTTCAATTTCTGTTCTGCTTCGGATTAGTCCGATTTTTATAGGACCTGCATTTTTGGGATCGTGGACTTTCCAGGGACAAAAGGGAGTTACTGGATTTTTGATATAGTTGCATTTAAAAAAATCTAATTCAATAATTTAAAAAAATTTAAGTCTAGAACCTGCCCCTCATTGAATTTCCCCGTATTTTGAACCACCCCTGATCCTTAATATGTGTAATTATTTTGAAATTCGGAATTAGTACTGTGGAGGCCTAGTGAAATAATAAACCATGTCCAAATGGATGTAAAAAAGTGGTGTGAAATTGCATAAAAAATTGAACTAATTATCTGACGTTGCATGACGTTTTTAGTGAATTTTTCCAATGACCTTTGACCTTGACATAGCCTAACGAATAAAATTTTCGAACGAGCTATCCCATGACGTTCTACAATATCAATAACTAAAGTTACACCAATTTTTAATTTTTGGACCACGCCCACAGGCAGGGGGTGTGTCTGATTTATTTTATTTTCTAACTCGACATTGCTTTTCATCCCTACATCACGCATAGTAAGGTTGAGTTAATTATCTCAAACCGTTTTTGAGTTATCGTCGTTTTTAGTGAATTTTTCCAATGACCTTTGACCTTTTTATACGTGTGACTTGACCTTGACATGGCTTAACAAATAACCTTTTCGAGCGAAATATCTCATGACGTTCTACATTGTCAATAACTAAAGTTACAACAATTTTTAATTTTTGGACCATGCCCACAGGCAAGGGGTGTGCCCGATTTAGCCCATTTTCGAACTCGACCTCGCTTTTCATCCCTACATCACGTACAGTAAATTTGGGTTGATTATCCCAAACTGTTTTTGAGTTATCCGTGCTAACAGATAATCAGACGGACGGACAGAGAGACAGATCAGGCATTCCTATTAAACGGTGTTGCACACCACTTAATAAGAATGGAATTCAGGAAGTCTTGGTTTGATGAGGCGTGAAAACACACAAAACACTCATCGTATAGCCCAATGTATTAAATCTGCCACCACCAGTCGTATCTGGATTTTTATAATGTTTGCGCGGGCCTATTCTATGGTGTAAAATCTTAATGGTTAAATGGGACGAAATTAACCTATAAGAATTTTAAACATGCAATGGACCCGCTCAAGCATTATAAAAATACAGATACGACTGGTGGCAGTTTTAATACATTAGGCTATACGATGCGTGTTATGTGTGTGTGAAATGGCTTCACTTTGCCATTTTGTCTAATACAAACAAATCAAATGTGGCTAGATTGTGTTGTTGTATTCATATCGCGATATCGCACGGAGGAGTGGTGTGGTGGAGGACCAGAGCGAGGCCACAACAGTACACACTTTCCTCCGGGGCAGGAGCTATATTTTTACGATCCTCCCGTACTCCAAACTCATTGACCCCATGCGCCATTTCGAGAGATTTCCGAACTTCTTGAAGAAGTTCAATCTCTGAGCTCTGCACTGTTAATCTACAATACGACACCTGGAAAATAATGCGGCAAGTCTGTAAAGACGGCCTCCTTAACCGACTGCAATTGTTAGCTCAACTTAGGTAGAACAAATTACTCAACAAGTGAGTAAAATTAGCTCAAGTCCATTAAGCAAAGAACGGTATCGGATAAGAAATCTAGACCCGGCCACAGACAATGGAAAACTGATCAAAAACCCAAGGCCCTCTTATGTCCCTAAAACTACATGTCGAGTGCAGGGCAAGGGTACCCTAGTTACTAATAAACTGCAGCGATAAAAAAATGAAATGGGTATTGCCAAGGTGCTTTAACTGGTGGTGTGGTATCCCTTGGTATGTCTTCGGTTTTCTCAGGAGGGTACAGATAGGCACTTTACGTGAATATCTGTAAGGGACAAATCCTACCAGTTGTCATTGGCAACAATCGAATAAGGGAGGAAAAATATCCGTAATAGATATTCACGCTAAGTGCCTAGCTGAACCCTCCTGATAAAACCAAAGAGATACCATACTAGTTAAAGCTCCTCTGATATTGCTAATTAGGGAGGATGACTAAATTATTTAAATTGGGTCACTTGCAAAAACAATTGATAACTTGGGAACTAGGAACATAGTGCACCCAGGGAATGTCAACGGCTTTATCAGGAGGGTCCATCTAGGCACTAAAGGGACAATATTGCCAGTTTTCTTTGGCAACAATCGTATAAGAAACGAAAACATCTCCTATAGATATTCGCGCAAAATGCCTAGCTGAACTCTCCTGATAAAGTAGAAGAGAAACCAAGGACACCAGACCAGTTAATACTCCTTGGTTACACATGAGTGTTAACATTAAAAACAGTCCCACTTCCATGGATCAATGGTTGATATTATTATAAACAAACTTGTTTTCATAAACCATGGCAATTAGTTTGGCTTTTATTAGAGCAATTGTCATGCTGTACATAATATCATTCTCATGCCTAAAGGTCAACTAAGCAACTGCACATCAAGTGACTTGCTTAGTCATAGGTATAGTAAATTCTAAAGTTTATACAGCATATTTTGGAATTTTTTTCATGATTTTTGCTTTAGTTTCACAAATAAGAAAAAGCCACAGTTGAAAATCACAGTACACAATATTTGATATTTGTACTGTTTAAGGTGAAAATCTCAATGCTTTGGGCTAATGCACTCGTTGTTTTTTTCCACTTGGGATTTATTTACAATGTAATTTAATGGGAAAATGCGTCCGATTGACACAGCTGTAGTCCCGAAACTAAAAATAAGCCACATTCAGTAATGATCTTCAAATTTTCCTATGACATTCTTTTATGAGTGGTAAAAATTACAAGTGTCTAATGTTATGCACTCTGTCTCAAAAAATTAGCCGAAGCAAATGCCCTTCCCCGATACCGTACTTTTTTTCAACGGTTGAGTCAGCGCATTTTGTACTTAAATGTTGGGTACCGAATCCTCAACCTCAAACTTGATTAAAATATGCTGAAATTTATTTAGAGTGTGACTTTTCTGTGTCGATTTCACTTCAGAAATATTGATTTTGGTTTAAGTTATACGTTTTGTTAAACTATATTTATATATTAATGTTTTTACAGCTTTGACACAGAACAATTCGTAGTATTTCAAGGAACAAAAGTAGGTACACTACTTCTATAAAAGTCAATATTGTTGAAACTCTCAGAATTCTTATACAATTAATATATGCAATATCAAATTGCAATCCACAAATTTGTAGCATTCTACAAATTTGCGATATCAAAACTACGCAATTACAGTATAGATGTAGAAAATTAAGTTTTAATCAGTCGTTGTTTTTAAATAGGAAAGAAATTTGGTTGCGAATTAAAGTTTATGAGACACACAGGAATTTTGCATGGCAAGAAGTATTAGTAAACA
This sequence comes from Tomocerus qinae, assembly GCA_020055645.1. Taxonomy (NCBI): domain Eukaryota; kingdom Metazoa; phylum Arthropoda; class Collembola; order Entomobryomorpha; family Tomoceridae; genus Tomocerus; species Tomocerus qinae. The sequence continues at coordinate 52,822,012 of CM034546.1, read as the reverse complement.
GTCGTATGTATATATGTATGTCATATGGGGTGTACTGCCTCACTACAAAGTGATAGTACTGGGTGCAGGCCTCAATTACGGGCCTATTGCCAACTCCCTCAACACTGGTATTGTTGTTAATTAATACCCGAGAAGCCAATTAATACCCGAGAAGCCAATTAATACCCGAGAAGCCAATTAATACCCGAGAAGCCAATTAATACCCGAGAAGCCAATTAATACCCGAGAAGCCAATTAATACCCGAGAACCTTTACTCAGGCGAGCTTCTGTTACGGCTTGCTGTAGGTTTTAGTCCTTGGCTGTGAATTGGCTGAGTCGGCTCTGTTGTCTGTATTTTTGTATTTTCAAGATTGAAATCTAATACATTTCAGGCTGAGTCCAAATTTTTGACGAATTAATTATTTATTATTATTAATTGATTTAATTAATCACTAATTTATAATGTCAAAGTTCAATATACTATGTCCAACAGCCTTTATTGTTTTGATAGTAATCCGTAATATTTTTGTAAGTGTATAATTTGAAATAGTATTTCAATTTATAAACTACAACATGTGTTCTTTCAGTAACGTAATATTATTTTTATAGTTGTTTCCAGTAACACATGGCATATCGTCTGCCTAATATTACAACGTAACAAGCCATTTCATCATGACTGCTACAAAGTAACAAACCATTTTATCATGGCTGAGACAAAGTAACAAACCATTTTATCATGACCGCGACAAAGTAACAAACCACTGTATCAGGAGTTAGGTTTGTTACCTTGTCTCAGCCATGATAAAATGGTTTGTTACTTTGTCTCAGCCATGATAAAATGGTTTGTTACTTTGTAGCAGTCATGATGAAATGGCTTGTTACGTTGTAATATTAGGCAGACGATATACAACATATATAGGCATATTTATTGACAATAAACCTTTTTCTATTTATACCCTGAAAACCCTATCCATAACGGGGGTGACTACATTGGTATGTAAATTTCTCATGCCAGTAATTCCAATTATATGTTTGCACATATAGTTTTTTTGATAGATTGGACAGGCACATTTTGAATCCCGAAAAGACACGGTGTTGAATATAACATGCCATATAGAAGTTTGGTTTTTGTATCCCCCCTTCAAATAGTTTAATTATTTCCTCTTTTTCTTCCCGAGTTAATGTTTTGGAGAAGTGAAAATGGGCAGAATCGTTTTCCCATTAGGACTCAACACTCTAAACTACAAGCTTCATTTTTTGAGCTAAAAATCAATTAAATGTTTATTTAATTTTGACTAACTATAAAAATCATTCAAAGTTCCCAATTGACATTGTAATTATGATTTAATATTGACTAAATGAAAACCATTCTAAGTATTGCCCTTTGTACTCGACTTTCGTACTTTTTTATTGACCCTGTAGGATTTGGGGAGCTTTATTTTATTATTAATTTGTAGTATTATGTGCCCTCTGTTGGTAGTCTCTTTCCTTTTAGCGTAAGATAGAGAAAACGAGTTTATTCTTGTTGTAATTGTGCTGCAGAGTTGCTAGAGGAAGGACGCTCAACAGTTTCTGGGCAATTCAATTCATTCTAGTACTAGAGATAGGAAGTATTTTGTACAATTAGATAATTTCAGTTTTTTATCAGTCTAATTTACAAGTTTTAACTAATTAACTATTCTTTCTCTAGTTTGTTAATAAAACGAGTGAAAATCGAGTAAAGCCGTAGAGTATCGATCTCTTTTATTTTAGCCCTGGCCAATCAGTCAAAGTTTATCCGGTCAGTCATCCATAGTGACACACTCAGTACATCCACATCAGACACATTTTCTGGATCGCGTTTTCATCCGGGTAGGAGGATTTCAGTGGTCCAAACATATTTTGGTGACCCCGACGTGATCTGCTGTGGATATTTTTCGTGTCACATTTTTGAAGGAAGTGGACTGCTTCCTGTCAACCGTCATTCGTCCCTGGATTGTGAAGGCTGGAGTCAAGCCAATTGACCAAAGCATCTTGCGCCGTGTTCCCGGCCTCGTTGGGAACTAATCCAGGTGATACCGTTGCAATAATAATAAAAATTATTATTTATTTCAAGGATTTTTTCGGGTCTGTTGGTCATCAGTAAGTAGCACACCATGGACCGACTAAGATTATCCAGGACGCCGATTCGCACATCTGTAACGAAGACTGTCAATGACGTCGATGCGGAATTGGCTGCTGATCAACCCTCTCTGTTGTCGCTGCAAGGGAAGCTAGAAAAATTAGATGACCTCCTTGAGCGGATAGCAGAAGTGGATCAGAAAATTCTTGATGCCATGCTGGATGAAAACTGCTCAGTCGAACAAATAGAACAAGAATACGTGTCAACTGAGGAGTACAGAGACAAAATCCGGATGGCAAAATTAACGATAAACCGACTGTTTAACGCCCGAGCCGGTCGCTCATCTCCAACCGCGAGTGAGTATACTAGTGCGACGTCGGCATCGGGACAACAAAAGAAAAGGAATTTCAAATTACCGAAGATTGAGTTGCGGAAGTTTAATGGTGATTTGAAGTCGTGGCTTGGGTTCTGGTCACAATTCCAGAAAATAGATGAAGATGATACGCTGCACGCCACAGACAAGTTTCAGTATCTCGTCCAGTCAATGCAGCCAGGCTCTGAGGCACATGATGTTGTTAATAGTTACCCTCAGACTGGCGACAATTATCCGAAAGCGGTAGAAGCCCTTAAGGAACGATTCGGACGGGAAAGTTTGTTGGTGCAAATCTACATCCGTGAGTTACTAAAGTTAGTTATCACTAATGTCACTGCAAAGGACAAGATTTCTTTATCTCAGATGTATCTCAAGTTGGAGTCCCATCTCCGGGCGTTATCATCACTAAATCTGGCGACTGCAGACCCTTCCACTTGGTTGTTCCCGTTAGTCGAATCAAGTCTTCCAGAAGAATTATTACGTGCATGGCAGAGAAGCTCCCTTTCCAAGAAGGATGGGAAGTTAGAAAATCCTCCAAAATCTAGTCTTGACTATCTGATGCAGTTTATTAAGGCCGAAGTTCAAAGTGAGCAACAAATCGAACTGGCACAAACTGGATTTCAAGATATGGATGTGAAGGAATCTAAGGCTAAGAAAACTGTCATGACTAAGGAAGCAAGAAAAAATAGTGAAAGTTCCATTCCAACGGCAGCCGGGCTCTTTGCAGGTCACTCAGCCTCCTGTATTTTTTGTGACAAGCCCCACGAAAGCAAAGACTGCGGTAAAGCATCTGAAATGACGTTGGATGCGAAGAATAACAAGATTAAAGAAAAGAATGCATGCTATCTGTGCCTAAGGACTGGACATGGAAGCAGAAAGTGCAAGGCTTTCGTTAAATGCATTGTCTGCAAAAAGAGACATCCTACTTTGATGTGTCCTCAGGTTCACCAGAAACTTGAGGTGAAGAGTGAACCAGCCCCTCCGAGTTCAACACACGACATGCTCAATTGCACGAACACAGTGATGCTCCAAACCCTGAATGTCCTCGTTGTGAATCAAGGCCGCCAGAAATCAGTGAGAGCACTTTGTGACCCGGGAGCACAGAAATCCTACATACTACAGAAAACTGCAGAGGATTTAAGGCTGCCTCCTACAGAAAGGGTCAAGCTCTGTCACTACTTATTCGGCGGATCCAGCGAGATAAAGGAGCACAACAAATACATGGTGCACATTGAGAGTGAAAATGGAGAAGGAGCTGGAGACTTAGAAGTTCTGGATCAACGCAAGATCTGCGGAAGTATACCTAGAATGACAACTGGGCCGTGGATGGAAGAACTTCGAAGAAAGAAGATATGGGTTCCAGATATAGGGCCCGAATGTCCCGTCATCGAGTTACTCATCGGATCCGACTACTACGGACAGATACTGACTGGCAAGAGGTACGAATTACAGAATGGTCTCGTAGCATTGGAAACTAAATTCGGCTGGACCTTGTCAGGAAAATTAATGGATAGTAACTTTGCGATGGCGGTAACCACGATGCATGTGCAGCAGGCCGAAGTTTCAGAACTATGGGATTTGGAGCGTTTGGGAATACAAGATCCTTCTGAGATGAAAAGTAAGAAGGAGCAGGAAGAAGAAACGAAGCAACACTTTCTGCAAACAGTGACAAGATCTCAGGAGGGAAGGTACTGTGTCAAATTGCCTTGGATACACAAGGAGCCGCAAATACCGAATAATAAAGCAATCGCCGAAAGTCGACTGATGGCGGCTACAAGAAAATTACAAGGCCAAGGACAATTTGATACGTACAACTCTATCTTTGAAGGTTGGATTACTGAGGGTTTCATAGAACCTGTGCATGGAGCGGAAATTGAAAAGCCATGCCATTATCTCCCTCACCGACCTGTGTTCAAGCCAATCAGCCTTACAACTCCCGTTCGTCCTGTCTTTGACGCATCATGCAAGACGAATAGAAGCCCATCACTGAATGAATGCCTAGAAAAGGGTCCTAACCTCATGGAGCTCATCCCATCAATTCTATTGCGCTTTCGGGAAAACAGAGTCGGAGTAATCTCCGACATCCGAAAAGCCTTTCAGATGATTGACGTGGACAAGGAGGATCAAGATTTTCTGAGGTTCCTGTGGTGGGAGAACCACGAAGAGAAAATAGTCAGAGTTTTTCGGCACAAGAGAGTGGTGTTTGGAGTCAACTGCAGTCCTTACCTGTTGGCAGCTGTCCTGGAACATCATCTCAACAACGCCAAGGGAGAAGCACATCCTGTAGCCGGAAAACTCCTCAAGTCCCTCTACGTGGACAACTGTGTGGCCTCTGTCCACAATCTCAAGGAGTATGAAGAGTTCCGAGAAATTTCTACACGACTACTGGCTGAAGCAAAGATGGAGTTGCGACAGTGGGAGTATGCCCCTGCCAATTTTCCCAATGGTCAGAGCGGTGAAAATATGTTCTCGTCGGTTCTCGGATTAACTTGGAACAAAACAAGTGACTCTCTAGGATGTGATCTCTCACTAGCTGAAATCCCGGAGACGGTCACAAAACGTAAGATCCTGTCAACTACTCATAAAATATTTGATCCGATTGGTTTTACAGCACCAGCGCTTATTAAACCGAAGTTAATATTACAAGAGGCCTGGGCTGCGGATGTTGACTGGGATGAAGAGCTGCAGGAAGAAATGGCAAGTAAATTTTTAAAGTGGTACGAAGAGGTGGAGTGTCTCAAGCAGATATCTATTCCGAGATGCATCAATCCTTTTCGTGACAAAGCACTTTCCATTCACTGTTTCTGCGATGCAAGCCAAGATGCCTACGCTGCTGTTCTGTACCTACGCAGTAGCTCAGGTGAAAATACAACTATTCGATTTCTTCAAGCTAAAGCACGGATCGCCCCATTAAAGAGGATTAAGGACAAGAATGGTGTTGTTGTGGAGAAGAGAACCTCAATCCCACGTTTGGAATTGCTAGCATGTACAATTGGAGCAAGACTTACACATGCTACGCTCACTGCACTGAACTGGGAGAATGTGCCTTGCCACTTTTGGAGTGACTCTACTACAGCCCTATCTTGGATACACCGTAATGATGACTGGGGCACCTTCGTAGGAAATCGGGTGCAAGAAATTTTGGGATTGTCAAATCCCAAGGATTGGCGGCACGTACGTACCTGGAATCTGCAACCCTGCAGACCTCCCATCGCGTGGATGCTCACTGCGTCAGTTACTCGAGTCGCGATGGTGGGAGGGATCAGAGTGGTTGCTGCAACCACCCCAAGATTGGCCCGTCACTGAAGTCATCATGAATGAAAACGAGTTCAACTCAGAAAAACGGAAGGTAACAAGAACCATGGCAAGTACAACTAAGTATGTATGGGACCAGCCCAAATTTTCAGTCTACCTGAAAAATGTACGTGTCATGGGATGGATGCGAAGATTCTTGCAAAATATTAAAGTACCTAAAGGGCAACGAAATCTAAGCACCTACCTTTCCATGCAAGAAATAAGAGATGCAGAAAAATACGTTCTCCGCTTTGTCCAAAGTGAAAGTTTTCCGGAAGGAATAAAAGACCTTAAGAATCTCAAAGTGAAAATTGGAGAAGATGGTCTACTTCGTGTGAGCTCGAAACTTCTGTACAAGACAGATTCAATGGAGTTTCGCAGTCCTATTGTTTTACCGAAGGATCATCCTATCGTTGAGCAGCTGATACATTTTATTCATGCAGTTAACTGTCATGCTGGAACTCAATTCGTTTTGGGACGACTAAGGGAAAAATATTGGATTCTACAGGGGAGGAAGACAGTGGCAAAAGTAATTCGAAGTTGTGCCATATGCCAAAGATATTCTGCACAGAACCTGGAGGTGGAGCCGGCGCCACTACCGAAGAATAGAGTTGAAACAGTGGAAGCTTTTCAATCAACTGGAGTGGATTTAGCTGGTCCCTTGTACCTCAAGAATGGAGAAAAGGTGTGGGTCGTATTGTTTACCTGTGCTGTCTACCGATCCATCCATCTCGACATTGTAAGTTCCTTGAGCACCGAAGTATTCTTGAAGGCCCTGGAACGTTTCATCAATATTTATGGAAGACCCAATGTTGTCTACAGTGACAACGGTACCAATTTTGTCGGCATCGTTTACTTGTTCCAGAAACCAAGTCGGAGAAGAAACGTGTCATTGAAGCCAGTTCTGCAGTTCAAGAAGCAGAACTTAGAAGAACCAAATCTGGCTGGAAGGTCATTCGCCCAAGACGATATGGAGAATGGAACTAATAATATTTGTATTCTAATTAATTTGTAATTTTAGTTCTTTTGTTCATTAATTCTCAAAAGAAGGTGGGAGGATGTAGGATTTGGGGAGCTTTATTTTATTATTAATTTGTAGTATTATGTGCCCTCTGTTGGTAGTCTCTTTCCTTTTAGCGTAAGATAGAGAAAACGAGTTTATTCTTGTTGTAATTGTGCTGCAGAGTTGCTAGAGGAAGGACGCTCAACAGTTTCTGGGCAATTCAATTCATTCTAGTACTAGAGATAGGAAGTATTTTGTACAATTAGATAATTTCAGTTTTTTATCAGTCTAATTTACAAGTTTTAACTAATTAACTATTCTTTCTCTAGTTTGTTAATAAAACGAGTGAAAATCGAGTAAAGCCGTAGAGTATCGATCTCTTTTATTTTAGCCCTGGCCAATCAGTCAAAGTTTATCCGGTCAGTCATCCATAGTGACACACTCAGTACATCCACATCAGACACATTTTCTGGATCGCGTTTTCATCCGGGTAGGAGGATTTCAGTGGTCCAAACAGACCCAGTTACTTCTTGGTATGGATGATTAGACTATTTTCTAAAAGCCTTCTTTTTATTGACAAAAAACCTTTTTCTATTTACCCAGAAACCTTTACCCTCCAATTATTAATGGCAAGTTATAACTTTTATTTCGTTATTTATTTTATATTGATATTATTTTATGTTATTTATATTTATATTATATTATTATATTAATATTTATATTATATTACTATATTTATATTATAATATTATATTTATATAATGTTATTATATTTATATTATATTATTATATTTATATAATGTTATTATATTTATATAATGTTATTGTATTTATATTATATTATTATATTTGTATCATATTATTATTTTTACATCATATTATTATGTTTATATCATATTATTATATTTATATTATATTATTATATTTATATCATATTATTATATTTATATTATATTATTATATTTATATTATATTATTATATTTATATCATATTATTATATTTATATCATATTATTATATTTATATTAAATTATTATATTTATATTAAATTATTATATTTATATTTAGCTCGCCTGAAAAGGTAGCTTATAGAATCGCACAGTCCTTCCGTCCGTGCATCCGTCCGTCCGTTTACACGATAACTTTTGAAGACATTAAATGGATTTCAACTAAACTTGGCAAAAACATTGCCTATGGACCTGTAACAAAGCCTATTGAAAATGAGCCACATTGGTCCATAGGTTGCTGAGATGCCGCGCACTCACTTTGTCTTCATTTTGATAGTCAAAATGAAAAAATGTGGCATTAAATGGACATTAAAAGTTCAATGGCTTTCTTATGGATTGTTAGCGTGATAGTACAAAATATTAAATGCCGCTTCGGCCAAATTTAACATTTTATAATAAAGTAAGTAAAACCGTATAATACCTATTATAGGACGGAAATAAATCTATTTCGCATTTATTTGCAAATTTATAGTCAAATTTATATTTGTCGAATTGCTTTTCATTATGATAGCCAACATAAATCAATTTTGATTTTCTGTTGATTTTAAAAGTCAACATTAACCAAATCTTGATTTTCTGTTGATTCTCATAGTCTGCAATTACCTATTTTGATTTTCTGTAGGTTTTCATAGTCAACAACTATCTGTTTTGATTTTCTGTTGATTTTTATAGTCAACATTAATCTATTTTGAGTTTTTGTTGATTTTCATTGTCAATATTAATCAATTTTGATTTTCTGTTTGTTTTGATACTTAATATTAATCAATTTTGGTTTTCTGTTTATTTTGAAACTCAATACTAATCAATTTTGATTTTCTGTTTATTTTGATACTCAATATTGTTCAACTTTGATTTACTGTTGATTTTCGTAGTCAACATTAATCTATTATGATTTTCTTTGGAGTTTCAATGTAAGTGTTATTATATCTTTTTTATTTTGATTTATGATAAATATTGATCTACTATGAACTACTGTTCATTTAAGTAATCAAAATACATTTATTACTACTATTATTCTACCAAAAATGTGCACACAGTCCCCTTTACCCTGGCGAGCTTCTGTTACGGCTTGCTGTAGGTTTTATTAGCTTACGAGTATTCGTAAGGTACTGTGAACGGTCCTAACAGTCTCTCTGTCTGTCTGTCTGTCTGTCCGTCCGTCCGTCTGACTGTAGACAAAAATTCTAGGTATGGGGGGAGAATGTGTGCCAAATCGTCCATCCCTTCTGCTGCTTCTTCGAAGGATATTCTACGAAGAATATTCTGGCAATCTACGAAGAATATTCTTCTTCCTATGCGTCTACGAAGAATATTCTGCGTATCTACGAAGAATATTCTGCGTGTTTCTACGAAGAATATTCTGCGTGTTTCTACGAAGAATATTCTGCGTGTTTCTACGAAGAATATTCTGCGTGTTTCTACGAAGAATATTCTGCGTGTTTCTACGAAGAATATTCTGCGTATACGATTGGGAAGAATATTCCTCGTTTTGGGATGAATATTCCTCGTTTTGGGATGAATATTCTGCGTTTTAGGAAGAATATTCTGCGTTTTAGGAAGAATATTCTTTCTTTTAGCAAGAATTATCTGCGTTTTGGGAAAAATATTCTACATTTTAGGAAGAATATTCTGCGTTTTAAGAAGAATATTCTGCGTTGTAGGAAAAATAGTCCGCGTTTTAGGAAGAATATTCCGCGTTTTAGGTAAAATATTCTGCGTTTTAGGAAGAATAATCTACGTTTTAAGAAGAATATTCTGACCAGAAAAAAATATTCTGCGTCCTAGGAAGAATAATCTGCATTCTAGGAAAAATTATGACCTGCAAAAAATATTCGGAAAAATTATGACCTGCAAAAAATATTCTGCGTTCTAGGAAGAATAATCTGCATTCTAGGAAAAATTATCTGCGTTCTGCGAAGAGAATTCTGTGCACTATATTCTGAGTATGGCAAGGAATATTCTGGGTTCTAGGAAAAATTATCTGAGTTTTACGGAAAATATTCTGTGCTGTGTATTCTGAGTTTGAAGAGGAATACTCTGCGTTCTAGATAGAAAACTCTGCCTTGCAAACAGTATTCTGTGTCCTACGTAGTGTATTCTTCATGAAGCCTGAATTCGCAGTACTTTCCTCAGTTTCATTTGTGACACAGATCTCCCCTCATACACACATATCGCAACAACGCAATACAATTGCAATGCATGCAGCTAAAGGCTGTTCTCCCAGTACTGATCTTTCACGTGCCCACGCATCCTGGGGTTTACGAAATTATTTATTATTATTACTAATGCTTTTGATATCTGAACTGAACAAGAACGAACTCGAATTGCAAATATCTTTGTGTTTGCCATCAATAATTGCCAAATTGACGACTTTCGACTTTCTTTCAAGTTCACATTGCCTGTTTAATAATTTGTCTTAAATCGATTCAATCATTCATCCCACTGGAAAAGTCAACCCCTCAATTGCAGATTTTCTATTATTTACACCAACTAGGGACTAGTGACATACTCAATGGGTAAGATAGTGAACCAGAGCCAGACGGTTGATCTAATTGTTTTAAGCAATTCTCGTAAATTCAAGGATCACATTGCTCATAAAATATGGTTGCTGATGTCAACTCATTCGTGGTTATCATTGTTGTCGAATTATTTTTGGGCATAATTTTAATATTGACAATTTATTTTTGCATTTGTTTATCTTTGCAGACTTTGTAAATATAAGTATATCGTCCATCCCTAAAGGTGAATTTCATTCATACCTACTTTGTAAACATACGTGGCCTACATAAAAATTCTATATCATCCATCCCTAAAGGTGAATTCCGAATCACGTTTAAGTTCGTTCGTTTAAGTTTAAGATACCAAAAATTTGTTGTGACTTTTAAGTCACCAGCTAAAATGAACAATACACGTGAACTACAGGGAATTATTATAGTCTACGTAGTGCAAAAAAAATGTACTCAGTAATCAGAATTACGTTAGTACACTAGAAACAAATAACTGTCGACGCTGAGGACAGACGAGAGGTAGTTTTAGAATGCTAACAAAACAACCCATTCTGCTCAACTGACGCTAATAATATTTACCGCTAATACAGTTCGAACAAAACGCAACGCATGTACCAGGCTATAGTACAGTGGTACATGATTGTACTACATGTACAGTACCACATAGTATTTTGGACAAACTCTATAGTAATGCTTGTATCCTTGTATTCCCTTGTGATTCCATTATAATGCTTCGTATTACTAAACATTATATAGGTAATTCATTAGTTTCTCGTAAGCTTAGTATTCCATTACAATGGTTTATTATTAAAGGCTATCTGTGCAACGATAGAGCGTTCCTAAATTAGATTGGTGTTTAAAATGAAGACACATATATGAATAATTGAATCATTCTGGCTTATTTATCTATATAATAATAGCAATTCATTTCCCCTTTAACATCAATCTACGACTTTCAAATTTTTACTCGATGGCCACATCATAGTCAGAACCCCAAACATCGAGTTTCAAAATGATATCTTTCATAGAAATGGTTTTACGATTTTTTGAATTTCGAATTTTAACATTGAAGGAGTGGGAGAAATCGCTCCGATCTGTCACGTTTTGTTCAAATACTCCTCCTACAGTTTTCATCCGAACTTTACCAAACTTTTTCCTGACTTACTCGACTTAATAATGAAGACGGTAGCCACTCCAGTTTTTTATTTTTTAGTAGAAAATATTTTGCCAATGAATTTCAAAAATTTGACAAAGTCCTACTCTTTAAGCAGGCAGGCCTCCGCTATGTAAAGGGATTAGTCCCTTTCACCTCGAACGGGGCGACCGCAACGGAGTCAAACTATTAATAGCAAGGCGATGTTTATTTAGTTTGTATCATTGGTTGTGGATTGAACAGGTTGACTTGACTTGACATAGAATTCAGGGTTGCGTTTTGTCCGGATTAAATTGATTTTGTCCAGTGGACAAAACCATTTCATCCACTAAACACAACCATTTTGTCCGGATAAAATTAATTTCATCCGGATAAAATCAATTTTTTCCAATGGATAAAAACTATTTTATCCAATTCGTCCACACCTTCCTATCCGGATACCGCAACCCTGATAGAATTGGTTAGTTAATGCAACGGTGTAAGAAAATAGATAGAAATAACGAGGACGATTAAAATAGTGGTAGCTAATTAAAATAACAGAGCTACTTAAAATGATGAGGTGAAAATGACTGAATATTTAAGATGACGGGAATATTTAATATAGAGATTATTTAAAATGGCAGGAATGTTAAAATGACGAGGTTATTTAAAATGACATTTATAGATTTAAAACAACGAGGTTATTCAAAATGGCGGGGTGATTCTAAACGACGGGGTTATTTAAAATGATGTCTTTTTAAAATGTGGGGTCATTTAAAATGATGTCTATTAAAATGACGGGGTCATTTATAATGACGTCTATTTAAAAGGACAGGGTCATTTACAATGACGTCTATATAAATGGACGGGGTCATTTACACAATGACTTCTATTTAAAATGGCGGGGTCATTTGCAATGACGTCTATTTTAAATGACGGTGTCATTTATTAGGGCCGTAGCCAGAAAAAAATTTGGGGGGAGGGAATAGAATATTTTGGGCTTTAAGGCAAAAATTTCTTTCTTTTCTTCACAATGACGTATATTTAAAATGACGGGGTTATTTAAAATGACGGGGTTTAAAATGACGGGGTTATTTAAAATGACGTCTATTTACAATGATGGGGTAATTGAAAACGACGCGGGGTGATGTAAAATGACGGGGCGATTTAAACTATTATGTCCATATAGTATTAATGATAATATAATGAAACTTAAAATTTACTTTAATTTCGGTGTTTAGTTAAATTATGTTGAATTTGGTTCACTATTATTATGCTGATTCGATAAGCATGGTATTTGTTTCCCGTTCGGAGAACGGGCCTATTACTAGTCATTATAATAATAGCTGCACAAATGTCCTTTAACATCAACATACGACTTTCAAATTTTTACTGCATAGGCAGATCATAGTCAGAACCCCAAATTTCGAGTTTCAAAACGATATCTTTCATACAAATCGTTTAATGATTTTTTGAATTTCGAATTTTAACATTGAAAGAGTGGGAGAAAACGCTCCGATCTGTCACGCTTTGTCCAGATACTCCTCCTACAGTTTTCATCCGATCTTTACCAAACTCTTTCCTGACCTACTCGACTTAATAAAAAAGACGGTAGCCACTCCAGTTTTTTATTTTTTCGTAGAAAATATTTTGCCAGTGAATTTCAAAAATTTGACAAAGTCCTACTCTTTAAGCAGGCAGGCCTCCGCCATGTATAGGGATTAGTGTCCCTTTCACTTCGAACGGGGCGACCGCAACGGAGTCAAACTATTAATAGCAAGGCAACGTTTATTTAGTCATTTGGTTGTGGATTGAATAGGTTGACTTGACTTGACATAGGATTGGTTAATTAATGTAACGGGGTAGGTTGAAAATAGATAGAAATAACGAGGACGAATAAAATAGTAGTAGCTAATTAAAATAAGAGAGCCACTTAAAATGAAGAGGTGAAAATGACGTGAATATTTAAGATGACGGGAATATTTAAAATAAAGAGAATATTCAAAATGACAGGAATGTTTAAAATAACGAGGTTATTTAAAATGACAAGATTTTTTAAAATGACGTTATAGATTTAAAACAATGGGGTTATTCAAAATGAAGGGTGATTCTAGACGACAAAATTATTTAAAACGACGGGGTTGTTTAAAATGACTTCTATTTAAAATGTGGAGTCATTTACAATGACGTCTATTTTAAAATAAATGGCGGGGTCATTTACAATGACGTCTATTTAAAATCACGGGGTCATTTAAATGACATCTATTTAAAATGACGGGGTCATTTACAATGACGTCTATTTAAAATAAATGGCGGGGTAATTTACAATGACGTCTATTTAAAATGACGGGGTTATTTACAATGACGTCTATTTAAAATGACGGGGTCATTTACAATGACGTCTATTTAAAATGACGGGGTCATTTAAATGACGTATGTTTAAAATGACGGTGTCGGGGTCGTTTGCAATGACGTCTATTTTAAATGGCGGTGTTATTTAAAATGACGTCTATTTACAATGATGGGGTTATGTAAAATGACGTCTATTTACAATGTGTGGTAATGTAAAATGACGTCTATTTACAATGTGTGGTAATGTAAAATGACGCGGGATGATTTAAAATTATATATTATGTCCATATAATATTAATGATATAGTAAAAATCAGGAGCTGATAAAAGGACTTCAAACTTTAATTTCGGTGTTTAGTTAAATGATGTTGAATTTGGTTCACTATTATTACGTTGATTCGATAAGTATTGTATTTGGTTCCCCGTCCGTAGTTCTGTGTTACCATTGTGGGAAAAATAGCTTACTAGACCACCAATTTGAATGCCATGAAGATTCCCGTTTAAAGTATTCCAAACTCTTTCCCATTCTTCTTCGGAGTCTTCTGTTTTAATTGTATGTATGACGAGTTAAAGGCTCCCCCTTCGGGTTGTAGAGAATTGTCGTGTAAATCGAATATTCGTTTCCAACTATCATTACAAATATAAACAGGGGAGTCACCAAATATTGAACGAGTCTTGATCGCCACTTTGGATTCATCCTTTTCAATTCATCTTTGATGACGATTATGAATCTCGAACCATGACGGTTTATTTCTTTTCCAAAATAGAAGGGCAGATGTATTACATTGGGCTCCATTTGAATATTTACAGTGCAAAAACTTCTAGACAGATCCCTTGGATTATCTTCATGACGACCAAAGACAGTTTTATTATAGTCTGATTTTGCCAAGGTCCATGGTTGGCCATTTTGGTTAGACATAATAAAATCTCTCTGCCAATCGGATTGATGGAAAGTAATCATATTAAAATCACAATTTCTGTAGAATGACAAATTTCGAAAGCAGTTGATGTGGTTTATAACAATAGAAATTAAAAATGCTACAATTGGATACAGGGAATACATTTTAACACAAATTTTGCTCAGTTTTTCTCTTCACCAGTGAACGATCCAATGTAAGAGAAAGAATGTTCAGTTTTAAATGTGAGGCACCAACGAAGTGTAGTCAAGGCTGGCAGTTAATACCAAAATAGCAACCAGCGACTGCCAACTGTAAACTCAAACTATAAACCATAAACCATAAAAATTCAAATTAGTTCTCGCAATTATTAACATAATCGGCTTCCCTGTTATACATGGGCGACTCTACATAGGTATGTTAACGGAAATGAGTAAATTCAGGCATTTAGCTTCATGCCAAGACATTAAGGGTAATTTTGAAACATTCTAGTCTTTCATACCTAAAATTTTATAGAACATTCATATACCATTATTTCGTGTTTGCATTTTATAAAAGACATTTTTACAAGTCCAAAAATGTTTACTGTGTCTTGAATAAGGAGCGAGTTATACCCCTTAAGACTTTTTCATTAAAGCTACTTCTTAAGTCTTGGTCGCACGCAATATGCGGCAATCTGAACTCGTTACAATGGCTTTATTTAGAAAAAAGTATATAACTGGACTATAAAAATGCTGTTCTAACTTTCAAATATCAAAAACCAGATTTCTTCAAAAAATTTGCTTATTGCCTATAAGCTTATAAAATTAATGCCTGATTTTACTTGTTGCCGTTAACATGTGATTGGTTTAACGTTTTAAAAGATGCAATGAAGAGTCATTAAAAGTTATTAAACAATACCTAAAATAAATTTAAAAAGGTTCCCTAAATTTCGGAGGACCTATAAATAAAAGTGATGAAAATTTGGAGGCTCAATAAAATAAATGTGATTGATATTTAGAGATCCATGAATAAAAGTAATGAAAATTTGGAGGCCCATCATTAAAATTAAAAAAAACATTTAAAGGACCCTTACTTAAATGATGAAAAACTGGAGGAACCTTACAAACGGCTTTGAAAATTTGGAGGATGTGAAGATAAATATTATTATGATTATTATTAATATGTAATAAGTCATAATGTAATGTAAAAGAAGATACAATAAAGTTGTATACTACACCAATACAACTTGGTAAGCTTTATAAATTTATTTTGAATATTATTTAATAATTTTTAATGATTCCAGAAACCATTATTATTCTTTCTAAACCGAATTTCAGTGTTCCGCCAACAACAGTGATTCATTTAATTTTGGCGGCCATTTTTATCATTGCAAAAATATTGTTTTTACAAGTACCTGAATGCTGGATGTTAATTGCTCTACATAAACGGAGGTAACGGCAAATAAAATCGCTGTAGTAAGTATATAATTGTACCAACCTTGGGTCTGAAACTGTCAAGCGGTAAAAAAGTAAAATAAGTAACAAAATCAGAGTGCTGGGCGATTTTGACATTCACGGTATCACTGTCTCAGCAAAGGACCTAAACTACTTCATGGCCTCTAACTAGGGCAGACATTATACAAAACTATGGAGCAAGAAATTCAGACACGAATGCTCACGACATATATTATACCTTTACATAAAGGCTACGTGTATAATTCTATAGTTCAGTGTGGAGTCATTATTATCATTCATTGCTTCTAAAACCATCAGATGGATGATGTAATGTGAGTTAATAATATGAATATTCATTTCCCTTGAAGGGAGACAGCTTTGGGGGATTAGATTATTTAGATTATCAAATTTCAGTTAAGTCAGTATTCTTCAGTAATTAACACACAATAAATATCTTTCTCCTTCAGCAATATCCCTTCTTTCTTTTTTCTCCAGACATTGTTTCTCACAATTCTATAGACAATGAGACCTAGAAGTATAATATATAGGCTGTCATCAAATATTCACAAAACAAGACTAGTGTGTTTGTGTTTGTTGGCCTCGTAGGTTAGTGCTTCGGAGAAATGAAGACGTTTGCTGACGTCAATCGGTTTCTACAAAATACAAACTACTAATATACTTAGATACTGTAGTGAAATATTACATTCCTTATGCTGTTTGTCTCATGATAAAAGTCAGAAAAACAAGTGCCTTAAACCACTGTACTGTTCATATAGTTTCGATGTCTTAAAATTAAATATCAGCCAGCTTGAACCGTAATTTATGCAAAAACAAATTATAGCTTAATAGCTTCTTATACGTTTACGATCATGAAATGAAAACAATATGTGAAGTCTCGACTAGTGCCTCAATTACACTTACAGTATAGGCATCATAAAGATCAATAAGAATGGAATTGAAGAATCAGATTTGATATAAATGTTCATTTTCATTGGAAGGAGAAAGTTTTCGAAAATTATTTTCTCGTATTAAGGCGAAGTTTTGATTGGCAAATTTAAAAAATTATTTGGATGAAATAAATCTAAATAAAAAATTGAATTGAAGATAAAATATTTTTTATTAGTTTGGGAACGATGCTAGATAAGCTATCTATTGTAACAATCCAATACCGTTTTACCGATATTAATTGACACTTTACTTTGCCATGCATTTTCAAGCATATACGAGTACAGAGCATAAATACAGAGTATAAACAAATAGGTATATTATTATTATTAGCTGTATAATGTTATCAGCTGAATGAATGGGTGAAAGTGACAGTGACAGCTATCCTTCGTTCATAAGATGTTGATCACTTCAATGACAGAACAGTGACGTCATTGTTATCTAGTCACTATACTCTCTTCCTCATTTCAGCTCATATAAAGAAATACATATTACGTTACATGTATAAGTTCTATTGGTATATAGTTATTTAATCATAGCAATAATTGAAGCGTAACTATGTAACCATTCATGCACCTATTCATATTCAATCAGTCAACTCACTTGTACGTAACCTTAACATTATAAAATGATAAGTATTTTATAGGAATTATAAAATGTATTTTTTCACTTATTATTGTGTAACTTGTAATAGTAGATTATCCATATAAGGCAAATATTATGTAAGTTCGTTCAATATATACATTTTATTACTGTCTCAAACTGAGATTGCCTATAGACACAGTAAAATAATAACCAACATTGTCATTTAATGATTTATATTCAAGTCTCCATCAGGTTGCTGAAATGGAAATAAAAACGAAATAAATTATAGGTTGAATAATACCATATTGAATAATTTAGTACATTATAATATTTATATGATCACCCGCATATAGGACCGTCTTAGTTCTGCTTCTACTACAATAATTAGTATTTTCTTACGAAATCGATATTTACGTCATCCACCGAAAACACACGATTTCCTCTTCGAACAATTTTAGCACCGATTTTTAGCTTGTTTAGAAGACTAATAACATGTGGTTTCAGCATCAATCTAGAGTGCCACAACCATTCCAGAAGAAGAGTGATGAATGATCCAAGTAGAAAGTATCCACAGACGAAAAAAATAGTATGGATTTTCATAGACAGACTAATAGACAATGTCTGAGATTCTTCATGCTTCAGTTTTGATAGGGATATTATATCTTTCAAATCAAAAATGAAATCCTCGTGTTCCTTGAAATATTTTAGAAAACCTCTCTCTTGCATGAATTGAAAATATGATCTGAATTTATGACGGTAG
The DNA here is from genome assembly GCA_020055645.1 of Tomocerus qinae. Classification (NCBI taxonomy): domain Eukaryota; kingdom Metazoa; phylum Arthropoda; class Collembola; order Entomobryomorpha; family Tomoceridae; genus Tomocerus; species Tomocerus qinae. The sequence goes on along the minus strand of CM034546.1, from coordinate 52,803,642 downwards.
CAACCTATGAATCCATAAGACATTGGTTCATTGAGAGCTGATTCCTTTACAGTCATGCAAATTCCGTCAGAAGATATTTTAGATGGCATTAAGGGCACAGAGTGTTGACTCGAATCTTTTGTATATACAGAAAACAGTTTCATTGAGAAGTTGGTCAACATTTTTAATGTAAATGTCTTGTAGTCCATATTACTGTGTTCTGATGTTGCATCGGATTGAAAATCAAATATGAAGACACTTGAATTCAGTTTGTCCAGAATTTTATATTTCTCAAAATATTTGATTCTCTGTTCGTTTAAATTCCGTCTTATGTCTATCTGCATTAAAAACTTAAATCCATTGTCGACGAGATCTTTAAAATCTTTTAATTGCTTTCTGTCTGGCGGAGCAATAATCTCGCTTGTTATCCACGTTTCATATTGAATATTAACTATAAATCCCATGGACACAATTACTAAATACAAAATGTTTCTCTTTTTATTGGAAACATCCTGATTTAAAAGGACGGCTATTGTGGATACAAAAATAAACTCTAATTTCTTGTAGAAAGTAGAAATTCTAAAGCCTAAAACATAAAATGAAATCGGGAATAGCGAAAATATCAGCCACCAGCAATAATCATCAAATGTTTTTTGAATCAGAACTGTCAAAGGGACGTCAAGGAATCGAGGATTAGCTTCACAGTAAAATGGAATCAACTCTTCAAAGTATTCAATGAAAACAGTTTCGTACCATTGTACTATATAAGGTTCATTGTATGGTAATAACATATCTATATCTCCACATCGTGGATGTTCGTCTTTTAGATCTTCATAGTCCCTTGCATATACGGCAGTAAAATTCAATCTTTCAGCCATCAATTCAACAGCTCTCACTGTACTTTGACAAATTTTTATCGTTGAATAGAGTACCATTTTACACTCTGGCATTTTTCTAGAACCATTGAACTTAAAATTGCCATCTGTTCCCCTAATTTGAATGCCATGTAGATTCCCGTTTAAAGTATTCCAAACTCTTTCCCATTCTTCTTCGGGGTCGTCTGTTTTAATTGGATAAAGAGTTGAAGACTTACTCTTTGGATTGTTGAGAATTGTCGTGTAAATCAAATATTCGTTTCCAACTCGCATTGCAAATATAAACAAAGGAGTCACCAAAATTTTAATAAGTTTAGATCGCCAATTAGGATTCATCCATTTCAATTCATCTTTGATGACGATTATGAATCTTGACGTGCGACGGTTTATTTCTTTTCCAACATTGAGATATTCTAAATCAGGGTCTGGCTCCATTAGAATATTTACAGTGCAGAAAGTTCTTGAGAGATCCCTTGGATTATTTTCATTACGACCGAAGAGAGTTTTGTTATAGTCTGATGTTACCAAGGTCCATGGTTGGCCATTTTGGTTAGACAGGATAAAATCTCTCTGCCATTCGGATTGATGGAAAGTAATCAAGTTAAAATCACAATTACTATAAGACGACAAATTTCGAAAGCAGTTGATGTTTTTTATAATTATACAAATTGAAAATGGTACAATTATATATTTGGAATACATTTTAGTACGAATTGTACTTAGTTGTTCCTTCCCCTGTGAACGATGGGAATAAAGAGAAAGAATGATAAGCTTTAAATAACTAAATGTTGTGTACCTAACAGCCCGTGAGGCACCAACAACTAGATAGTCAAGGCTGGCACCAGTTAATAACAAAGTGGCTAAAAGCGACAGCTAACTGTAAACGATAACCTCGAATTATAAATCATATACCATGAAATTCAGAATAGTTCTCACTTGTATTGTTTTTTATTGGTGCGGTTTCCCTATTCGTAGATCACGAAGCAAAGTTATACTTTTAACAGAGAAAAGTTTTTAACAAACAAAGCCAAATAATTAGTTATTGTGCTAATATGATTATTTACTTATTTCAGGACATTCGTAATTAAAATTTGTAAAGAATTAAAAAAATAGAAAATTTTATTCTTTCTAATTAGAGAAAGAACAAACATTACAAATTTAGAGATAGATGGGCAATTTTAGTTATAAACATGCAACCTTATAATTTGGCTTCCTTAAAAGCGGATAGCTTTTGTAGTCGCCTTTGCCAAAGAGCTGCTTATTTGTGCAATTATTTTTAAACTTACATGGAACGATCGAAATAGAAATAAACAGATTATTAAATTATTTTTGATTTTAAAATGTCTTTAATGACATTAACCAGCGAAATAGGTTTGCATGAATATTGTAATAAAGCTACAGTACACAGCAATTTTGCCTTTCACGGTATTATTGTCCAGACAAAAGTCACACAAATAATTTATCCAATTTATAGCCTCTAACTACAGTCAGTATGAAACACAACTTATGGGAAAATATATTCAGACACGAATATTCACGATATTATATATATATATGGCATGAATGGTATTATGATACAGTGTATAGTTCGGTGTCCAGCAATTACCAGCAACATTTAACATAATATCAACAAATGAATATTGTGCGAATTGAGTTTAGTAATATAATCGTTTATATCCAGTGAAAAAGCAGAAGGCTTAAGGGAGAGAATTAGATTACCAGATCGTAGGTAAATCATATTTCTTCAGTAATTGTGATTTAACACGCGTACATCACAATGTCCACAAAACGTGATGTCCTGACATAATAAGTAATCCTTTTCCCTTTCATCAATAGCGGTTCTTTCTTGTTATCAGGAACCAATTCTATAGACAATATTGCTGACGGAAGTATTAAGGTTATCTTAAATTATTCAGTGTGCTTTGTTTGGCAGGTTGTGTTTCTAAGAAATGAAGAACTTTGCTGACGTCAATCGCTTTCTACAAAATATAATGTGGGTCCAACTTTACAGCCTGAAGTAAATTGGATGAAATGAATAGAAAAATTTAACTATGTTGTACATTACTGTATATATACGCTGAATAGGCAGATAAATTTAATTCCAAAATAGGCAGGCATTAATGCATTAAAACCCCCAAATAGACACTGTGACAGGCATGAAAAATGAATAAAATAACAACTCTATCAGGCATAAAATCCAATTTGTTTCGAATTTTTATGTATAAAGTATCATGTAAGTGGGAATGAAGTCAATAAAGTTGCCCTTATTCGACTCCAATCACCATTAATGCATTTAAGAGTCCCAATCTTATTGTTATATATATATTGTAATTATTAGGATCGAAGCTTTGCTTAGTATCCTTATGAATTTGTCGCCGTCACTCTGTCCGATCGTCTGGTCGTCTGGGTGTCTGGTCGTCCACTATTAATAAGGAGCAACTATATCTTTGCATTGGCATAAATTATTTCAAATCTGTTTTTTGCATATGGTAGGAAATGTATTCAGGAGCAACCAGTTATCATTAGAATTCAAATTTGATGCATCCCCTGGTTTGTGGAAATTATATAAATACAGAAGGTGAGGCAGACAGTAATAGTACGGCAGGTGAGACAGCCAGCGTAGTAGCATAGAGGACTGACTACACACCGCGCTGGTATTAACATGCTCTGAAACTGCGGGAGACAAATGCAATATAAAATAGCTTCTCTTTAGTACAACGATTAGTTGAATACAATTTTCGTTCTAAAATTGGCTAAAGAAGAGGATTTTTGTCCATTGTGATTAGTTAAATACAGTTTGAAACATTTTATCGTAAAAATTGTCAAAATATACGAGTTTGGAACATTTTAACGTGAAAATTGTCAAAATATAATGGAAATGGTTGTCCAACTTCACTTCATTATAAATACACGTGTGGGATTCATCAGTGATGAGTGCAGTTAACTACAATTATCACAAATCACTATTTAGGTATTGTTTAAATCACAATACTACATTCAATTTGTATTGCAATCCAAAAAATTATTAATCGGGTATAATTCTAATCGTTACACTCGATTCTTTCCAGCTTTACAGTCACCTGGTGCGGAATTGATTGGGTTGTGATTAGTTTGAAACATTTTATCGTAAAAATTGTCAAAATATAACGGAAATGGTCGTCCATCGTCACTTCATTATAAATACACGTGTGGGATTCATCAGTGCTGAGTGCAGTTAACTACAGTTGTCACAAATCATTATTTAGGTATTGTTTAAATACTATATTCAATTTGTATTGAAATCCAAAAAATATTAATCGGGTATAATCCTAATCGTGATTCACGTTACTATATTGAATTTGTATTTCCAGCTGACTTGCCGAATGCATCCCTACTCATTATTAAATGACATATTCCGTTCTTTCCAGCTTGACAGTCTACTAGGAATTGATTGAGTACTGCATGTTGACACATGGTGAAGAATTGAAGTCCACTATTTGGAATAAACATTTTATCGTGGAATCTACAAAATCGACAAGATATCACTATTTAGCTTGGTGTTAATTGACTCCTGAAGGGTGGATATTCATGACTACCAGCAGTTTGATCTGGAACAGGAATGGGATTCCGGAATGGGACTAATTCATAAGAAAGTCCCATATAAAATTTCAAACTATTTTATAGGACTTTCTCTACAGAACCCAGCTGATACGGGCAGGGGAAGGGGGGAGGAAGGGGCGGGAATCAGTCTATTTGCCTTGATTCTAATGACAACTGATTGTGGCTGAATACATGTTCTACCATATGCAAAAAGCAGATTTGAAACAAGTTATGTCGTTCCAAAATATGCGTGCATTTTATTATCGAAGGACAACCAGACCATCAGAATTTTTTTTAAATCTCCCGCTTCGATCCTGCGTATACGCCTGTTGCCAACAGTTTATTGACATTTGCGCTGAGACAGTGCGGTGCCAATTGTTGATTTAATGGTGAAATAATCGACTCGTTGCCTTTGCTGAGGAAATTACGTAGCTCTGGTTTCATAAATTCGTGGCTTATAATGGCCAAATGGAAAAAATGCTAATTGTCAAAATCTGTCATCTTTTTCCATTCTTAGTCCTGCCCAATGAGCTCAATTAAGTTATTTCTCCCTTTTCTTCCCCATTCGTTTAAATTCAGTCCTCCTCATTAGTCCTTTTCCGTCCTAATTCTGTCCAATTCTGTCCAATTCAATATTTCGTCCTCTTGCGTCCCCTTTCGTCCCCATTCAGTTCAATTCAGCCAAATATTCAGTTATTTGACCTCTTTTGTCCATTGAGAATGTTGACGTAAGGTTTATTTGTATAGTTCGAGGTACTTGGATTATAAGCACATACCTAGGCACTACGCCATTATATATGTGTCGGAATTTTGCAAAGTGAATGTACTCGCCGAAAAACTAAATTCCGGTTTATCGTTCTATTAAATAGAGCATTTTCGAATCTACAATATGGCGGTGACCTGGTATTTTTAAAAAATCCCTGTGAATTTTGGCAATAATTTTAGTCTGCATTGTGTCTTTTATGATTTCATTATACACCATATGAGTAAGAAGCCGAAACCTTCTCATTTTTTATCCGAAGGCGAGAGAATTCGATACCGAACTTATAAATAAATACACCCTACGAGGTAATTAAGTACGCTGATTTGGAATATGGCCACCGATATATCATCAGAATGACCCCAACCGATATTGGGGGTATGCCCCCATATCGGAAAATATAAAACAATTGAATCAAATAAATTCCATTGAACCTACGGGGTATTTAAATTCGCTGATTTCGTATATGGCCACCGATATATCTTCTGGATGACACCATCCTATATAGGGGGTATGCCCCAATATCGGAAAATATAAAACAATTGATTTAAATAAATTCCATTGACCCTAAGGGGTATAAAAATACACTGATTTCAAATATGTTCACAGATATATCTTCTGAATGACCCCATCCGATATATGGGGTATGCCCCCATATCAGAAAATATAAAACAATTGAATCAAATAAATTTATTGAACCTACGGGGTATTTAAATTCGCTGATTTTGTATATGGCCACCGATATATCTTTTGAATGACCCCATCCGATAAGGGGGTATGCCCCCATATCGGCAAATAAAAACAATTGATTTAAATAAATTCTATTGACCCTACGGGGTATTTAAAGACGCTGATTTCAAATATGTCAACAGATATATCTTCGGAATGACCCTATCCGATATAGGGGGTAGCCCCTATATCGGCAAATATAAAACAATTGATTTAAATAAATTCCGTTGACCCTACGGGGTATTTAAATACGCTGATTTCAAACATGGCCACAGATTTATCTTAAGAATGACCCCATCCGATATTGGGGGTATACCCCTATATCGGCAAATGTAAAGCAATTGAATTAAATAAATTCCGTTGACCTTATATGGGGTATTAAATATCCTTATTTCAAATTTGGCCGCAGATATATCTTCAGAATGACCCCATCCGATATAGGGGGTATGCCTCCATATCAGCAAATATAAAACAATTGAATTAAATAAATTCCATTGACCTTACGGGGTAAATAATGTCGGTTACCCCGTAGGGTCAACCGACATTATTTATTTCATATGTTTTTGAATTTTCAAATATGGGTGTTAGCTGCTGTCATTTTCTTGGGCTTCGGGTAAGTTTATGCGATTATCTGTAATAGTAATTCTGAAAGGATAAATGGTATGCGATGGCTTTATAGGCTTATTTCTCGTTTACTAGATCTAGTAGAGTACATTCAGTTTGCTAAGTTCCGACACATATTATATTTCTGTAAGCCGTTTTCAAAGAATTTTAACTATGAAAAAAGGTTCACTGTCGACAATGCGTGTGCTTTTCATTTAGAGCTTGCTTGTCTTACTTACAACCTAACAAGTAGCTGCAAAGCATGTTCTAAGAATGGTACTTTATGCAATACATTTATCTAAGGCCCAATAGGCAGTTCACAGTCCAGGAATAATACTCCACTACTTTAAATAAATGCGGAGGCTGAGGGAGCATGACACTTATATAAATTTGCAGAGGGGCCTAATGTTTTCATCATCCCTGTATACACTCTCGACGACGGTAAATATTAGGACTATTTTGGGAAAGCCTATGCGTGCAACAACCCTAACCCCTTAGAAACGTCCGTATCTTCCGAGAAATTACCTGGATAATGGTCTCCTCTATTCCATTTTTCGACGAGCGACAAAGGTTTCAATAGTTGTAACACTCATTCCGATTGAACGTGGATATAGGAATTAAAGTGTTCAGTTTCTTCAGCTATAATGCTGCACGGCTCCACACTATGTAACATGTAAATATTCCACATTGACACGCTGAAACACAAGCCGTTAAGCTGCTTAGGGACAGAAATATATAATGCATTTCTATAATCTACCTGATTATATATATAGAAATATTAAGAAACATTTGGTATATAGCACCTTTTCATCGTCAATTCTAAGAAAAACAATAATAATCAGGTAATAACTACATACCCAAAACTTACGTATATAAATAAATATACAAAGAAAATTGGAGTTGGTGGGAGTTTGGTTCTTGCAACCCTGACGTTTATTAAGTGTTGGTCAGAGCAATTAGTATTATTTGTTCGCAATGCTTATAATACACTTTGAATTTTTTTAAACCAAAAATGTGAGTGATTGCCTTTAAATATCGCCAATTATTTCACTGATTACGATTGCTATTTCGTATTTTAGTCTTCAGAAAATTCTACATTTTTAACATCAATAATGGATTCAGATTTCAAGAAGTGTATTCTGTGTCTTAGTGTCAACCCTAACCACTTTGACGCATTTGGAGTCACAGAGGAAAACAAAGAGTCTTTTGTAACAGGTAACAATTACACTTCATAAAAATTAAAACTTGTTAACCGTTTGTTTTCACACTCATGATCATACTTTTATTCCAAATACTCATTTCAAACTTCCAAAACATGTGACCATTGCCATAGCTTTCTTAAGTTACAGTTTATTTATTCTGAGGAAATTGATTTTATTTGTAACAAGGACTGGTTTCTTATAATTTTAAAAATCGTTTAATACTTTGTAAAATAACCTACTTAATTTACAACGTAAATGTGGCTATTTACAATTTTATATTATTTTCCATGGATTATTAATACCACATACTTTGTAGTATTTATTAACAATAATTTAGTATAAAAATAATTTAGTATAAGTAGTAGCAGTAATTTAGCATAATTTAGTATTATTAAATTTCTATTAAAAAATTTATGTTTGATGTTTTATTTCGTTTGTCAACAGAAAGCAGTAACGAAAGCAAGAGAATTAAAGTGGATGAACTGCAAGTGCAATTCTTTTTGAAAAACCTGTTGGAGATTCCTGACAGTGTTTTTGCCACGTTTTTACAAGAATATGGAAATAATTATGAATGGATTAATTACTGTACACCCTGTTCAGTTTTGGTTAAAAAAGCCAGAAGTACCTTTAATGAAATGTCTTTGCTGCAGAAAACGTTTACAAGCTTGCAAATGGAAATTAAAAAGGCGATTGTATTATCAGCCAAGTACAAGGAAAGGGGAGTTCATAAAGGCTTGCATTCAGGACCGAAACAAATTGTAAGAGCACACATTGTACAAGGTCTGTTCGAATTGTCGTTCTAGCTAATAATTATCTATCCAAATTATTTTATTATTATGTAGACAAAAAGTGGTAATAACTTACACATGTTTCTTAAATTATTTCAGAGCACAAAAAACGGATAGAAACACCTTTCCAAATCAAACCTCTAAAAGCCGTAGACATGAAATCTGATTTGGATAATGAAGAAAATGTAGATTGGTCCCCAGTAGAATCAAGTAGTTCTTCGGAAGATGAAGAAAATGACCTGCCTGCTAGTAATAAGGACTATGATAATATTTCAACTGTAAAAGAACCGGAACAAATTTTTGAGCCAATGAGCACAGACTTGGGATATCTAGGAGGAAATTTATGTGACAAATGTGGCCAAGTATTCTCAACACTAGTTAGATTGAAACTCCACAAAAAATCTGTTCACAAAGAATGCGACATTTGCAAGAAATGTTTCAACACAAGCGGTTCTTTGAACAATCACTATAAACTTGAGCACACGCAAATGTGTCAGTATTGTCGGGAAGTATTTCCAGACTCAACCAACCTGAACAAACATATTATGATGACCCATGATGAAGTAAAAGAAAAACCTTTTAGTTGTAAAATTTGTGGAAAACGGTATGCGAATGCTTATAACTTGGAGTATCACATGAATTCTCACACCGAATGTAAACTGTACTCTTGTCATTTATGTGATAAAGTGTTCCAACAACTCCACTTATTGACTCATCACCAGAAAAGAGAACATTCGTCCCAAATTATAACATTTCCGTGCTCCGTTTGTCGGAAAATATTTTTGAAGAAAGCCAAATTGACCAGACACATGAGTGTTCACACTGACTATAGACCTTTTTCATGTAGTGAATGTTTCAGCGCATTCAGAACGTCTCCCGCTTTAAAAGCACATCATAAGACCACCCACAAAGGAGAAAGTCCTCATCCCTTCATTTGTGAATCATGTGGTAACAGTTATAAAGAATTACAACTTTTGGAAAGCCATATAATTCAAAGGCATCCGCTTCTAAGACCTATTTCTTCAATTTCAAATCCAAATCCCGCAAATCCAGAAACGAAAGACCAAGAAGCAACTTCAAGTAGTATTAATGCTGTAAAAATTCCTTCCCCAAAAGATGAAGCGGTGAAACAAGTTGAAAATCCTCCTGGAGAAAAAGAACTAAGTGACAACACAATTCAAAATATTGAAAATGACGACGCAATTTCTAGCTCACTTCAGCATCCTGAAAACAGCAACGAAAAATATAGTTGTGATTTTTGTGAGAAAGAATTTAAAGACCAATGTTCTCTAACACAACACAAAATGATCCATTTACGCAACAGAGTTTATGAGTGTGATATCTGTAAAGAACGATACGCCGATTACAGAGGCTTGCAGTTGCATTACAAAATTCACATAGAGGGTACACCATTTCAGTGCAAGATCTGTGGACAGAAATTTTCAGAGTCTGAAGCTCTAGTGAATCATCATAAAACACACACTGTGGATAAAACGCTTTTTGACCCTACATTTGCCAAAGCAAGAAGTGAAACTCCTGAGCCTCTGGCAGGACATTTGAAGAATGCTCCCGAAAAGCCATTCAAATGCCAACTTTGTGGTCTCTCATTTCACACGTCTCAACCATTGACGGAGCACGCTAAAGAATATCATAATGTAGTGATTACATTTCCTACTTGTCGGATTTGCAAGAAAGGATTTAAAGACTCGGATGAATTAAAAGCTCATATGTTGTTGACCCATAAACCAGAAGAACTGCAGGAAAAAGAACATGCGTGTCACATTTGTGGGAAAATATTTAAACGACAGGTCGAGTTAAACGGACATATGCGGGTTCATGCTGATAGCACAATATATTCATGCGATATGTGTGGAATGAAATTCAGGGATGGTACCTCCTTAAGAAACCATAAAAGTATTCACAAGTCAAAATGCGAATTTTGTGGGGAAAGCTTTGCTAATTATTATGAATTGTCGAAACATATTGAACGTCATCCGCCAATTATAACTAATCGACCCTTAAATGACATTGAATTACGAGTTTGGGAAAAATGATCGTATTTCTTATTCAAATATATTTGGGAGATTAAAAATGTAATGTAAGTATTATTAATGTTTAATACAGTAACTCAGTAATATTAATAGATTCTGAAAATTAATAGCGTTTCAAAAATCATAATTTATGCAACTTTTGCAAAAATCCTATTTCATCGAAAAATATTAGGATTATTTATTAGAAATATAAAAACAAAAAAATTAACTCAAGGACATATAGTTTAAAAATGTACTGATTAAGATTACGGCGTTATTTTACGTTAAGAATGTGAGGAAAAAGTTGGGAACAATATTATATTATTTGCTCTGTCCAAGTATTTGTATTTTTCTTTCGTTTCAGGACATCAGTAATATTGACACTCCTGTTATATATTTATGAAATTCACGCAATTAAGACTTGCAATGTAAAATGTAGCCCTAAATGTCCTTATTTTCAGTAAAAGTAGACATTTTTTGCTTCCTACAGGTTAAAATTGTGTAATGTTAATTATTTTCTGTTTTAAATCATAATCGGAGGCTTCCTTGCAGCTTAGCGTCATTTTGTGAACTTGTACCCTACCATCATGTAAACAAAACAATAATATAGTTAGACAGTTGTAATTGTGTTTGACTATTGCTAATTTAAATTACACTTAAACACACTAAATATTACAGCACATTTTACTTGTATTAAACCATTTCTATTCGGAAATATTATCCTCACTACAATGCAGTACAGAAAAAATACATGTGGGCTAAGTCAGACTTGAGAGATATTATTTCTCGAAGGTAATTACGTTGTTATAATCCTTTACAAACTGCCATGTAACAAACAATTTATTGCAAGAGTTGCTCGCAACATATTTTTTATTTAGGGGTAATTTATTTTGAATATATTATGAACTTTTATTTCCAAATAATTGTTTACAACAAAAGTCCATGTTAAGGATTTATATGGCACGTCATACTGGTGACGGTGTGCTATCGGGATATACTACATATTTATCATTGCAATAATAGTATACCAATTACAGCATTTGAAATTTAAATAACTGTTTAAAAAGGACTTTGCAGTTGCTTAAAATTCATTCATTAACTGTCTTCAAACATTATAATAATAACTTAGGCTTTTGATGTACATAACGATATCGATATAGCATGTCCCTTAAAGATGAAAAAGACATTCATTTTTCGTTTGGCAGTGAAAACGAAAAGGTCCTTAATCTAATGTACGTACATTGGATCGTTGAAAGTGAGTGAGTATATGAAATCCCGTTTAAAAAATTGCAGAAGTAGGTAAAGGGACCCGCTTTGAGCGTCTCACAACGTGCCTTGATGTCACCTCTCCCCGCATCTGTTCAGCAAGCATCATAATTAAACTTGGACGACTAAAACACAACCAACATTAAGTTCCATCAAGTGCATTTACCAAAACAGCGTTTTGAGAACATCTATGTTTAAGACCAGGTGTTTTTTGGACACCCGGCTTTTATCACAGACCTGCACCCGGCGTTTAGCTTAGCGTAACTGAATTAAAGGCTTATTATAGATTTTACGGTATGTATTTATCTTGCTTTTGGTTATGAGCAAAAAGTCTGCCTATGCAAATTTGACATAACGTTTCATTCCTTTTTGTAAAAGGCGGAAAAACTTTCGATAAATAGGCTAACAAGAGTTTGAAACACTTGTTAGCCTATTTATTACTTATTACTTATTATTATTATTTACTATTATGCCTAGGTCCCGAAGTATTCATTCGATTTTCTAATATGAATAAACATTTTCTATTTCCTTAACTACTACATTCTATTCCACATTTCTAGATTGCTACGTCCAATATAGAGCTAATAATAATAATAATAATTTATTCAGAACAATTTCCTTCGTTGTAGGTTATTACATTGTTAGGATCTTTACATTGTGGGTTCCAAATTAGCAAATCGAATTATTTGTTACATTATAGGGAATATTCATTACATACACTTATTTTTCACTTAACGTTATTTAGATATTAGGAATTACATTACGTTACAGGTAATCTAGCGACCTCATTAATCGTTTCGTCATAAATCGAAAAATCAATTAAGCTGTACACCTTTTCATTTGTCTCATCTTTTTGTAATTGTAATAGGTACTCCAGCAATTGCTTCCTAAATACGTACGGGTTCTCTGCTAGCTTTATTGAGTCAGGTAGTTCACACCAAGCTTTCTCTGCTTGTGCTGAGAATGATCTACTTGCGTACCTTGTCTTGTGATCTTTGAGTGAATACGTATATTCTTTATTTCTAGTATGTCTTTGGCTTGTATCTAGTTTTAAGTAGTCTATGAAATACGGTGGACAATTACTATTTTTAATAATAGAATATGTTAGCTTTAAGAGTTCATATTTGTATAAGTATTTAGGAAATAGCCATTTCATGTTTACAGATATGTCATATTTTACTTCTTCATATTTCTGCTTATGTAGTACAAATCTCCCTGCACTTCTTACTGATTTCTCTATATATTTAATATCTGTGATATTTGCTGTGCCCCAAATTACTGCCATATACCTAATTTTTGACTACGTATGCATTCATTACAATTTTTGTATTTATTTCGCTAAGTAAGTATTGTATAGGAAAAAGAGACCATATTAATGTATTACATTTTTTCCTTGTTTCAGCAATGTTTTGTTTCCAGTTTAATTCTTGGTCAATTATCAAGCCTAGTACTTTCATACTCTTTTCCGATTTAATAACATTGTCATTGAACTTTAGCTCAACGTCGCCAATAGATTTTAGAATGTACGGACTTGTGACAATTAACATTTTTGTCTTCTCAACATTTAAGCAGTGTTGTGCAGTGGTTAAAACCACTAGTGGTCATAATGGTCATAATGGTCAAAATGGCCCGGTCAAAAAAAATTAAAAAGTGGTCAAAATGGTCAAAATGGACAAAATGCCTGTTTGGGGTTAATTGAGACCCCAAGGTAGCTTTTACTGCAACAGTAAACAACAAATACAACTTTCTAAAGATTGCAGTTAAAAATGATTAGAGAGTGTCATTCTGTAGTCTGATGTTAGTAGAATAGTGTTTCATTGGTTTTAGGCCATATTTCATTCTCTAAATATTTTAAATTTCATTTGCTAGCCTAAGTAACTGTATACTGATATTTTGACCATTTTAGCCATTTTGACCATTTTGACCATTTTGACCAGTGGCCCGGTCAAAATGCAAAAAAGTGGTCAACAGTACAACACTGCATTTAAGTGCATTTTATTATTTTCCATCCACAGTACAACGCTATTTAAGTCTTCAGTTAGCTTTTCTAGTATAAATTTAATATCAGATGGCTTTCCAGAAATAGTCAATTGGTTGTCGTCAGGAAATTGTATAGTTAGGCTATTTTTAATATAGAGAGGAAGGTCATTAATGAGTATGGAGAATAATAATGCCGCTAAAACGGACCCCTGGGGCACTCCAAGATTTATACTTTTGACTTCAGATTTATCATTTTCTATCGCTACAAATTGAGATCTGCTTTCTAGGTACGATTCGAACCAATGTGGCTCGATTCCATACCATTTCAATTTCTTTTCATTTCAATTTCAATTTTTGCCACAACTTTATCGAACGCTTTGGAAATATCAAGTGATAATATTATACACACATTTCTTTTATCAATTTCTTTAAATAAGAAGTCTGTTAGAGCAATTTGGGCATGAACAGTTGAGTGATTTTTTCGAAACCCGAATTGTGTCTTGCAAAGTATGTCATTTTGAGTTACAAACTTTGATAACTTATTAAAAATGCACTTGTCTAATATTTTTGAGGGTACTGTTTGAATTGAAATTGGTCTACATTGAGCTGGTTCACTCGCATCGGTAACTTTTGGAATTGGGATAACTTTTGACACCTTGAGTTTGTTACATACATACCCCTGTGCAATACTTTCATTAAATATCTCGTGTAGGCCAAGATAGACATTGGGTGCGTGTATTAAATATTTAAAATATATCGGTGCAAAATCAAGTGAGTCAAAAGATTTGGAATCTTTCTTTTTTAGCATTTTCCATGCTTGAAACATTTCTGGAATTGTTACTGCAGTTACTCTAAAGTAATTTATAGGTTCAACTATACTATCATGCTTTGTGGGAATTGTTACAGCTGTTTCTGTTTGGGTGCATACAGATACAAAGTAGTTGTTTAGATCATCTACATTAAGATTACATTTTTCAGTCTTTTGTTTACCTATGTTGAATATATTTCCTACTGCACTGAATACGCCATTCTTTTCAATGTCATTATTAACAGAGTTTATCTTATCCTTACGAATAGCTTTAGATACCACCTGGTTAAGAATTTTTACCATTACTATATTAATTACACTTGGATTGTTTTTACTTATTTTATAAACCTGATTTCTTTGTCTGATTAAGTCTTTAGTTTCGATTGACAGTGTTAGTGGCTTCTTATTTATATTAACTTTAAATCTTTTTGTAGGTACATGTTTCACTATGCTATTTTGAATTATATCACAAAAGTCATTAAGCTTAGTATCTAAATTCACAGAATCTGTGATAAGAGTATCATATTTACATAAATCGCCTGCTACCTTAGTCATATTTTCATTATTTATTGGTTTTGTCATGATCCACTTTTTCTTGTTTTTTATAATAGGAAATTCCACAGTTCCACATACAAGCATGTGATCGGCTAGATGTTTCTCACTGACTGATACATCAATGTTATTTTTACTATTGCTAATAAATAAATCTAGTGTAGCTTCTCCTCTAGTTGGCTCATTTACATACTGTTCGAATGTGTAGGTAGAAAGTATTTTTTCTAATTGATTAATCATCCTACCCGTATTTAAATTAAAATCTCCTACCACAAAGACCTCTTTACTAGTTTGAGATAATTCAGAAAAAATTATGTCAAATGAAGTATAGTCGTTGTTTAGGTCTTCACTTTTGTAATTAGTACCACGATAAATGCACACAATTATAAAAGACTTTCTAAAATTAATTTGAACATTAATAGCGGCGTATTCAACGTTATTGTTTTGCTTTAAGAGCTTGTCGTTTTTAAATTTGAATTGCGTAACTTTTAAGTATTGCTTTAAAA
Source organism: Tomocerus qinae (assembly GCA_020055645.1). Classification (NCBI taxonomy): domain Eukaryota; kingdom Metazoa; phylum Arthropoda; class Collembola; order Entomobryomorpha; family Tomoceridae; genus Tomocerus; species Tomocerus qinae. The sequence goes on along the minus strand of CM034546.1, from coordinate 52,787,985 downwards.
ATATACAAATCCCCCCATTCCCTTTGTACATCCTATCCATCCTTATAACATTATATCCATTAATTTTTGGTGATAACATACCTTCTTTAAGAAACGATTCCGTCATGCATAATATGTCGTAATCATCAAGGCTTAACAGATGTTCCACTAAGTGTAATTTGTTCCTTAAAGATCTTATGTTCACATGTGCTATCTTAAGTTGTTTTGTCCTGGTGTTTTTATTATTTGAACAGGAACTACTTATTGTTGATCCATGTAGGCATCTAAAAAAGTAGCGGGGTCGCTCTGGTTTTCTTTATCCATTTCACTTAACGTTTGTATTTTTTCATTAATGACAAAATACACTTCGCCACCAATCTCAATACTGTTTTTATTGTAGTCGATCGTCGCCTCAAGGTTTTTAGAGAAGGCTTCTTTTTGTTTGTATCTGAGTAAGTTTCTTGCTTTCCGGATGCTGAGGGGTAAGTCTTCGTTGATAAATATTTTTCTCTGTAGCTAATTTTTACAACGTTTCACTACTAATAAACAACTATATTTACGTCGACTAAACATTAAACATAAAATGTAGATACCTTAGCCAAATGTTAAAATGCATTCCGATGTTCCTAAACTTAGTGAATATACATATTTAATTATCTTGTTTTTCTTTATGACCGAAAATCTGCCTATACTCAATTGGCATGTTTGGCAGGATTTACGGAATTTCCGAAATACCGCTTCATCCATTTCGGAATGATATGAATTTGACACAAGTTTCCAAGATTTGAGGCAGGAGGAGGATGATTCAAATAGAATAGAGGTTGTGTAGAGCACAGTCAACCAAACCGTAGCCACTAAGACAGCCCAGAGTAGAATCGAAAAACTCACAATAGTGGGAAACCGAGAATGGTAAAGGATAAGCAAATAATTGGCCAAATATGCCTGCCTCTTGAATAGGAAGGTAAAAGCGAAGAGCGCAGTACTGTAGATACTATTTGCTTTCCCAACAGCCAATTGTAATAATCTGTAGATTCGAGGTAGTGTGTTGATATGTCGATATTTATTTATCGTTCGATATACTTTTCTTCCATAGCTATAAATTTTTATGTCATAATATTAACTTATGAGATAGATAACAAACATATAAAGAGAAGTAAAAGTAATTACCTCAATTCTTCGATGAAAGTATTTATCGTTGAAGCAAAAAACAATCCTGCGGCCACATGGAACATCGACAATGAAAATGCGCAGAATACCCACCAAATATGAAGTAATGCCAGCGCCAAGAATGCAATGTAGCTGAAGTTATCAGGGTTCAATAAAGATGTCAGGAAGAAGGATTCGAATGGTAGTATGAATATGCCACCTCCCAATACTATCGGGTATGTGACATTAACCAGACGCCCAAAGAATAGGATGACGTCATGTGGTTCAATTCTACTTTTATATTTCTTCAGAAAGTATTGTTCTACAATAAAATAAAATGTTAAAGGATGTTTAAAAAATTTAATTTTTTAACAGTTGTAATAAATAATTTATTTAATAAATAATAATTTTAATAAATGAATAAATGTTAATAAATGAATAAATGTTAAAAAATGAATAAATGTTAATAAATGAATAAATGTTAATAAATGAATACATGTTAATAAATGAATAAATGTTAATAAATGAATAAATGTTAATAAATGAATAAATGTTAATAAATGAATAAATGTTAATAAATGAATAAATGTTAATAAATGAATAAATGTTAATAAATGAATAAATGTTAATAAATGAATACATGTTAATAAATGAATAAATGTTAATAAATGAATAAATGTTAATAAATGAATAAATGTTAATAAATGAATAAATGTTAATAAATGAATAAATGTTAATAAATGAATAAATGTTAATAAATGAATAAATGTTAATAAATGAATAAATGTTAATAAATGAATAAATGTTAATAAATGAATAAATGTTAATAAATGAATAAATGTTAATAAATGAATAAATGTTAATAAATGAATAAATGTTAATAAATGAATAAATGTTAATAAATGAATAAATGTTAATAAATGAATAAATGTTAATAAATGAATAAATGTTAATAAATGAATAAATGTTATTAAATATTAAATATAGATTTAAAAAAATAACATTTCTTAACTCACTTCGCCATTTAAGGAAAGTCGGCAGTATAGAGTTAACAGTAGTTGCCGTATCTTCTCTTGTGAATATTGTTATATAGACAGCGGTTGTCGGTATCGTCGGTATGCCTATTGCCAATATGTACATGAAATGCAAACAGGCACGAATCGTATCACCATAAAGGGTCTCATGTATTGCTCTCGCTAAGAGATACAACTCAAAAATGTGCGTGTAGAGCACAAACAGCCACCACTTCAACAAGACCGATTTATTGGTGGACCATACTATATATTTTCCTGGACAGTTGGATACCCAACTAAATGGTAGACCTCCCCACACGTTTCCCCATTTCACATACCACGAAAACAAATTTGTGGTAATGGGTTTTACCATAGCAATAAATTGTTTCTTTCTTAAAGTCAGAGTAGATCAGAAGGCTCAATATAATATGTATGTATATAGTATATATTATAATATATGTTCAAACTTCAGCACCTCTAAGGTAGGTAGAACGCTTCTGCTCTCAAATCTTCCTCCAATAACACACAGGAAATGATTCAACCTTACCAAAAAGTCCAAAAAATCCTATGGACGATTGACGAAGCAAATAATGCAATGTCCTGATTAAAGGGTGTAAATATTAGGATAATTTCCCAATGTTCTATACTACTTGAGTGCTTGTGTACTATATAGGTCGGACGATGGGAGTAGAATGTTACAATTCGAATAATAAAAAAAATTTAAACCAACAATATGTTGGCATATCTTATATTTGTGTCGACGTTTCATATACAGGGTCATCACTTATATAATTCCCCCCCCCCACCACAGCCCAACACAGAATATTTATCAAAATGGTCTATATACCATCTTGTAGATCAAAACAAAATGACAAAAAAATGAACTGTCCTCCACATACATACAGCCAAATATAGAATACAGTTACGTTACAGTAATTGATTGATTGGGAATAAAATGATTTAGAGAGTTCTAAAATCGCACTACCCTTACACTATAGTTTGACAACAAACAGTTTCGTCTCATATTTTATTTGGAACCTAGAAAAGAAAACAAAAATTGATAAATTTCTTAAGAATCCTACTATAGAAATCAAGTTTGCGAAAATATCATTCCTGCTAGAATGTTAGATATGTTGTCTAATGCTAATCTTAATTTGGCGGAACTTCAAATAAAACAAAGACTTATAAGATTTCATTAAATTTAAGGTTGAACTACCTGTGTCAGAAGCGGGATGCATTTCTTATTTTTGTAAGTGATTTTGTCTTGCCAATAATTGTCCGCATGTAGTTCAATCAAAATGATTTTATCGACTGTTTTATGTGACAGATCTTTGTTTTGTGATTATATATGTACAGTGTACATACAATCGCAAAAGTTATCTAATATCCAATGTAATCCCTTATTGGTATTGAATTCCATATTTGGTCGTGTATATAGAGAGCAGTGTCGATGTACATTGAACACCACAGGGAGTTATAGCCAGAAAGTTAACTGGATTTAGTTTTTTTGATAGTATTGGCAATATTTTTAAATTTTCAATTAACTAAAATTGTTAATCATAAGCATGCAGTATTTTTCTATATATACTGAGCATTTTTATTACATGTAATGTGCATTTAAAACTAATGTACCCTGCGGAAATAAGTGAGTATGCGAATACAATGCGTAATATTTATTTCGGTACTGGCACCGGTACTAGTACCGGTGCTAGTACCGAAAGTACCGAGAACTGGGATTTTAATTTTCGGCCGGTACTGGATGCCCTAGTCACGATATGGCTACATGATGCAAGAAATGGACATTATATTTCAGCAGAAATACATTTGCAATGGTGAGAAATCCTTTCTTAGTGCTTATTATATATCGATATACATATCTTATACAGGCAGGAAGCGAGTTTAAACCTTGTGTAAGATAGAAAATACCAAAATGACATTCAGCAGAAATCCATTACAATAATTGGAAATCCTTTCTTAGTTGTTTATTAAATTATCGCTAAGAGCACTATATTATGATGTCTTATGGAGTAAGCCAGTGTAAGCCTTGTGTAAGATAGAAAACGTGACATAAAGTGTATGTATGGCAAGGTAAAACAACTGCTCCTCTTGCAAAACGTCACTTTAGGTACTTTCAAGTGGGCGAAGAAAGTTTGACACGTAGAATAATATTCATATTATTTTACCATTTATTCTTTCTGTATTTAATTTTGCTGTACGTACAACAGCCATACTTGTAAGAAAAGGAATAAATCCCATTTTTAGTATTTTAACTGATTCTGTTAATACTGTCGAATATGGTGCGAGGGTTAGGTAGCCTCAGAGGTAGTGCACACTAGTGACAAGGGCGGGATGGGAAGTCGGTGACTACGGATGAACCCGGATGAGGCATGCATGGTATTATGCCATGAGGAATAAGACTGACGACAACTCTAGACTCTCTTCAACTTACTTTATTAGTATGGAGCTCAATCCAACTCTAGCTCAAGACTCAGACTTTCCAACCGCCTGACCAAGACTGTCTTACTCACACTCTCAACACAATCTTTTTCTCAACTCTGCGAGCCTGGCTTGGTCCGTCAACTCGAAGCCGCCTACGGGCTGCTTCTCGTTGATTGGCCACGACAGCCCTGCTAACATTTACATTTATTTACATGCTTCCACCATATCCTAATCCTACCCGACACCCCGTCAACTTAGACGTCTGGTCCCTCAGACGTAAACGTCCGAATTTACAAAGAAGTGTTAGAAGGTACACAAAAAATAACATCCATTCCCTTATCTTATAATATCCAAATAAAATTCTCATAACACTATTCACAATACAAAATACACGTATCCATAATTTCACATCATATCCAATCGTCAAATAATAAATCATAAACATTCAAAAATTCAAATAATATCTAAAATTAAATAATATAATCGATGAATTCTTCTCTTGCTCGGAATTGTTGCACGGAACACATGATGAGACAAAATTCCCAGGAGGCATTATACTTCTCCTCGCGGGGTTATGCGACTGCCACTGGCACTTAACAGCTTTGGCCTTATCGCTCATAAAAGTAATCACTCAATTAGACTCATCAAAACCGCAACAAAACTAGAATTTAGCAAACAAAATTCAATAAGAACATTTCCAAAAATTAAATCAACATTTAAGCTTCTTTACTCCCAAAAACTCTTTAACCCTTTATCAAATACTATTACTTTTTATTTTTTACCGAAGTCCCTACTGTTCCTTACTGTCATAGGCATACAGATTTCAACACAAAATCAAATAATCATTATTATTACTTTTCTCTCACAAAATGAATCAAACATTTTCATCCAAAAATAAACCAAACAATAACAAAATTCAACTCAAAAATCAAACAATAATTCAAAAATCTCAAAATCAATTCAAACACAATATTTCATTAGTGCATCGCACTTTTCAAAAACCTTTTCTAAATCTAACATAATAATTATAACTATAACCTGGAATCATCCATCAGGTCTCACTTAACACTAATACCTGGAATCAACCATCAGGTTTCACAAACACTATTACTTGGAATCAACCATCAGGCATAAACTCATCACTTAACCTTACTAAACCTGGCATCAATCATCAGGCACAACTCATACTACCTATAGTGAGTAATCACAGATATTCCCAAAAAATACACAAACAGTTATCAAAGCAAAACCCGGGAAACCCTTGTACATCAGTTTACTCCATCTTTGTGGTAACCCTCTCTGTTTCTCCCAAGAATACAAATAACTCCAAACTGTAACCTCTAGCTAATTCTCCGAATTACTCCTAGGGTCCTTAATTCATTCACTTAAATACTAAACAATTGCAATAAATCCCTGAATTGGAATTTAATTCATTCCTTAACCTAAATCCTTTTCATCTTTCGAATCGCAACCCGAAAGATAGAACTCATCTTAAAACTATAAATTACTATCTTTCTGCAGAAATCCTACTTAGCAAGAATAGATCACAGTAGCATGTATATTCCCAAAGCCGGTTTCAGAATCCCACAGATAGAAGTGTTCCTTAAAAACTATATGCACTTCTTTCCACACAACAAAACATAATTCCTTTACCTTACTCAAAAGTAAATTAGAATTTCAATTAAATAACCATAGCAAATACTTACTTTCATTTATCCACATTTCATTTCAATTGGCATTATCAAACAATTAACTCTCAAAACAAAAAGAAATTCATTTCATTAATTCAGGTACCTTTACTTATTACATTGCGAGTCCAGCTAATTTCAATTGTAGGGATTTGCGCTTTAAACAACTCAATCGTATCGAAGATGTTAGTACTGTCTTTCCTCAAAAAGTGTTAGTATGACCCCGCGGCCGCGATAAATTAATATCCAATTGTGGCCGGGTCTATGTCAGTACTGCCCTTGCCCAACTAAACTTAGCTATATGGCAACTCAGGCAAAAAGATTCCGTCAGGTGGTGATAATTCAATATCTCAGTTTACCCAAGGGTCTCCCATCTCTGCTGGTACTGTAATTAATAATACTCTGAAGTTTACGAATAGTTGTCGCCCCTTTTGATATCGTAGTGACTCGTATTCAATGTCACACCAAGAAATAAAATCATTAATACTGAATGCCAATATACTTTCATGTTCCAAAATCTTTCAGCATAGCTAGGTCATGTTAGGGAAATCATCAAATAAATAGAGAACAAAAGGAATTATTATTAGTTAGTGCAACTGTGCAACTGTCTGTTAATCTGTCGCCTTTCCTTAAATACTCCAAAATAATAAAACCTCATTAGCTATCCTCTATTCGATTCCCTTTCCTATAATTTTAAACTCAAAATATCCAATCATTTCTATAAACCAAACAAAAAATACAAAATTACTCATCATATTTCTCAATAACTCCCAAAATTATCAGCCAAAATCATAAATCAAATAAATATTTCAACTCAAAATTATTCATCAAAACTTAGTAGTAGCCCATCTTCAGAAACAGTAGTTCACCTCCCATCTTTTCTCTACAACAAAATCAAAAATCAACCGATTAATTCCTCTATTTCAAATTCAACTCACAAAAACAAAATCAACTTAAAAATTCTCTTTAACTCGGATACTGTATTGGTATGTGTTACTCCGTCATACAAAGATCATTACTATTTTTATTCTAATTCTCCCATAATATTATACACAATCCCATTTCAATCAAATAATTCCAAATTAAATTAAACTCTCCAATAAATTCAATCAAATCAATGCCCAAAATCAACTCAAAATTATTTCTCAAATTAAATTAACTTCTCAAATTCACCAAATAAATTCAACTCAAAATAAATTTTAAACTCAAAAGCCTATAAATCAAAAAATTATTAAATGATACGAATTCTCCATGTCCCAGTATGACTCAATGTTGAAGTTGATGTACAACAGTACAAATCCATCCTCGTCGTCGTCACTTTCCATGCCTCTCCGTTGTTAGTCAACGCAGCTCAACTTCAATACGTCCGTTTCCTTTGAGTCTCTCCTCGTATCCTTCTGTCGTGTCCCAATCCAGAATTCTCGCTTTCCTTTGGCTTGAGGACAATGTCCGCTGACTTTGGCTTGTCCTCTAAGTTAAACTCTCTCAGGATTGGTTCGCTAAAAACGATTGGAATGTCTCGCCACACGTAGATTAGATATTAATTAGCATGGCACCAGATAGATTAGTTACTTCTAGTTAGGCTCAGAACAAAGAATCACATTAGACATCATATTATAATCATTTAGATTAGGCATAACTTTTCTCAAATTAAAATAAACTAATTATATATCATTAGTTATGCATGTTTCAAGTTCTTATCTAACTTTTTACTAACTTGCATGACTGATTTCACTCGTAATCTAGCTAACATTCAACTTTTTTACTTGCAACTCGCGATAGCGATTTGCGTAATAAGACTCGAAGACAACAAAAAATTCAAATATACTTTAGGGCGTTGACTTGGACTACCATCTTTCTGCTATGGCTTAGTCTACAAGTCACAAAATTCTCCGACCAACTGTCGCCAGAATTAACATGTCTAGCTCTCGCTTTACTTGTGAGATCAAGGCAAAGTTCCGCATAAGCCACCTCATAATAGAATCTTACATTCTATAATTTTACTCTTGACTGGGGCAAAACAAGAAAATGAACTGATGACCAAAATTTTACGTTAGACTCATCACAAATGCCCATTCTTCAACTTTAATTTAATAAAACTGCTTTTAAATTCAACACACAAAAATTCAATTTAGTTAGGGCACAACACAAAATTTTCCTAAATTTCCAAGGCTTATCCTACTATTTTCTATCCAACTTGCACATTTCACTCATACTGCATGCTTTACTATCTATTTTTAACATTAGACCCATTCCCATAATCAATTACATTTACTGACACGTTTTCCAAGGTTTCCCATAATAGACTTTCCCAGACATAAATAAATCAAAATCAAAAATTCCAAATTTCTCAAAAAGTAATGAATATTTTAAGATCAAACTTTTCTATGACACTCTCCTCAATTTACTTTCTTCAATTCTAATGCCAATTAATTTTTAAGAATGATCAAATCAACATAACAATTAATATCATATTGTCAAACTGACCATTTTTCCCACTGGGATAATCGAAACCCTGGTACGTCACATAAAATACGTGCCTTTATTATACACAAAACATTCCCAAAAAATCAATAAAAATTATTCTAAATAGCCCCCAACTTATTTATCATACTATTTCATACACTATCCCCCGTTTTTACACCATTTTTATGTAGTTTTAGGGACAATTTAACCCAAAAACTCGAAAATTATATCGACTGTACGCATTAAATATGAGCAAAAATCATCAAAAATATACTTTTTATACCAGAATGTATATAAAAAGGATCCCCATAATTTTATATATTATAATTTTAGACTTTTAGGCTCAATTAAATCAAAAAACTTGACTTCATCAAAAATATTTAAAAATTATTCCCCAAATTTAACTTTTAAATTTTGCCCAAAACTACACAAAATATCCTTCAATTATTTAATACGTGAGAATTTCTCCCCTCAATTAAATATAACGATACAGGTCAACCTTACCTGCAGAAGTCTTCAGTTGTAGAGCCCGTCGTCATCTTCGTCCTTTTTCCGTCGTTCGTCCATCGTCTTCCGTCCCAAAAAACCGAAAAAGACGCATCTTGTCGAATATGGTGCGAGGGTTAGGTAGCCTCAGAGGTAGTGCACACTAGTGACAAGGGCGGGATGGGAAGTCGGTGACTACGGATGAACCCGGATGAGGCATGCATGGTATTATGCCATGAGGAATAAGACTGACGACAACTCTAGACTCTCTTCAACTTACTTTATTAGTATGGAGCTCAATCCAACTCTAGCTCAAGACTCAGACTTTCCAACCGCCTGACCAAGACTGTCTTACTCACACTCTCAACACAATCTTTTTCTCAACTCTGCGAGCCTGGCTTGGTCCGTCAACTCGAAGCCGCCTACGGGCTGCTTCTCGTTGATTGGCCACGACAGCCCTGCTAACATTTACATTTATTTACATGCTTCCACCATATCCTACTCCTACCCGACAATACCAACAAAAAATTTTTTACAAACACGACTAGAGCTAAAATATTGAAAACCAAAGTAAAACTTTAATAATATTATTTTTAATATCCACGTTTGGGTTCTGGTATTAAAATAATAATGCTCACATTTTAGTAAGATTAGCTGTGAGCTTATATTTCAAAATTTTTGGGATATTCGGTTTAATTTCTTTTAAATGGGAGTCTATGCAGCTTCATATGAGTGTAGCTAAAGAAAAGTGGAAATTGATAACTTGGGGTGCCGTATTTTTTATAAATACAAGTTTCGGACTATTCTCATCTGTTCACTAATATATTATGGCATCTTCAAGTCTTCAACCCTTCTTATGTCTCAGTGAGGAACTATATAATATTAATATGCAGCATTGCTTTCCTAGTATTGTCAACCACCGCCAATATCACTTATATCTTCATAGGACTGGACGCAGTTCCGGAATGTGTCAATCAAGTCACAACGTTGGACAATAAACTTACAAGTAATGAATAAAAAATTATGTAAAAAGCTAAATACCAAAATCAATTATGGATAATAATTTATTATCCAATTTATTGTGGTATTTATATATTATTTTATATATTTTAATAAATAATTAAATATTAAATATATTTTACTAAATTATATATAAGTAATAATTTATTATCCAATTTATTGTGGTATTTATTTATATATTATTATTTTATTTATTATTAAGAAATAATTAAGTATTTAATATATTACTAAATATTGGATAATAATTTTTCCACTTTTAAGCTTTTTATAATTTTAATGAGAAACGAGTAATTTCAATAATTAATAATCCTTCGTTTTTTATTGTATAGGAATGGAAAAGCGTTTTCCATTGCTGAAGGAGCGGGGATTATTGAATTTCTACGATGTCATAATTTCTTTGATTCTCCCAGCGGAAATTCTCATTGCAATATTACTATCTTTCTATGTTCAAACGCAGACACTTGGTTCAGTTTGGAACCACAATATCAATTTGGACAAATCCAGAGCTTAACATCGATTGTCAACAGAATGATCAATGGACTTATGATATTTTTTGTGTCTTTGACATTCATAGCCCCTACCACACTCTACTTGCAACTTGGATGTGTCTATCTCCAACAGACATGGCATTAATTTCTTATTTCAAGGAATTTTTCTTGAAAAATGAAATATTTAATGAAATTAATGAAATTAATGAAATAAATGAAATTTTTGAAATAAATGAAATAATACAATGCGCATACACGCATGCGCAATTCATTTATTTCGCGCGAAATTTATTGAAATTTATTGAAATAAATGCCATGTACCCTATTTATTTCATTTATTTCAAATATTTCATTTTTCAAGAAACTTGAGAGTGAAATATTTCGCGAAATATTTCAAAAATTTTGCCTATTTATTTCCGAAAAATATTTCAAGTGCCATGTCTGATCTCCAATTTGTAGACTACTGGACACAATACATATAAAAAGTACCAAGTAACTCAGTCCAAGTCGCAATGAGAGTATACCAATGTCTGAAGCTGAACAATAAAAATCTAAACAGAATTTGTGGACCAATGATCATTCCTCTACTTCTACTCCAGTACTGTATTTAGAAATCGATTTCGGGGGGGGGCAATGATATCATAGGACAATATCTATTAGGCATAATCGCGCGAAGCGCGAAAATTTTTGCTTATTTTGTCTAAAATGAGTCAAAAATAGCCTAAAAATCACATAAAGTCGCGCGAAGCGCGAAATTTTTTGGTATTTTGAGAAAAATTTTCCTTTTTTCTTGGATTTCGGGGGAGGGGGGGCTAGCCCCCCCTCAATACAGCCTTGTTCTACTCGAGGACCTAGTTCTATCTACGGCCGCAATCTACGGCACTATGAAACTGAAAAAACAATTAGGCATGCCTGCTTATCTCTTAATGCCTTTATTAGCCATCACAATATTTATTCTCAATGGGCTTTTGTTTAAAATGGCATCGGCTATGCATTCTGACACCAGCGCTTTTCTAACACGAAAAAGAAATGATAAAAACCCACTCGTTAGAAGAATGGCCAAGGCAATGCAACCTATTCTTATAGAAATTGGAGAGTGTGGGTTTATTGATAAAGGATTCTTCCTAACATTTCAGTCTTTCTTGATCAGTAATGTTATGAATGTACTTTTATATGCAAAATCAACTAATTGGTAATTTGTATTAGTATACTATTTGCTTTATGTAATAAATTGCATTGCACTTCAAATTTTATAGAATACATACCATATATTATGCGGTTTGTTGCAATTTACTATACTGCACTTAGAATCTATGTCATATTCATGTTTAAGTTAACTAGAAATTATTTCAAACAAATTAAGGGCTGAGAATTATTCTGTAAGTCAAAAATCAATAAAAGACCTGATTGCTCAATATTTAGCCAACAACGTTGTTTAAAGTTAACTTATTTATTATTTACAGTTGTAGCAGGCAGGAGCAAAACATTTTACACAAACCATCAGTATAATATACTTTAGCTCCAGATTACTTATGTAGAAGTAGGTATTATATTTTAAAACCCAGTTCGCACATTAGACGACCATGGCTGATACGTAGAATACATACCTAATAGAATTATGGAAATAGGTGAAGCAAGACTCATGGATCGATGCTTCTGCTTCTTAGTACTCCAGATTTAACTGTTATAGAAAGAAAGCAATATTTTCATGGACATTCAGAAACATGGTAATATATAAAGCAATAAGGCAACATTACTTTGGCAGAATGCAGAACTCAAGCACCTATGGTAATATTATGGTAAATCCTAGCCTTAAATTTGATTTGAAATAGAAATTGCAGTTAAACAATTGATAATTTTTTACATATTTGGAAAAACTAAATCTTCCTTTCTAAAAATTTTCGTTTATTGTTCATGCTTGCTTATGTTTATTGTTTTATAGTACTTGTACAAAACATAGCTAGCTTAATGTGCTAGGAATAAATAGCAAAATCAGGGTTGCGGTGGATGAAATAGGATGGACAGTTAAAACTGGACAAAATCAATTTGCTGTTGGATAAAATTAATGAACAAAACTGGTTTCATCCAGGGCAATTTTCATTTCGTCCGGACAATATAAAACCCTGAGCAAAATATATAAATTTCTAGCGACTGTGCAGACTTGTAGTAGGCGCATTACTCATTACTTATATTATGATCCAGTAAGTTAAGTTATAATCCTTGATTATGTAATTAGGTTATTTTTAATTGTCAGTAGTTTAATGACAACCTGACAACAATGGAAGAAAAGTTTTTTATAATCCTTGTATTACAACGGTTATTCAATTGGCCAACAAAACCATACCATTATTTAATACGCAACATAATTTGTGTCATGCACGTATCCAGAAATTTAGCCACGCCAAAACATACCGGCACTTAATTACTGAACTAAATTTACTGATCATCCCAAGTAATAGTATAAACATTGGGAGTCGAGAAACATCTGTTTAGGTATTTATTTAAGCCTGGGATATTAGGTCATCATTTTTGAGATTTGTGTTGCAGGTGTAGGTACTACTGATATAGGTAGATAATTAATAATTTGGAGTTAAATCTTCTTCAAACTATTTTTTCAAAACATTTAACCATATGAACAGTGATTTCAAAATTACATACTCAAAATTTATTGTAAAAGAGAAGTTAAATAGTATTTACTATTTACTATTATTATTTACATTATTTACTATTATTTACTATTATTATTTACAACCGCAATATTAACTATTTAATTTGCCAAAGAAATTGACGAATTCTTTTTGCCAAAAAAGAAGGAAAATGATATATTATAAGAAATCCATTATAATAATGGATAATCCTTGCTTAGTATTATTCTATAATCATTGCTGAAGCATAAAATACCAATGCCTAGTGTAAGATAGAAAAAGTCAACTTGAGTTTACGGATTGTGGCAAGGTCGAAATAAATGTGATACTATAGTTCATCTTGCTTGCTTTCAAGTATACTATGCAAAGCAAATCGCACACGTAGGAAATTAAAAAACGTATTGTTTTACAATTTATTCTTCAAAGTTTTATTTATTTTGCTCTATCGGCTCTTATTTATCAAAAGAATGTATAAATAAAATAGTTTGTCTAGTACAAGTACGAATCCTGTTAATACTTTACTAAAATTTTCTAAAACCACATTTACAACTAAAAGATTGTCCGACAAAGCTGAGATTTAATAAAAGTTAATTATCTTCTTAAATACAAAGTTAATAAGTTTCTGAGTTCTACTGTTAAAAGTAATAATGCTCACATTTTTAGTCAAAAAAGCAGTGAATTTGTATTTCAAAAGTTTTGGGGCTGTTGGTCTAATTCCTTTTGAATGGGACTCCAAACAGCTTCGTATGAGTGTAGCTAAGGAAAAGTGGAAATTGATAACCTGGGGTACCGGATTTTTTGTAAATACAAGTGTCGGGGTATTATTTCTCTATTTACTATTATACTATAGTGTCTTCAATCCTTCCCATCTGTCAGTCAGGAGCACTTTAATAATAATATGCTGTATTGCTTTCATAATATTGTCAATCGCTGCAAATATCACATACATCTTCATAGGACTGGGTGCTGTTCCGGAATGTGTCAATCAAGTCACAACGTTGGACGCCAAACTTACAAGTAACACTAAAACATTATTAATTTTCTTATCTTCGTTGCTTCCTTATTTAGTAAAAATATTATATATATTATATATTTTTTGACTCGATACGTTTTTTGATGTATAGGATTAGAAAAACGTTTTCCATTGCTGAATGAGGAACGGGGATTGTTGAATTTCTACGATGTCATAATTTCATTAATTCTGCCGACCGAAATGCTAATGTTTATTTGCCTATCATTTTTTGTATCCATTGGGGACACTCCAGTTAGTTTGGAACCAGAATATCAACTTGGACAAAGCATGACTTCATTAGAAATTGTCAACAGGATTATAAGTGGAGTTATAGCATTTGGAGTGTCTATGACATTCATAGCTCCAACTACACTCTACTTGCAACTTGGATGTGTCTACCTCCAATTTGTGGACTACTGGACACAATACATTGAAAAAATACCAGGTAATTCAGTCCACGTAGCAATGAGAGTATATCAATGTCTGAAACTGACCAACAAAAATCTGAACCGAATTTGTGGACCGATAATCATTCCTCTACTTCTCATTGAAGACCAAATTCTATCAACAGCAGCGATTTATGGCACAATTAAACTGAAAAAGCAATTGGGCATGCCTGCTTATCTCTTCATGCCTTTATTGGATATTCTCGTACTGATTCTCAATGGCCTTCTGTTTAAAATGGCTTCTGCCATGCATTCTGACACAAGTGCTTTTCTATCACGAAAAAGAAATGATAAAAACCGACTCGTTAGAAGAATGGCCAAGGCAATGCAACCTGCTCTTCTGGAAATTGGAAAGTGTGGATTTGTTGATAAAGGCTTTTTCTTAACATTTATGTCCTTCTTGATTAGTAATGTAATGAATGTACTTTTATTTGCGAAATCAGCTAAATGGTAACAAATGTAGTATTTACTGGTGTATTATAAATAAACATTATGCTTCAAAATGTAAAATACTCTAGTGATATTTGTATTAGGGTAACCATCTCACTTTGGACAATAAAATTGAAGAATAATAAAACCGATAAAATATAATAGACGAGTTCCCGCTTCAAAGAGCACCAACAAAAGCGCCTTTGCGCTCCTCTATTATATTTGCCAATCGGTTTCATTCATTATTCTTCAATCTTATTGTCCAAAGTTAGACGGTCACCTTAATAAGCTATAAAGTAATTGCAATAATAACGCAATAACCAACTACTGCTCTCAGTATCACATTCTTATCAATGGTTAAGTTAATTAAAACTTATTTTCGTTGTTTTGGGATGTTAGGATTAATTCTGCACTTCCCTATTCAGGAAAATACTCAGTCATTTTAAACTTAGTTAAAGTTTTTGTGTAATCTAATCTATTATTCAAAGTAATATTTTTTATAAACTGGACAAAAAGACAAAATAAATCCGCTTTTTTTCCTATAAAGACATTGACAATGGAAACTAGTTAATTATTTTCAATTTCCTAATTAATACTTAATTATTGGTATATTTAATTTTTATTATTTAATACTTATTAATTAATTTAGTAAACTGTGCGAATTAAAGTTCAGTCTGTCAGTAACAGTCAGTAAGAGTTCCAGGAATCAAGAGTTGCTAGTACATGCTGCCAAAGTGTCTGATAGATTATTGAAAAATATTGAAACTTATTATAGTTTTCGATGCATCGACGTTCGTAAAGCGTGCAATTAGCATTAAAAATAACTTAAAGAATGTGTGCGGCGCGGCGGCGGAAGAAAGCTTTCTCTTTTATGCATAGATATCTTTATTATTTAAAGTTGTATAGTAGAGTGAAACGAAATATTTTACTTTGAGCGTCTATGTATACCTAACTCAGTCTACCTTCGCTTCGTCGAGAGAAGCATAGAAAAGGTAGTATATAGGATAGAAATCAATGTTGCAAGACTCAAGAAGCAATAAATATTTCGTAATATATCTAAGAACTATCATTGCAGAAAATGTCTCTTTTTACGATTTTCTAGTATTCTCACCGTTTTATAAATAACCAAATTAGGTATTTTTTATTTTCTGGTGTATACTTTTATTGGTATTTTTAAGTTATCTTTTGTCAATAATTGCAAATTGCAATGTACTTCGACATCATCAAATAAACAAAGTATAATAATTTAATTTCCCAGCGTGAGTTACATTCAGTCACAGAAGAAAGTACAAAATGAGGTTTATTAGCTACACACTAAGAACAGTTCTCGAGTAATACAGGCCTCTGTCTGATTTTAGTATTGCAATATCCTTTGGGTTGGGAACTTACTGTTCTCTAAGGTGGAATTTTGGAACTGTCGAATTTTGTAGATAAGATTTTAGTGATTGGCTAGTCCACATATACCTCTGTACCTTGTATACAGGGTGGCCGCGAATGAATGACTCACACTTTGACCCTAAATAACTTCCAAACGGTTCAACATATTCTAACGAGACATACACCAATTGAAAGACCAAGCAAAAACTTAGAAATTGTCTAAATATCAATACTAACAAAAATTTATTACTTGGTAAAAAGTTGCTTGGACGAAAAAAGGTGAATTCGCACTCCCGTAAATGACTAAATGCCCTTTGATCTTTAATGACGTTTGAATTATTGGTTTCAGGTCAACGAAATTAACGGCATCGAAAAGAGCGTGCGATTTTGAGTAAATTTCAAATTTTTTAAAATGTAAAAATAAGAACACCTTCTTCTGGAAAGTGACCCTCAAAGAAGAGTAACATTCATTGCGGAATTTTTGCAAAGACATATTAAAATCTCGATTTAGTAAGGGAGGTGATTTGGAAAGTTGGAATCGTAGTTTCGACCTGTTTTTCTGATTTGGTTACATCCCGGGTCGGTTATCTATCGCTGAAAAGTTTCAACGTTTCAAGGTCCCTCTAAAAAGGAAGGCGTGACAATTCGGAGAAATTATCCCAGAGGAGTGTAAAACAAGCCCTCAAGCACTGACAGAGCAGTGTGAGGTTAATTTTTAAGTTCCAGTTCCACGTTATTCTTAATTTTATATTCGTATTTACTCACGTGCATTAAGATTTATGAAATGAAAAAACAGTCCAAAAACGTCTCCTAACTGTCCAGACTATCTTCCTTACAAAATCGAGATTTTAATCGAGAATTTAATTTAAGAAAATCGAGACTGTCTTCGCAAAAATTCCGCAATCTCTTCTTTGAGGGTCACTTTCCAGAAGAAGGTGTTCTTATTTCTGCATTTAAAAAAATTTGGAATATACTCAAAATCGCACGCTCTTTTTGATGCCGTTAATTTCGGTGACCTGAACCCAATAATTCAAACGTGTTTAAAGGTCAAAGTGGTATTTATGGGAGTTCGAATTCACCTTTTATTGTCCAAGCAACTTTTTACCAAGTAATAAATTTTTGTTAGTATTGATATTTAGCCAATTTCTAAGTTTTTGCTTGGTCTTTCGATTGGTGTATGTCTCGTTAGAATATGTTGAACCGTTTGGAAGTTATTTAGGGTCCAAGTGTGAGTCATTCATTCGCGGCCACCCTGTACACAAAAGTATACCGAAAGTAATGATATTTGATTGGTTTACGACATTATTGACCAATCACTTCTTTTCTTCAAATAGAAACTTCTTGTTTATTAAAGTTAAATTCAAGGATATTTGAATATCTAACGTGAATCTTTCCCGTAGAACTATATTTAGCTTTCTTGTTGCTAAATATGCTATGATTTTCGAGGTTAGTGTACATAAAGGCTTTTAGATAAAGTATCAGATGAAAGTAAGGACAAAAAGGTTTAAACGAAACTGAAAATATCCAGAGACATAGTTCAGTTCATTACATTCGTATTCAATATCGTATTCCTCCTGCTTGCAGTCAATAATATACAAAACGTCATCTGCACAACAAGCGTCATGAAAGATTATATTCTTGAACTTGTTGAATATCTGTTTTGGCTTTTCGACATCTTAAAATGGGGGCATTGGGATTACAATTCAAAAACTTTGGTAACTACCCTTACGACCAAGAAGACCAAAGGAATTTCAATGTATTTCGGAATTTGTTTTTTAGCATTGGTGAACATTTACACAGCGATTGTACTCCTGATTCAAAATTTTTCGAAAAAGTCGATACTATCCACTGTAGAAGTAGTTTTTTTCTTATTACACTTTTTATCAACAGCTTTTGGCTTTACTATAAATCTGGTAACAACAATTAAGGCAAGGGAAATGGCAAATTTCGCCAACAGGATGATGTTCACCTATAAAACTATGAAAAGTAATCTAACGGATACAAGTATATTAAATAAGAAATATTTTATACCAATAGAAAGACTTTTTATGAGTTTAAATTAATTAATATTGCTTTTCTAACAGGCGATTTTCCGGAAAAATCAAAGATTGAAAACATTAATCCATATCAAGAAGCGTTATTAAATTCCATGAAATGCATTTTTCCGTTTATGGTTCTGGTTGCATTTCTGATGTCCATTGGATTTGTGGTGGGGGATTTGCAAATATTTAAATTGGTGTTAAAACAGTTAGGAATTAATGGTAAACAATGGACAGTGCAAATTATTATCATTGCACTGATTTTTTGGTGTTATATCTACATACTTTGTGGAATATTGGCTTACAATTTTGTTGGCGTATTTTACCTATTGACAACATTGCATATTTTGACCCAAATATCCATCACGTCTCAAAGGTCTACTAAATCGTCAATGATTTATATTATGACGAGCAAATTCTTTCAAAGGAAAATTTACGTCCGTCTATATCTCAATAATATTGAAGTCTTGTTGCTTATAAAGTGGATTACTCCAGTGTATTTATTTGCTGCACTCGTATGCCATGTAATTCTTAATTTTATATCAGTGCGTAGATTCATAGGAATGCCGCTTTATCTTGCTTTTCCATATCTATCTGTTTGGCTTTTTGTTTTTGAAGTAATCCTTTTCGTCTCCTGTGAAAAAATCTTTTTATTGTCTTCGTCGTATATAAAGAGTTGGATCCACTTTACTAAATCACCATCTATGCGGAAAGAAATAGCTGCATTGCGCCCTATGAGAATTCAAATTGGAATTTTCTTTTTCGTTGACAGAGGCTCTTGCATTACAATTCTATATCATTTGATTAATTATACCATTACATTGCTGTTATCAGTAAAAATATAGCGATATTTTTTCCTAATGGTTTTTATCTTAACCTTGGTTTTGAAATAAATTATTGTCCAGAACGCAGGAACTATTTATTTATTTCTTGCATACTATTAGTGTAGAAAAATCAAATAGCATGTTGTACGAGAGTAATTACATAATTTATCCATAAGTATAAGTAGGTTAGCAAAATAACAAACAGTTGATCTAGCAAAAATATTTTACTAAAATATATCTAAGGAAATTATATATAAACTCATACTGTTACTCCAAATTGTATATAAATGTTATATGTGCAAATAGAATCATATAGGATCAACAGACATTAACTATAAAATAAATGTATAGGTACCAGTAATTCTATGAAAATAAGTAAATGTTCCAATTTCAAACCTAAAAGGATCTAGCGTAGTAATTGCCATTCTTGAAGCTCATGTTGTGCAATAGTTAAGCCAGTCAGTCTTGTCGTTTGTAGAAAAGAAAAAACATAATCTAACAAAAATGTTAAATATATATTACTTGCCGGTAACAGGACCCAGGCCCTGTTATAATCAAAGCCAGTGAGTTGAGAAAGCACAATGATGACCCTGAAAGGGAGTTTTATCGTCTTTTACTCACGTGCAGCCCGTAAACCTATAAGAATTGTGCACTAAACCGTGACTAGTGAACGGCGTCGTGTAAATTCCACAGGTTAGCTCACGACTAGCAACTAGAGGAAGGCTAGAGAGTCCTTTACAAGGCCACAATGATTAAAAGGTGTATTCTAGTATCAATTTTTGATGAGGAATATCATAAGCTTAAGCTCGAAAAGGTGCATTTAAACATTGTCCATTTTTACCTTACGTAATTGGGAAGGGTTATTCCCGCAAGGATATTTTAAGCTAATTTTTTTCATGACTTTGCACTTGTCATATTTTCCCATGCAAGTCATTTTCATATCTTATGTGTTATACAATCGTTGTTATAATAGGTTTGACAGGTATAGCATAATGCTAGAAGAAAGACGACAAAAGAAATTTTTTAAAGATTTTTGGGGAAATGTGATATTTGAAACTTAAACTTTTGCCTAGAGGGTTCCAGTAACCACCAACAGGACGAATAAGGTGCCACTAAGTTTCCATAAATGTACAAACTCTGTAGCTGAGTAACGACCATTATTTTTCTTATAAATGAATTTTTTCATACATTATACAATTGATACATTATTGTATACAATTATTGATAGTTGACATTAGGGGAAAGGACAATCACAGGCAGAAAATGTTTGCTGGTATGTTTCGAACGATTTGAACTGTTTGGGATAGATTAAAATAAAGAAAATCAATAAATTGGGAAATTGTATCTAAATGAAATATAAGTATTATCCCATTGGCGTCCATCCCAGAATTGCATAAAAACTTTCAACGAAGATCAGGCTTTTATTTTAAAGAAGTTATAGAAGGATTTAAAGTCCGGGTTCATAGTTACGGACAGATTTTCCGACTATCATATTCCCATTTAAATTACACATAAACTTTTTTTAGGAGAATCCCTAAGGATCTGAGACCATTGGTCCTACACCCATACATTAAATGCAAAAAAGATTCGTCGAAACCTATTCTATGCAAGATATAAAAATTTTTTTACATTTTTGTCTTCTACTTCAAGATATAAGGTTTAAAGATGATATCTTGAAGTAGAAGACAAAAATGTGAAATTTTTTTATATCTTGCATAGAATAGGTTTTGGCGAATCTTTTTTACATTTAATGTATGGGTGTAGGACCAATGGTCTCAGATCCTTAGGGATTCTCCTAAAAAAAGTACGAATTTCGTATGAAATCGAGATCCCATTTACCCTCCATGCAAATTTTGCTAGTTACCTAGCAACATCCCCACTTGTGGTTGAGACAGGTAAAGGGTTTCAAAAACTATACCCTGACCTTAAGGTGGAACATTCAAATGAAAATTTTTAATTAGTATTTTGGTACAAGAAGAAGTAATTTTGTAACGATATGAAGTGGGAGCAATAATATCGCATCGTACAGCACCACTTTAAATTGGAATGTAACGGTCATCGAAATTAAATTACTCCCCATACTGTGTGACCAATATGTTCCATTGACGAACTCAGCCCTAGTATTTCTTGTTTCATAATTCGAAGACAGAATTCAAAAATTTGAATTCTGTCGAAATTTATTGCCCGTACATTTTTACATGGGAAAATAAGTCCACAGAAAATAACAAAGTATTCCTTTTAATTATAACAGTTGGAACCTCTTACCAATAATAAGAGCTGGAACCTCTTATTAATAATAAGAGCTGGAACCTCTTATTAATAATAAGAGCAGGAAACTCTTATTAATAATAAGAGCAGGAAACTCTTATTAATAATAAGAGCAGGAAACTCTTACCAATAACAACAGCTGGAACCTCTTACTAATAATATACCATTATGTCCTACCGTTTGTCTATTCTGTCACCACAGAAAGCACAAAATACAAAAATAATAAAGTTTATTAGCTGAAACAATACGAACAGCTATTCTCCAGTAATACTGTCCTTTCCGATCTAATTTTAGTATCGCAATATCCTGTTCTAACTTATTCTGTTCCCTATGTTGGAATATTGTAGTATTGTAGATAAGGTTTTTATTTAGTGATTGGCAAATCGACATTTAGTACCTGTACCTAGTTGCAATTGAAATTCCGTTAACCTTGAGTATAAATAACACCTTACCGATGTTAATAGGAAACTCAAGATAAGAGCAGGCAAAAACAACTAAATATAAGCAACTGTCGGCAGCCTGTCGCACACACAAGTATACTGAAGGAAAAGGCATTTGATTGGTTTACGACATTATTGGCCAATAACTTCTTTTCTTCAAATACAAATTTCTCGTTTCTTTAAGTACAAGTAATACTCGAGGATTTTAGGATATCTAGTATATATTTTTTCCGTTGCTTGGGTTTTTTGTTCCAACATATAGTATGAATTTCGAGGTTGCTGTACACAGAGGCATCCTATTTGGTCTGGATAAATCTTAAATTATGCACAGTAGGAACTACCTAGATTATGGTTATCAGATAAGGTAACAAATGAAAGTAAGGACAAAAAAGTTCTAAACACAACTGAAAATATCAAGACATTGTCATAATTCCATTCACTGCATTCGCATTCAATACCGTTTTCCTCCTGCTTGAAGTCAATAATATACAAAACGTCATCTGCACAAAAAGCGTCATGAAAGATTATATTCTTGAACTTGTTGAATATCTGTTTTGGCTTTTCGACATCTTAAAATGGGGGCATTGGGATTACAATTCAAAAACTTTGGTAACTACCCTTACGACCAAGAATACCAAGAGAATTTCAATGTATTTCGGAATTTGTTTTTTAGCATTGGTGAACATTTACACAGCGATTGTACTTCTGATTCAAAATTTCAAGAAAGAATCGATACTATCTACAATCGAAGTTGTTATTTTTCTACTACACTTTTTAGCAATAGCTTTTGCCCTTAATGTACATCTTGTTATAACAATTAAGGCAAGAGAATTCACAAATTTCGCCAACAGGATGATGTTCACCTATAAAACTATGAAAAGTAAACTAATTTATATTATAATGTACTAATTTACACTAATAAAAAATGTTATGGCAATAAATTAATTTATATTGATTTATTACAGGCAATTTTCCGGAAAAATCAAAAAATGAAAAAATTAAACCATACCAAGAAGCATTATTAAATTCCATGACATGCATTTTTCCGTTTATGGTTCTGTTTGCGTTTCTGATGTCCATTGGATTTGTAGTGGGGGATATTCATATATTTAAATTGATGTTAAAACTGTTAGGAATTAATGGCAAACAATGGTCTGTAAAGATAATTATGATTGCGTTGGTTTTTGGTTTTCATATTTATGTACTTATTGCAATATTGGCTTGTAATTTTATTGGCGTATTTTATCTATTGACAACATTGCATATTTTGAAACAAATTTCTATGACGTCCCAAAAGTCCACTAAATCGTCAATGATTTATATGACGGAGAAATTCTTTCAAAGAAAAATTTACATGCAGCTGTATCTTAATAATAATGAATTCTTGATGCTTGTAAAGTGGATTACTCCAGTATATACATTTGTTGCACTCGCATGCCATGTAATTCTTAATTTTATATCAGTGCGTAGATTCATAGAAATGCCGCTCTATCTTGCGTTTCCATATCTATCTGCTTGGCTTTTTGTTTTTGAAGTAATCATTTTTGTTTCCTGTGGGAAAATATTTTTATTTTCTTCGTTGTACATCAAGAGTTGGATTCACTACATTAAATCACCGTCCATGCGTAAAGAAATGGCTGCATTGCGCCCTATGAGAATTCAAGTTGGAATCTTTTATTTCTATGATGAGGGCACTTGCATCACAATCCTATTTCAATTAATTAATTATACAATTACAGTTCTGTTATCAATAAAAATTTAGCGATAACTATTTTTTCCTAATAGTTTTTATCTGGTTGGAAATAAAATATTGTCCAGAATGCATAAACCACTTGTCTATTGCATTTAAGTCAGAAAAGAAAATATAAATGACAGAATGTTAATTAAGTAATTACATAATTTATAGCATAGGTTAAAAAAGTAACATATAAAACTAAAGCATAATATATTATATAATAGTAATCTTTGTAAAAAATTCATTCAAATAATACTAAATGTAATGTAGTATAATATATAATTACAATTTAAAAAAATAGTGCAATATAAAATATAATATACATTATAGTAAAATAATACAAAAATAATATCAAAGTAATACAAAAATATAAAATATTATATTATATTATATGCTAAAAATATATATAAATTGTATAAAAATTATACAAAAAATAATACTAAAATATATCTTCTGCCGAAAAGGACAAATAAGCCTAGGTATACTTTATTCACCAGTAATTGTAAGGACATATGCATACATATTATGTGTAAATATATTTAAATAGAATCAACAGACATTAGCAACGTAATTGTATAGTTTACAAGTTGAAATAATAAACGTAGACCCGTATTTCTATGAAAATAAGCGAATATTCCAATTTCAAATCTAATAGGACGTAGCGCAGTAATTGCCTTCCTTGAAGCTCCTGTTGTGCAATAGTGAAGCCAGTCTGTCTTGTAGTTTGTTGAAAAGACGTATAATTTAGCAAAAATATTAAATATATTGTATTCAAGGCCCAGTCCTAGAAATGATATATATGGAAAAATCAAAAAGAAAGGCATGCCAAGAACATTGTAAAGTCTTAAAGATACAAAGTTACAAATTAATTGAATAAGAAGAGCTGCCAGTATAAAGGTCGGTGTTATCCACTTGACTGATCTCATAGTTTCTTCGTTATTAAGATACAGCCATAGATAAACTTTTCGTTGTGAATACTTCTGTCTTAAGTAAATCATAGTCATTTCATTGATTGGCTTACTGTTAAGAGAAATTTGCTTAAGAGTTTGAGCTGTCGTATCAACAAGGAACAGAAAAACTATGTTTACGAAAAATACGCCAAGGACAATATAACAAGCAACATAACTCATGAGAAAAAATATAATTATTTGAAACGGAATTTGTTTTCTGCTGATTCCAATTGGATTTAGAATGAATCTAAAAATATTTAGGTCCAATAAAATGATTCCAAAGGGGAAAAGAGATGAAAATAGAAGCGAAATGGGAATGACGTATTTCACAGATTTCAGCAATGTTTCTATCAACCAAATTTTCTTGGTTCCACGGGATCTTTGTGGGAATTCTCCTGTTAGTCAAAATTTTACCAAATAAATCAACAATTATTAAAACATAACTTATTTCTTATAACTGTATCAATATGAATGAAAATTAAAATATTGGTTGAAGTAAGGCAATGGTTGGATTGAAGTAAGGGAGTAGTTGCACAAATACTTATCACTATAATTGTTTTAATTAGGTTAGGTTACTTAATAGTAAGTCCTGTTTTTCCTTGTGTATTTCATGGCCGAATTTTCAAAATGTGCAGCCACTGTCTTACTTCAACCATTACATTGATTAAATACAAATGCATGTACTTTAAAGGATTTCTGTAAATAAATTTTGGGATGTAAAAACTATTTATGCCACCCGATGTGTACAATTGGATTAAAAATAGCTTGCAAAAGGTAATTTTTATTTACCTTGAAATGTTTTATTTGACAGCAAAACCCGAGTGATTAAATTTGCAAAGTTTTCTGCATTGATTCCAATCATTATGTATATTTGAACTCCACAAAGTGTTGCAATAAGCACAAACAGAAGTAGTAGAATTTCAAACGTGGATAGAATTCTTTCTTTTATAAAAATTTCTAAAAGTAACATCACTGCTGCGTATATGGCTGCTGTTAGTGATGCAAAAATTGCCAAACGCATTGAAATTCTTTTTGATTTCTCAACGCTTAAAGAAAGCACTGAAGTTTTTTTGTCGTAGTCCCAATGACCCCATTTAAATATATCGAATATCCAAAATAAATACTCCATGATTTCCAAAATATTGATTTCCATTTTTTGACACTAAAACTGTAAAGTAAAAAGTGACCACCTATTTGGATGTCGTAACTGCGAATACGTATGTACTAAGAAATAATGGTGCTTCCCAAAACTAGTACACACAAGTTGCTATGATAGTAGTAGCAAATTCTATTCCTTTGAAGGTATACATTATAGGGAATTATGTTGATAGTGGTTCTAATCCGATTAGAATTGGAGAAAACAAAGAATTACTAATATCAGCGTAGATGGTAGAAAAATTGTCCAAAATATGTAAAGGAGTAATATTTACTGGAATGACAATTGACAGATAGAATTAATTTTCTAGTTCTTCTACATTGAATGGATAGTTGGGTAGAAGGAAGAAAATTGACGTTTCTCAGGAAAACATAGAAAATCACTGAGATCGCTTAATGTTTGGTTATTAATGTTAAACCGGTCTTTTGGATGATTAATATCACTAATACGACGTTATATTTAAAACAGATAGCATACACTGACATACCTTAATCTCTAAACGTGAGTAGCATTCAGGCTTAAAATGGTACAAAAAATGGCATATTGACAGCGATATATATAATCAGGCACGTATCCAGTTTAGTCAAGGGGAGGCGCAACAAAAAATAATGTCAAAAATAGGACGTAATCGCACAAAGCGGAAAAATGTTTTGCTATTTTTGGCCTTTTTTGAGAAAACTCTTCTCTTTCCTCAGATTTAGGGGTGGGGCGTTGCGCTCCTCTCGCCCCATACTGGATACGTACTTGTACATAATATACTTGGTTTCGCTTCGATCTGATTTCGTTTCTTATAACAATTTATATTGAACTTATTATGGCTCACACAGCAATTTTTTGAATAAAAGTGGTATTTATCGAAGTAACTGAAGAGAACGGAATAAAAAGTAAAATGTCGCTATTTAGAAACTTTGTTGTCGACAAATACATTTCTTATCCGGTGATCCATGGTGTTGTTAAGGCGTATATTACATTAGTGTATAAATGATACACAAATGCCATAAGAAACTAACATCGAGACCGTATCATACATTAATACCTGTACAATCATTACCTACATCATCGACTATCTATTGAATGAAATGACATTTCATAGGTTACTGGACTTTGAAAATGATTTGTATTCAGATTACACGTTGCATATGTTGTAGTTTCGCTCTCACGTTAATCTCATTGTATTCGAAAGACAATATATCATATTATGTTGCAATACAAAAGCTTAACTTCCCGAGCACAAACTTCGAGACTAGCAAAAATGAAAATGGGAGGTCCATTGTAATGCAACATAATATGATCCATTGTCTTTTGAATACAAAGAGATTAACGTGAGACTGAAATAGTAATACTCGAGTTGAAAATAGACATTTTCCATTTAATTTTTAAAAGTAGAAGAAATTTAATTTTGAGTCAGGTATTTAAAAAAATACACCAATAAATTTCAAATTTGGTTGGTTTTAATAACAACGTATAATATCGTTTATCGGTAGCAGAATAAAAACAACCACCAGAGATTTGTTTTCCGTGGCGTCAATTATTCTCTTTTCAATAATTTTTGCCATTGCTAAATAAACTCGTTTTTATGATTTTAATGACTATTACATTTCAACAGCTAGGTTCAACTTACTGTTCGATTTCGATTATTAAGTAAACAATTCTCAGAATAAGCCTAATTATGTAATATAGCAGAGGCTTCAATTCAACTTCAGTTTAACAAATATTTTTCCAAGGATTCTACTAAATTTTCAAAATTATAAAGTTGAGTTCAAACAATTAGCAGCTTAACGGACTTGAATTACCACATGGGACTTTCAGATAAAGGTATTTTATTAAATTACTGCTCATGGTGAAAAAACAGATTGAAATCAGTTTTATTGCTTTTCTAGAAAGATAATCTTAAGAAACAGCAAGCTGGCCCACAAAATAGAATTAGAAAATGGAACTTTTAGGCGGGTGTAGTTTACAGTAATGTCATTGTCATTTGAACTGATAACTCCAACAGTCAGCCCATTGTATGTACAGGAAGTGACGACTGTTGAAATGTCGAATCAAGTTAAGCTTTCAGTATTAGTTTTACTAAATGAAGGATTTTACTCGTGTATATGAATTTCCATAAACTTTTGCAATATGTGTCAAATGAGAGGTTTCTTAAAGGAAAGGTCTAAACCAGGGAACAAAAAACTACTCCCTTTTTACAAAAAGGGTAAAAAGTACTATTTTCTCTAAAAACGCAGTTCTTTTTACCTTATTTACATATAAAGTGGAAGTAAATGGGGCACGATGCTAGATCAGGAAAGGTAAAAAGGCAAAATAGTACTGCTTAAAAAAATCTTACTCCTACCTTTTTTCAAAAAGGGCAAAAAAGTCCTGTTTTGTTCTCTGGTCTAAACATTAAAATTGCTAATGCAGGTAAAACATGGACATTTTCAACAACACTTGCCAATTTCGTTTATCGTAGTTTTCTTTTTCTTTTACAGTAAGAAGGCTGCACCAAGAGGTTAAAAGAAATAACAAGGTTTTCACTTTGTGCACGTGTAGTATACATAAATGTCACCTTGAAGCTTTAATATTACATGAAATGCGCCTCGTTGCAATTACTAAAGCTAGTCATCAGCACGTAGCTCTTGGTATGGATACAATGACATTTAAATTAGTTATGACCTTAAAAATATGGGCTTCTACTCACTTGACATCAATTTCCATTCCACCTTCAAATTTCTATTGAAGGTTGCTATAAATACGAAAACCTAATTTATTTTGATTCCATAGCCACGACTTCACTCTTTCTAGCAATTTGTGATAGCTCAGTCAAAAATTTTGACTTCTTCTCTAAAGCCTCTCTAAGGAGATAAATTGTAAAGCACCTCTGAACCACAAGCAATAAATAAGCGCCATGAAAGATCCTATTTTAGAACTGATCGAATATTTATTTTGGTTTTTCGATATTTTAAAATGTGGGTATTGGGATTACAATCCAGAGACTTTAGTACTTTCCCCTACTACCAAGAGAATGAAGAGATATTCAATGTATTTCGGCATTTTTGTATTGGCGATAGTGAACATACACACATTCGTTATACTTATAATCGAAAATTTCTCGAAAGAATCGATATTGTCCCGAAGAGAAGTATTTTTTTTCTTTATTTATTTTCTGCTTTCAGGATTTGGCCTTACGGTACATGTCGAAACAAAGCGTTATGTTTGCGAATATGCTACTTTGCTCACCAAAGTAACGCTCACCTATAAAATGCTGAAAAGTAATATTTGCCAAAGAACAACTAACTACATTAATAGATTATTTATTGTTAATTACAAAACTATTGTTATAATATCCGCAGCATAAATTTTTTTTCAAAATTTTTTTAACAGGGGAGTTCCCGGAAAAATCAAAGAATGGAAAAAGTATTCGAATGCAGGTTATGGCAATATATTGCATGAAATGCGTCCTCCCGTTTATGCTTCTGTTTGGATTGCTAATTTCCATTGGATTTGTGATGGGGGATTTACATGTTTTTAAATTGGTATTAAAACTTTTAGGAATTAATGGTAAAGCATTGGTCGTACAGATAATTATGATAGTACTGATGTTTTGTTTTGCTTTCCATGTAATTCACGCAGCTTTGTTTTATGATATGATTTGTATATTCTACCTACTGACCACACTTAATATTTTGACCCATATTTCCATAGCATCTCAAAGATTTGATAGGGCATCAATGACCTATATATTGCAGAAATTCGTCCAAAGAAAATTTTACAAGAGTCTATATTCTACTAATATCGAAGCCATGATAGTGACAAAAAATATTACTCCTGTCTTTTTATATGTTGGAATGATATCCCATGTAATTTGTAATTTTATAACAGTCCGAATGTTTCAGTTCATCGGCATGCCGTTTTATCTTGCTTTTCCATATTTATGCATTTGGTTTACAGTCTTTGAAGCAATTCTTTGGGTCAAATGTGGAAATCTTTATTCATCTTCTGTTTCCTTCCTTAAAGGATGGATTCATTATATTGAATCACCGTCCTTAAGAAAAGAATTGGCTTCATTACGTCCCCTGAGGGTGCAAGTTGGAATATTTTATTACTTTAGCCGATGTACTTGCATGATATTATTGTTCCAGGAGATTAATTACACAATTACTCTGCTTTTATCAATAAAAATATAAATAAATTGTAGTAAAACTTTTTTAGTAACAATCGGAAATGGGTTGGTATTAGTTAGTGAAAGAAGACATTAAAAATAATATACGGACGAATGCGGGGTTACCAGATATTGTGTTACATTTTGCTTAAGACGCACAAATTTACAGTTTTTTGTTGAAAATGAAGCATAAAAACTTAAATCACATAGTTTGTAAAATATTTTTGCATTATATCGTCTGCTTAACATTACTTAGTAACAAGCCACATCTCCTAATACACGTGGTTATCACGTATCAAAGATACTGTAATATTATTAATTGGAATTTAATTAATTGTAGCAATAACATTATTTAGAATAAAATATTGTATTCTATGAAATCGTCGCCCATTACATTATCATTATTTCATAATATAGGACGCCAATGCTGTTTAATAATGGTACTCACATTACAGGTAAAATGACTTAAACCTACCGTTTTAACAGTATACTTTAAGCCGCAAGCCGAAACTAAACATTGAATTTAATGGACAAGTATTAGTTTGCTTCGGTATGTGAAGTTAAACTGCATACTTTTAGAATTACTGGCAACCTCGTCAGCAATGTTTTAGCCTTAGCATTTATATATGTATTATATTATAGAAGAAGATTATGTTTTTTTGGCCACGTGTAGGTTACACCAATGTCATACTAAAGCTTTAAATATTACATGAAAAGGGCTTTGTTGCAATTACTAACGGTAATCATTAGCACATATCACTTCGTATGGATACAATGACAAAATGATATTTAAATTGTTTACCCTTTTGAAAATATGGGCTTTTACTTGGCATGAATTTCCCTTTCACCTTCAAATTCTTATTCCTGGCTGCTATAAATACTAAAACATAATTTATTTTGATGTCATTGCCACGACTTTCACTCTTTCTAGTCATTTCTCCCAGCTCCGTCGAAAATGTTGAATTTTTCTCTTAAACTTTTCAAAAAGGATAAATTGTAAAGCATTACTCACAATCAGGTGTCAGATAGCCCTTCAAAAACTGGATTTCTCATAAACACTAAATTATCTACGTTTTGTGGTAAATATTCATTAAACTGATTAATTATCATAATATACGAACAAACTAACAAATAAACAAAATTTTTGCACCAGAAAAACATTTATAACTGCTCTTCTGAACTACAAGCAATAAATAATCGCCATGAAAGATACTACTTTAGAACTGATTGAATATTTATTTTGGTTTTTCGACATCTTAAAATGTGGATATTGGGATTACAATCCAGAGACTTCAGTACTTTCCCCTACGACCAAGAGAATCAAGAGACGTTCAATGTATTTCGGTATTTGTGTATTGGCAACAGTGAACATACACACATTTCTTATACTTCTAATAGAAAATTTCTCAAAAGATTCGATATTGTCCCGAAAAGAAGTATTTTTTTTCTTTTATTTTTTTCTGGCCTCAGTTTTTGGGCTTACGTTATATATCGAAACAAACCGTAATGTTTACGAATATGCTATTTGGATTACCAAAGTAACCCTCACCTATAAAATTCTGAAAAGTAATATTTGCTAACAAAATAACTATATCAATGGATTATTTCTTGATAACTATACAATACTATGATAATATTATGTCGGCAGGGTAAATTGTTTTTTGATAATTTACTATTTGTTTTTATTTTTTAACAGGGGAGTTTCTGGATAAGTCAAAGAATGAAGAAAGCAATCGAAACCAGATCATTATGGCAATATATTCCGTGAAATTCATTTTCCCGTGTATGCTTCTGTTTATATTTCTATTATCTATTGGAATTGTGATGGGGGATTGGCACGTATTTAAATTAACTCTAAAACTTTTGGGCATTAATGGTAAAGAATGGTCCGTGCAGATAATTTTGATAGCATTGATGTTTTGTTTTTCTTTCCATGTGTTAAACGCAACTTTGGTTTGTATTGTTATTTCTATGTTCTACCTATTGACGACACTCCATATTTTGACCCAAATTTCCATCGCATCTCAAAGATTCGATAAAGCTTCAATGACTTATATATTGAAGAAATTCATTCAACGAAAATTTTACAAGAGTCTATATCTTCTTAATATTGAAGGCTTGATGTTATCAAAGTATATTATTCCTGTACACCTATATGTTGCTTTCATATCCCATGTAGTTCTTAATTTTATAACAATTCGCATGTTTGAATTTATAGGCTTGCCATTTTATCTTGCTTTTCCATATTTATGCATTTGGTTTACAGTCGTTGAAGCAATTCTTTGGGTCAAATGTGGAAAACTTTTTTCATTTTCTGATTTATTCCTTAAGGGATGGGTTCATTATATTAAATCACCGGCCATAAGAAAAGAATTGGCTTCATTACGTCCTCTGAGGGTGCAAGTTGGAATATTCTATTACTTTAGCAGATGTACTTGCCTGATATTATTGTTTAACCAGATTAATTACACAATCACGCTGCTTTTATCAATAAACATATAATAACATAATAAACCTTTTTAGTAACCAGATGCATTGTAATTAAAAATGAGTGGGAGGATTTCAAATAGGCAAACAAAACACTTACGGATTATCTAGAAAGATCATCTGGTTCAGAAAATTATGGCTGAAATAATAATATCGTCAGCTTAATATTACAATGTAACAAATTAAACTATCATAGCCACTATAAAGTAACAAACCATTAATTTAGCATGATCCCGACAATGTAACAAACCATTGTAGGATAGAAGATGGGGGATAACAGGAGATAGGGTTGTTACATTGTTGCGACAATGAAAAAATGGTTTGTTACTTTGTCATGGTAATTTGATATGCTACATTGTATTATTAAGCAGACGATATGTAATATAGTTACTGTTTAAAATCATCTTATTGCATTGTAAATTTACATTTATATTATGTACGCACAAAATGCTTATGTTAAAATATATTTCATGTAATTGTATAAATTGAAGTAAAAATCACGATTTTTTACTTTGGAATAATATTAGTAGAAAATTATTTTTCTTCAAGTTGGTGATTGACAATATAAAAGGAAAGACTTTTACTATTCAAAATATAGTTTATATTTTCCTATTTTTCTTGCTGATATTATGTTTTTCAGATTATCCTTTTGTAAAACATTAAGGAAATATATACAAGGAAGATTAAGTCGCACTGTTTAAATTTTATGGTTGCGATTCTCGCAAATAGTCAATGTTAAATGTACTACTTGGTTAAGAGTTGTTCATAAATTATTTATGCGGAAAATATCACAAAAATTCTGAATTACAAAGTTTCATGAAATATAAGTGTTTTATTCATTACAATTTTCAAATGCTAAATAAACAATTTTACTGCCTCACAAAAAATACACTTACACAAATTATGCCAAAAAAGCCTTGCATCAATCACGTATACAGAAATTTGACCAAGGAGGGCCCACCAAAATATGTGGGCAAAATGAAGACATATTCGCGTAAAACATAACACATAACTTAATTAAACTTTTTTGACAAAAAAATCTTTTTCTGGAAATTTGGGGGGAGGGCGGAAAACCCAAGCCCCCCTTCTGGATACGTTCTTGCCTATCAAACTATGATTTTTTATTCCAATTTGAAAATATCGGAAAATGGTTCATTACTACACGAATAATCTATCTTTTTAGTTTGTCAACGTTTGTATTTTTATTAAATAAATAAATAAACGAAATAATTAATATGGTAATTAATCCATGACGAATGACGACTTTGTATTTTTGAATAATATTAGTAGATCGGACAAATGGCATGAATTTTTTCATTTAATGAAATATTACTGGGCAATTATTTTACAACCATTTTATATTGACAATAGTAACTAAATATTGTATTTTAACAATTACTATAGTATTAACTAGCGTGTCATGTGGATAAGGTGGAGAATAATCAGTATAAATAGTATGACCTATATTGTTATTGACATTAATACAGTGATGGTATAATTTATGAGTTGATACAATATTTTGATACCAGTAGATTTATCGAAGTAAATATTCCGATATGTAACTTAATTGGACGTAAAGCTACAATTTCTTTTCTTGAGGAATACAAGCTTTCCCCACGAGTGCCCGTTTACCTATTACAGTGTGGTAACTTTGGTAACACCTAACACTAACTAACTCTTCTAACAAAAATAACTTCTAAACTTGACGTTCTTACGTGTAGGCATTCAATATTTTTTATGTGTAGGAAGTTTATGCTCCTAAGAAACAGTTTTCTATAAAGTAATGTGCATTGGTTTAATATAAGACATACTTTGATGAAAGAAATAAAAATTGTATTGTAGTGCACTACTATATCAGCTTTTAAAACATTTAAATTATTTTTGGGCGACTTTTCGTGTTCAATATTTACAGAACCCAACGAAAGGTTTGTCTTTAACAGTCCAAAATCTTATAATAGGATATCTAAAAAATTTTAATTAGTAACAAAATTTTTTAAAGTAAAAAAGTCCTACAGTTAATTAATGCAGGACTCATAGCTCGAAGCAAGAATTTAAACAGCTTTTGTTATTGTAAATAAAACAAATGCCCGAACACAAATACAACTAAAATGTTAACAAGTATAAAATTTAAAATAAAACAGTACATCACCATGTGTGTGTTAGGGGGAGAGCACGGCTACTACTATTGATTAGTAGAGCTATGCTACCGCTCAAGCCGCGAGGGCTTACTTGCAGTGGCTCCCGGAACAACTTTACTAAGTGTACAGACTTACACGAAGAGACTTAGTGAAGAGTACTGAACCATGAGACGGAACGACTCAACACTGTCCCGCAACTCGATCTGGTGAGCAGGCAGAGAGGGACCGGGACATGTAAGCCGACCACCCGTGACCACCTTCAAATCACTTATGGCAGTCTACTTCAACCCACCTTATCACCTCATGTGCATCCCATTGTCCAGACTTGTGCTAGGTAGAACTCGTAGCACGTATACAGACCAACATCTGAACAATCCATACACTACAGACAGGGCATTGATAGATAATCATATTGTCACTAAGATAGGCAAATCAATGCTAATAACGAATATACGGCAATGACTGCTTCTCCCAGCTCCAGACTACTACCTTATAGACCTGAGGCGCTCCAGAGATTCGAACTCCAGACCTCAGCCTGAGAAGCGGCTGTTTAGACCACTAGACAGACCTGTACGCCCGCCTGTACATCACCATCATATTATTTACAATCTGTTTAAATACAAAGATCAATGGTAATTAATGCAATGAACAAAAATTAAATTTCTTCTTAAGCCAATCAGAAAAATATTTTAAAATCTTTCATAACCCAATTTTGAAACTGAGCACTTAAACTAGAACTACAAAAATATGAATGGGAAAACCTTTTATTAATTTTTTTCTTTTTATAAATAATACATTTCGATTTACTAGCTACTTATACATTACTACCAATTATTATGATTAAAAAATAAAAGTAGGATTTGGCTATTCTTGCACTATATGTGATGTCTGCAGGTAGATGCGTAGCTACCATCCCACAAAAGTAGACATCTTCCATTACAACAACGCTGATAATACCAACTATGAATGGAATAACAATTTCCACCGAGTGGGACGCAGTTGCCCTGGAATTTTATTTAGGTAATATATTATTGCAATAATCTATCTGATTGTTGACAGTTATCAAAATAAAATACGTACCCAAGCCTCTGAAGGACGATCAGGCCGCGGGCGCTGTGCATTGTGCCATTCTTCGGAGCTATCGCCGTATCTTTTTTGTCTGCTGGCGATCACGTTACCAATTTGGTCCTCTAAATTTTAGAAATGTAGTGAATTTATAACATAAAATCCTACTTAATTTAGATGTTTACTTTTAGTCAAAACTTAACATTACCAGCTCCTATGTTTTGAATTAGGATCAGAAGAACGAAGAAACACAAGTTCAAAATAGCAGCCAGTTTTTGCAATTCCATTTCACTAAGTACTCTTTCAAATTCTTAAGCTTGAAATATAAACTTGTAATGGTAATGAAAATATGTTAAACTTCTATTTATTTAGAAATTTAAACTTTTGTCTCAATAAAATTTACAAATAATATTAACTAATAGTAATTAAGTTTTTATGACAATGACAAGGTTCTATGTAAATTGGTCCTAGTAAACTGGTCTTTTAGGTATAAGAAAATTGGTCTTAGTCATTTACCAACTGGTTCTCTCACGTAAGTGAACTGGCCTTGCTGAAAACCAACTGGTCCTACGACCAAAAGTAAACTGGTCTTAGTCAATTACCAACTGGTCCTCCCGCCTAAGTAAACTGGTCTTGCTGCTAAATACCAACTGGTCGTACTGCCAAACGTAAACTGCTGTTAGCAAGACCAGTTTACGTTTGTACCCAAAGACCAGTTTACGTTTGTACCCAAAGACCAGTTTACGTTTGTACCCAAAGACCAGTTTACGTTTGTACCCAAATACCAGTTTACGTTTGTACCCAAAGACCAGTTTACGTTTGTACCCAAAGACCAGTTTACGTTTGTACCCAAAGACCAATTTACGTTTGTACCCAAAGACCAGTTTACGTTTGTACCCAAATACCAGTTTACGTTTGTACCCAAAGACCAGTTTACGTTTGTACCCAAAGACCAGTTTACGTTTGTACCCAAAGACCAATTTACGTTTGTACCCAAAGACCAGTTTACGTTTGTACCCAAAGACCAGTTTACGTTTGTACCCAAAGACCAGTTTACTAGGACCAATTTACGTGACATCAAATGACAAATTCCTCAAAATGCAATTAAGCAAATTCAATTGTTCGTTTTAAAAAATTGCTACAAGTTAATTGTTAATAAAATGCATGCATGTGTTTTTCAGCGATTTCTATTAGCTTTATTATTTCATAATATTTTGAACTTACAATAGGGAATTTATGTGTGTTGGAAGAACTAAGCCTTGAAATATATAATTAAAATAATAAAGAAAGCAGCTAATTGCAACTTCACAACCATTATAATTGCATATTGGATTCATATAATAAGATAATGAAGATATAATTTAATGGTATTTGCTTATAGTAGACATCATTTTTAGACACTGTTAAGATATTTTTATGATTATGCAATCCACGTAGGCATTTTTAATGGAAGATTCAATTTTGTAACAAAATGCACAATTGCCTGTTTTAGAAATCATGTATATAAATGAAATAATATTGTTTCTCTGTGTTAACCTCTCATATCATTTTCCAGATTTCATTTATTCGACTCACTTTACTGTTCGCTAATATTAAAGTGATGTTACATATCTATGTAAAATGCAGAATCATCATTTTCGTTGCAAACAGACTCAATATCTAAAACTTATTATTTGGCACATCCTTGAATATTAGTCGTCAATTTCACTCCTGTGGTATCCAAATTGCATGGCATGATCACTGAAATGTCAAAGCCTACTTTTTTGTTAGCAGGAACGTCGCATACATTGCTGAATACTTTTTCTTTAACGCAACGAGAACTAATTCTACATGTGGGTCCAACTATTATGTTCTCCATCACATCTTCAGGCCCAGTTAGCGTTGTTTCAATAACAGCCGTCTCATGAAATCTCCTGTAGCCCTCTTTCATCGATTGAATGATGTTGGCCGAATTCTTTTCTAAAGGTATCACAATTGGTATTGGGGCATCTAATTGATTTGCCAGATCTTGATATCGCTGTCGGATATATTTGGTGGCGTCCATTTTTCTTGCTGAATTTGAAATGCCGAAAATTATTTTGATGGCATTTTCTTTCAGCACACTTTCGATATCATCCACAGTAGGATATCCTGATTGCCAGACATAGTAGGAGCCGGTAAACTTCCCATTTCCATCAAGATAACAATTGCTACCGTTGAAAATTTGTCCACAGTCCACAAAACGAAAAATGGAGATAGGCTATATCGTCCACAAAACGAAAAGTGGAGATAGGCTATTTGGTTCCTTAACGAACGATAGAGTGATCATTATAAGTACAATAAACAATGACTTTATCGAATAATTAATTAATTTAGTTTACTAATAAAAATATTCGTACTATGCAATGGATAAAAGAGAATATATTAAGTTATTATTCCGTCTTTCTAATTACTATCTAATCATAGTGATTAAATTTAATTACTTTGAATCTGTTTGTTTGACAATAAAACCCTTGTGACTAAATTGGCCATGTCCTCTGCATGGATTCCTGTCATGATGTGTACATTAATATGGTAAGCAGTTCCTATAAAAAACAGTAGACATAACAGGATATCAACTGTTGATAAAATCGTCTGTTTTAAGAAAACTTGAGTCAGAAGAATCCCTGCAGTGTAAATATTGAGAACTGTCAAAGCAATAATTCCTAAATACATAGAAATTCTCTTTCCGCTGTTGGATGTTAAAGAAAGAACTGAAGTTTTACAATCGTAATCCCAATAACTACATTTCAAAATATGGAGTAACCAAAATAAATACTCTAAAATCTCCAAAATGTGATTCCCCATAGTTTACTTCTCCTAGTACTTTGCTGTTTTCAGAAAGCGTACAATAACCTTAACTGAATGCTTGCAACTAAAATGTTATTCAAAAGAAAACAATAATTCTCTTCGAAATTCACTCCGGCTGTTTATATAATTTTTTAATAATATACAATCGACATCACACATTTTTTTGACTTCTCACTCCTTTAGATTATGTTTAGAAAAAAGGCAGTAATTGTTATAACACTTAAATCTAGAACTCTTTTCTGCATACCCATGTCTATGTCTTCGTTAATAAGTATAAGAGTATACTATAATATTGAATATTGGTGATACAAGGTGATAAAGGTATAAGTATGTTAGATTACATCAATTACATATGGGCAGAAATAATTCTTTAAACTAAAAAAGTGCACAATTACTTGAATTATGCGGAAGGCACAATCGAAATGTTTACTTTCAATTGTCTTTCCTGTAAACATCCATTTTTTACTCCATGAATGCTACTCTGTGAACATTTAATATTATATATATTCCCCCATATATATTTATTTTGGACATGTCCCTATCCAACTCCCCATTACCCTTACAATTTGCATAAATATGAAAGTAAATTTCAAAATAATTGTCATAGGTATCAACATCACAGATACTATTAATTATTTTTTGTTGGGTTGCAATCACACTTTTACTAATTCTAAATTGAGATGAGCGACTCAAAACAAAAGTATTAAATGCAAAAGGCTATATGGTGAAATCGTTGGCCTATATTGTAATTGCAAAAGCTGATTGCATAATTAATAATAAGTATACATAAAATTACAGTACAGGTGCAAACCTGATGAAATAAAAGGTTCCAATATGGGCGTAAGCCATCTATTTCTTCTCTTTGGTGATGGGTAGTGTGTTTCTACTCTAGAATTTGAATACAAACTTACCCCTACGTATTTTCAATATGTATATTTACATTTATTACAGGCTTGGCAACTACCATCATCATCTGTTTATATACAGACAACTTCGCGACGGTTGTTGGACTGCTGTATTATTATAGTGGACAAACAATTTGCTTCAGTATGCAGGTTGATTTGACGTAATAGTTGCTACAAAAAATATAGAGAAACTGCAAAAGGAAAATCGAAACTACTAAACCTGGAATGGAATATGGGTATAGTACAATGGCAGTGAAATATTATGGTGACCTGGACATCCAAATAAAGCATTTTTAAAACAGCAGATGGGCAAACAGTTTACTTTAAGTACAATGTGTATTGACAGTGTACAGAAGATCGAAATGTTTCATTACATTGTAGTCCGAGTCAGTGAGCCTCATACTCATAATTATTAATTATTATATAGTGTCATCGTTCCCATACACCCTATATCCTCACCAGGCACGTATCCAGAAATTTGGTCAATGGGGGGCGCAACCAAAAATAATGTGAAAAATAAGACATTATTCGGGCGAAGCGCGAACAATTTTCGCAATTTTGGGCCAAAATATCACAAAATGAATCAATAAATTATAGACACTGGAATTAGTAGTACTTCTTATACATTTTAGAGTCACAGTAATTCAAATTTCACAATTTTGTTGGCAAGTTTTTGCTGCTACAAATTTGTTTGACCCGCCATCGGATTATGATTCAAACTTTTTGTTGACTGGTGACAATTTTATTTGACAAGTGCTCAAAATAAAACTATAATAGATTAAATTCATTAAAATGTAATTAAATCAAGAGTTGAAATTTTGACTCAAATTAATATACAAACAAAATTAAAGCAAACTGAGGGTAAAATGCATGTTAATTACAATTGAATATTAGCTAAAGGTACAAATTATTTGACTGTGTACTTAATCGGTTGAAATAATACTACAGTATAGGTGCAGTTGTTGAAATAAAAGATAAATAAATTCTTCCAAACTTCCAATAAATGGGCGTTAAATCATAAATGTATTTCTTGTATTATGTTATGGATAGTAGTTAATATAATTACATCCAACTCTTGAATTTGAACCTAAGCTTACCTAATTGTTTCCAGCTTAAAAAAGTTTTTACAGTTATTTTCAACATGTTTACCGACTTGAAGGTTACGATGCAACTACTGTCGCGTCGTCTTCTCCTATACTAATAATACCGTCGTCGCGGTGTAGTAAATTACGGGTAAATTCTTATTCTAATGGACAAGCAATAATTTACAAGTTAATTTGAATTGATTGCATTAAATAGCAGTCGTCGCCCCAAAGTTTTAGTACATGTATCTTGTTATAGACATGGATGCCGCAAACACCCTTGAAAAGACGTACAAAATATCACACTATTGTAATTTTGGTTATCGTAAAATTCATCAATAATTTAAGAGTTGGTATCTGAATTATAGCCAACAGCAGAGCAGTATGTCAGAATGAGCAGCTGCCCAAGTTACCGTGTAGGGGAAAACCGCCAATGCGCAATGCAAACTAATCGATTCAACATGTGATTATGTCGTTTTTTAAGAAAATTTTAACCCTACTTTTATAAAAAAAGTTCCTAAATTTTTCGCTCTACTAAATCTATCAGCTATTTGAATCTGAACCTTTCCTTGAATCTATTTGAACTTCGAGCCAACCTTTATGTGAGAATAAAGAGAAACGATTTCTGGAAATTTTCTCCACCATGTCAGGTTTTTTTTAATTATTTATAACAAATTATAAAAAAAATGAAAATATTTTGCAATGATATAAATATGATATTTGCTAATAGCTGTAAAACTAAACTGACCACATTAACAAGGATATGTATGTGGAGTTTATTATAAGGACTTCATCAGAATTCCCTGCTTAATAAATGCTTAATAAATTACATTACTTAATCTCATAGGGCTTTGAGCTGCCATTTTGCTGTGGGCCCCGTAAAAGCTAGGGCCGTCTCTGGATGGAGTAATTCTAAAGCAATTTAAATTACGGATATTAAAACTACACATTTGGCCTATTTTGTGTCACTGCAGTGTTTGACTCTAGACTGGTTTATGATTAAAGGCTTCGTGTCTGATTTCGTATTATAATCTTAGTTGGAAAGAACTAGTTCAAAACATACAAAAAATAGCAGACACTTTTTGATACCGTTTTTATGTAATAACTGAAAACATAAAAGTAAATGATAAAAGCCGGACTATTTCTTGGGTTATAAAATACTTTAGTATGTAATTTAGTAGACGCAGGTGTTTGGGTTGTCAATATTTTTACGCCTTTGTAAATGGAACACGATTCATAACCTCATTTATCTAATTTAGCGTGTGACATTAACAAGTAAATTATAAAAAGTAGGTGTACATATTTATTATTTCGACAGTAGTATTCCCGAACTTCTTCAAGATAATCAAACATACTGGTAGTTGTGTAAAAAATATTTGGCGTTCCAAGTCCACCATAATTCTAAATATGGCAAAAAAGAATTTGTCATACAAAATTATTTCGAAAGGAGTGTTTGAGAGTTTTGCTGATAACATAAAATTTGGGAATAAGATCGGAGCACTTCCATTTATTTGGAGCGAAAAGGATTTGTCTGTGCGTCCTTCGCTGTCATGGAAAAG
This sequence comes from Tomocerus qinae, assembly GCA_020055645.1. Taxonomy (NCBI): domain Eukaryota; kingdom Metazoa; phylum Arthropoda; class Collembola; order Entomobryomorpha; family Tomoceridae; genus Tomocerus; species Tomocerus qinae. The sequence continues at coordinate 52,745,733 of CM034546.1, read as the reverse complement.
ACACTTTTTGGCAAACTTGGGAGTGTTTATAATGTTTGTGATCACCTTCCTGTTTATTATAGAATTTGTAGTTCTTTCAGTTTTAAGAGACACGTCTTACGTTTATATGTTGTCCTTTTTTCTTTGTTGCGCTACTATCATTTGTTCACTGTGTAATCTACTGGTAGCACTCCATGGCTCAAAAATAGCTTACTGTTTGACAAATGGTACAGCAATTATACAGAACTTTGAAAGTAAGTCAAAATTTGATTTTCTAAAAAGCTTAATAAACAATTACACCACAAATGTTAACGTACATGCTTATTTGATATTTGATTACACATTTCATCTTTCAGATAACTACTGGGAAAGCAAGAGAAAAGTTTCTAGCAAAAAGTTAGAGTTTATGCTGAAGTTGTCAAACCAAGCGGTTTTTTGGTATCCGATTCTTTTCACTCTATGCTACATGACAGTTCTTTATGATGAACCAGTTTTCTTCTACGCTCTTCTTCCAAAGGAGTATCAATCTTACTGGATTGTCATTGTATTTGCAATGCTGGCGTTGTGGGAAGATTGGGGTTTATTGGTTAAACTTTCGTTTCCAGTTCAATTGGCAATATTGGGAGCGGAGGCATTCCGCAATTTAGTGGAAGAGCTCAAGTAAGCATATATTTAAATATTTATATCTAAGTACACCAAAATCATATATGCCGACGGAGAAGGGGGAAAGGTTTTCCGGACTAGGCCCCACCCGAAATTCAAGGAAAAAATATTTCTTGAATTTTCGAGCAATTATAAAATTGCTTTTAATTGTTGGACTTCACCTGAAGACAATCCCCCGTCCACCAATTGATGACAATGACAAATTGCCTACTTTTCAAAAAATGTCTAAAAACCAATTTAGCCAATTATTTTCTTTTTTGTCAAAATTTATGACTATGACTGGGGTATTTATGCAGATATTTAAGCAATTAAATAAGTGATAATTATGGAGATAAAAGGTTTATAAGACATTTACCGTTTTACTAAAAGAGGGACTGGATGTTATGATAGATATACCACAGCGTATAAAAAATCAATCAATGTAATCAATTTCACCCAAAGAATATCATTTTCTCAATTATTTTATATCTTTAATTCTTACAGGTTGGGAAAATCGACATACCGAACGAAGAAGAGTGCACGTTCTGTTGATGTGTTGGTCCGTCACATAATTATGTTACGGTTGATTTTCTATAGAATTTATGACATTATGTACTTAATGACAATGCCTATTCAATCAGTATCTATTCGAAGTGTTTTGGTATGTAATTACATGATTATAAAATATCACAACAAAATTCCGAGTTATTTTATCGCAGTTTCAGTAGGCTATGTTATTCTAGTTCTCATTTTTTGGACGATATTTTTAAAAGTCACAGAAAAAATATCTAGGTCTCTCAACTCGTTAATTAAAAGCTTAAGCTTTTATCGTAGTAATAATATCAATGACATAAAATATGTTAAAAAATTTCAAAGGGCATGTAGACGTGCACAATTTGAAATAGGGATAGATTATAAAATTACCAAAAAAAGTGCACCAAAATTCTTGCTTAACATTAGCAAAAGTACTGCAAAATTATTAACTGGAATTGATATGTAAATACTAATAGAAATTTATTCATAAAACAAACATCAAATAAACTTTCAATACTGTACAATCCTGACTGCAATTACTGTTGTAGCTTCTAATTGAAACGTATAGCTATTTAAATTTGCTATTTATAATGTCATTTCACGTTCGAATATTACACACGTTCTACATTTCTGCATACAATTAAGCGTTACAATGTAAATAATATTTTAATGGCGAATAAATCAACTTACGAATCATTTACGAATTATTTTTACAACAATCATCAATGTTTCCGCATATAAAATATACATGTCATGTAATGTCTCCAGTAAAATGCTTACTGGCACAAAAAATTCAGTTCTGATATTCTGAGTTTATGACCTTTCGGTATAGGTCTCACCACAAGCCGTTCACAAGCATTTAATATTGCTCTATCATTATACCAATCCAGAATTTCCGGCCAAGACTGGTAATAATGACCCGTAATGACGCCGGCGAAGGTGAAGTGTATTATTAGAGAGGTTTAGATACAGGATAAAATCTTCAGAAAATAGTTTGTGGGATTGTCACGTGGCTATTTGAAGCAATTTTAATTTTGCTTGTATGCGTTTTGTTTAGACAGAAGCATTTTAGATTGTAACTTGTAGCAGCACCGCCAAGTTTCAAGTCTTCAAATCAAATATGGACGCATCTCTGGTCTACTTTGCATTTAATTGTCCAGCGTTGGACGAGTTAAATACAGATATATTTGTTAAATAGTCGAACACAGTCAAAAATTTTTCGACATTGATTTAATTTTAACAAACTCAGTACAGTTGATTGCAAGCAATTATTGTTCGGTTTCGGAAAGCAAGATGTTATTAGGCTTAAGATCGCATTAGACATTCCACATATGTTAACTTGCGCAAATGAATCCAAGTTTTCTGGACTAGAAGGTAAAATCCTAGGTCCTAATAGCTTACTGAGGATCATAGATGCAAATATTCCTAGTAAACAGACAGTATATCATTTATGGTGATCCAGCATATCCTATTAGATCACAAATAATTAGTCCGTACAAAGGTAGACAATTGACTAACGACCAACTGTGGTAACCTTGTTTGGTTGTTTTCAAATTAACTTACCATTTTTACAATTTTCTCTTTTCTTGAGCCAGTTGACAATTCAGCTGAACACGGCTGTTAAATGCAATAAAATAAAATTTGAAGGTGGAAGTTGTTTTTGATTTTAAGCCAATAACATTTGAATATGAAATACCCGCTTGCTTTGAATATGGTACAAGCTACAATACTTTGAGGTGCTTGTAGCAGGCCACCTACAAGCTTTTATCTTGGTGATATTTGTTTGTAGCACAACCAACGTAAAGTTATAGCAAGTTTTACAATCCAAACTTGAAGCTTTTATCCAAATAAGCCTGTATCGAAACCTCTCTATTATTATTCTAATGGACTACCACTACCAATTCGACTCAATTTTAAAATGAAGTTAAAATGTTTGATTGCAACAGCTAATAACAACCGTCGCCCGAAAGTTTTAATGCTACTATTTTGGTTAGGTTGTCGTTGCACTCATCCATAAACGCGTATTACATTGCTCAATAGTAACTTCAACTATGCTCAAAATATCGCAAATTGCAGCAAAAAATTATAGGCGGGATTAGTTAAGAGTGCTTCCAAGCATTTTAAAAGTGATTGGCTTGGCTTAAAGTAGCCTTTGGAATATGGCACAAAATATTTGTTGACTGGTGACGATTTTATTTGAAAAGTGTTCAATATCGATCTATAATCGATTAAATTTATTAAAATGTAAATAAATCAAGCGTTGAGATGTTGACTCAAATTAATATGCAAACAAAATCAAAGCAAACTGCGGGTAAAATGTTGACTACAATTGGGTAGCTAAAGGTACAAATTATTTGACTGTGTAATTAGTCGGTTGAAATAATACTACAGTACAGGTGCAATTGTTAAAGTAAAATAATATTCGTAAGCTATCCATTTATTTCTTGTCTTATGTTATGGGTAGTTGTCTGATGGTCTAGTGGTTAATATAATTACATCCAACTCTTGAATTTGAACTCAAGCTTACGTAATTGTTTCCAGACAGACATGACATTAATTTCTAATTTCAAGGAAATTTTCTTGAAAAATTAAATATTTGAAATAAATGAATTTTTGAAATTAATACAATCAGGCACGTATCCAGAAATTAGGTCAAAGGGGGCGCAACCAAAAATAATGTAAAACATAAGACATATAGGCGGCGGTGGAGTGAATACCGCATTACAGGTGCATTATTATTCTAATGGTTAAGAAATTTGCAAGTTGATTTGAATTTGAAGTAATTGCATTTAATAGCAAGCGTTGCCTTAAAGTCTTAGTACATGCATACTGATACTTACTATTATAAACATGCATGCATCCCACAAACATCCATACATGTTGGTCGGTTGGTGGAGTGCATTATTATTATAATGGAGCAGCAATTTGCTGCAGTTTGCAGTTTTGCAGGTGGATTTGAAATTATAGTTGCACTGCACAGCTATTACTTAGTTTTTGTAGTTTTCGTTTACCTTCTGCGTTTCTCCTTATTTAGTATCGGGAGAAAGTCAGACAGGGAGCAACACAAAAATACCCATAAATTTAGTTGGAGTTAGTCTTGAGTACTTTTGAATTACATGATACATTAAAATTGTTCACTTTTTCAGCTTTTCTGTTGCCGTCAGTGCAGTATTTGCCTTTGACTTTAACTGGTTTGAGGTTGAATGGGCTTAAATAGTTCCTGGCTAAATAAAAACTTATTTGGCAGGATACTTTATATATTAGCCACAATTTAATATAGGCTTAACTATTTTTATGAAATAGTAGCAATAAAATTGCTTTGTCTGTGTTCAAACGTTAATCTAAAGACTTTTGGATTCATTAAGGCAATTCATAGTCATAAACCGTTTTAGTATTTCAAGTTGAAAAAGGATTTCAAAATGGCAAGAGTAAATGAAAGAAAAACTTACAACACAATTTCGTTAGTTGCGTTTAAGAGTTTTGCTGAGAACATAAATTTTGGAAACAAGATTGGAGTGCTTCCTTTCATATGGTGTGAAAAAGACTTGTCATTGCAGACTTCAACATCAAAGAGAAAGCACATATTGACCAACTTTAGTGTTTTCTTAGTGCTTATGTTCACCTCTGTGATTATTATTGAATTTCTAGTTCTATTCGCGTTAGATGGCACTTCTTTTGTTTCTGTACTCTGCTTTTTCATTTGTTGTATTGTTATAATCTGTTCATTATTGAATCTGCTTATAGCACTTCATGGATCAAAAATGGCTGCTTGTTTCACACAATGTACGGTAGTTTTGCAGGCTTTCGAAAGTAAGTTTTATATAAATACAAATTTATTGATTTCATTTTCGTTGATGTGTTAAATAACAATGGTTTTTAAAATTCAATATTTCAGACGACTATTGGGAAGCAAAAAGCAAAGTTTCTTGCAAAAAGTTAGAAATTATACTGAAGTTGTCAAATCATTGGATGTATTGGTATCCCATTATTTTGGTCATATGCTACATGGCAATTTGCTATGATGAACCGATCTTCTTCTACGCTCTTCTTCCCAAGGAGTATCAATCGTATTGGATTGTCATTGTACTAGGAATGCTGCTGCTGTGGCAAGATTGGGCTTTCTTTACAAAAATTATGTTCCCAGTCCAAATGATATTAATTGTGGCAGAAATATTTCGCTGCTTGGTTGAAGAGCTGAAGTAAGTATATAAAAACTAAACGTATAGAATACTATATCTTCCCCTAAGGAACGATTTAATCTTAATGCACTTTTCGTTTTGTACGAAATAGTCTCAATAACTTTTTTATGGATAAAATGTTTTGCCCCGTATCTGTTTTGATTGGTTTCCACCCTGCCCCGTATCACGTGTCATTGGAAGAGGGAGGAGCTCCGAAGTTCATCGCTATTTCCATGTTCATCGCATGATTACGGAACCAAAACGCACTATACCCCTTTTAGTAATGGTTTCTGTTTTTTTTCTTGCTTATGAAGTTTCTTTTGATTCATGCAGAATTTTTTCATGCAAAATTTTCAAAAAAAAATCCTGGAAAATTATTTTTTTCAAAATTTCATTTTTTAAATTTGAATGTTTAGAATTTTAACTTTTTAAAATCATTTTAATTTTCATTTTAATCAATTTAAACTTAGTTTTTTTAAAAGGTCGTAACCAAATCTAAAAATTGGTTTTAGCTCATTAGTTTTTTTGTAGCGCCCCTATACCCCTGACAGGGGCTACTGAGCAAATATTTTTTGACTTCCGATACCATATATCTGTATAAATCTAACTCTACAATTCTCTTGTAAATGGACACTTGCACCCAATTCTCTTGCAAATGAACACTTGCATCCTTTACTCAAGCGATCTTACTGTTACTGCGTGCTTAAAATTTCAATGAATCTTCCCTTCAAGGAATAATTTAGTTTAATTGTACCTATTGTAGGTTTCTCATATCTCGTTATTGTGAGCCTACATACGGTTACTCTATTTTGGAGAGATTGCCCTTTTGTCTAATATGATGATTTCTTTTGTTGCCCATAACTGCCGTTTCCTACAACTGCAACTTTCCTTTGTTTTACCTTTACTTTAATTAATATCCATTATATTAGTCTAATGTGATAATATGAGTATGACAAAAAATTTAGTAATTTAATAATTTTACGTCATTCCTTTGAACAGATTGGGGAAATCGTCTTACCGAACAAAGAACAGCACGCGTTCTGTTGATGTGTTGGTCCATCACATAGTCATGTTACGGTTGATTTTCTATAGAATTTATGACATAATGTACATACTTAGTATGCCTATTCAATCAGTAGTTATTCGAAGTGTTTTGGTATGTAATTACATCATTATAAAATATTACAACAAAGTTCCCAGTTATTTTATTGCAGTTGCAGTGGGCTACGTAATTTTAGCGCTTATTGTATGGATAATTTTTTTAAAAGTTGCCGAAAAAATATCTTACAGTCTTAATTCTTTAACTAACAGTTTAAGCCTATTTCATAGTAATGATAAATATGAGATGGAATACATCAAAAAATTTCAAATTTCATGTAGCCGTGCGCAATTTGAAATCGGGGTAGACACAAAAATTAGCAAAAGAAGTACGCCCAAATTCTTACTGAGCATCAGCAGAAGTACGGCAAAACTACTAATTGGCATTTAACTTAATTCTTTAAAGTTCAAAACAATACATTATAATAAAATCAACACGTCCTTCGAACTTATGTATTCGATATTTATCTTACCATAGTATTCTTTAGATATTTAGAAAGGTTTAAGTGGAAAAGATATCCCATTTTGTATAGTGTACCAGCAGGGTTGAAGTAAGACTGTTGCTGCCCATTTTAAAAATCGCGCCATGAAATACACAGGGAATATCAGGATCCGCTTTCGAGTGACCTAACCTAATTAAAACAATTAAATTCATAGCTATTTGTGCAATCACTGCTTTACTTCGACCGAAATAAGTATACTTGGCAGTCTTATCTGACAATATTATCTTACAATTTTGCACGATTTTGCAGCTTCGTTGCGGTAGTTGAAATACGCAAAGTATGTGAGATTTGGTAATGATTTTTTAAGAATATTTTGTATAATCACAAAATATCGGGATTTTTAATTTTAAAGCTTTATACTCTATTTTGCAAGGTTAATCAAAATTACTAAATACCTACCTATATTTTACTTTTAGTTTTCCCACATAAACTGCCAAAATTTGTCGATTCCCCAAATTATAACAGTATTAAACAACAATGTATGACCAAGGTAAAATTCGTGTAAGCAATAATACGGTATAATGTAGAACATAATTAGGTATAGACTTAAATATTTTAAGAAACTGTAAATCTTTTTATCTCTCTGTATTCACGGTAACTATTCCAGCTGTAAAATTACCTGTAACCTTTCTGGAAAATAAATAAATACATTATAATATCAGAATTCATATTTCTTTTAACAGAAGAAAAAGAAAAAAATAATAAAAGATAAAAAGAGAAATATAATATTAATTGTGATGTGCACTTCGAGGAGTAAGACTAAAGTTAATATTGAGACTATGTTTCTTTCTGTAATATAAAGGGCTATTTAGTATTATCATTCCATCTCTAGTTTTAAATCAAAATTTGATATTTTTTGATGACCAAAAATTACGTTAAAGTACAAACGATTAAATTTAACAGCTAATTAATTTATGACGTTGTCATTTTGAAATTTAAATAATCTGGACAAAATGGTAATTTTAAATGCTTTATTTTACACCATTGTACTGTTAGCAGATCTTAGCGCCCTAATGGTAAAAAATTGCAAACATTTCCAAAAATGCTTGGCCCAGCTTTATGGACCATAGATATTTGATAAACGTCTTAGATAATAACGGGAATTCCAAAGTGCCATCATAAGTGATTACCTATTAGATTATCATACGTTTTATAATATTCACAAAATTATTCTTCTTTACAAAGTCCATACCAATGTCGCAGAGTTCAGAATTTAAAAAAATTGCTGAGCATTGTCATTTGGAAATAGATTTTACTTCGATAATTCAAACTGCAAATTTCGCAATTTTATGATAGTATAATATTTGATATTGTAAACTGCAGAATTATACAGGTCCTGTGTAATTTGTTAACATAGCCTAACGCTTATTTGGAAATAAAAGCTTATAATATATTCAAACTTTATTTACTTTTGAATTTTTTAAAAGCAACGTGCCATGCCAGGTATGTCAGTCAGTAAAGGACTATAACAACCAAATTGCTACCTATGATATGTCAATGTCACTTAAGTCTGAATTGTTCCATAATATATAATTTGTTCTGTACTTAAGTGTATAATATTTTTCCAAAGAAACAATAGTGAATACAAAACAAATATTCTGTAATATAGAGTGTGTCCACCATTTGTGGTAATTAGAAAGCGTCAATTATTCTACTTATTATTTGAAGAATATGTAAATTAGACCCATGTGAAAATTGCTACCTATATAAAACTTAAAAACCAATAAATTCCAACCAAAAGTTGTTTAAATCCGTATTTGAATTGTAACAATCTTCTCACAACGTCCGATTTGTATACATACGTGTCATAGACAGTAAATTACTATACTCTATTAACATTTTATTATCTATATATCTAATATATCTATGGGAAGATCCCCCGTCCCCAGCATCCTACATCCTACACTTATTTATATTATAATTTTCTGTTGGGTTGCACACTTTTTTTCACTAATTCACTCTGAATTTTATTTTAAAGCTAATTACAACCTTCATTGCAAACAAAAAAATATTCACACTAGTACAGAAGATTAATTTGAGTGATTTGAAAGTGTTTGCGTGCTTTTTTAAGGACATATTAACTGAATACGATTTGTGAAATATTTAGAACGTAAGTTTCCAAAAACAATTTAAATAATAAATTCAAGGAGTATAGAGCAGAGAGAAATTTAAATATAATTAAATCAACAGTGTTGAGATGGGCGTTGAGATTGGCTCAAATGATTAAGAAAACAAAATTATTAAGTAAAAGCGACGGGAAAATTGCTGTCCTATATCTTGGCTGCAAAAGCTATGTAATTGTGTAATTAGCAGGTAGAAATAATATTACAGTACAGATAAAATAAAAGAATATTCCAATATTGGCGTCAGCCATCCATTTCATTTCCTTGTTGTGTAGTGTTTAATTTTAATACATCCCACTCTTGAATTTGAAAGTAAGCTTACCTTATTGTATTCAGCTTAAAAAATATTATACCTACAGTTATCAGTACTTTCAATAATTTGACAGACTTAGGTTTATTACAGGTTTTAGTGTTAATGGCGTCCATACTTGGACTATAAACGACGACGGTTGAATGGAGTACATTATTTTAACAAACAATTTGCTTCGCAGATTTATTCGAGTGACAGTTGTGCCGTTTGGCAGCGGTTAATAGCGAACGTCACTTATAAATTTTAGTACATCCATAATAGTCAATTTTAAAGCCCGATTTGTCCAGGCCCTGATTTCTTCCTGCGGGTTAGAATTCTTCATGGTCTGACTTCCTCCCGGTTAGACCACTCCTGACTCCTGACACGAAAAACAAAGAGGAACAGTATAAAAAAATCGAAGGAAGTCAGACCGGGAGGACATCAAACTCTGCAGGGCCCAGCCACATTGGCTTCCAAGCATTAATGTTTTGTCTGTGTTCAAACGTTGATCTAAATATGTTTTGGTCATAAAACGTTTTAGTATTTTAAGTTGGAAAAGCATTTAAAAATGGCAAAAGTAAACACAATAAAAACTTACAATACAATTTCAAAAGCTGCGTTTAAGACTTTTGCTGCCAATATAAATTTTGGAAACAAGATTGGAGCACTTCCATTCGTTTGGTGTGAAAAAGATTTGTCCGTAAAACCTTCGACATCAAGGAAGAAACATCTATTGGCAAATTTTAGTTTTTTGATAGTGCCTGTGTTCACCTTTTTGTTTATTATTGAATTTCTAGTTCTATTGGCCTTGGGAGACACATCTTATGTTTTTGTGCTTTGCTTTTTCATTTGTTGTGCGACTGCTATCTGTTCCCTATTAAATCTGCTTGTAGCACTTCATGGATCAAAAATGGCTGCTTGTTTCACACAATGTACTGCAGTTTTGCAGGCCTTCGAAAGTAAGTTATATAAATACAAAATTTTGAGTTTTATTTATGTTGAAGAATTTAAAAAATGACAACAACAAATATTCTAATTAAAATTCAATATTTCAGGTGACTATTGGGAAGGCAAAAACAAAATGTCTACCAAAAATTTAGAAATTATGCTCAATTTGTCATATTATGTGGTTTATTGGTATCCGGTTCTTTTCACCTTATGCTACATGACAGTACTTTATGATGAACCAATTTTCTTCTACGCTCTTTTTCCCAAAGAGTATCAATCGTATTGGATTGTCATTGTACTAGGAATGATATTGTTGTGGCAAGATTGGGCTTTCTTTACTAAAATTTTGTTTCCAGTCCAAACGTTGATGATTGTAGCAGAAATATTTCGCTGCTTGACTGAAGAGCTCAAGTAAGTATAAACTATTAAAAGACAATTGTCTCCATTAACCCTTTAAAAGATAGGTGAAAAAAACAACGTTAAAAAATAAAGACTTCATGCATGGGAGACCAGTCTATTGGTCTCAATGGATGGAGAGTTCATCCTTTGACGTAGAAAAATGGTTCCACTTTTGCATACCATAATGTTACTAGCCGGTTACAGGACCTAGGTCCTGTTATAATAAAGCCAGTGAGTATTCTCGGCCAAAATTCAATGTAAATGGCTAAATTTTAAATTTTCCCGCTCATGAATAATAGGAATCTACAGCACACTGAAAACTGGAAATATTTGCATACAGAATACATGAACTGCCTTTGTTATGAAATATACGGACTTGTTGAGATTTGCCGTATTTAGGTAAAGTTTCAGATTGGGGGTCTGCTTAGCTGCGTTATCAGAGTGGCAAATTAACACACGATGGTATATACATACCCACTTACCGAATTTCACCGCGCAACTCGAACAACACGATTATACTATAGTAGTGATGTTGCCTTAAATGCCCTCCGATTTTCAAGAAATTTTCTACAGTAGGAGAGAGATGCATGTTTGACAATTACAAAAACCCATAAAGTTTTAAGGCGTATCTGCTCTGAGCATTAACAATGGAAATTAAAAAATCCATGGATCTCTATCCATTTCAGAGTTAAAAGAATGTTTTGACTTAGTTACTATTATAGTGAAATGTACTAGACCAAAACAAGTTATATCTTATTGACAAAACGTTTAATTCAATATTAGCGTTTAATTAATTATTTATTTGAAATTCTGCGATTAAAAATCGCCTATAAAATTCCATACAAACCTTTGTGCTGTAATAATTAAAATAATTATTAATAATATGGTATTTATTTTATTCTAAGAAATGGAAATTTATTAATTTTTCGTAACTTTTGGAACAGATTGGGGAAATCGTCTTACCGAACAAAGGTCAGCGCACGTTCTGTTGATGTGGTGGTCCATCATGTAATTATGTTACGGCTGATTTTCTATAGATTTTATGACATTATGTACATATTAACAATGCCCATTCAATCAGTAATTATTCGGAGTGTTTTAGTAACCAATTTAATGATTATAAAATATTACAACAAATTTCCGAGTTATTTTATTGCACTTGCAGTGGCGTATGTGGTTATAGTGGTCATTATATGGACAATCTTTTTAAAGGTTGCCGAAAAAATATCTCACTGCCTTAATTCTTTAATTAACAGTTTAAGTTTATTTCACAGTAAAAACAAAAATGTCATGAAATACATCAAAAAATTTCAAATGTCATGTAGACGGGTGCAGTTTAGAATTGGAGTAGACACAACAATTAGCAAAAGAAGTTCACCCAAATTCTTACTTAGCATAAGCAGAAGCACCGCAAAACTATTAATTGGAATTTAATTTAATTAATGTTCCTCTCCCGGGCAAACTATAATATGAATTCGGTTTTGGTTTCAACTTTTGTTTGTCTTTTTGTTGTAACCACCTTTATGTCTTCCACAACCACAACATAATATATGAATAAAATCATATTATTTCAATAATTAGTTTTGTGCACATTTTTGGCATTGGCTTTGACTCAATGCCACAACAATTGCTAAAAAAATTACACTATATTTTATTTACATTATGTGTACTACAATACATACTACCAACAATTTACATTTTCGTCTTCCCAATTTAGTTTCAGTTTCAGTTCATTCAAATATTAACCCGTTTTAGGTAGAAAATAAGATAGTATTTTATTAAATTTAGTTTGGTTTCTCTGACGTTTGCATGCTGCAGTCTCAATTCAACTCGGGAATTATCACCATTATTTCCTCAATATATTGACATATATCACTGGAAAAGGATAAAATAAAAACCAATCAGGCAAATAAAGGCGATTCAGCTCCAGAAAAAATATTTAACAATACAATTAATTTTGTACTTCATCTAAAATATTGAGTGTATAGGTAGTTATTATCTGATGAATACGTAAACTCCGGACCGTTAAAAATTGATACCTCGGTAATTTTCAAAATTTGTTTATCAAACATCGACAACCATAAAATTCCAACATGGTTTAATCTTCCTCAATTTAGTTACAATATTCGTAGACTAAAAACTAATTGCGTATGTTCTTATTTTCCGAGAAAAAGAAGTAAAGGTGTTGTATCCTTATATATACATCAACTACTTAACACTCAGTGATACCATTCCGCGAAGAGCAAGCCCTGAAATCGAACATACTGGCAGTGGAATATCCATAATAATATACTTCAAAAATGGCTACAACGAATTGAAAATTTTCATACAATATTATGTCGAAAGAATTGTTTAAGAGTTTTGCTGATACCATAAAATTTGGGAATAAGATTGGAGTACTTCCGTTTATTTGTAGCGAAAAGGATTTGACCGTGCAGCCTTCAACATCAAAGAAAGAAACACTTATTGACTAACTTGGGAGTGTTTATAATGCTTTTGGTCCTTTTTCTGTTTATTATAGAATTTGCAGTTCTTTCAGTTGTACGAGACAAGTCTTACGTTTATATGATGTGCTTTTTTGTGTGTTGCGGTACCACTATATTTGTTCACCATTTAATTGGTTGGACTCCATGGCTCAAAAATGGCTTCCTGTTTGATAAATGCTACTGCAATTATGCGGGACTTTGAAAGTAAGACCAAATTTGATTTTCTGAGGAGATTAATAAATAATTTTACCACAAATGCTAACGTACATGCTTATTTGATATCTGATTACACATTTCATCTTTCATGCAGATAACTACTGGGAAAGCAAAAGGGAGGTTTCTAGCAAAAAGATAGATTTTATGCTGAAGTTGTCAAACCAAGCGGTGTTTTGGTATCCGATTCTTTTATCACTGTGCTACATGACTGTAGTTTATGATGAGCCAATTTTCTTCTACGCTCTTCTTTGCATTTATTTGCAGTATTTGTAGTATTTGCAGCAGAAATATTTCGAAATTTGGTTGCAGAGCTAAAGTAAGCATATAAATTAATACGCATGCATGAATTTACCCATTTTATGTTTATTTGTAAGTACACCGAAGGCATAGACGGACAAAGAAGTGAAGGTCATCGGGGTCTGAACCCAATATAATATTGAAGAAAAAGTATATTTTGCTTCTCAAAATGACAAAAATATTTTCGAAAACAAAATTTGCCTTTTTAATACAATTGGACTGGATATTATGATGCAACATAGCGTAAAAAAATCAATAAATTTAACCTATATAAGCTACAAATATGTGTTTTGTTTAAATTACAGGTTGGGAAAATCGTCCTAAACCGAAAAAAGAACAGTGCACGTTCTGTTGACGTGGTTATCCGTCATATAACTATGTTACGGTTGATTTTCTATAGAATTTATGACATTATGTACATAATGACAATGCCTATTCAATCAGTATCTATTCGAAGTGTTTTGGTATGCAATTGCATGATTATAAAATATCACAACAAAATCCCGAGTTATTTTATCGTAGTTGCAGTGGGCTATGTAATTCTAGTGCTTATTGCATTTACAACATATTTGAAAGTTACTGAAAAAATATCCAGGCTTCTCAATTCGTTAATTAAAAGCTTCGTAGTAATAACATCTGTGACATAAAATATGTTAAAAAATTTCAAAGGGCATGTAGACGTCCACAATTTGAAATAGGGATAGACACAAAAATTACCAAAAAGAGTGCACCAAAATTCTTGCTGAATATTAGCAAAGTACTGCAAAATTATTAGCTGGAATTTAATGTAAATATTTGCAGGAATTTATTCCTAAAATAAATACTAATTAAATTTTTTCAATAATGTAACCCACTCCTGACTGCATTTACTGTTGTAACCAATTAAGACGCATAATAGCTACTTAAATATTATGCAATCTATGTTATCCTACGTTCTAAAATTACACAAGTTCTCCATTTCTGCAAATTCTGTATACAGTTATAAAGTTATAAGTACTATATTGTAAATAACAATTTAATGGCGAACAAATTAAAACTTTTTTAATCAGTTACAATTATCAAATTACTATAAATGGTAACATTTTAGTATTTAGATAACTTATGGGAAAACAATTGTAATGTCTCCAGAAAAAATGTTTATTTCCACAAAATATTCAAGTCTGATAAGCCTAGGTTATCCATACTAGGGTTAAAATGTAATTAAATCAAGCGTTGAGACGTTGTTGACTCAAAACAATATAAAACAAAATATAAGCAAACTGTGAGTAAAATTTTGATTACAATTGGGTAGCTAAAGCTACAAATTATTTTACAGGTGCAATTGTTGAGATAAAATATCATTTCAACATGGGCGTAAGCCATCCATTTATTTCTTGTAAGCCATCCATTTATTTCTTGTAAGCCATCCATTTATTTCTTGTCGCTTTACTTATAATATTCACAAAATTATTAGTTACAAAGTCCATACTAATATTTCACAATTCAGAATTTAAAAAATTACTGGGCGTAGGCACTGTCAGTAAGGAATAGATTTTATTTCGATTATTCAACCTCCAAGCAACGCATTTCATGATTACATGTTTGATATTATAACTGCATGATTATATAGGTCCTGTGTAATTTCTTAACATAGCATAATGGGGTTATTAGCTGGAAAACAAAGTTCATTTTGTATTCAGAATTGGTTACTTCTCAATTTTATAAAACCAATTTAACAAATACTTGCACAAATTAAGTGCCAGGTGTGGCAGTTAGTAAAGGACTATAATAACGAAAATGTCCCGTATACTCACTAATCTCCCTTAAGTCTGACTTGTTCCACATTTATTTTGTTGTGCAGTTAATTGTAGCGATATTATTTTTCAAAGAAACAAATAGTGAACACAAAACAAATATTCTGTCATATAAATTGTGCCCAACATTTATAGTAGTAAGTGTCAATTTTTTTTATTTATATGTACACTACAGTAAAGTAAAAATTGATACCTTGATAACTTTGAAAATTGGTATATATAAAGCAATGCCTAAGTAGTGCTTGCTTAATCCATTTTTATACTATTCCCATCGCGTTACCTATAAACATACATGACTCAAATAACTGTTCACAAAACGGAGAAACGAGGAAGAATAATCTTACAGAAGGTATTTGGAAATAGAATTTGTCACGTTTATTCCATCTACATGCAAGTATAGTGACCAATGGATCCGTTTTGTATTCGGCTGCTCCTTTGAACCCTCGTCTTTGCTCTGACTCTTAGCAATTGGTAAAATCTTTAAGTATGAAGCAATTTAACACTATGGTAAAAGCCATTACTATAGATTTATTATCGTGGTATTTGAAATGGGGAAATATGTGGGGAGGTCTACCATTTGATTGGGTCACCGACTGTCCAGGGAAATATATAGAATGGTCAACCAATAAATGGGTCTTGATGAAATGGTGGCTGTTTGTGCTGTACTCGCACATTTTTGAGTTGTATCTCGTGGTGAGAGCAGTGCATGAGACCCTCTATGGTGACGCTATTCGTGCCTGTTTGAATTACGTGTACGTTTTGGGAGTGGCCGTACCCACCACCGCTGTCCATATAACACTATTCACAAGAAAAGAAATGACAGCTACTGTTAACTGTTTATTGCCCACTTTCTTTAGATGGCGCAGTAAGTTAAAAAACATTATTTTATATTTGATATACTTATTATATAATATATCCACATTCTTTAAAAATTTAATTTATTGCAGAACAATACTTTCTGAAGAAATATAAAAACAGAATTGAACCACTTGATGTCATTCTCTTCTTTGGCCGTCTGGTTACAGTCACGTACCCGTTAGCAATCGGAATGGGCGTATTCATACTACCATTCGAATCCTTTTTCTTGACATCATTGCTGGATCCTGATAACTTCAGCTACATATCATTCATGGCGCTGGCGTCACTTCATATTTGGTTTGTATTCTGCGGATTTTCAGTGTCCATGTTCCACGTGGCCGCATCATTATGTTTTCTTTTAACGGGAAAACGATTCTTCAATGAATTGAGGTAATAACGTAAATTTTTCTTCATATTTTTTTAATCCATCTCATAATTTAATATTATGACAAAAATTTACAGCTATGGAAGAATATTATATCGAACGATAAATGAGTACCGACATATCACCACACTACCTCGGATCTACAGATTGTCACAATTGGCTGTTGGGAAATTAAATAGCATTTACAGTACTGCTCTCTTCGCATGTAACTTCCTATTCAAGAGGCAGATCTACTTGGCCAACTACTTGATCATTCTCCACCATTCTCGGTTTCCTGCTTTAATGATTTTGATGCTGATGGTTTGGGTTGTCCTAATGTCTTCTCTTTGGTTGATGTTGCTATACTCCACCTACATGATATTTGAATCTTCCTCCTCCTGCCTTAAATCTTGGAAACGTGTGTCCAATCCATATCATTCCAAAATGGATGAAGCTGTAATGCGGAAATTCCGTAAATCCTGCCAAACTTGTCATTTGAGCATAGGCAGATTTTCGATAATAACAAAAGGCAAGATAATTAAATATGTTTATTCACTTAGTTTAGGAACATCGGAATGTATTTTAACATTTGGGTAAGCTATCGGTTGTAATACACCCAATGGTATGTTCAATAATGGTTATTAGTGAGAGAAAATTGGCCTGGCCAAATAGTTTGTGTATTTAAATGCTTTTGATTACTTTTTTATCATAGAATTGATAATTCTTTCAGTTCTTTTCTAAGAGACACATGTTTATATGATAATTCCCTTTGTTCACAAATTAATGTACTTATAGCACTCTATGGGTATGTTGGCTGCTTGTTGCACAAATACTAAGTACATACAAATATAAAAAGACATCCGCTAAATTAAATATGTCGATACCTGTAAATCGGCGAATCTGCCAAATTCTAGCATCGGCGCATCACTAAAATTTGATTTTTTATAATTTACTTCTCCGTAGTATTTTGTTGTTTTTAGGAAAGTGTGCACTAAATGTTTGCTTGTAACTAAAATGTTATTCCCAAGAAGAAATAATTCATTTAATTATATGCATTCTTTACATAATGGTATACAATACCAAACATTATTTTAACTTCTCAGTGTACCCTTAGGAGATGATTGGAAAAAAAGCAGTAATTGTGACAATACTTAACGGTGGAGAACTCTTTTCTGTACATCCATTGGACGGAGGCGGGAGCGGGCTAAATTTTGGAACTGTTGTAAATTAAAACAGAAATTTTAATAAAATAACAACATTACACTAATTATTTTTACTAACCGCTCTCTGCCAATGGTAAATAAGTTTATAGGCTACATTTTGATACCAAATACACCTCTGACATCGCTGCAGATTACCCGGTCCAGGCAATTATATTGTAACGCTGAAGGCATAACAAGGAACAGCCTGGCCGGGCTGGCCATAAGATAAGTTGAAATCTAATTCATAAAAACTTTACTAAATAACTACTTGGCAGATTAAAAAAAACCCCTAATTGAAATAAAGCGGAGAATAAAATCGGAAATATATATACCCCTCAGCATTAAAAATTTCAAATTCACTGACCGAAATGTTTGCATTTGGCAGATCTCCACCCAAAAACAGTGCAAACAGTACAAATGAAAAAAAGCGACCTAATGATGAAGATGTAGATACGAATCCCTTGAATGTCAAAAAGAAGATCTCCAAAGACGATATGATTACGAGTATTTTGGCTACTGTGACGAAAATCAATGAAAAATTAGATGCACAAAATGATTTCATGAAACAGATGTCAGCCAAAAATCAAGAATTGACTGTCGAAGTAACACAACTCAAAAAAAAAGTTTATCATCTAGAAGCAGAAAACGAGCGCATGGATCGAGAAATCCGAAAAAAGAACCTCATTTTTATTGGAGTTGAAGACGATGAAAATGAAAGTGACAACCAATGTGCACAGAAAGTATCAAGAATAATCGCTGAGCAGCTAAAAATTAAAAATGTACAGTTAGATGTTGTTGCCAGACTATCCAAATATCAAATTGGAAGAAAGAGGCCAATAAGAGTGCAGTTTATGCTGCAATACGACCGTAACATAGTGTTTTCCGAAAGATTTAAATTAAAGGAATCGAGAAACAATATCTTCATAAACGAGGATCTACCGCTAAACACTCGGAAGGCAAGAAATATACTTCGAACGTGGGAAAAAGAAGCGAAAGAAAAAAATATTACCGCCAAAATTAATTACAGTAAAAACTGTATAGAAGTTAACGGTGAAGTTTTCTACGTGGTTGAAGGAAAACTACAGAGGAATGATCTAAGGACTTTAGATTTGTCACCGAAAAGTAATAGTGCGACAGCCAGCAATGATTTTTTAGGCATATCCAATCAGTTCGGAGTTCCCCAAAGCCAAACATTTTAAGCGTAGCTCATGTGAATATCCAATCGATCCGCAATAAGCTACATCTAGTTGAAGAATTACTATTCTCTGAAAAATATGACGTACTATGTTTAACTGAAACATTCCTCAAGGAAGGTATGTTATCACCAAAATTTTCCGAATATTGTATGATTAGAAAAGATCGCAGTTTCAAAGGAAATGGAGGAACCTGTTTTATAGTTAATAAAGAGTTAAAGCATGTTAATTACAAATTTAAAAACAATGATATATATTCCAAAAATAATGTAGAATGTCAAGGTATAACTTTGCAAAATGGATTTAACAAATCGTGTATTATAGTATGTGTATATAGATGTCCAATATATGACAAATTAACACTGGATAATGATTTTATAACATTTGATCTACTATTTTCAGAATTATGCCAAACCAGTAAGTCAATATTTATAGTAGGGGATTTTAACTTGAATGCTAACATTTTCAAAGGAGTAACAGATAGATTAGATCAATTATTAAATAACTATGCACTAAAACAATTCGTTAATGTACCAACTAGGGGATTGTCCAAACTTGACTTATTTATTAGCAATCGTCACGATAACATCATTGTAAATGTAGAAAATAAATGCTTAGCCGATCATGATTTAGTGCATGCCAAGATCGACATTCCGGTAATCAAAAGAGAAACAAAAACTATTCGTACACGTATAATAACGGATAAGGCAATGGAAAAAGCTATAGAAAATGTAAATCACATAAATTGTCTCAATAACAATGCTGTAGAACTAGATATTAAAGTACAAAATTTTACTAATAATATTCTAGCCGTTATGAATGATCATGCTCCGTATAGAACCATTAATATAAAAAATAAGCGTTCACAAAAATATCTATCAGCAGATACAATAGAATTAAAGAAAAAGAGGGATATTGCATATAAGACTTACAAAAAATTCAAATCTGTTCCAAATAAAAATAATCTAAAAGGTTTAAATGACACACTAAAAAAATGTATTAAATTAGACACAAAAAATTTTATGAATAGAGAAATAGAAAATAAAGGTGTACATAAAGTGTTAAAAAATATTATTGTAATAGGAAAACAAAACGAACAGTGTAATATTGATCTCGATGTAAATAGCATTAACGACTATTTTGTTAACATATGTACCAATAGTAGTGACCATCTCATACTTCCTGTAAAACCAAGCCAATTACCTGAGGTGGCCACAGATTTTAAATTGACAACAGTAACAATGTCAGAAATGCTGAGTGCATGGAAAATGCTAAAAAAGAAGAACACAAAATCTACTGACTATTTAGGGCTGACTATATCTCCTATATATCTTAACTATTTACTACAATCTCAAAACACAAAATGTGCATTGCTAGAAATAGTTAATCAGAGTATTCAAGAAAATAATGTTAGTGACTGCCTAAAAATTTCAAAAGTTACTCCAGTTTCTAAAACCAAAAATGTATTAGATGTAAGTGATTTGAGACCAGTTAGCATTTAAACAATAGTTTCTAAGGTTATTGAGAAATGTGTTTATAATCAACTAATAGAATATGTAGATAACAATCATATACTAAGTAATACGCAGTTTGGTTTTAGAAAACGCCACTCTACACAGCACGCTCAAATAGCTCTTACAGATATACTCTTTCAAAATATAGTTAAGGGTCATGTTAATATAATCCTTTCACTAGATGTATCTAAGGCATTCGATAAAATTGCCAAAGAAGTCTTAAAAACAAAAATGTCCTGGTATGGAATTGACTTTTCATGGTTCAATTCCTATTTGTCAAATAGAAAGCAATATGTATGCATGAAAAGTGATGAATCTGACGTAAAAATGGTAAATCTTGGTTTACTTCCAAGGTTCTGTACTAGGAAGTCTATTGTTTTCTTTAGTAGTAAATGATTTGCCATTATGCATAGTAAATAGCCTAGCAATTCAATTTGCAGATGATAATCAGTTAGTTATATCTGGTCACCCTGACCACATTGATATATTATTGTCAAAACTTGCAGAAGACCTAGACATGGTAAAAAAGTGGATGAATGACAATCATATGGCTCTAAATGTAAATAAAACAAAAATGTTGGTAGTAGGAAGTCCTTTTGTGATGCGTAAATTAGGGGGTGTTGTTCTTAAGTATGGAGATGTATCTATTAAGGCAGAAAAAGAATTAAAGGTTCTGGGACTTATTATAGACAATAACCTTAACTGGACTAGTCATGTATCCCATGTTACCAAAAAATGTAATTCAATTATCTGGTCATTATATCCTGTACAGTGCCTATTTTCTCCAACAAATAGGAAATTAATAATAAACACATATATAATGTCGATTATAAGATATATGTTTGCAATTTGGGGAACAACAAACAAAGGCAATATGAAAACAGTAGAAACTATTGTTAGGCGAGCTGGGAGATTTGTGTTAGGTATACATAAGTATGAAAATGTGAAATTCCGTATATCTGTAGACATTAAATGGCTGTTTCCCAATTACATGTACAAATATGAATTGTTGAAAATAGTATATACATTAACCCTACACCGGATGACTCTCCGGGCCAACATTAAAGGATAACATAGTCCTTCTTGGGACTCATGTTAAAAGAGCCTAGCTTGTTCGCGGCTTGGTTGGTCTGCTGACTTACATCCTGTAGAGTCTTATGGGTCCCAGGAGGGACTATGTTATCCTATAGAGGATAAACTTGGGGTCATTTTTCAATCCAACATTTTTTAAATATCCATAGAGAACTAGAATTGGCTCCAATTTAAAAATATAAGCAGACAGATGCATTTGATTAAGCTACTGAAAATCCTGAGGTTATAGGACAAGTCCTTCCCCAAAATATACACGCTCAAAATAAAATAGTCCCAAGAAGGACTGAGTCATCCGGTCTAGGGTTAATAAGTAATCTCGAGTGTCCACCTTATTTTAACAATTATTTAAAAATTGAAAATGTAATAACTAAAAACACTCGAGCCAAAACCTATAATTACGTGATGAAACCTAATAAAAGTTCTAGTTATAGTGAGAGACGATTCTCTAGTCAGGCGATAACTCAATGGCTGGTGTTACCGGAGTGGATAAGAGATAGTAAATCCTTAAATATTTTCAAAAAAGAGTTGTATAAATATTACATGGATATCCAAGTGAGTGAGACTGATAGCAATATTTATAATATTTGTGACTTTTCTAGTTATGATGAAACGATCGACGAAGTTGTAAATTATTTTACATTAAGTTAAAAATGACTGAATATAATATGATACCATATAAGTACTAAAAGTGAATAATATTTACCTATAAGTTTTGCTTTATATATACCTGTAAACGTATTAACAGCACCAACTACCTTCTTAGGAAGGAAGCTGTTTCTTATGTAAATAAATAAATAAATAAATCCATGTCTGTCTTTGTAAATATGCACGATTAAAGTATCCTATAATATTGAATATTGGCAATGCTACAGGTGAAAGTGTTAGATTACATCAAATATATATACAGATATAATTTTTGAAACTAAAAGTAGTACTTGGAATCATCATGACTGTAAACATGTATTTCCTCCTCCATGCTACTTCTCTAAACATTTTAAATTGTATCTATTAAAAGTTTATCCATCCCACACTTATTTCGGACATGTACCATCCAAATAATTTACATAATAATATAAAAGTAAACGTCAACAAAATCGTTAGGTATCAACACCATAAGTAGTATCAATAATTTTCTACTGAGTTGCAATCACACTTTTACTAAATCACTGTGAATTTATATTATTGTAAGGATAAATTTTAACTTCCATTGCAAACAACAAAAAATAAGATTGTACAGCAGATTAATTGGAGTGATAACATCAAGGTATTTAAATGCTCTATTAGGGACAGGTAAGTTTCAAAAATAGGTTTTAGAAAACGGCAAATCTGAAATGATAAAATCAAAGAGTATAGAGCAGAGAAAAATTTAAATATAACTAATTGAATCAATAGAGCTTTTAGATGACCATTGAGATTGACTCAAATGATTAAGAAAACAAAAGTAGATGCAAAAAGGCTACGGGGAAAATTATTGCTTGTATTTTTTCTGCAAAAACTATCTGATTATGTAGTTATTAGGTGGAAATAAGTTAATTAATTTATGAAGTTATCATTTTGAAATTTAAATAATCTGAACAAAGGGATAATTTCAAATGCTTTATTTTACAGCATTGTACTTTTGGCAGCTCTTAGTTTCTTACCGTTATGTCTTCTACAACTACAACCTAATATGAATAAAATCATTAATTATTTCAATGAATTGTAGTTGTGGATATTTTTTGCATTGGGTTTGACTCAATAATTGCTACAAAATTATTCTCAATTTTATTTATATTATGTGTATTACTATGCATGCTCCCAGCAGATTACAATTTTGTTAAGATTTAGTGTCATTTTCAGTTCGCGCAATTATTAACCTGTTTTAGGTAGAATCTTTTATTACACTTATGTTATTTGGTTTCTCCGACGTTCGCATGTTCAGGCTCAATTTAACTGGGGAATTATCAGTATCACCAATTATTCCCTCAATATGTTCAGACATATCACTGGAAAAGGATAAAAAGCAATCAGGATCAGCCAAATAAGGGCGATTTAGGCCAGGAAAACATATTGAACAATAAACAATACAATTAATATTGTAATTTATTTTGGAGAAGTTAGTTTTGATAATTTTACTTTTGGCTTAAAAATAGGTTGAGGAAGATATTCCTTAGAAAGAAAAGCATGTTTCAGTAACATGCTCGTCCATCATAATATAATTATTTTAATGTTTCAGTATGATAAATTATACCACAATGTCTATCTCTATCCAATCAGTAATCATTCCAAGTATTCGGGGTAGCAGCTAAACGATTATAAAATACGATAACAGGTCTGTTATTGTATCTAAAGTTTGGTATGTAATTATTATTACTGTGTAGACGGTAATTTTGAAAGTCAGCAAAACATTATCATGTAGTCTTAACTCTTTAAATATTGGCTACGACTTTGAAAATTTAAAGTATTATCGCAAAATTGCAAAAAATTAGAGAATGTAAAATTACTGGGCATATTGGCAACAATAAATAAATTTTGATTGTTCAAACACATAATACCTCAAAATGAGGATAACATATTTGATATCAGAAGAATCATAGAGGTACTATGTAATTTCTTAACATGGCCTTACATTTTCACCAGCAAATATTTGGAACTAAAAGTAAAATTGCCCCTGAATTAAAAAAAAATGCTGTGAAAAAATGTGTTGACCAACCCTTTGCAAAATTTAATCGCCAAGTATACAGTCTGTAGATGACTAAATAACTACCTCTAGTCAATATTCTCAATCACGTTTGATATGGTTAACATGTATTTCGTTGTGTATTAGAGCGCAGCGATACAATAATAGTAAATACAAAACCCTACATTCTGTAATATTGAGAATGTACTTATTATCTGATGAATGTGACTCCAAACAGTTAAAAATTGATACCTTGATAATTTTAAAAATTTGTATATAAAACATCGACACCCATAAAATGCCAACATTGTTGTGTTTTAACCTTCCTTAATTTAGTTACAAGCTTCAATATTCGTAGATTAAAAACTAAACGAGTATGTACCTTTCTTTTCCGAGAAAAACAAATACTGGTGTTTGTATCCTTATATATACATCAGCTACTTACAACTCAGTGATACCATTCCACGAAGAAAAGTTCCCGAAATCGGACATACTAGGATTGAAAAAATTTTTTTGGCGTTCCAAGTCCATAATATATTCAAAAATGACTAAAAATAATGAAAAATTATCATACAATACTATTTCGAAAGAAATGTTTAAAAGTTTTGCTGATACCATAAAATTTGGGAATAAGATTGGAGTGTTTCCTTTTATTTGTAGCGAAAAGGATTTCACCGTGCAGCCTTCGACATCAAGGAAAAAACACTTATTGGCTAACTTGGGAGTGTTTATAATGCTTTTGATGACCTTTGTGTTTATTATAGAATTTATAGTTCTTTCAATTCTGAGAGACAAGTCCTACGTTTATATGATGTGCTTTTTTGTGTGTTGCGGTACCACTATGTGTTCCCTATTTAATGTACTGGTAGGACTCCATGGGTCAACAATGGCTGCCTCTTTGACAAATGGTATTGCAATTATGCAGAAATTTGAAAGTAAGTTCCAATAATTGCCAAATTTGATGTTCTGAAGAGATTAATAAATAATTTCAGTACAAATGCTAACGTACATGCTTATTTGATATTTGATTACACATTTTATATTTCAGATAACTACTGGGAAAGCAAAAGTAAGGTTTCTACTAAAAAGTTAGAAATTATGCTGAAGTTGTCAAACCAAGCGGTTTTTTGGTATCCGATTCTTTTATCACTATGCTACATGACAGTCGTTTATGATGAGCCAATTTTCTTCTACTCTCTTCTTCCAAAGGAGTATCAATCCTATTGGATTGTCATTGCATGTGCAATGCTTTTATTGTGGGAAGATTGGGGTTTATTGGTTAAACTTTCTTTTCCAATTCAATGTGCAGTATTTGGAGCAGAAATATTTCGCAACTTGGTTGCAGAGCTAAAGTAAGTGGTGTTAGGCGAGGTGGCCCCATGGAAACTGGCCCCCCGGACTCCTGGTCGCATGGCAAGTGGCCCTATGGATAGCTGGCACCAAGTGGGAGGAGCTTCCGTGCATAGTCCGAGCTTATCGATGAGCTCGTCATGCATCAATCCCTTTCCCAATCAATGTACTGGCCCTCACAAGGGCCATTATTACACCTAATCTAACCTAACCTAATCTAACCAACTAGTTTCTTAGAAAGACTCAGCATTGGACTTAGCATTAGACTTAGCATGGGGAATTAGCATGGGAATTAGCATGGGACTTAGCATGGGACTTAGCATTGGACTTAGCATTGGACTTAGCATGGGACTTAGCATTGACTAATGGAAGTTAACGAGCTCATCGATAAGCTCGGACGATACACGGAAGCTCCTCCCATTTGGTGCCAGCTATCCATAGGGCCACTTGCCATGGGGCCAGGTGTCCGGGGGGCCAGTTTCCATGGGGCCACCTCGCCGGACACGAAAGTAAGCATATAAATTAATATGCATATGATGTTTACTGTTATGATTATTTGTAAGTGCAACAGAAAGCATAGACGGACAAAGAAGGGAAGGTCATCGAGGTCTAAACCCAACCGGAAATTCAAGAAAAATTATTTATTGCTTCTATAATTGACAAATAAGTTTTCAAAAACAAAATTTGCCTTTTTAATACAATCGGACTTAATATTATGATGTAATAACATAGGGTATAAAAATCAATAAATCTAACCGATATGAGTTACAAATAAATGTGATTTTCTAAATTACAGGTTGGGAAAATCGTCCTACCGAACAAAGAACAGTGCACGTTCTGTTGACGTGGTTGTCCGGCATATAATTATATTACGGTTGATTTTCTATAGAATTTATGACATTATGTACATAATGACAATGCCTATTCAATCAGTAGCTATTCGAAGTGTTTTGGTATGCAATTGCATGATTATAAAATATCACAACAAAATTCCGAGTTATTTTATCGCAGTTGCAGTGGGCTACGTGATTCTAGTGCTTATTGCATTTACAACATATTTGAAAGTTACTGAAAAAATATCCAAGCATCTCAACTCGTTAATTAAAAGCTTAAGCTTTTATCGTAGTAATAACATCTATGACATAAAATATGTTAAAAAATTTCAAAGGGCATGTAGACGTCCACAATTTGCAATAGGGATAGACACAAAAATTACCAAAAAGAGTGCACCAAAATTCTTGCTTAACATTAGCAAAAGTACTGCAAAATTATTAGCTGGAATTTAATGCAAATATTTACATATGAATTTATTCCTAAAATTAATATAAAATAAACTTTTTCAATAATGTAACCCACTCCTGACTGCATATACTGTTGTAAATAACTAAGATGTATAGCTATGTAAATATTTAAGCTGTTGCTGTCAATTTACGTTCTAAAATTAAACAATTTCTGCATTTATTCATACAGTGTACTATTTTAATGGCGAATAAATTGAAATTTTATTAATGACTTATATTTACGAAATTATGTTTACATCTATCATCAATGTTAGTGGCTTTTGCAAAGCTAATATAAATGGTAATAATTTAGTATTGTTACTATTGGGAGATTTTCTCCAGCAAAATGTTTACCTGCACAAAATATTCAGGTATGATAATCTGATTTGATGGTATTATAGTATAATTAAGCCAAAAGCCGTTGCCAAACATTGAATATTGCTCTATCATTATTCAATACTATAATTTACTGCCAGGACTGGTAATAAATGACCTCTTATGACGCCGACGAAGTTTAGTGTATTATTATTCTAATGGACAAGCGATAATGTAATAGCTGCATACTATAATCCCAACTATGCTCAGCAATCATAAAATTCATAGGAAAATATAGAGCCGAATTACAATTTTTTAAAAATAGACATTAAATACACACACAGCTTGCGTTTTTAACATTCAGTGCGGTGTTTGACTTTGACGTTAAAACTGCTTATAGTGACAGAGTATATCATTTATATCAACATTAGGTCGCAAGTTGTGGTAATAGCCAAAAATCAAGATCACGTCAAGCTAAACCAATTTTATCGAATAGTAGCCTTAAAATTATTTGTCCAGCTTTCAACTCTGTTACATTAAATCTACTTACAAATTTTAGTGGTAGTTCATAATTATGTTTATAATCTTTTGGCATAACATTTTTGGGAAGAGTAGATAGTTACCATCTCCAATAATCTACAGTAACTTTCTGAACCAGAAATAAGGCACCAGCTACTACATTTAATATCACAAATAACTAATACTGTAGTTATTTGGAACGTTACACGAATTTTGCGTGTTATCCTTGCGCAGGTACGCAGCATACCCTTTTCTCGAAAGATTGCTTATTTTAATACCAGTGCAGATTGATAAACACAATGGGCTACAGGATCATTTCCCAAGCAGCCTACAGAAGATTAGCCCAAAATATAAATTTTGGAAATAAAATTGGGGCACTTCCATTTATTTGGTGCGAAAAAGATTTGTCCGTCCATTTTACGCCGTCAAAGAAGGAACTCCTAATAGCCAACTTGAGTGTGCTGACCGTTCTTATGGCTACCTTAGTTTTCATCATCGAATTTATCGTTCTAACAGTCTTGAAAGTTACTTCTTATAATTACATGCTATGTTTTTTCTTCTGTTTGGCACTCGTCGTCGTGTCAATAATAAATCTGTTAGTAGCATTGCAAGGATCAATGATGGCTTCCTGCTTAACAGCAATTACGTCAACCATGCAGAACTTTGAAAGTGAGTTAGATACGGAAACTATAGTTTCGCTTTTGATTTTCTATATACCTTGGTATAATATGCATTAGGTAAATACTATTGAATTTAGCTATACTTACTCAGAGTAAATAAACCTTGATATTTCAGATGAATATTGGGAAAGCAAAGATAAAGTTTCCGGCCAAATTTTGGAAATTTTTCTGAAGCTGTCAATCTATGGAACGTATTGGTATCCCATTCTTTTCACACTGAGCTACATGACAGTTTTTTATGATGAACCAATTTTCTTCTATGCCCTTCTTCCCAAGGAGTATCAATCGTATTGGATTGTCATTGTAATTGCAATGCTGTTGTTGTGGCAAGATTGGTCTTTCATTGTTAAAGGTTTGTTCTCGATCCATATGGCAATAATCGGAGCAAAAATTTTCCAAACTTTAATGGAAGAGCTGAAGTAAGTGATTTTGGTATTTATTTCAAAATTTCTAATTTTTAAATTGGATAGACCTAGAGTATCGAGTGTGCCGTAAATGCCGAAAACTATTTTTTAGCCACAAAAAGCAGTTAAATTGAAAATTACTGATAAATCAATGAAGTATTTTTGTCATTTCTCGCAATAATAAAGACAGAAATAATATAAATGATTTCAGTTTTCTATTAATTGTGACTTTATTTGGCGAAACGTTTTTGATTTTAAAAAAATAAATAAAATACATAGATTCAATTTTGAAAATGAAAAGTTAATCAATATGTTATTCTACTATGTTGAAATTAGTTTACGGCATGCGGCATTGAAAAATAGTTTACGGCATGCCGACTTTATACTCTGACCTGCCGGAAGGATTATGATTAAATAACTTGTAAAACATCCACACATGAAATTTCTATGCTTCAATATTTTTTCTAAACTACATCGAGTTTGAAAAAAAGTCAACAGTATAATCAGTCTAACCAATTTTGTTATTTATTTTGATGCGGCAGTTAATTAAAGTTTTTCGTTTTACAGATTGGGAAAATCATCTTATAATACGAAAACAGCTGCACGTTCTGTTGACGTTCTGGTCCGCCACATAATTATATCAAGGCTTCTTTTCTATAGATTGAATGATATAATCTACATTATGTCAATGTCAATGCAATCTGTCGTCATTCGAAGCGTAGTAGTTTGCAATTTAGTCATTATGAAATATAGTGCCAGCTATCCTAGCTATAGTATACTGCTTTTATTGACCTATGTAATTATAATGAGTATTGTATGGGTAGGAGGTTTAATTGTTGCGGAAAGGACATCTAGCTGTCTTAACTCATTAATTAAAAGTTTAAGTTTATTTCGAAGTAATTTTAAAAATGAAACCAAATATATTAAAACATTTCAAAGGGCATGTAGACGTCCACAATTTGAAGTAGGAATAGACTCAAAAATTAGCAAAAGAAGTGCACCAAAAGTCTTACTTAGCATCAGCAGAATTACGGCAAAACTACTAATTGGCATTTAACTTAATTGTTGAAATCTGTATAACGTCGCCATTGTACTACTATAACTGTTCCTTGGCAGTTATAATATCTATAAGATAACCGACCCCCAAGGTTTCACTATAACTGTTCCATTCTTAAATATATTGCAAATCATGAGTTAATAAGACAATTGTCAATCATAAATTATATAATATAGCATAAATGGGTGGGTAATATTTAATTATTAATAACATAATAATAACGGACAGGTAATATTTAAATAATAGTAAAGAAATAGCAATGTCACTGAAAATGGATAAAAGCCAATCAGGCAAATAAGGGTAATTTAGATCTGAAAAAAAATATCTAACAGCAAACAATACAACTAATTTTTGTAGTTCATTTTGGGAAAGTTAGTTTTAATAATTTTACTTTCGGTTTAAAAACAGGTTGAGGAAAATAATACACAGAATAAAAATCAGTTTCAGTAACATCGTCTATCATATAATTATTTTAACATTAATGTTTTAATATGATAGCCACGATATCAATCCTTATCCAAACAGTAATAATTCGGAGTATTCTGGGAAGCAACTAAATAATTATAAAATACAATAACAAATCTCCCAGTTCTGTTATTGTATCTAATGTAGGGTATGTAGTTATTGTTCCTGGACGGTAACTTCGAAAGTTATCGAAAAATCCTCCTACTGTTTTTATTCTTTAAATATTGGTTACGACTTAGAAAATCCAAAGCAATGTCGTAAATTTGCAATTAGAGAATTTAAAATTAAGATTACTGGGCACTGCTATCAATAAATAGACTATACTTCAAACATGATAATATACCTCAAAATGATAATAACATATTTTTATATTATAAATACAGAACCATAGAGGTACTATGTATTTTCGTATTTCTTAACATGGTCTTATGCTATCACTAGCAATTATTTGGAACCTAAAGTTTGTAATACATTCAATGTAAATTTCCCCTGAATTCAAAAAAAGGTGTGAACAAAATGTGTTGGCCAACCTTTACAAAAATGATTATATGCTATGGAAATCTGTAAACAATTATGATTACTAAGTAACTTACATGTAATCAATCATTTCAATCAAAACAGATTCTGATATGTTTCACCAGCATTTTGTTGTGGATTAATGTTTAGAAACAGTATTTTTTAGAAGCAATGATAAATTAGTAAATACAAACCATAGATTCTGTAATATTGAGTGTGGGCATATAATCTGATGAATATGTACTATGCACACTATAATTATGAATAACTCCACACAAATAAAAATTGACAGGAAAAATAAAAATTGAAACAAACAGGCCCTTCGAAATCATGTTTTTGATTCACTTCTATGTTGTTTTTATCAGGCACATACACATCATTGTTATCTGAAAGAGATATTCTATTTTGAGTAATGTACGTAACCAAATTGAAATAACAAAAAACCCAAAATTAATAAGGCATTGAAATTTTTACATAATTATATAACCTCAAGAGTTTTGTAGTTGAGCTATAGAAATTGCAAAGTGCGTGTGAAAATTGCAAAGCCACGGTGTATTGCATTAATTTATGATGCTATCATTTTAAAGTTTGAACTGGACAAAATAGTAATTTCAAATGCTTTACTATTTTACATTAACAGCTTGTAGTTCTCTATTATGGTGAGAGTTTGAAAAGATTCCCAAAAATTCTTGACTCGGCTTTTTCATAAACTTTATGTGTTTGATACAAGTCTTAGATAATAACAGGAATTTCAAAGTGCCAACATAATTTACTAATTTACCTTCTAGGTTAGTATACACTTTACTTATAATATTCACAAAATTATTAGTTACAAAGTCCATACCCACATCGCACAATTCAGAATTTAAAAAATTACAGGGCGTGGGCACTGCGAATATGGAATAGATTTTATTTCCTGTGTAATTTATTAACACAGTATTACGGGTTTATTAACAATTACTTGGAAATAAAAGTTCATAATATATTCAAAATTAATTACTTCTGAATTTTTTAAAAGCAAAGTGCCAGATAGGCGTGGGTGTGGCTGTTAGTAATAAAAGGCTATAATAACTAAATTTTCACGTATACTCAATAATCTTGTGCACTAAAGTGTAGCGATAATATATTTTCAAAGAAACATAGTGAATACAAAACAAATATTCGGTCATATAGTGTGTGCCCAACATTTATAGTAATTAGGAAGTACCAATTTTTTTGCTTATATCTACACTACAGGCAAATAAAAATTGATACCTTGATAACTTTGAAAATTGTTATATGAAACATTGGTAACTATTAAATGCCAAAGTAGTTCTTGCTTTGTTCATTTTTATACCAATCGATTCTACTCCCATCGCCCGACCTATAAACATACATGACTCGAATAACTGTACACAAAACGGAGAAACGAGGAAGAATAATCTTACAGACGGTGGCGAACAGAAAACCAATCAGTTTACTTTATAAAGTCATTTAGTTTATTGTCTAAAAAATCTAGTCTTGATAAATAATTTTATTGTTAAAAGTTGCAACAACTCACGTTTATTCCATAGATATCTGCATGCAAGTATAGTGAGCACTTTTGTCAACACTAAAATGTCAACAGAGCCAAAAAATCAAAAGACCTTTTTGTCAACACCGCCTTCTTTTTTGTCAACACCAATTTCTTTTTTGTCAACACCACTTTCTTTTTTGTCAACAGCAATTTCCCTTTTTGTCAACACCACTTTTATAGAGGTTTATTTCTGGCATATGAAATAAGTAGTCAAATAAGTATGAGGTAATAAATCAGATACGCACTTGGAATGTTCAAAATAAATAATTAAATAAGCAGATGAGATAATAACAAGACTGTAAGAACGTACTGTCTTGTACGTAACCTATTGGCTAAATTCAAGGGGGATAGCGGTGTAGTTTTTCAAGTCCCGTATTGATGCATACAAAGAAAGACACTTTACATCAGTTTTGAATAATCTTTTTTAACATTTTTTGAATAATACTGTGGAGTTTCAAGACTATTTTTGTTAGGAAAAGTGTTTTGCACATAGATGCGGATTAAAGTAGTCTCGGTACGGTGCTCCTCTTTTTAAACCTGGAACTTTACTCCATAAACTTGCATCTGCTAGGCCGAGTGGCAACTTGGCAAGGGTAGTGAGTAGCTTAGTTAAAACTATACATCTTGTCTCACAATGTACAACTTTAATTGGAAGTGGTGCTACATTATATATACATATACATTTTGTTGACAAAAACGGTGTTACGTGTTGACAAAAACGGTGTTACGTGTTGACAAAAAGCGAGTTACGTGTTGACAAAAAGGGATCTCAAAAATAATTTGTTGACAAAAAGGTGTCGACAAAAAGGGATCTCAAAAATAATTTGTTGACAAAAAGGTGTTGACAAAAAGGGATCTCAAAAATAATTTGTTGACAAAAAGGTGTTGACAAAAAGGGATCTCAAAAATAATTTGTTGACAAAAAGGGATCTCAAAAATAATTTGTTGACAAAAAGGGATCTCAAAAATAATTTGTTGACAAAAAGAGGTTGACAAAAAGGGGTCCTTCCAGTGAGCAACAACGGATCCGTTTTGTATTCGGCTGCTCCTTTGAATGTTTGAACCCTCTGCTTCGCTCTGACTCTTAGCAATTGGTAAAATCTTTAAGTACGAAGCAATTTAACACTATGGTAAAAGCCATCACTATAGACTTATTTTCGTGGTATGTGAAATGGGGAAATATGTGGGGAGGTCTACCATTTGATTGGGTCACTGACTGTCCAGGAAATTATATTAAATGGTCAATCAATAAATGGGTCTTGATAAAATGGTGGCTATTTGTGCTGTACACGCACATTTTTGAGTTGTATCTCGTGGTGAGGGCAGTGCATGAGACCCTCTATGGTGACGCTAATCGTGCCTGCTTGAATTACGTGTACGTTTTGGGAGTGGCCGTTCCGATCACCGGTGTCTATATAACACTATTTACAAGAGAAGAAATGGCAGCTACTATTAACTGTTTATTGCCGACTTTTTTTAAATGGCGCAGTAAGTTAAACAATACTTATTTTATATCTGATAAAATCATTATATTATACCCACATTCTTTAACAATTTAATTTATTGCAGAACAATACTTTTTGAAGAAATATAAAAGCAGAATTGAACCACTTGATGTCATTCTCTTCTTTGGGCGTCTGGTGTCAGTTACTTACCCGTTAGCGATCGGAGGGGGCATATTGATACTACCATTCGAACCCTTCTTCTTGACATCATTGTTGGATCCTGATAGCTTCAGTTACATATCATTCATGGCGCTGGCCTCACTTCATATTTGGTTTGTATTCTGCGCATTTTCGGTGTCCGTGTTCCATGTGGCCGCACCATTGTGTTTCACTTTAACGGAAAAACATTTCTTCAACGAATTAAGGTAATTACGCTTATTTTTCTTTATATTGTTTAATCCATCTCATAATTTAATAATGTGACACAAAAATTTACAGCTATGGAAGAATAGTATATCGAACGATAAATAAGTACCGACATATCAACACACTACCTCGAATCTACAGATTGTTACAGTTGGCTGTTGGGAAATTAAATGACATCTACAGTACTGCTCTCTTCGCATGTAACTTCATATTTAAAAGACAAATCTACTTGGCCAACTACTTGATCATTCTCCACCATTCTCGGTTTCCTGCTATAGTGATTTTGATGTTGATGATTTGGGCTGTCCTAATGTCCTCTGTTTGGTTGGTGTTGCTATACGCAACTTCCATGATATTTGAATCATCCTCCTCCTGCCTTAAATCTTGGAAACGTGTGTCGAATCCATATCATTCCGAAATGGATGAAGCTGTATTTCGGAAATTCCGTAAATCCTGCCAAACATGCTATTTGAGCATAGGCAGATTTTCAATTATAGCAAAAAGCAAAATAATTAAATATGTATATTCACTCAGTTTAGGAACGTCGGAATGTATTTTAGCATTTGGTTAAGGTAACTGCTGTAATCCACCTAAATTTAATACAATTATGGTCATTCTAAATAGTAAATTGCTTATTAGTTAAATATTGTAAATTTTACCTATAAAATGTACATAGCAATGCGGACTAGGATGAAAATGTTTGGTTTAAAACATGGTGAAAGTCGAAAGTTTGCAATTTTTTTATTCGTATTTAAAAGTCAAATGGAGATCTTGGACTCAAAGCTTTTAGAGTTTCTATATCTTCCCTATTAGCCAATTAATGACCCAGTACTATTCACCATGGGGGATTTCTCTTGTAATGTCCTTTTAGAAATCCCCAGCTGGCTAACAAAACATTTAGTCGACCTCAAAACACTATGTAGATATGTATATATTGTATCCGAAGCCACTCCCACCAGGAATTAGATTAAAAATAATACCTGCTTCAGCGAGTAATAAATATTTAGGAAAATCCAAATTTTCTCAATCTAATCCGAAAATTCAGATTTTATCAAACGTCGAAAGCGTGTCAAAATTTTGGAAACAAGATCGGAGCACTTCCATTCGTTTGGTGTGAAAAAGATTTGTCCGTACATCCTTCGACATCAAGGAAGAAACACATATGGGCCAATTTTAGTGTTCTGTTGCTGCTTGTGTTCACCTTTTTGTTTATTATCAAATTTCTAGTTCTATTCTCCTTAGGGAGACACTTCTTATGTTTTGTGCTTTGCTTTTTAATTTGTTGTGCCAATATTATCGAAAGTTTTAAATCAATACAAATTGACAAGTTTCATTAGACGAGTTAAATACATAATTCACAACAATTAGTAATTGAGATTCAATTTTTCAGATGACTATTGGGAAAGCAAAAACAAAATTTCTACCAAAAAGTTAGAAATTATGCTAAAGTTGTCAAACCATGTGCTTTATTGGTATCCCATCCTTTTATCACTATGCTACATGACAGTACTTTATGATGAACCAATTTTCTTTTACGCTCTTCTTCCATAAGGAGTACCAATCGTATTGGATTGTCATTGTACTAGGAATGATATTGTTGTGGCAAGATTGGGCTTTCTTTACTAAGTGTTTGTTCCCAATCCAAATGACAATGATTGTTGCAGAAATATTTCACTGCTTGGCTGAAGAGCTCAAGTAAGTATAAACAATTGTATGTATATAAAAAAGAATTTGTGTTACAGCAAGGAGATGACAGAATACAAAAAGGTTACAAATGTAGTAAAGAATCATAAATTGAAGAAAGTATATGTTTCGAGCTAAAAATGGAAAATTTGTCACCTTTCCTCCTCTTTCATACCCTTGTTATAACTTTATACCCCATTCCTTCTTCATTTTAAATTCAACATACTAAAAAGTTAGTACTCTAATAATTTTTCGTCATTCTTATGAACAGATGGGGGAAATCGTCTTAACCGAACAAAGAACAGTGCACGTTCTGTTGACGTGGTGGTCTATCACATAATCATGTTAACGCTAGTATTTTATAGAATCCATGAAATATTCTATATTATGACAATGCCCATTCAATCAGTAATTATTCGGAGTGTTCTTGTATGTAATTTAATTATTATAACATACCAAGACAAATGTGTAAGCTATTTTATTACAATTGCAGTGGGCTACGTAATGATAACGGTCATATTTTGGACAGTTTTTTTAAAAGTTGCCGAAAAAATATCTCACTGCCTTAACTCTTTAACTAATAGTTTAAGTTTATTTCATAGTAGTAATAAAAATGACATGAAATACATCAAAAAATTTCAAATGGCATGTAGACGTGCGCAATTTGAAATTGGAGTAGATACAAAAATTAGCAAAAGAAGTGCATCCAAATTCTTTCTTAGCATAAGTAGAAGTACCGCAAAACTATTAAATGGAATTTAATTTAATCGTTGAGTCTGTTCCTCTCCCTGGCAAACTATAATGCGAATTCAATTTAATTTCAACAAAAGTCAATTACCTTTATGTTTTCTACAACTAGAACAAACTTTAATAAAATAACTTGAAATTTGTACTTCATTTTTTATATTTAATAATTTTACTTTCAGTTTAAAAACTGGTTGGGAAAACTATTCCACAGAACATAAAGCACGTTTCAGCAACATGTTCGTCCATCATATAATTATTTTAATGGTTTAGTATGATAAATTATACCACGATGTCAATCCCAATCCAATCAGCAATTATTCCAAGTATTGTGGGTGCAACCAAATGATTATAAAATTCGATAACTTTCCTAGCTAGGCTATTGTATCTAAAAAGGTATGCAGTTATTATTGTTGTCTGGACGGTAATTTTAAAAGGTAACGAAAAATCATATCTTGTATTCTGTTAATGTTGTTAAATATTGGTTATGATTTACAAAATCCAAAGATACATTGCAAAATTGCTTAGAGAATTTAAAATTCAAATAATTGGGCATATTGCCATCAATAGTAAATAGATTTTGCTTTTATTATTCAAACACATAATTCCTCAACGTGATGATAACATATTTGATATAAGAATCATAGAGGTACTATGTAATTTCTTAACATTGCCTTACGCTCTTACATTATCATTAGCAATTATTTGGAACTAAAAGTAAATTGCCCCCGAATTAAAAAAAGTGCTGAGAAAAAATGTGTTGACCAACCCTTGGAAAAAATAAATCGCCTGGTATATATAATTTGTAAAGGAGTTAAACTACTTATACTCAATATTCTGACTCGTCTGATATGGTTTACATGTACTTCGTTGTGTTTTGGAGTGTAGAAATAATATTTTTCCGAAACAATAATAAACCATTCATTCTGTAATAAATTGAGTCATTGAATGTATACTTATTATCTGACGAATATATAAATTCCAGACCGTTAAAAATTCATACCTCGGCAATTTTCAAAATTGGTTTATAAAACATGATGGATAACCATAAAATGTCAATTGTTTTAATCTTCGTCAATTTAGTTACAATATTCGTAGACTAAAAACTAAATGTGTATGTTTATATTTTTCCGAGAAAAACAAATACAGGTGTTGTAATATTATGTACCTATACAAATAAACTACTTACCACTCATTTATACCATTCCGTGAAGAACAAGCCCCAAAATCGAAAATACTGGTGGTGGAATATCCATAATTCTTTCAAAAAATGGCTAAAAAGAATTCAAAAGTGTCATATAATATTATTTCGAAGGAAATGTTTAAGAGTTTTGCTGATACTATAAAATTTGGAAATAAGATCGGAGTACTTTCATTTATTTGTAGCGAAAAGGATTTGACCGTGCAGCCTTCAACATCAAGGAATAAACTCTTTTTGGCTAACTTAGGAGTGTTTATAATGCTTTCGATCACCTTTCTGTTTATTATAGAATTTGTAGTTCTTTCAGTTCTTCGAGACAATTCTTACGTTTATATGATGTGCTTCTTTGTGTGTTGCGGCACCACTATTTGTTCATTATTTAATGTACTGGTAGGACTCCATGGGTCAACAATGGCTGCCTCTTTGACAAATGGTACTGCAATAATGAAGAACTTTGAAAGTAAGTCCAAATTTGATGTTCTGAAGAGATTAATAAATAATTTCACCACAAATAATATAACATTTACATGCTTATTTGATATTTGATTACACATTTCATCTTTCAGATAACTACTGGGAAAGCAAAAGTAAGGTTTCTAGCAAAAAGTTGGAGTTTATGCTGAAGTTGTCAAACCAAGTTGTTTTTTGGTATCCCATACTTTTATCACTATGCTACATGACAGTCATTTATGATGAGCCAATTTTCTTCTACGCTCTTCTTCCAAAGGAGTATCAATCCTACTGGATTGTCATTGTATTTGCAATGCTGATTTTGTGGGAAGATTGGGGTTTAATGGTTAAACTTTCTTTTCCAATCCAATGTGCACTATTTGTAGCAGAAATATTTCGCAACTTGGTTGCAGAGCTAAAGTAAGTATATAAATTAATACACCTGCATGAATTTACCGATTTTATGTTTATTTGTAAGTACACCTTAAGCATAGACGGACAAAGAAGGGAAGGTCATCGGGGTCTGATCCCAACCGGAAATTCAAGAAAAATTATTTATTGCTTCTATAAATGACAAAAATGTTTTCAAAAGCAAAATTTGCCTTTTTAATACAATCGGACTAGATATTTGATGTAACATAGCATATTATAACAAATCAATAAATCTAACCGATATGAGCTACAAATATGTGATTTTCTAAATTACAGGTTGGGAAAGTCGTCCTACCGAACCAAAAACAGTGCACGTTCTGTTGATGTGATTGTCCGTCATATAATTATATTACGGTTGATTTTCTATAGAATTTATGACATTATGTACATAATGACAATGCCTATTCAATCAGTATCTATTCGAAGTGTTTTGGTATGCAATTGCATGATTATAAAATATCACAACAAAATTCCGAGTTATTTTATCGCAGTTGCAGTGGGCTATGTAATTCTAGTGCTTATTGCATTTACAACATATTTGAAAGTTACTGAAAAAATATCCAGACATCTCAACTCGTTAATTAAAAGCTTAAGCTTTTATCGTAGTAATAACATCAATGACATAAAATATGTTAAAAAATTTCAAAGGGCATGCAGACGTGCAGAATTTGCAATAGGGATAGATACAAAAATTACCAAAAAAAGTGCACCAAAATTTTTGCTGAACATTAGCAAAAGTACTGCAAAACTATTAACGGGAATTTAATGTAAATATTTGCAGGAATTTATTCCTAAAATAAATACCAAATAAACATTTTCAATACTGTAACGCTATTTCTGACTGCATTGCATTTCCTGTTGCTACTAATTAAAACTATTCATATTATATTTAAATATTTATTCTATATAATATGTTGTGTCATGTTCTAAAATTACACTAATTCAGCGTTCCTGCAAATTCTGCATACAGTGTAAATACTATAATGTAAATAGAATTTTAATGGAGAATAAATTAAAAATTTTTAATGACTTAGATTTATAAAATTATTTTTATATCAATCATCAATGTTTAAGTGGTTTCGCATAGGTAATGATATAAATGGTAGCAATTTAGTATTTAGATAACATATGGGAAACCAGTAGTAATGCACCCAGCAACAAGGTCACTCGCACAAAAATGCAGGTCTGACAATCTGATATGATGACCTTTCGTTATAGGGAAAACCACAAGCCGTTGACAAATATTAAATATTTCTGTATCAATCATTATACAAATTTACCATTTCCTGCTAGCTGACCCGTAATGACGCCAATGGCGTTGGTGAAGTATATCGTCTGCCTAACATTACTAAGTAACAAGCCATTTCATCATGACTGCTACAAAGTAACAAACCATTTTATCATGGCTGAGACAAAGTAACAAACCATTTTATCATGACCGCGACAATGTAACAAACCAATGTATCAGGAGTTAGGTTTGTTACATTGTCGCAGCCATGATAAAATGGTTTGTTACTTTGTCTCAGCCATGATAAAATGGTTTGTTACTTTGTAGCAGTCATGATGAAATGGCTTGTTACGTTGTAATATTAGGCGGACGATATTATTATTCTAATGGACAAGCGATAATATAATAGCTGCGTACTGTAATTCCAGCTATGCTCAGTATTCATAAAAGTCATTGAAAAATATAAAGCTGAATGATAATAAGATTAGTCTTAAAACGTTTGGAGTTGACATTAAATAGCACAGCCTATGCTTTTGTTGCATTCATTGTGATGTTTAGTGAGTGACAGGCCATATAAAGCTTTAGATTGAATTGAAGTTGTGTCAATAGCTAAAAATAAAGATACCTCAAGCTAAATCGATACATATATTATAGCAAATAAATTATTAAAATCGTTACTTTAAATCCATTGGGGAATATTAGTGCCAATTCATAATTATGTTCAAATGATATTTTAGAATGGCATTTTGCGAATTTTGAGAATTTTGAGAATTTGAGAATTTTGAGAATCTATTATCTTTGGCCTGTTTGAAAATTTTATGCTGTAATAGGAGACAAAGTAGATAGATAAAATCTACAATAATTTTCTAAACCTAAAATAGGTCACAGACTACATTTAATATCACAAATAAGTAAACTGTAGTTATTTTTTGTATCTTTCTAGATTACTTATTAAATAGTAATGTCAGGATATTCTTCTCTCTAAAAATTGCATCAGAATTACTTTCTATATGGAGCACTAGAAGGGTCCAATAATTAATACAATGACCTACAGGATAATTTCCCAAGAAGCCTTTAATAGTTTAGCCCAAAATATAAATTTTGGAAATAAAATTGGGACACTTCCATTTATTTGGTGTGAAAAAGATTTGTCTGTCCATCCTACACCGTCAAAGAAGAAACTCCTAATGGCCAACTTGAGTGTGCTGGCCGTTCTTATGGCTACCTTAATTTTCATTACCGAATTTATCGTTCTAACAGTCTTGAAAGTCACTTCTTATGCCTACATGTTGTGTTTTTTGTGCTGTTTGGTATTTGTCGTCGTATCATTAGTAAGTCTAGCTGTAGCATTACAAGGATCAATGATGGCTTCCAACTTCACAGCCATTACATCAGTCATGCAGAACTTTGAAAGTGAGTTAAATAAGCAAACTAGATTTACATATCATTTTCTAGTAAATATGCATTAGGCAAGTACCATTTAATTTAATTTACCACTCATAGTAATTTAACATTTGAAATTTCAGATGAATATTGGAAAAGCAAAGACAAAGTTTCCAGCAATATGTTGGAAATTATTCTGAAGTTATCAATCTATGGAACTTATTGGTATCCCATTCTTTTAACCCTATGCTACATGACAGTTCTTTATGATGAACCAATTTTCTTCTATGCCCTTTTTCCAAAAGATTATCAATCGTATTGGATTGTCATTGTAATTGCAATGTTGCTGTTGTGGCAAGATTGGGCTTTCATTACTAAATGTTTGTTCCCTATCCAAATGGTAATAATTGGAGCGAAAATTTTCCATACTGTAGAAGAAGAGCTCAAGTAAGTAATTTTGGTATTTACATAAAAATTTATATTTTTTAAATCGCATAGGTGTCCAAGGGAATGTCAATATCTTTTGATTTAGTTATTTATTGTAAAACGTCCACGCATAAAGACATAGAATATTTTTTCTAAGCTACATCGGGTTTTGTAAAAACTCAACAATATTATAATCGCAATCAAACGTATTTATTTATTTGGATGTGACAAATAATTAAATTTATTTTTTGTTTTAAAGATTGGGAAAAA
Source organism: Tomocerus qinae (assembly GCA_020055645.1). Classification (NCBI taxonomy): domain Eukaryota; kingdom Metazoa; phylum Arthropoda; class Collembola; order Entomobryomorpha; family Tomoceridae; genus Tomocerus; species Tomocerus qinae. The sequence goes on along the minus strand of CM034546.1, from coordinate 52,703,537 downwards.
CTTCTTATCGTACGAAAAAAGCTGCACGTTCTGTTGACGTTCTAGTCCGCCACATAATTATATTAAGGTTGATTTTCTATAGAGTGAATGATATAATATACATAACATCAATGCCAATGCAATCTGTCGTTATTCGAAGCATTGTAGTATGTAATTTAGTCATTATGAAATATCTTTCTGGCTATCCTAGCTATTGTACTCTGCTTTTATTGGGCTATGTAATCATGGTAAGTATTGGGTGGATAGCAGTTTTAATTATTACGGAAAGGATATCGAGCTGTCTTAACTCGTTAATTCAAAGTTTAAGTTTATTTCGAAGTAATTTTAAAAATGAAACCAAATATGTTAAAACATTTCAAAGAGCCTGTAGACGTGCACAATTTGAAATAGGAATAGACTCAAAAATTAGTAAGAGAAGTGTGCCAAATTTCTTAATTAGTATTACTAGAAGTACGGCAAAACTACTAATTGGCATTTAACTTTATTGGTCAAAGCAATATATTATTATAAAATAAACACGTCCAACTTCGAACTCACGTAGAATTATTTAAAAAAGATACCCAATTTTGAGTAGTTACTGCACCTAACCAAATTAGTATTACCATTAAATCCAAAATTAACTAAACATTACAATTTTACATGCTTAACTATGTTTGTGAAATAAAAATATCTTAGTAAAATGTAACTTGGTCAATTCCCTGAAAGAAATAAAGGTTGATCAAATATGTCTGTTTAAATTATTATTCAAATACACTGACTCAAATGATTAAAAAACAAAATATTAAGTAAATCCAGAAAGGCTGTGGGAAAATTGATGCTCTATATCTATATTTTGGTTGCAAAACAATCTGACTGTGCAATTATTGGGAAGAAATAATATTACATTACAGTGCAGGTTTTTCCAACATTGGCGTCATCCATTAATTTAATTTCTTTGATGGGTAGTTTTTTATGCATCCCATTTTTGAACACAAACTTACCTAAGTTCAACCAAGTTAAATTACAGTTATCTGTTATTTCAATACGTTTATCAGCACCAACTTAGATTTATTACAGCTTTTAGTGGCAACTACCATTGTCGGCCATACTTATAAAGGCGACGATGCTTGGTGGAGTGCATTATTATTATAATTCGTGGGTCGGAAGAGAGCATACCACACATTACCTGAATGGGCTAGACCTATAAGACTGCTAATTTTACTCCTAATTTACTCCTAATGGAGAAGAATTTGCTTCAATTACCAGGTAGATTTTAAGTAATAGTTCCGTAACAGTTAATAGTAGCCCACTGGTTTGACAAAAATCCGCTTGGCAAATTATTTTCGAACAGTTTGGCAAATCAGTGTGGACAGTTTGGCAAAAGGTACTTTTCTTGCAACTAATGTTTATTAGGTCAGCAATTACATGTATTAAAAAGAAGTAACAATTTTTCGTCAATCAGATTATCGTCAAATTAAGATTAGGTTAGCACCAGGCACCTATCCAGAAATTTGGTCAAGGGGAGCGCAACCAAAAATAATGTCAAAAATAAGACATATTCGCGCGAAACGGGAAAAAATTTTGCAATTTTTGGCCTTTATGGAAAAAAAACCTCTCTATTTCTCAGTAGGGGCGCTACGCCCCCCCCCCCCGTCCCCTACTGCATACGTGCTTGGTTAGCACCACTTAAGTCAAAAATGCACAATTACATAGTTACTCAAGTAAGTAATACGGAAGGAAACTATTTAAATGAAGACTGCAATTCTCTGAAGGCAACTGACAACAAAAATAGCCACTGTGAGTGAGACTGCTTTAAGATGGATATGATAGGATAGGGACATTTTACCCAACTCACCGAGTGCGTTTGTCAAATTATCCATAGGGTTCATTTGCCAAAATGACTTTTGATGTTGATAACACGCTCCCATGTAGAATCCCTTAGGCCAAATTCAACTCGAGAATTGTCAGCTAATTATTACTTTTTATTACCGAAAAAGGATAAAAAATCAATCAGGTAAATACGGGCAATTAAATGCAAGAGCAGTTAATTTAAATAACTTAGTTTAAAATCAGGTTGGGACAATATTTCACAAAAGAAAAGTAAAGCAAGTTTCGTTAAGATGCTCGTCCATCTTAACGAATTAAATATTTTAATATTGATTGTATAGCACAATATTTTAGTATAACACGATCTCTAATCCTATTTTAGGTTGCAAACATGGAAAAACAGAGGAAAGATCCTTTTTTTCTAGACCCAAAAGTAAAAATAAAATGTAGCCGAAGGTTTGGGGAGATTATAGAAACATGGATAATACCTGAAAATTATGACGTTGTGAGTGCAGAATGATGGATGTAATTTCTATAGACTGTTATCATAAGCAATTATTGGGAACTAACAGTAAGTTGTCCCTGAATTTAAAAAATGCTGTAAAAATATGATGACCAACCATTGCAAAAATTAATAGCCTGGTGATGGCAATCGGTAAAGGACTATATTAAACCTAAATTACTACCTGTAGTCAATAATCTCACTGAAGTCTGACATGGTTTACATGTATTTCGTAGTATTAATAAGTGAAGAAAGTATTTTTCCGAAGCAGCAAGTAAATAAAACACCATACATTCTGTAATATTGAGTGTGTACTTATTATTATCTGATCATTATGTAAATTACAGACATGTAAAATATTACAACTCGATAATTTCCTAAATTTGTATATTCAAAAACACTGACATCTATAAAATACCGACATGTATCGCAATTTAGTTATAATGTATTCAAAGACTGAAAACTACATGAGTATGTTCCTCATTTTTCGAGAAAAGTAAATTAACGCGTTTGTGTCCTATATAGTAAAACGACTTCTCTCCAACCAATCAGTGATACAATTTTACGTCCCGAAATTGGACATACTGTCAGTTGAAGAAAAAATATTTCTAAAATCCATAATAATTTCAAAAATGGCAAAAAAGAATGCAAAATTGCAATACAATATTATTTCTGAAGGAATGTTTAAAAGTTTTGCTGATACCATAAAATTTGGAAACAAGATCGGAGTACTTCCATTTATTTGTAACGAAAAGGATATGACCGTACAACCTTCGACATCAAGGAAGAAAGAAATATTGGCTAAATTGGGAGTATTTATAACTCTTTTGGTCACCTTTCTGTTTATAATAGAATTTATAGTACTTTCAGTTCTAAGAGATACGTCTTACGTATATATGATGTGCTTTTTAGTTTGTTGCGTTGCCATCATATGTTCACTATTGAATGTACTAGTAGCATTCCATGGGTCAAAAATTGCCGCATGTTGCACAAATGGTATTGCAATCATGCAGGACTTTGAAAGTAAGTTCAAATTTGATTTATTGAGAAGCTTAATACACAATTTCACCCCAAATCAGTGTACAAAATTTACCACTTTTTAGGCTTTTTTACCATCACAGTGGTAAAAATGGTAAATTTTAGCGATTGATTAGACAGATTGGTGCGGATACACAGGATTTACTAAAATATAAGTTTAAAAAAACTCTATTTTCTATGAAACATTTCCAATTAGCCAATCATCAAATTAATTAACCTATTTACTTGACTGTTCACCAAAATTTATAAAAGAATGTTACTAAAATCAAGATTGCATTTCGTGTCGCCAAATTAAAATTGATATGAAGGCAATTTAACTGCAATTAATTTCTTTATCGGCAAATTAGGGCTATTAATGCCAACATTGGTTAAATCCAACTCTGATTGGGGAAAACTTATCAATTTGTAACAACAATCATCAGCTGCTAAAGTATTTCATACTTTGGCACCGAATTTTATTCAAAATCTAAACACAAAATTTAAACGAAACAATTTTTACCATTAAAAACCACTTATCACTGGTAAGTGGTAAATGGTATTTTGTACACTGCCCCAAATTCTAATGTATATGAATATACGAATGCTTATTTGATATTCGATTAAACGTTTGATCTTTCAGATAACTATTGGCAAAGCAAAAGAAAAGTTTCCAAGGAAAAAATAGAATTAATGCTGAAATTGTCAAACCAAATTGTTTTTTGGTATCCAATTTTTATAACTCTATGCTACATGACAGTTCTTTACAACGAACCAATTTTCTTCTACGCACTTCTTCCCAAGCAGTATCAATCCTATTCGATTGTTATTGTATTATCCATTATATTGCTGTGGCAAGCTTGGGGTTCATGTGTTAAAATTTCGTTTCCAGTCCAATGTACACTATTTGGAGCAGAAATATCTCGCAGTTTGGTTGAAGAGCTAAAGTAAGCATATATAAATTATTACGCTTGCATGAATTTACTGATTTTATATTTAAAGGCACACCAAAGTCATAATATGGACGGCGGACGGAGATAAGGGACGTTCAAAATATTCGCCTCGCACTATTATATATTTTTATTAGTTTTGATTCCCCGTCCACCATTTGTGATTTATATCTAATTACGCAAAAGATGTCCAATACCTAGTCATTTAATATACTAATTTGCTTTACTAATCATTTGCCGTTTTTTATGATGACTCGTTTTTATTTTTCAATAAAAAACGAACTGGGTATTATGATGGATATACCACAGCCTATAACATTAAATAATTTGATCTATTCTACGAAAATTTCATTTTCTCAATTATTTTTATATCTTTAATTCTTACAGGTTAGGAAAATCGTTCTACCGAACGAAGAACAGTGCACGTTCGATTGATGTGTTGGTCCATCACATAACTATGTTACGGTTACTTTTCTATAGAATGTATGATATTATGTATATAATTACAATGCCTATTCAATCAATAACTATTCGGAGTGTTTTGGTATGCAATTGCATGATTATAAAATATCACAACAAAATTCCGAGTTATTTTATTGCAATTGCAGTGGGATATGTAATTCTAGTGCCTTTTACATTTGCAATATTTTTAAAAGTCACTGAAAAAGTATCCAGGTCGATCAACTCGTTAATTAAAAGCTTAAGCTTATATTGTAGTAATAATATCAATGACATAAAATATGCTAAAAAATTTCAAAGGGCATGTAGACCTGCACAATTTGAAATAGGAATTGACACAAAAATTAGCAAAAAAAGTGCACCAAAATTCTTACTTAGCATCAGCAGAAGTACGACAAAACTACTAATTGGCATTTAACTTAATTGTTCAAAAACAAGTTTTAATAGCCACCGGCTAGTTGGCGGATGGCTAGGGGGTAAAAGTGGCTAGTGGGCGGGTAAATTGCGAGGTGGCTAGTGTGCAAAAGGGGGCAAAAGTCAAAATGGCGCTAAATAACAAAGCAAAGGATGTAAAAATTGGCGCAAATTTTTGAATTTTAGGTATTTTTGCCCGGGTGGCTAGGCAAAATGTAAAAAAGGCGGCTGAAAAAGAACTCTGAAAACATAACCTCCCTAAAAACCCACAAGATGATTGTTGCCGATCATAGAAAAGCAAGACTGAAGCGTTTGTGGTCAGTACAGTCCTAGCCGTGTAGTCAGCCTTGCTTCAGCTAGTCTTTAGACAACCAAAAGGATAGAGTAGAGTTGGGAACATTGGAGCTTTTAGCCATTTAGCTGGTTAGCTAAAAAGCTAAATGGCTAATAACCTAACCTCAAAATTCAGAGGAAGGCATTGGAACTTTTAGCCATTTCGAACGGCTAACTAGCTATTTGGCTAAAAGTTTGAAGCATAAGAGGTTGGGTTAGCAATTGAGGATAGGAACATTTTGCTAGTTTGCATTTATCTAACTAGTAATTAGCTAGTTAGTAGAAAAATTATTTTATGTTAAATTAAATTGTAAAAAATTGTATGTGTAAGATGATTAAGTTGCATTTGTCATGTGATCACATTGTATAATATGTTATATTGTTAAATTGTAAAGTGGGGTAATTGGGCGGTTGCTAGTACCACGGCATCGACCCCTTAATAAAAATTGAATGCGTGTAACTAGTGTAGTTGACCCCTGTGCTTGAACGTCCGCACTCGGGGTATAAGTATGAGCTCTTAGTAAAGCGGAATCAGTCTCTTTTCTGGATTCGTGCTCTGAAGTTCCTCTCTGAAATCTCTCTCGGAAGTTCCTGGCTCCAGTGACTCGAAACGTTTCTTGTGGTCGACTTGGGAATAAAAAGTTTAGCTAGTGATTTAGCTAATATTTTGTGAAGTTTTTCGTGGCTATTTGGATAAATAGCTGACCGAAGTTTTTAGCTCACTTACTAGCTAATTTTGTGTAGTGCTTGGTTCAAACAAAGTGTGAGGAACTGAGAAGCTAAAGAGGAGAGGCTGAATTCTAGCCAAAGTGTGTTAGTTGATAAGATATTTTTGTGAATTGATTAATGTTGTCCTTGTAAAATAAAATGTAACTGGTTTTGTGTGAATGAATATTACGGGATTAGTACACTGTTGATTGAATAGGAAAGCAATTGAGAACGAAAAAATCCTTAGGTAGAGCCTGCCATCTATTTAATGTTGGTCCTTCAAGTTTTGTTTGAAATCGACTCTCTATTTTCGTAATACTAAGGTTGTGTTGCAAAATAGCGTGCATTTACAGTCAAAAAATAAAAAGAAGATATTTTGTTTTCGTTGGCTGTAATAATGATCATACAAACAATTACATGATAAATTTTCAGCTTTGTTGTCGTAGTTAGAACAAACAAAGTATTTAAGATCTGGTAAACAGTTTTTAAGAATATTTTTGGAAATCAAAGAATTTCAGAATGCTTTAATTTGCTGTTACAAACCCTCACTCCATTTTTTTCAGTGATAACCAAAATGACTAAATATTTACCTGTTTTAATAACTAATGTAATGCTAATTATGATTTTCAAATCGAGGAGTAAGACTTAAGATTGAGACTTTGTTTCTTTTTACAGGAAAAATAATTTAACACTTCAATCTGTCTCTATTATGTTTCGCTTATTATATAATTACGTTCCGACGAAGCCGATTAAATTTAACACCTGATTAATGTGAGATGTTATCATTTCCACGTTTGAAGAATCTGGACAAATTTTAAATGTTTTATTTTACAGCACATTGTAATGTAACGCCCCATGTAGAGTAAGAATCTGCAAAGATTCTTAGAAGTAGATAATAACAGGAATTTCAAAGTGCCACCATTATTACTTTTTAGCCCATCATAATACGCTTTATAATATTCATAAAATTATTGGTTACTATTTACAAAGTATATACCAACATCGCCGAATTTAAAGTTTAAAAAAATTAATGGGTACTGCCATTAAGGAATAGGTGTTACGTAGATTATTCAAATTGAAGAATTAACAATTACTTGGAAATAAAAGTTCACAAAATACTTTAGTATTAAAAAAACGTGCCAAACCATTGCAAATATTAAGTGCCAGGTACGGCAATTAGTAAAGGACTATAATAATGAAATTGCTACCTATACTCAATAATCTCACTTAAGTCTGAGTCTGAGTTGTTCTACGTTTATATTACTTAAGCGTAGCAAAAATGTTTTTCCGAAGAAAGATTAGTAAATATAACACAAATACTTTTTTTATTATTGTTATCTGGATTTCCCTTAAATATAGTTGCAAAATGCAAGGCAAGATTTCGGAATTGCCACTAAAAGGTTTAAATTATTACCGTGACCATCAGCAAATAGCTTGTACAGGATTATGGAGGTACTATATAATTTATTAACTGTGCCTTTTGGTATTAGCAACTATTTGAAAAGAAAGTTTGCAAATGCTGTGAGCAACTCTTCAAAAAAGGAATTTCGTGTTATAGAAGAGTTTGTAAAGGGCTATAATATCGTAATTACCACCTTCAAGAAATAACGTCTCACAAGTTTGAGTTTGTTAACGTGTATTTTATTGTATTACTTCAGTGTAGCTGAATTACTTTTCCGAAGCAGAAAAGATTAGTACAAGTAAAATATTCTGTAATATTGACTGTGTCTAACTTTTATTTTAGAAAGCACAAATTCTTCTATTTATAGTTAGTATCTGATGAGTATCGTCCTTTAAGGACGGGTAAGGCCTCTGTATAAAGGGACGATATATTATTATAATATTATGTTAAGGGTCATCACTTATATAATTCCCCCCATCACAGCCCAACACAAACTAGGTATTAAATAAAATGGTCTACATACTATGTTGTAGAAAATCGTTTTGCGAATCTAACCGACTTTCCCACCATGCAAATCGGTTAGGAAAAACAGGGACATTTTCGACTTTGTCATTACTTGGAGTTATCCTCAAAAACTTGAAAACGTTTTCAAATAATTGCAATTGGTGGAAAATCTACTAATGCGATTCTAATAATGATTCTGGAAGCAAAATTCGAAAATAATATCCTTCGGGTCCTGGGTAAATTCAAAGATTTGGAAAACGGGCAGAATTTCTGAAAATTTTCAACTTTTTTCTTTCAAAAAATGTTTTAGCTGGTTTTTCCTTACGATTTCCATGGTGGGAGGGTCGCTTAGATTTTCAAAAAGATGCTCTACAAGATGGTAAATAGGGCTCTAGTTGATATCTAGTCTATGTTGGGCTGTGGTGGGAGGAATTATATAAGTGATGACCACAAACAAGTAAAAATTGATACCTAGGTAATTTTGGTGTAAAACATCGACAAGACGAACACCATAGTGTATGTTTATTCAAACACAATCAATATGGCCTAAAAATCGAATTCGTGTATTCATACTTTACTGAGCAAATTAAATTCTCATATAAAATTATAAAACGTGGTACAATTCCGCAAAAAGTCTATGCACTAAATTATACAAGATTAAAAATACCTAAGAGTTTCCAGAAATGGAAAAAAGCGGTGAAAATTTGTCATACAATATCATTTCCAAAGTAATGTTTAAGAGTTTAGCTGATAACATAAAATTTGGGCATAAGATCGGAGTACTTGCAATTATTTGTAATGAAAAAGATTTGTCTGTACATCCTTCGCCATCCAGGAAAAGACACTTTTTGGCCAACCTGTCTCTGTGTTTGATGATTTTGATCACCTTTCTGTTCATTACAGAATTTATAGTTCTTTCTTTTCTAAGAGACCGGTCTTATGTTTATATGATGTGCTTCTTTGCTTGTTGCACCACCATCACTGGTTCTCTATTTGATGTAATGGTAGTCCTACATGGACGAAATATGGCTTCCTGTTTGACAAATGCCACTGCAATTATGCAGAACTTTGAAAGTAAGTTCGAATTTAATTTTTTCAAACACTAAGAAATAATACGCGACAATTGCTATCATAAATACATTTTTATTACATATTTGATTCTTAGATAACTATTGGGAAAGAAAAGACAATATTTCTAACAAAAAGGTAGAACTTGTGCTGAAGTTGTCAAATCATGTGGTTTTTTGGTATCCTATTCTTTTCACTCTATGGTACATGACAGTTCTTTATGATGAACCAATTTTATTCTACGCACTTGTTCCAAAAGAATATCAATCCTATTGGATTGTCATTGGATTAGGATTGCTGCTGCTGTGGCAAGACTGGTCTTTTTTTACCAAGTGTTCGTTCCCAACTCAAATGGCAATTTTTGGAGCAGACATATTTCGCAACTTAGTTGAAGAGTTAAAGTAAGTATATAAATTATTAAAAATCATACTGCTTTTATGACAATCTTGTTTGTTTGATGAAAAACCGCCTGATAGTGCAAAATCAGTAAAACAGTAGATACTTAGCGTTTTAATTTCAAGAGAAAAAACCTTAAAACCGCAAGTTTCAAAATAGCGTCAGACGCTAATTATGACACTAAAATTACCATTTAGTGTCACGTTTAGTGTTTAATTACTTTAAATTATAAAATTCGCAAAATTTTACCACGTAGTCTTTAGCAGCTTTGGACCTCACAATTTAAGGTTAAACGTAATTACCTAAAAACGCTAAGTACCTATTGACTATTCACGACTTACCGTTTGTATTCGTCTACCAAAATTTATTTTACTCAAACCAACATTTATCTCATTACTTTGTAGGTTGGGAAAATCATCCTACCGAACAAAGAACAGCGCACGTTCTGCTGATGTGTTGGTACATCACATAATCATGTTACGGTTGATTTTCTATAGAATTTATGACATTATATACATAATGGCAATGCCTATTCAATCAGTATCTATTCGAAGCGTTTTGGTATGCAATTGCATGATTATAAAATATCACAACAAAATTCCAAGTTATTTTATCCCATTTGCAGTGGGCTATATAATTTTAGTGCTAATTACATTTACAACATTTTTAAAAGTTAGCGAAAAAATATCTAGAGATCTCAATTCCTTAATTAAAAGCTTAAGCTTTTATCATAGTGATAACATCAATGACATCAAATATATGAAAAAATTTCAACGGGCATGTAGACGTGCACAATTTGAAATAGGAATAGACACAAAAATTAACAAAAAAAGTGCACCAAAATTCTTGCTTAGCATTAGCAAAAGTACTGCCAAATTATTGATTGGAATTTAATGTAAATATTTACAGGAATTTATTCATAAAAAATAAACTTTTTCAATACTGTGCACTCCTGACTGCGTTTACTTTTGGAGCCACAAATTCAGATGTATGGCTATTTAAATATTCATGCTATTTAAGTTATTCAAAATTCTAAAATTAAACAAGTTCTGCATTTCTGCATACAGTTAAGTGTTATAATATAAACAATATTTTAATGGAATAAATTAAAATTTTATTAATTATTTACATTTATGAAAGTATTTTTACATCAATCATAATTGTTTCAACATAGCTAATATAAATGGTAAAAATGTAATATTTTAGATAAATATTGGGGAAAGGGCTCCAGCAAAATGTTTACTTGCACAAAAAATTCATATCTGATAATCGTATTTGATGACCTAATATACTGCCATGAAAGAACCAAACTTTTAGTATAAGGATAACCACAAGCCGTTTTCAAACATTGAATATTGTTCTGTCATATCTAAAATTTACTGTCAGTGCTGGTTATTACCCGTAATGACGGCGACGACGACGGTGAAATGTATTATTATTCTAATGCACAAGCATTTCTTATTTCTTAAAACGAAATCAGTATCAGTATACCAAATAAATAATAAATGTGAATTTCAGTTGTTTTTACCTATAATTATTTAATACGATTTGATCTCTTCTTTAAATGAAATTGAACGGAACGGAACTAGCATTCATCGATGTTTATTGCTATTTTATTGTACTGTATACTTAACTAAAATGGCATTATGGATTTATATTTTCTATATAAGCTTTAAAAAGCTGAAAGACATCATTTTAAACATTTTTACCTTTCAAAAAATTAAGCAAAACCTAAACCTGATTGAAACAATGTCTAAGTATTGAACGTTTTCAAATTATAGATTGGTTCCCATTAAATTGAAACAATTTCGAGGAAAAGTTGCATAGTACAAAGCAGCATTGCAGAGCATTGCAAAGCCACTTATCTAAAATATAACTTGAATTATTCCCGAATTGCAACTTTTCCAGTCATCATAGTCATCTTTGCCAACAGGACATTTAGCATCTATATTCAGATTGTATAAAACGTATATTAATAATGTAAACCAAATTGCAATAAAATGACACTGATGCGCCCGTATTGACTACAAAGTTGTACTTTACGTACTTTCGTAATACAATATTCACGTTTTCTGGACTTCGAAATTTCAAATATATAAATATCGTCTCATTTTAAAGCTGCTGATTGCTGATGTAAATAATGTTTGACGCCGTTCCGTTCTGGATACTTTACGATCTAATGGTTTTAATGATTGTATCCCTATTTTCTAGTGTCGTTTGATCTGTTACTTTTGGATCTAGACAATGCACGACTCTTCACGATGAATAGAACTCACGTTATGTTAATTTTTAGTTTTTTAAACATTGCAGTTAACCATATTATGTAACTATACCATTTGACCTGCCCCTAATGTCTCCCTCTGAAAAATACGAAAAAAGGAATATCAAGGAATTATATCCATCTCTTCCAAGTTTCCTGAAATTCCATACTGAAACACTATAAACCAGAAACATTAATATTCAAAAAATTATGCAACACAAAGTCCTAAGAAACAATTCAGATTAAGATTAATTTACTTTAAAAATAATTTATAGCTTAGCACTGCTAAAATTTAACCATTAGGTATATGGTGTCCTATGCAATTATTGAACATGGCTTTATATTGGAGCAAAAACTATTTTGACAACAAAAGTTCACAACATATTATATAGGTTGCAAAAATTGAAGAATAAAATAATCGGGTAAACTTTTACAGCTCTATCATTTAAATAATCACTACCTATACCTGTAGCATTCACTTCAACTCGGCCCAAATACTGTAGTAGACATACATTGAGTCTGTAAATATTGCTAATTACTGGGTAATTTAATTTTTGCTAATTGCTAACAATGCAATGTTTGTCTGCGAGAAATGTTGCTATTTGGATTTTGAGAATTCTTAACTTATCTGATGCAATGAAAATGTACACTCCAGAAGTAAAATAAAAATTACTACTCTTGATTTTTTAAGGTATATAAATCATACACAAATGTCAAATGCTATATCAAAAACTCGGTTCATTCGTTTCGTTCTCCTTACTTTCATTTGGAGACTAAAAGTTGGCAGTCACTAGACAATTGCTGAAGTCACCGGCAAAACAACATAGAAGAAAAAATAATTTTCTCAAATTGAGTGGCTCTTCAATCTTATTCCTATAACTGATTCCCTGAAAAATAAAACTTTTTGTACTCCACCCAATGTAAATGTGTAATTAGTACTTGAAACAGAAAATTATTATAACAGTGTTAAAACTTCCAAAAAGTTTCAAACATGGCAAAAGTAAATACACGAAGGAGATTTAAAACTATTTCTGAGGAAGCAATAAACAGTTTTGCTTACAATGTAAATTTCGGAAATAAGATCGGAGGACTTCCGTTGATTTATAATGATAAAAATTGCACAGTTCATCCTTCGACGTCAAAGACGAAACACCTTTTAGCAAACTTGAATTTGGTTTTGGTTCTTGGGACCACCTTTCTGTTTATTATCCAATTTATAGTTCTATCAATCTTAGGAGACACGTCTTACGTGTATATGTTGAACTTATTGGTTTGTTGTATAACACTGATATGTTCACTTTTGTGCCTGCTAATAGCACTCCATGGATCAAAGATGGCCTCATGTTTCTCAGTTTCTTCCATAGTTTTCCAGAACTTTGAAGGTAAATCAATTATATAAAAATAAATAATTTTTTTGTTTGATACACTAGGGGTACATATTAAACTCTGCTTATTATTATTTCTGATGATTATTCAGAGGAGTTTACTCCGAAGTATGCGTTTACCCTTTCTGTCTATCTGTCTGTCTGTCCGTCCGTCCGTCCTTATCCGTGATAACTTTAGAACGGTTACACCTATAATACTCAAATTTTCAGGAAACAATCTTGAGATAAAATGTAGGTCTGAGATCGTATATGAGCAGGATCGGTCACATCCCCTGATTGGGGGAAAGGGTTGAATATTTCAATTGGCGATAACATTGGAACGGTTATACCTAAACTACTCAAATTTTCAGGGCACAATATTGAGGCAAAATGTAGGTCTGAGTTCGTATATGAGCAGGATCGGTCACATCCCCTGATTGGGGGAAAGGGTTGAATATTTCAATTGGCGATAACATTGGAACGGTTATACCTAAACTACTCAAATTTTCAGGGCACAATATTGAGGCAAAATGTAGGTCTGAGTTCGTATATGAGCAGGATCGGTCACATCCCCTGATTGGGGGAAAGGGTTGAAATTTTCAATTGGCGATAACATTGGAACGGTTATACCTAAACTACTCAAATTTTCAGGGCACAATATTGAGGTAAAATGTAGGTCTCAGATCGTATATGAGCAGGATCGGTCACATCCCCTGATTGGGGGAAAGGGTTGAAATTTTCAATTGGCGATAACATTGGAACGGTTATACCTAAACTACTCAAATTTTCAGAGCACAATATTGAGGTAAAAATTAAGACCGAGTTCGTATATGAGCAGGATCGGTCACATCCCCTGATTGGGGGAAAGGGTTGAAAATTTCAATTGGCGATAACATTGGAACGGTTATACCTAAGCTACTCAAATTTTCAGAGCACAATATTGAGGTAAAAATTAAGACCGAGTTCGTATGTGAGTAAGATTGGTCACACCCTTTGACCGGGGAGTGTCGAACTGTACGGTTATAATTTACGAAAATTGGAAATATAACAATTTTAAGTCACCAGCTTATAAATTAAATTGAACCTTTTCGTGATCACAAGAGTTAATGATGAGGAGGAAGCGGGAATTTTTATTTTACGTGAATTTAAGTTTTGATATCTTAGGATCAAAATAATAACTTAATGCAACCGGTATTAAAAATGTACTACCATTTATATAGATGACCATTAATAATATTATGTTCGTCGTATTCGCATGGTACGCAAACTCCTCTGCTGTTACACCCGTTTTGCAACGGTTTATTATTATTACAAATTCTAATCAATCTTATTTTATATAGAAAAATATTGGAAAACCCAAAATGAATATTCTAGCAAGACGGCAGATATTATACTAAAGTTGACTAACTACGCAGCATTTTGGTATCCAGTTCTTTTCACTCTATGCTACATGACAGTTGTATACGACGAACCAATTTTCTTCTACGCTCTTCTTCCCAAGGAGTATCAATCTTATTGGATTGTCATAGTACTTTCAATGATACTATTATGGCAAGCTTGGATTATATTTACTAAATTATTATTTCCAATCCAAATGGCATTAATTGGGGCTGTGAGCTATCGTACCATTGCAGAAGAACTCAAGTAAGTGAATACAATAGTTTATTCATATTACAATTACCTTTGAGTGTCAATATATTAATTCTTGTTATCCTGATCTTCACCATTATACAGATAATGTTTTCAACGCATTACAGACAATTTAAATTCAGTGAATATTTTCCTTGAAGTTTCATAGCTTGTTTTTTTATAAACATTTAAAATAGTTTATCATGAGTTTTAATAACATGACGGAATTTCTCAATAAAATTTTGTCATTAACTTATAGTATTATCATGCTTATCATGCTTTATTATAAGGTATAAAGTATAATGAATTGAAAACTTAATCTATTACTATTTTCAAAAGTATAGCATGTTTTTTCTAAGAGTATGTAATATGGAACAATGAATAGAGGTTTTTCATGATAACGCTCCTTAAGGAATAGCCACAAATTGAGGCATTGAAAAAGTCAAGAGGCTCTCAATACACTTTTTGTTTTGTGCATGAAATAAACGGAATACATCAAACCAGAAGTGCAGCTAGTGCAAACTAAATCGTTCCTTAAGGGACGATATGGAATGAATGTACGCGTCAATTTTTGATTTAATTTCGAAACATTCAAAGTGTAGTTTATTATTTTGTGTAATAATATGCTTCGGGCTATAGCATTTTAGGCTTTTCCTGCCAGAAATATTTAGTTAGATAGTTTGATAGATATGTTTGGTAAACTTATTGCTGTGTCTCAGAGAGCGGTTATATATTAGATCTAGGCCACCAGTACTGCTATTAAATTTCAAAACATTTCCGTGTCCACGTTTTTGGTTCGCTAAATTAACCCGGAGTGTCATAGTTTTATACTTTATAATATACGGGATTAAATAAGCGTTGCGCATTTTGCATTTCGAATCATCCTACCACACGTACATTCATACACGCTCGAATTCAGAGGGGGCAGGGGGGTTATACTCCCTAAATCTGAGAAAGACAGAATTGTTTTCCATGGAAGCACAAAAACGAAAAAAAGGTATTTTATAACAATAAAATATATAAATATTATGTCACAAAAAAATAATCATTTTATTAATTTTTAAATACAGGTTGGGAAAATCATCCTACCGAACGAAGGACAGTGCTCGTTCCGTTGATATGCTAATCCATCACATAATTATACTACGTTTGATTTTCTATAGAATTTATGAAATAATGTACATAATGACAATGCCTATTCAATCAGTCATTATTCGCAGTGTCTTTGTATGCAATTTAATTATTATAAAATATCACAACAGATTTCCTAGCTATTTAATCGCTACTGGAATTGGCTACGTACTAATTGCGGTATTTATCTGGACAATATTTTTAAAAGTTACCGAAAGAATGTCAGCATGTCTTAACTCCATAATTAAAAGCTTAAGTCTATTTCGTAGCAGTAATAAAAATGACATGAAATATATCAAAAAATTTCAATTGGCTTGCAGACGCGCACAGTTTGACATAGGGATAGATACAAAAATTACCAAAAAAAGTGCACCAAAATTTTTACTCAATCTCAGCAAGGGAACGGCAAAGTTGCTAATGGGCATTTAATTTAAATATCCGTAGGGACAAATAAATTAACTGTATATAAAAACTATATGTTTCTATTCTATAAATCAGCATGAAAACGGAAACAACGGGTCAAATGTAATACCCAGATTCTGGGTATTACATTTTATTTTTATTTTTTTTATTTTTTTATAAACAAGTTGACGAAATTTTTTAAATATTTTTTATCTAGTATTTCTGGGTCCCAGAAATACTAGATAAAAAATATTTAAAAAATTTCGTCGACTTGTTTATTCTTACTGTGCCCCGACAACTTTACGTAAGGCTGTAAGAGGACAGAGGTTATTTCCTGCACCAAACGAAAATTGGATATATGCTTATTCGTCCACCAAACAAAAAATGGATTTAGGCTTATTTGTCCACCAAACAAAAAATGGATTTAGGCTTTTTCGATCCTTAAGGGACGATATTTCCTTTGTATACCAATTATACAATAGGCTATGTAATTGTAGTGCTTATAGTTTGAGTAATATTTTTAATTATTGCTGAAAAATATAGACAGGTCATAGACTATTTGGTAGTAAAAATAAAAACGATATGAAATATATCAAAAAATTTCAATTAGCTTATAGACGTGCACAATTTGAAATATTGGTCCCTACCCTTCAATTCGTAAATTTAAGCTTGTACCGTAATGGTAACCTCAATGACATATCATAATATAATTTTTTTAAATTCAATCGGTATGTAGACGTGCACAATTTATAATTGACATAGTCACAAAAATTCCCATAAAAGTGCACCAAAATTCTTGCTTAACATTAGTGCAAGTACTGCGAAATTATTAACGGGAATTTATTGTAAATATTGACAAGAATTTATTTATAATGTTAAAATGGAAATAGTTTTTAATTAATACTGTAATATCCCACCAACAGAGAACATAGTTGCAAATACTAATTAAGATTAAGTTTTAATATTGCAAATAATATTATATTATTATTATGTGTAAATAATATTATTGATGCTTAGTAATTTCTGATTCAGTTCAGTTTACAGTCAGGAGAAAAGTATTGGCTGTAGACACTGAACTACGCAGATATTATATAAGATATACCTACATTGGATTGAGGTCATTTACACTGCTAAAAGAAAAATGGAGGGAGGCTCTTATCATTGCCTAACGAAAAGTGGAATTAAGGTCTTTTGCATCCTTAAGGGACGATGTGCGTATTTAGTACAAAGGTAAATAGATATGCAATTAAATAATAATAAAACACGGCAACAAATTTCTATGCTATTGTATTAAAGTAGACGAAGTATTTATGATTGCTTCCTGGAAAGTATTTTTGAAAGTTAAGGACAAATTGTCATGCAACATGCTGTCTTAATTGTTTAAGTATTGTTTACAAAGTCCGTATAAAATAAACCATATAACCAAATTTCCAAACTGCATATAACATAATATAATTGATAGTATAAATACAGTATTATGAAGGTACTATATACTTTCCTATAACATGACCTTTTGTTATACATACGCAACTATTTGTTAATAAAATTTCATCATATATTCAGAATAAATTGCCCCTGGATTAAAAATGCTACTTTCGAGCAACTCTTGCAAAATGAATTACCTGTTATGGCAGTGAGTAAAGCGTTATAATGACGTAATTACTTCCTTCAAGAAATAATGTCTCAAGTCAAGTTCAATGGAATTAGTTAAGTTGACTTACTTCACGTGTATTTTGTATTGTACTTCATTGTAATTGTAGCGAGATCCCATTCCGAGGAAAAAAGAGTTACTTCGAGTAAAATATTGTAAAATTGAGCGTGTCTAACTTTAATTTAAATTAGAAAGTATCAATTGTTCTACCCTTCTATTTCTGTTTAGTATCTAATCAATATGTATGTACAATGAAGTAAAAATTGATAACTATGTGTGGGTTTGACCGAACACAATTGATGGCCGAAAAAATAAGCTCGTAAATTCATACTATACCGAGAAAAACAAATCTTTTTACAACGTGGGACAATTCAACAAAAAGCAAGCCGCGAAATCAGGCATAAAGGCAATTGAATACAAAGTTTTAAAAACTTCCAAAAATGGCAAAAAAGAATGCAAAATTGTCATACAATATTATTTCCAAAGAAATGTTTAAGAGTTTTGCTGATAACATAAAATTTTGGAATAAAATCGGAGCACTTCCATTTATTTGGAGCGAAAATGATTTGTCTGTGCATCCTTCGCTTTCAAGGAAGAAACATTTATTGGCTAATTTGGGAGTGTTTATAATTCTTTTGGTCACCTTTCTGTTCATTATAGAATTTATAGTTCTTTCAGTTCTAAGAGATAGGTCTTACGTTTATCTGATGTGCTTTTTTGTGTGTTGTGTTACTACTACAGTATGGCACATTTAAAAGTTATCAGAAAAACCATTGTCATAAAAATTAACATTCCTCATTCATAAGGAGTTTTATGACAACGGTTTTTCTGATAACTTTTTAATGTGCCATACTGTATTTGTTCACTATTTAATGTACTGGTAGCACTCCATGGATCAAAAATGGCTTCCTGTTTGACAAATACCACTGCAATTATGCAGAACTTTGAAAGTAAGTTTAAATTTTTGGAAAGGTTAATAAAAAGTAACACGATTGATATTGATATCGTTAATAAATTCAATTAATTTGATTGATCTTCCTTCATTTTTGATCTTCCAGATAACTATTGGGAAAGCAAAGTCAAAGTTTCTAGCAAAAAGTTAGAACTTGTGCTGAAGTTGTCAAACCAAGTCGTTTTTTGGTATCCCGTTCTTTTAGCAATATGCTACATGACAGTCCTTTATGATGAACCCATTTTCTTCTACGCTCTTCTCCCTAAGGAGTATCAATCCTATTGGATCGTCATTGTATTGGCAATTTTGCTGATGTGGGAAGATTGGAGTTTCTTTACTAAATGTTCGTTCCCAATTCAAATGGTAATTTTTGGAGCAGAAATATTTCGTAACTTGGTTGAAGAGCTCAAGTAAGTATATAAATTATTAAACTTGGTGTTTTTAAGAAAAAAGGTTCATTTGATAAGAAACAGACTGAAAGCGTAAAAATCAGTCATGCAATATGTGTTCACGATTAATCGTTTGTTTTCACCTTTACAATTTTTTTCTCAAATATATATTTATCTCATTATTTTGTACAGATGGGGAAAGTCATCCTATCGAACGAAGAACAGTGCACGGTCTGTTGATGTTGTGGTCCATCACATAATTATGTCACGGTTGATTTTCTATAGATGTTATGATATTATGTACTTAATGACAATGCCCATTCAATCAGTAGCCATTCGAAGTGTTTTGGTATGTAATTGCATGATTATAAAATATCACAACAAAATTCCGAGTTATTTTATTGCAATTGCAGTGGGATATGTGATTCTAGTGCTTATTACATTTACAACATTTTTAAAAGTAACCGAAAAGATATCTAGAGATCTCAACTCATTAATTAAAAGTTTAAGCTTTTATCGTAGTAATAACATCAATGACATTAAATATGTTAAAAAATTTCAAAGGGCATGTCGACCTGCACAATTTGAAATTGGGATAGATACAAAAATTACCAAAAAAAGTGCACCAAAATTCTTGCTTAACATTAGCAAAAGCACTGCGAAATTATTAATCGGAATTTAATGTAAACACTGGTAGGAATTTTATTTAATACTGTAATCAACTATGTACACTTTCGCAGGAACTAATTTAGATGTTATAATTATTTTAATTTTTTATGTAAATAATGTAAATTGTAATGCAATTAATGTAAATAATAAGTTTGCGCTTATTACTTTTAATTATATTATCTAATTTCTGAATAAGAACACAGGAGGTTATACCATAATCGCAGAATTCGGAATTAAAAAAATTACTATGCACCAAAAAGAGAATGTTCTACTTCGATTATTTATTTAAATTGCATGTACCGCAATTCCATGATAACAGTTGATATATTTAAATACAGAATTATACAGGTAATTTCTTAACATGTGCCTTATGTGGTTATTAGCAAGGAAGTTCATAATAAATTCAAAACAAATTGCTTCTGAACTTTTAAGAGCGTAAAGTGTCAAACCCTTTCACAAATTAAGTGCCAGGTATGACAGTTAGTAAAGGTCTATAATAACGAAATTGCAACCTAACCTCATTTAAGTCTTACTAGCTCCACATTTTATATGTATTTTGTTGGGTACGTATGTGTGGCGATAATGTTTTTCTTAAGGAAATATTGGTGGATAAGAAAAACATTCTGTAATTGTAGAGTAGTAGAGTGTATCCAATTTTTGATGGTAATAAGAAAGTGTCGATTTTTATATTAATACGATACGGATAAGTAGTTGGTATGGTATGATGTCACATTGTAGACTTCTTGAGGAAATGGCTAGTCACATAGGAGTATTATTGTGATAACATAAAAACACTGACCAGCCGATCCTTTCCGTATTCGACTGCACCTTTCAGTTTAAGCCCTCTGCCCTGTTCTACTCGTGGAGTTCTTAACAACTAAGCAAGTTAACACAATGGTAAAAGCCGTTACTACAGATTTTTTTCATGGTATGTGAAATGGGGAAACTTATGGGGAGGGGTACCATTTACTTGGGTGTCCGGTTGTCTAGGGAGATCTTTTTGATTGGTCCACCAATAAATGGGTATTGTTTAGTGGTGGCTATTTGTACTCTACACGCACATTTTTGAATTGTATCTCTTGGCGAGAGCATTACATGAGACACTTTATGGTGACACATTCGTGCCTGCTTAAATTACGTGTACGCATTGGGAGTAGCAGTACCAACATCCGTTGTCTGTCTAACAATATTTTTAAGAGAAGAAGCGGCAGCTACTATTAATCCTATACTGCCGAGTTTCTTTAGATGGCGCAGTAAGTTCCAAAAATATTACTAGTTTTTTTATATTTAATACTTGTTATATTATAGTATCCACATTTTATTTTCTTATAGAACAACTAGGCTCCCAGTAAAATTTGGCAAATTTAGAAAGGGAGGCGTCCAGCAACCTTTTGCAGAATTTATAAGCAATTGCAAAACTTCCACCACTTTGTCACTTTACAGAACACTTTTCACGCAGATGAGATTGTTGACAAAGTCAATTAGAAGTAGCTCATTTCGATGGAATAGGAAGTATGCATGCGCATTTTGTTATTTTGTCTTTAAGGAAATGCACATATTACGTGTGCAGTTGATGGGAGGAGGAGGTACCTAAAAGTGTTACAGTCAGCATTTACGTTACAGATGGGGAAGGGGTTTTGCGTTACACAATAAATGCAGGTCACCCAGGCTCTCCTACCAGATAATAGATATATAGTTAGGTTGGTAAATATATTGGTTTATCTCAGTCTGTGTTTATAATATAGAGATACTTTCTGAAGAAATATAAAGCAAGAATTGAACCACTTGATGTCATTCTCTTATTTGGGCGTCACGTTAATATTACATATCCGATAGTATTTGGAGGGGTCATATTGTAAGATATTTAGCATATCTTGCACTTTTAGAGAATTTATTATAGTGATAAATAAATCAGCTAGTTTAGTCAGTTGTTATCTAATCTAAAGTTCATTATTTAGATGATTAAGCATCACGCCATAGCACGTTCTGCTAAGTAAACAGAACATAGTTAGGACAAATAAGATAAGTATCAATAATTTAGCAGTAGTTAGTAAAACACTATAGCAAGGTAAACACTATAGTAAAGTACTATAATTATAAGACCTTAAGTTTAGTATATAAGGAGAGTCAGCCTGTTGACTCTATAGCTAGTTCTGGATTGGTAATGTAACAGTAACATTCTTCCTTGAATAAACTGTACCTATTGTACCATTATGAATTAGTCTCACTCTCTCCGATAATCTATCATCATTTCTCAGATGCAGAAACTCTCCATCTTCACACCCAATCAGCACATACCAGTACAATATTCTTACTACCATTCGATTGCTTCTTCTTGACATCCTTGATGGACCCTGATAACTTTAGCTATTTAGCATTCAAGGCGCTGGCATTATTTCATATTTGTTGGGTATTCTGCGCATTTTCGGTGTCGATGTTCCATGGGGTCACAGCATTGTTTTTTTCTTCAGCGCAAAAGATTTTCATTGACGAATTGAGGTAATTACTTTTGCTTCTCTTCAAATTTTTCTAATTCATCTCATTATTTGTTATTATGACAAAATTTTACAGCAATGGAAGAAAAGTGTATCGAACGATAAATGAGTTCCGACATATCGATACATTATCTCGAATCTACAGATTGGCACAATTGGCTGTTGGGAAAGCAAATAGTATTTATAGCACTGCGCACTTAGCTTTCAACTTCATAGTCAAGAGATTGATATACTTGGCCAACTATTTATTCATTGTTCAACGTTCTCGGTTTTTCACTTTCTGTGTTTGGCGATGCTGGTGTGGGCTGTCTTAGTGTCTACTGTTTGGTTGACGGTGCTTTACGTAACCTCCATGCTATTTGAATCATCCTCCTCATGTCTGAAGTCTTGGAAACAAAGATCAAATCCAAATCATTCTAAAAGGGATGAAGCGGTAATGCAAAAATTCCGTAAATCCTGCCAAACGCTGTCAGGGACCGATTCCTACGAGGGAATCACTCCTAAAAGACTTTACTCCTAAAGGATTCCTAAAAAGTACTTCTTTCTCCAATGCAATGTATTAACTGATTGTTTTTAATTATTTTAGAGTTGCCCTTTATACCACATCTAATCGTAGACTATTCGATTAGTTTACAAATCAGCTAAATTTTCAGTATATTTAATGTTAGTTAACTGTTAAGACAATCTTAAGCTGTTATTGCATGATGAAGCTGCACTGGACATAGTATTAGCTGGCTTTAGGAGTCCTTTAGGAGTAAAGTCATTTAGGAGTGATTCCCTCGTAGGAGTCGTTCCATGTAATCCTGCCAAACATGCCAATTGACCATAGGCAGATTTTCAATTATAACGAAAATCAAGATAACTAAATATCTATATTCACTCAGTTTGGGGACAACGGAATGCATTTTAACATTTGGTTATTGGTTAAGTAATTATCTGTTTTAATACGGCCAATTTTATGTTCAATAATGGTCATGCCAATTATAATGCTTGGTAGTTAAACATTGTAATAATTAGCTAGTAATCCTCCATAGAATGTAGTAGATTTTTTATTGCCTTTCAAGCTGTTCGTGATTTATAACACAATAAGTGAGATATCAGTATATAATTGAATTACGTCCGGTATTTTAGAATTTGAGGTTCATATTATAATGGAATTCGATGTGGGTATTCATATTATGGTTATATTACATCCTTTGGTATCCTTTAGCCTCATGTTCTCTTTTTCCCACCAGCCACTTATTACCAATTTCTAACTTAGTCACCATAGTCACCAATCGTATTTTTGTATTTCAATCATTTTTAACTACAGTTCTATGAAAATTTAAAATCTGCTGTAATGGGTGCCCGATAAAAGTGACAATTTTTCAACTTACTTTCAGATGTAAAAGGCATACTGAGACGTTAAAAAACAAAGCTCGTTACATTTTTTTACGTATCAAACATGGATACTTTGCGAACACATGTACTATAAAACAGGAACATTAATATAAAAATTGCAACACAAGGTCCTAACCCAAGCAATAGCTCAGACTTTAAAAATAATTTATAGTTTAGCACTGATAAAATTTAACCATTAGGTATATGTATTCCCTATGTATAATTTTTGAATATGGGTTTATATTGGAACAACAATTATTTTGATAATAAAAGTTCACAACATATTACATAGATGCCAAAAATTGAAGAGCAAAATGTCATGGGGCGAAATTTATCGGGTAAACCCTTTACACCACTATCATTTAAATAACCACTACCTGTAATATCTTTTAGTCATGCACTGTATTTACTTACAACTCAGCCCCAATACGATGGTAGACATAAATTGTGTCTGTAAATATAGCTAATTGCTGGATAATTTAATTTTTCTTAATTGCTATCACTGCAATGTTTGTATATGCACATATACTAAGATTAAGCCTGAAACAGCTTAATATGCCCAAAGTCTTTGTTATATTTGATGCCATCTCTCATAATTTAATCATTACTATTGGCTAGTTGACAGCCAATGACAAAGACTAAATTATGACTACCTCCGGTGGATTGGAGTTTGAGAACAGGCGCCAATTCGTGGCGCAATAGTTTGGCAGTATAGGCATTCAAATTTGCCTTCAGATTGGTAAATAGACTTTGTGTGTCTTATAGCAGAAAAAAGCTTTTTTCTGCTATGAATACTTAGTCTATGGTATATACAAGCGATTTGGATTTTGAGAATTCCTGACTTATCTGATGCAATGAAAATGTACCCCCCAGAAGTAAAAATTGCTACTGTTGATTTTTGAAGGTATATAAAACATCGACAAATATCAAATTCTTTATCAGAAACTCATTTCATTTGTTTTGTTCTCCTTACTTTTTTCAGTATTTGGAAACTAAAAATAAGCCATCACTAGATATCTGCTTTTTGTGAAAACGGATCAAAATAAATTTTTCAAGCCATTTTATGTGCGTTTTGCTTGCTGTACTTCGGTTTTTTTAATAATAGCTTGTCTAATTTTCACTCAAATTGTCTAATTTAAGATTAACCAATATAATATGGCTTCACAATACCCAAATTTCTACCCCAAAGAACAAAAATTTTATAAATTTCAATAACAAAATCAGGATGGAAAACTTTAGAGAATTATTGTTAAACAATAAGCGGCTTCAGTAAATATGCTCAAGTCCAAGCCCCCTGCAGAACAACATAGAATATAGAAGAAGAAATGAATTTTTTAAATTAAGTTACTATTCCATATTTAATTAGAACTTATTTCCTGAAAAAATTAAATTTTTTGTACTCCACTCAATGTAAATGGGCACTTGTACGAACAGAAAATTATTATAACAGTGTTGAAACTTCCAAAAGATTTTAAACATGGCAAACTTAAACAAACGAAGGAGATCTAAAGCAATTTCTGAGGAAGCAATGAACAGTTTTGCTTACAATGTGAATTTCGGAAATAAGATCGGAGGACCTCCGATGATTTTTGATGACAAAAATTGTACAGTTCATCCTTCGTTATCAAAGAGGAAACACTTTTTAGCAAATTTGAATTTGTTCTTAGTTGTTGGGGCCACCTTTCTGTTTATTATCCAATTTATAGTTCTATCAATCTTAAAAGACACGTCTTACCTTTACCTGTTAAACTTATTCGCATGTGGAGTTAGGTACTCTAGTATGTTCTCTTTTGTGCCTGCTAATAGCACTCCATGGACCAAAGATGGCTTCATGTTTCTCAGTTTGTTCCATATTCTTCCAGAACTTTGAAAGTAGGTCAATTAAATAAAAATAAATAATTTTTTTGTTTGATATACTATTAATCATATTAATTATTATTATTGATTAATGTTATTACTAATTCTAATTAATCCTATTTCAGAAAAATATTGGAAACCCCAAAATGAATATTCTAGCAAAACATTAGATATTATACTGAAGTTGACTAACTACGCAGCATTTTGGTATCCAGTTCTTTTAACTCTATGCTACATGACAGTTATATATGACGAACCAATTTTCTTCTACGCCCTTATTCCAAACGAGTATCAATCCTATTGGATTGTCATTGTACTTTCAATGATACTACTATGGCAAGCTTGGGCTATATTTACTAAATTTTTATTCCCATTCCATATGGCATTAACTGGGGCCGTGAGCTATCGTACTATTGCAGAAGAACTGAAGTAAGTGAATATTTAATATATTTTATTTATATTACAATTACCTTTGAGGGCCATTATTTTAATTCTTGTTATCCTGATCTTGACCATTTTAGTAACATTGATTATTTCCCTTGATAAATTATACCGTCCCTTAAGGAACGAGCCTCAATGCACTTTTCGTTTTGTGCACGAAATAGCCTTAAAGCATCAAACAAGAAATGCAGTTAGTGCATGCTAAATCGTTCAGGGATAATATGCAAAATGCAATTTACTCTTTTCAGCAATTTGAACGGGGTATTTGTGCACAGTTAATTGTCCATTTGTAATTTTCGTTTTTGAGTGATATAATATTACGACTAGGCCACCAGTAAATTTCAAAATATTTCCGTGTTCACATTATTTTGATTAGATTGCGAAATAAGTTAAATTAACCCAGAGTGTCAGATTTATGTAAAACGGAATTGCATAAACGTTTTTTCGAAATTTGGATTTCGAATCACGCTACCACACGTACATTCATACGGGCTTTAGAGGGCGCCATGGGTCATGAGTCATGCACCTCAATCTGAGAAAAAGAGAATTTGTTTCCTAAAAAGTCCAAAAACGCCTTACTTTGTCATTACTATTGGCGGGCCGCCACCTCAGTTAAATTTCTAGTTAAGTGGCTGCTGCAGACATAGATGAATAAATTTATTTATTTATTTAAGTCGGCACTTATAATATTATAGAGAATCACAATTAGCACATGGGCATCCCAATGATTTTTTAAAAATCAAAATCTGAGTCAAATCTTTATTCTCAATGATTCTTCATCTGAAAATACAGATCTTACAGCTGTTCTCCTAACCAAGAGGAGCTCCAAGTAATTTATATATTCCGTACACTTAAACCTAGCCAAATAAAGATAGGGTACATTAAATTTCAGTAATAAAACAGGTGTGCCCATCTGTCAATAACAATTAATGGTTGATTTTATTACAAATAAATATGCTATCATAAACAATTAATTATTTTATGGATTTTTAAATCAACAGGTTGGGAAAGTCCAAGGTATCGAAAAACCCGGTTTTTTTAGGAAAAAACCCTCGAACCCGGGTTTTTAGGGTTTTTTGGGTTTTTTAGGGTTTTTAGGGTTTTTTGGGTTTAAGGGTTTTTTTATATAACTATAGGTATAAATACAAGCCTTTACATACCATATATGAAAACTACAGCTGACAACAACAACAACCGTGTCAACTACTATTACTTACGTCAATGAAAACAAAAATTAAAGCATAAAAGTTTAATTTTATTATGTTGTAACGTAGCAAATGCAGTATTTTTGTGAACACCTACATTATTATTACTGTTTGATAAAACTAGCGAGCGGGAGCGGTTGAGAGTGGAACGGCTAAAAATTACTCTCCATCTCAAACTTATTTTTTTTGTATAATTCTTACTAAAATCTAAAATACTATTTACTCTACTCTATAAATAGACATCTCCCCTTCCAACAGTTCTATAACCATTAGAATTTGAGTATATATTAAGTTGAAATTCTGACAACAATCATAACTACACTTGAGGAAAAAAGGAAGAAATTCTGGATTTTTGGAAAACTTAGGCGCTTACAAAACTTGACAACTTGCAACCAAAGCAAAGATAAGTCACATTATCTCTTATATATGTACGCCAAGGGTATTCTGACCATCTGTTGCAATTAAGTCTGTGGGATACTGGCACGTACTTTACGTTTATATCTAGAACGAGGCAATGATGGCTAGCAGACTACGTCAGAAAAGGAAAACCACACTAGGAACAGGCACTGCATCTAAGAAGACCAAGATGTTGCCAGTTGAGACTGAAGCCGAGACCAATACACATTATGTGACCGAGACTGATACTGAGGAGGATATGGATCTAAAATCACTTCTAAAAAATATGAATTCAAAAATATCTCGAATTGATGAAAATGTGATGACCATTAAAGAATCGCACTCTAAATTGGAATCCCATGTTCTGCAATTAGAAAACAAGGTTCATTATCTGGAAAACAAGGTGGACAGACTAGAAGCCGAGCTTAGACAACGTAATATTCTATTTATGGGGGTTCCTGACGATGGCACAGATTCGCAAGAAAATTCCCTAGATAAAATTCAAGATATCATCATAAACAAACTACATATATCAAATGTGGACATCGATGTTGCACAACGAATATCAAAATATTCCGCTGGAAAAACTAGACCGATCAAGGTTCAACTACTAAAACAGAGTGATTGTATTTCGGTGTTAACTAATGCTCATAAACTCAAAAGTGTTAATCCAGGAGAGCGACAAATATATATAGTTAAGGATCTACCTGTCAACATCCGCATTGCCCGCAAGCTGCTAAATCAAAAATGGTACGAATGCAAACAAAAAAATATCCCGGCTACAGTAAACTACAGCACTAACGAAATCGATGTAAATGGTGAAGTCTTTAAGGTTATAAACAAAACTCTAGTCAACAGGGAAGCAAGTAAGAAAACTCATCATAAAGGTGATCCTAAAGCTGGCCCATCCACTTTTTTAGGGAAGTAAATAGACCATATAATACTCCAGAAAATTGTAAGTCACTAAAAATTTGTCATCTAAACTGCCAATCTATTAGAAATAAGATATTTAGGGTTAAGAACTTTATAAACGATAACTTATATGACATATTATGCATTACTGAATCTAATCTTACAAACACATGCAAGTCCCCAATATTTGAAGGGTACAAGCTATTTCGAAAAGATCGAGATGAATCTTCAGGCAGAGGTGTTGCTATTCTCTTGAATGAAAATTTAAAAATGAATGCGTATACTTTTAAGGACACTGAATTGTTAAACTCAAATCATAATACTGAGGTTCTTGCTCTAAATGTACAGTATAATTATTATAAATCTTTTGTTGTTGTGTGTATATACAGGAAACCTGACTACAGTACACTCTGTATAGAATATGACATGAAACTATTTTCAACCTTACTATGTGACCTTACAAACAGTGGAAAAACATTCTACATGATGGGTGACTTTAATTTTAATTCTGCTAAATTATTAAATAATCTTAACAAACTAGTTAATGAATTCAATTGCGTACAACTTGTGGATAAACCTACTAGAGGAAACAATATACTCGATCTCTGTATAACTAATTACAATATTAATATTATTAATGTGAATATCTCCGATCCACATTTATCTGACCACAGTTCGGTGGATATTACTGTAAACCTTAAAAAATCTAAACCTCCTACCAAACAAATTACTTTTAGGAATTTAAAAAATGTAAATGAATTGCAAACAGCTGTAGAAACATTTCTGTAAATCCAAATGACTCAGTTGAAAGTATGACAAACAAGTTAGCGAATAATATTATTCAAATTTTTGATACAGTAGCACCAGAAAAAACAAAAACAATTAAAGTGAAGAAAAAACTACAACTTTCAGAGAATACCAAAAATCTAATTAAACAACGCGATGAGTATTACATAAAATACAAAAGGTACAATCTAGATATTGATGGAATTGTGTTACGAATACTTAACAAATATGTTAAAAGATCTATCAAAAAAGACTCCAAAGAACAATTTTCCAAAAGTGTTGCCACTATCGGTTTACATAAATCTGTAGCTAATCTTATTGATCTTAATAGTGATAAAAAGGCTGAAATCACTCTTGGTGCTAACGATATAAATTGTCACTATGCTAGTATAAGTACTACAAATATAAGTACCATTGTGCTGCCTCAGAAACCTAATGAACTAGAGCAAGTAAATAATATTCTAAAAGTTCATTATGTAAAATATACAGAAATGGCTTTAGCATTTAAAAATATTAAGAAGAAGACTTCTTGCTCACTAGACGCTATGTCATTATGTCCTGTGTATGAATTTAAGAGATGTGTATGAAAAAAAATTTGAAATTCGATATTGAGTCTCAACTAATGATAACCTATGCAGATAGGGGAATGTGAAAAACAGTTTCTTTCCGATTTTTGATGCACCGCCCCCTTCCCGCAGGACACACCCCCCGAAGTTCGAAAAGCATATACAAAAAATCTCTGTAACTACTTGACCGATTTGGATAAAATTTTTTTTAAATTGAATGAGATAATATTTGCCCCAGGGGTTCTGCGATTCATTTCAAAATTCGAACTCCATCATTCAAAATAAATTTCAAAATTTTGAAAAAAGTCGTTTTTTTCAAATTTATCGCTTATAGAGCAAATCTTACTGTAATAGCTATAGAAACAGCTAGTTATCATATTGCATCAATTTGACCTCTGAAAATGTCAAAGGTCAACTTTTTGAAACGCTTCAATATATCTTGTGTGACCTATCAATCAGCATCTAAATAACTCGAGCAAAACGATTATGATGTAAAATGACATAAATTTTTTACTAGTAAAAGGTCAAAGATCAATTTGTGACAATGCTATTTTTGTTATTTTATAGTATTTTGTAGTTTTTTGTTATCCTATGTATTTTAATATACTTATGAGTAATCCTGTGATAAGTAATTACATTCATTGTCTAATTAATGCCAGTATTGTAACAGGTGATATACCGAAAGTACTTAAGGTGTCAAAAATTATTCCAAGTCCTAAAATAGATAACCCGTCACTAACTGTTCACTTCCGTCCAATATCCATCCAATGTTTCCTATCAAAAATCATAGAAAAATGTATACTAGCTCAATTGGTTGACCACGTAAATGTTAATAATATACTACATGTAAGACAATTTGGGTTTAGGAAAAACCATTCAACTCAACATGCACAGGTAGCCATTACAGACCATATCTTTAAACAAATATCTACTGGTAATGTTTGTATAGTGTTGGCACTAGATATGGCCAAAGCTTTCGACCGGACAAATTGCCAAGTGCTTTTGAGTAAGTTAGGCTGGTACGGTATTGATACTCATTGGTTAAAACCTTACCTGACTGAAAGGGCAATCTTTACGCACGTATCTAACACAAATATCTCAGACACAAAGAACATAAATCTTTCAGTCCCACAGGGATCAATACTAGGACCATTTTTATTCTCTATTATGATTCATGACCTTCCTTATCATATAAAAAAATCACTAATGTTCTTATTTGCCGATGACAATACAATGATAATTAGTGGCAGGCCAGAGGACATATATGTATTAAAGAAACATATAGAGGAAGACTTAAATAATGTTATGCAGTGGATGGAGACCAATCATATGGATATAAACACTGATAAAACTACAATGATGATACTGGGTAGACCTAATGTTGTAGAATCACTCAAAAATTTTAGTATAAATATTGGCAAAGATGTAATAACTCCTTCTAAAAATATGAAAATATTAGGATTATGTATTGACTCAGAGTTAAAGTGGGGTATTCAGATAACAAATATGCGTACTAAATGTAATTCTGTAATAATATCTTTATTTCCGTATAGATACCTACTGACTGAACAACATAGGTTACTTATTATGAATGCATACATACAGCCAATAGTTGCCTATATGTCAATAATCTGGGGTACGACAAGTAAGGAAAATTTGAAAATTATCGAACGAGTCATAAGGTTAGCAGGAAGGTTTGTACTCATGGCAAGTAAATATGATAATGTTAAAGAACAAATAACATCTAAATTAAAATGGCTGTTTCCAGTATACTTGTATAGATTTGAACTTCTAAAATTAATCTTTAGTATAGTGAATAATGAATGTCCACCGTACTTTAAGAACTATCTAACGTTTGATTCATCTAACACTATTACTACAAGGTCTGCAACATATGTAAAAACTAATCTAAATACTAGTCAAAATACGTTTGGTAAGCGCAGTTTTACGGAACAAGCTTATTGCTATTGGTTTAGTATCCCAGATCACATAAAATATTGTAAAACGTTGAAACTTTTCAAGAGTAAACTTAAAAATTATCTGCTTAGTGAACAATTAAAGGAAACTGAATTAACATCATCATTATCTCCTTGTAACCTCTCCTGTATTGATGAAGTATGTAACTATAATTCTGATTCTAATTAGGTTTAAGTATTTCTGTAAAATTGACACTTGTAAACTCATCAAGTAATATTTCTAAAGATTGTTAATCAGATAAATACTTTTCTTCAATCCCCTACATTGTAAGATTAAACAATTTTGTAAGTATGCTTTGACAGATGTACAACTGACCTCCAGTGGAGGAAATATCTGATTCAGTAAATAAATAAATAAACTAGTGAAATATTAAGCATTATAATGTTTTACTGATTATATTGACTTTATGAAATTATTCCTTTGTTAATTTGAAGCTTTAATTGCAAAGCATTACAGTAATGAATATGTAAGTGATAAATTGAAATTATGTGTACAACAATATTATAAACATAATCTTCACAATGACTAAAGTATACATAAAACTAATATTATTATAGTCCTCACATTACGATACATTAATTACGCGTAGAAGTGTAGAAGCTATATTTGTTTCCACCTGATTATGCATTTGTTTACATTTTTGAATAGAAATTAGTATGCATTGCGTATCTAGATGGAGCTGTAGTGCACATTTTTGTATGTTTTGTAAAAAACCCAATAAACCCGGGGTTTTTTATGTAAAGGCGGGTGGGTTTTTGCCAAAAAACCCAAAAAACCCCTACCCATAAAAACCCGACCCACAACCCTGGGAAAGTCATCTTACCGAACGAAGGACGGTGCTCGTTCCGTTGATATGCTAATTCATCACATAATTATATTACGGTTGATTTTTTATAGAATTTATGAAATGATAGTTGAACCCAGCTAAGGGGCGAACCTGGCACTCAAGAGAAATTAAGCAGGCAACCCATCACACAGTAATAAAAACAATTCCGGTTCAAATGGGGAATAATAAAACATTATTTTTATTAAACACCCCAGAATGTTCCCCTTTAAAATCAGAAAAATATGATTCCGGGATTTTGGAAAACGAATTGCCTTCTTTAGCTAATTATTTCCATTCAATCACCAATAATCATCTTATGTGAATTCGTATTATTGTTCTGATGTTATAATAATATGAAACAACTCAATTCGTTGGTTTAGAGGGAGGGGCATGTGCATTTTACTTTTGTGCTTTTAAGGAACGTGCATATATTACGTTGATAGTTGATGGGAGGAAGCGATGCCCAAAAGAGTTATAGCTAGCACTTGCGCTACACTTGAGAAAGGGGGTTTTACGTTACGTAATATATGCAGGTTTCCTAGGCGGTCGTACCAAGACATAGATAGTCAGGTATTAGTGCGATTATATTATAGAATGTACATAATGACAATGCCTATTCAATCAGTCATTATTCGCAGTGTCTTTGTATGCAATTTAATTATTTTAAAATATCACAACAGATTTCCTAGCTATTTAATTGCTACTGGATTTGGCTACGTACTAATTGCGGTATTTGTCTGGACAATGTTTTTAAAAGTTACTGAAAAAATGTCAGCATGTCTTAACTCCATAATTAAAAGCTTAAGTTTATTTCATAGCAGTAATAAAAATGACATGAGATATATTAAAAAATTTCAATTGGCTTGCAGACGCGCACAATTTGACATAGGGATTGATACAAAAATTACCAAAAAAAGTGCACCAAAAGTTTTACTCAATCTCAGCAAGGGAACTGCAAAGTTGCTAATGGGCATTTAATTTAAATATCCGTAGGAACAAATAAATTAACTGTAAATGAAAACCAGATGTTTCAATTCTATAAGTCAGCAGGAAAACGGAAACATCGGGGCAAAGGTTTTTTCCCAGAAATAGATAAAAAATATTTTTTAAATATGTTTGTCTCAGATTGAGATAATGACGACTTTTCCGCTCAGTGGAGTTAACTCATATTGGGCTTGATTTGCTTTAGTAATATAGGCGCGTACATGGTGTAAATTTTTGCGACAAATTGCGTGAATGAATATAACTTACGAATAAATAATTTTATCGAATAACAAATGTATCATTAAATTTTTAATTTGTATCTGTTGTACGAAAAGGTAATCTATATTTTTATAAAAACGATTGTAATTTGTATTAGAAAAATAAAATCTAAAGTAAAATAAAGGGTAGTGGTGGAAAAAATTACCATAAGAAATGACCAGTTAGGTATTTCTAATTAATATCGCTAAGGGATATGCTTCATGAACCAATTGTATTGGAATGTAAAACACTTGTTAAAATAAATATATGGAGTAAAATAACATAAATAACCATCCTTGGGGTGAAAAATTTTCTTGTTTAAATTTCAAATTACAGGTCAGTCTAAAATATATTAGGCATTGATTAAATCTTGCATACATTCCTCTTACATATTTACACAAACTATTTTTCTTTCCCAGCCCAGCCAAATTGCAAGTCAGTCTACGTCTACAATGCATTAGTTATCACATAAATACATCAACACACTATTAACCCTTTGCAATAAGTAACCATTACATACTATTTCGAGACCGTGATGGCGAGCCGCCACCGCAGCAGCATAAAGGACTGATAACATCGCTGATTGCGCTTTCTGTGGAAATAAAATTAGAAATGAACCCAAAAATTAAAAACTTAAGTTTTTTGCAATTTAACACAGAATTTCGACAATTCTGGATACTTATCTTGGTATAAGAGCCTGTTAACAACCCTTATTTTTTCGAATGATACATTTGGGTAAATTATCGGCTAGTGGTATTATATTCCACTGTAGTTAGTAATGACAGTGTACGTATGCAGAAACTAATTTTATGTTTGTACGAAAGCAATGTATGTTTTGTATATTTAATGGTTCAGCAGAAATGGATAATTTAAGACAAAAAAGGACTTTGCCCATTAATTATTTTGTTTTTGTTATTTATTCAGTATATAAAGTCACAAAGAACAAAATTAAAGGCCCATCATTTTGTATCGGACCTGCCATTTCTATTTTTACTGACAGTTTGAGTTTGAGTCACGTTTTGACAATAGTAGGTTATAGACATTTACTCTGAATAATTTGTTTAAAGGACAATTTTACCCTGTCAAATCAAGCCCACTTCCAGGAAATTAAATTCCAAGGAAATCTTATAGTTATCAATATTCCCTTCCCCTCACCTTGGTGGGTATTCTTAACATGTCTTATTGTTCATACGTAATTGTTCCTGTTCTTTCCCAACCGTAAAAATCAGAAATAGAATTAATTTTAATGTTTGCCTAAATTAATTGGTAATGCAATTCCACGTATTAGTCAATTTATCTGATATAATAAAAATTGTTACTCGTGAATTTTAAAAGGTATAATATAACATCGACAAACATCAAATAAATGCTATCAGAAACTCGGTTCAGTCGTTCTCCTTACCTTTTCAGTATTTGGAAGCTAAAAATAAGTAATCACTACATATTTGCATTTCCTGAAATTAAAGCACCCATATTTTATTAACTTCAAAATCCGAAAAATTTGGAAGGGAAACTTAAGATTATTTTTGTATAAAATTAATCGTCTTTTGTAAATGCAGAAGCCACATTCACACCTGCAGAACTTGAAACAACATAAAAGAAATCGAAATTTTCAAACTGAGTGGTTGTTGTCAAGGGCGTATCCAGAAACCAAATTAAGGGGGTGCTTAAACATACGAGCAGATTTTTCTTATGTATGAAACTACTTTTCATCAATTTTTGAGAATTATCTAGTGTGTTTTTGGGAAATTTAGGGGGTGCTTCAGCACCCTAGCACCCCCCCTAAATACGTCCTTGGTTGTTGTATCTGTCAAATTTGTTGTATTACTCCACTCCAGAAAGTTTCAAACATGGCAAAAGTGAATACAGGAAGGAAATTTAAAACAATTTCTGAGAAAGCAATAAACAGTTTTGCTTACAATGTGAATTTCGGAAATAAGATCGGAGGACCTCCGATGATTTATAATGAGAAAAATTGCACAGTTCATCCTTCGAAGTCAAAGACGAAACACTTTTTAGCAAACTTGAATTTGGTTTTGGTTCTTGGGACCACCTTTCTGTTTATTATCCAATTTATAGTTCTATCAGTCTTAAAAGACACGTCTTACGTTTATATGTTAAATTTATTCATTTGTTGTGTTACTCTTGTATGTTCACTTTTATGCCTGCTAATAGCACTCCATGGACCAAAGATGGCTTCATGTTTCTCCGTTTCTTCCATAGTTTTCCAGAACTTTGAAAGTAAGCCAACAAGAAATTAATTAAACAAAAATAAATATTTTTTATTCATTAATAATAAAGTCAACTAGGTATGTAAATTAAATTCCCATTATTACTATTTCTGATTATTATTATTAATAATTCAAATTATTTTTATTTTTAATTATTTTATTAATAACTCCAATTAATTTCATTTCAGAAGAATATTGGAACACCAAAAATGAATATTCTAGCCAAACGTTAGATATTATGCTAAAGTTGACAAACTACGCAGCATTTTGGTATCCAGTTCTTTTCACTCTATGCTACATGACAGTTGTATACGACGAACCAATTTTCTTCTACGCCCTCATTCCAAAGGAGTATCAATCCTATTGGATTGTCATAGTACTTTCAATGATACTATTATGGCAAGCTTGGATTATATTTACCAAATTTCTATTCCCAATCCAAATGGCATTAATTGGGGCTGTGAGCTATCGTACTATTGCAGAAGAACTCAAGTAAGTCTTTGCAATATTCTATTCTTTAAAATGACCATTCTAATCCTGATTTTGACCATTTGATAAATATTTAAAATGGATTATCATGGATCTATTTTAAATGCATGGGGAATTATGTTGATAGACCAATTATATCGATATTTACGGTACATGAAATAATTTCAAACAATTTCATTTCATTGGAATTATTATAGAAGAAAAGGTGTGAAAGTGTGGTGTGATTATGCTGTCATAATAATTAATAATTTCATGTTTTTTAAATCAACAGGTTGGGAAAGTCATCCTACCGAACGAAGGACAGTGCTCGTTCCGTTGATATGCTAATTCATCACATAATTATATTACGTTTGATATTTTATAGAATTTATGAAATGATGTACATAATGACAATGCCTATTCAATCAGTCATTATTCGCAGTGTTCTTGTCTGTAATTTATTTATTATAAAGTACCACACTAAATTTCCTAGCTATGTAATTGCTACTGTAGTGGGCTACGTACTAATTGCGGTATTTGTCTGGACAATATTTTTAAAAATTACCGAAAAAATGTCAGCATGTCTTAACTCTATAATTAATAGCTTAAGTTTATTTCATAGTGATGATAGAAATGACATGAAATATATCAAAAAATTTCAATTGGCTTGCAGACGCGCCCAGTTTGACATAGGGATTGATACAAAAATTACCAAAAAAAGTGCACCAAAATTTTTACTGAATCTCAGTAAGGGCACTGCAAAGTTGCTAATGGGCATTTAATTTAACTATTCCTAGAAACAAATAAATTGCTGGCGTTTATGAATTAGATTGTAAATTCAGAAATGAAAATTTGAAAACTAAAAAGGTTTGACCCAAGGTCAATTTATTTAGCTTTTTACTCATTAAATGGTATGGATGAGTATAACGTACGAATGAATAACTTTATGCGATAAAAGATATTACATTGCTCAACTTTTTGAATTTATACCTTTTGTGTGCATAGTTTGTCCATATTTTTGCTAAAAATTGTAATTTGTACCGTATTGGAAAAATAAAATCTATAGTAAAAGAGAAAGTAATAGTGGCTGCAAAAATTACCAAAGTAAATGACCGTTTATGCGCAATTAATATCGCTAATTGATATACTTTTCGAAAAATATAAAACACTTATTAAAATAAATATACACAGTAAAATAACATGAATAATCGGCATTGGATAATTATTAATTATAATAATTATTGAATAATTTCAAATTGCAAGTCAGTCTACAACACACTATACTACATACATCAACACACTATTAACCCGTTGCAATACGTAACCATCACATACACATCGCTGATTATGCTGTTTGTGGAAATAAAATTAGAAATGAACCCAAAAATTAAAAACTCTTGCAGCGAAATATCCTTAAGTTTTTTGCCATTTAAAACAACATTTTTCCCAATTCTGGATAGATATCTTGGTAATAGCCTCAATTATATTTTCGAATGATACATTTAAATATGGTATAAGTTAACGGCTAGTTGTATTATATATCATTGTATTCAGTAACAACAGGGTAACAGAAAATTTTATGTTTGCAAAAAAGTAGTTTATTTTTCGCATATTCAATGATTTAGCAGAAATGGATAATTGAAGACACGAAGGGTTTTCCCCACTAATAGTTTTGTTTTTGTCATTTATTTTTTATATAAATTCACAAATTACAAAACTACTGTGCCATTATTTTGTATCCAACCTGTCATTTTTGTTTTCTACTAACAATTTGAGGCAAACGCTTTGAAATAAAAGTTCTTCAGACATTTATACTGGATAATTAGTATAAAGGACAATTTGGCCCAGTAAAACCAAGTTCAATTCCACGAAATTAAATTCCAAATAGGAGAATTGTATGGTAATAAATATTCCCTCCCCATCACTTTAGTCAATATTTTGAACATGGCTTACTTTTCATATTTAAAAGCTCCTGTTCTTTCTCAACATGAAAAGTTAAAAGCAATATAAGTATAAATATGCTTATTGACAATGGAATTCCCACGTATTAGAAGATTATGTGAGGCAATAAAAATTCTGAACATCAGAAAGGTAGAAAACCAAACCTCAACAATTTAGTTTACCAAGAAAAAACCTTCAAATATGTATCCGATTGAACCAATTTTCCAAATTATTTGATGAATATCTTTGTAATAGAAGATTTCCTACTGGTGGAAATCAGTATACAAAAACAAAATTAATCGACAACAACCACAAACAAACGAATGTCAGTTCATTCAGCATTTATAGGTAGAAGACTTGTCTGAGTCGAGTGTCAGGCCATATAGGCTTTGTACTATATTAAAACGATAGAAAAAAAAGAGTAGCAGATCTGCTTTATAGGAGAATGTCTGATCTGTCTGTCTCTCTGTTCTTCCGCCTGTTAGCACGATAACTCAAGAACCGTTTCAGATAATCAGTTCAAACTTTATGAACGTCATCTAAGGGTAGAAACTGAGGTCAGGTTTGAATAAGAAGTAACATCGGACTCCCTGCCTGTCGGCGTGGTTAAAACCTGGAGTAACTGTAGTTGTCGACATTGTAGAACGTCATGAAATAGCTCGATCGAAAGGTTATTCGATAGGTCAGGTTAAAGTCAAGTCATCCGTGTCAAAAGGTCAAAGGTCGTTGGATAAATGCAATAAAAACATCATTTAACGTGACAAACCTATTTAAGTTATATCTTCGCTACTTTTTTAAATGCATTTGACATGGTTTATTTCCTAATAGCTTTATGAATGTACGCTACGCATGCATTTCAAAAGTTAGTTGAACACTTTGGTATTGCAAGAACAGAAAATAATTTCAAAAATGGCAAAAATAAATAAAAGAAAGACATACATTACAGTTCCTGCAGCCGCAACGAAAAGTATTATTGACAATATAAACTTTGGGAATAAAATAGGAGGACCTCCTTTTATTTATAGTGAAAAGGATTTCTCCATAAAACATTCGACATCAAAGAAGAAACACTTCTTGGCAAATTTCAACTTGTTCTTGATTTTTGGATTTACGTTTGTGTTTATTACCCAATTCACAGTTTTTTTGGTGTTAGGACGGGACAATTACGTCTATATAGTTAGTTTTTTTGTAAGTTGCATTCTCATCATGTGTTCATTATTGTCCCTCCTGGTAGCTCTCCATGGATCAAAGATGGCAGCTTTGTTTACAACGTTTAATATGGTGTTGCGGAACTTCGAAGGTATCAAGTCATTAAAATTCTAAAAGACTGTGGAATTCATCCTTTGTAATGACGGAGTTTAAGAAAGTAGCTTTTAAATCCATAAAAGTTTATTTCGGCGGCCTCCTAGTTAATTTAATTGATGTTAATATTACAGATAACTACTGGGAAAGAAAAGGTGAAATTCACAGCAAAACGTTAGGACTCATCTTGAAGTTGTCTAACTATGGAGCATTTTGGTATCCCGTTCTTTTAGTCTGGTATCGTCTGCCTAATATTACAATGTAACAAGCCATTTGATCATGGCTTCTACAAAGTAACAAACCATTTCATCATGGCTGAGACAAAGAAACAAACCATTTTATCATGGCTGAGACAAGGTAACAAACCTAACTCCTGATACAGTGGTTTGTTACTTTGTCGCGGTCATGATAAAATGGTTTGTTACTTTGTCTCAGCCATGATGAAATGGTTTGTTACTTTGTAGCAGCCATGATCAAATGGCTTGTTACATTGTAATATTAGGCAGACGATATGCTACATGACAGTCTTATATGATGAACCCATTTTCTTCTACGCCCTTATTCCAAAGGAATATCAATCATACTTCATTGTCGTTGTCTTTGCAGTATTATTGTTATGGCAAGCTTGGGCAATAACAACAAAAATTTTATTTCCATTTCAAATGGCATTAATCGGAGCCCAGGCCTTCCGTATTTTAGTGGAAGAATTAAAGTAAGTATAAAATTGTTATGTTTACCATAATTACTACCATTTTGAGTGTTATAAAATAAAACACCTTTTTGAACCATATAAAAGTCAATAAGAATTTAAAAACCACAATAACTTAAATTAATGCTATATTTCAAATATTTATCTTAATGTGTAGATTAAATTTGCATATTTATGTATTTTTCAACTACTAAAATATAGTAGGAAATGTTACTAAGAAACATTAACCTTTTGTTTTAATACATTAAAAATTCCCGTTCACCAAATGTGAAGAAAAAATTTGAAATAACTACTTATTTAGCAGTGCACAAAATTTACCACTTTTTAGGCTTTTTTACCATCACAGTGGTAAAAATGCAATTAATTGTAAAAATGCATTTAATGGTAAAAATGGTAAATTTTATCGATTGATTAGGCAGATTATTACAGATACACAAGATTTACTGAAACATAAGTTTTAAAACTTTATTTTCTATAAAACATTTCCAATTAGCCCCGTAATTAATTATCAAATTAATCCAATTTACTTGATTATTCACCGAAAGTTATAAAAATTTGTACTAAAACCAAGATTGCATTTGGTACCGGGATATGAAGGCAATTTAATTGCAATTAATTTCTCAATCGGAAAATAAGGGCTATTAATGCCCACATTTGTTGAATCTAACTCTGATGAACACTTATCTATTTGTAACAACAATCATCAGCTGCTAAGCAATTTCATACTCTAGCACCGAATTTTATTCAAAATTTAAACACGAAATTTATACGAAACTATTTTTACATTTTATACCATTTTTACCACTACTTTTTAGGTGGTGGTATTTAAAGTTAAATACCATTAAAAACCACTTACCACTGGTAAGTGGTAAATGGTATTTTGTACACTGTTATTTAGCTTAATTTGTATAGATATTCCTTGCAGAATCGCTCGTAACTGTAATGTTACATTTGCTTTTAAATGAAATTCAAAAATAACCAAATTGATTTTATGTTTTATAAACAGGTTGGGGAAATCATCATATCGGACGAAAGAAAGTGCCCGTTCTGTCGACGTCTTGGTCCATTACATCACTATTTTACGATTAATTTTCTATATCATAATATGACATAATGTACATAATGACCATGCCAATTCAATCTGTGGTCATTCGGAGTGTATTATTATTATGCAATTTAGTAATTCTAAAATATCACCATAAACTTGCTAGCTATGTTGTCGTATTTTTGGTTTGCTATGTAAGTTTAGTCGCTATCAACTGGACAAATTTTTTGAAGGTTACTGAAAAAATGTCAGCATACCTAAATTCTTTAGTTAAAAGCTTAAGACTATTTCATAGTAATGATAAAAACGACATGAAATACATCAAAAAATTTCAATTAGCCTGCAGAAGCGCACGTTTTGATATTGGAGTAGATACAAAAATTACCAAAAGAAGTGCACCAAAATTTGCCCTTAATATCAGCAAGGGAACAGCTAAGTTGCTAATTGGAATTTAGAGTTTTATTTGCGGTCTACTAGGTTAAAGCATCTCTAGTAAGCTTACGGTAAATATTCATCGGATCTATTAATAAAAACTGTTTTTCTGCAATTTATTGCTAATTTTTAAATTTGTAAGATATACATAACTTCAGTACTCGTCCTATTGAATTTCAAAATGTGACTCATAGTGGGATTAATTTGCTTACGGTCTTCCGCAGTATAACTTTTTTCAAAAAATTGAGTGAATGAGTACAACCTAAGCGTACGAATAAAAATCTTTATACAATAAAATATATTATATTGCTTAGCCTTTCGAATTCGTAGCTGTTGTATGTATAGTGAGTCCATATTTTTTGTAAAAAATGTAGTTTGTACCGTATTGGAACAATAAAATTTGAAGTAAAAAAGGGTAGTGGTGGAAAAATTAACCAAAATAAATCACCGTTTATTAATAATTATTAATACTTATAATATTATGCTTCTTGAAACGCAAAACACTTAAATTTAAAAAAAAATCTTAAAAATTTAATATACAAAGTAAAATAGGATGAATAGTGGTCCTGTGGATAATTACTCATTATGGTAATTGTTGAATAATTTCAAATTGTGGGTCAGTCTAAAATGTATTAAACATTGATTACATCTTACATATATTCGCAAACTATTAACGCTTTGCAAAATGTAACCAAAGTAACCATTACATATTTTTCCCAGCCGTGATGGGCAGCCGCCGCCTCACCATAAAGTCCCAAGTAGCCAGTTCTCTGCGGCACACATTATATCCCTGAATACGCTGATTGTAGAATTAAAATTGGATAGGAACCCAAATATTAAAAGTTCTTGTCAGCGGAACAGCCTTAAGTTTTTTGCAATTTAAAAAAAAGATTTTCGCTAATGTTGGATAGATATTTTAATAAGAGCATGCTGACAACACTTTATATTTTCAAATGATATCTTTGGGTAAGTTAATGGCTAGTTATATTATATTTTACTGTAGTTGGTAATAACAGGGCATGCATGTATGTAGAAACCAATTTTATGTTTGTAAAAAAGTCATATATATTTTTCGTATATCTAATGGTTTATTAGAAATGGATAATAAGACATAAAAAAGACTTGCCTTACCGATTTAGACCAATACCGTGTTTTTGTTATTCCGTATATCAAGTCATAAATTACAAAATTACTGTGCCATTATTTTATATTCAGATAAAGGACAATTTTACCAAGTAAAAGCAAGTATATTTCAACGAAATTCCAAGGGAATCTTATGGTTACGAATATTTCCTCTCGCTTACCTTGATGGACATTCTGAACAACATAATATTATCTTACTGTTCGTACGTAATTGCTCCTGTTATTTTGCAACAGGATAAATTATAGAAGTAATATAAATATAAATGTGCTTATTGGTAATGGAATTCCCACGTATTAACCGATTTATCTGATGTAATAAAAATTCTTAACATCAGAAAGGTAGAAAACCAAACTTTAAAAACGCAGTGTACCTTGAAAAACCCTCAAATATGTATCCGATGCAACCAATTTTCTAAATTATCTGATGAATATCTTTGTAAAAGAAGATTACGTACTCGTGGAAATCTGCATATATATAAATATAATAAAGTTATACATCGACCACAACCACAAGACACCAGAATGTCAGGTCAATCAGTGACTTTTA
Organism: Tomocerus qinae; assembly: GCA_020055645.1. Classification (NCBI taxonomy): domain Eukaryota; kingdom Metazoa; phylum Arthropoda; class Collembola; order Entomobryomorpha; family Tomoceridae; genus Tomocerus; species Tomocerus qinae. Next base: position 52,659,633 of record CM034546.1, on the reverse strand, counting down.
CTATAACACTATCCATAGTCCATTTATTACATAACAGTGCCTTTGAGTTTTGAATCAGTCATTTTATGCTTGTAGATTGGAGAATTAATTGTTTCTATTGATATAAATAAGATTAAAATACTGATTGTCAGACTACACAGACTTTGTACTATATTAAAACGATAGGAAAATAAAATATAAATTGCCAAATAAGACGCTGGTCGCATAACTTTTTAATACAAAGTATTATTTCAAACAGACAAACCACGAAATCAGAGTGAACTTGTTTCAAATTTTGTTCTATATCTTTTCTCAACAGTTTTAAAATTAGCCATAATTATTATATATATTTATTGGTAACGCTATAGACGCCTGCACTGTGCACCGAGCCATCTAACAAGGAATGTTTAGGTTCCACACGGGATATAAGTTATTCCCAAATAGCTTCGTGTAGATTGTACACAGGCATTTCTGAACTTAAAAAAAAAATTTGATAGTTGCAACAAAATTTTCAAAAATGGCAAAATAAATAAAAGAAAGACATATATTACAGTTCCTGCAGCCACAACGCAGAGTATTATTGACAATTTAAACTTTGGGAATAAAATAGGAGGACCTGCTTTTATTTATAGCGAAAAGGATTTCTCCATAAAACATTCGACATCAAAGAAAACACACTTTTTGGCAAATTTAAATCTGGTTTTGCCTTTTGGATTTGCTTTTGTGTTTATTATCCAATTCATAATTTTTTTGGTGTTAGGACAAGACAATTACGTTTATATCATTAATTTTTTTGTTATTTGCCTTTTCCTTGTGTGTTCATCAGTGTCCCTCCTGGTAGCTCTCCATGGATCAAAGATGGCTGCTTTGTTTACAACGTTTGCTATGGTGTTGCGAAACTTCGAAGGTATCAAGTCATTAAAATGCAATAACACTTTGGAATATATTTATAATGAAGAAGTTTAAGGAAGTAACTTTGAAATCCATAAAAGTGATTTCTGGCTCCCTAGATAATTTCATTGATGTTAATATTTCAGATAACCATTGGGAATCCAAAAGTGAAGTTCACAGCAAAACGTTAGGAATTATCCTGAAGTTGTCTAATTATGGGGCATTTTGGTATCCCGTTCTTTTAGTCATTTGCTACATGACAGTCTTATATGATGAACCCATTTTCTTTTACGCCCTTATTCCAAAGGAGTATCAATCGTATTGGATTGTCGTTGGATTTGCAGTATTATTGTTATGGCAAGCTTGGGCTACAGTAACCAAAATGTTATTTCCATTTCAATTGGCATTAATCGGAGCCCAAGCCTTCCGCATTATAGTCGAAGAATTAAAGTAAGTGAGAAAATAGTTGTAGGGGAGACAGGGGATAGTGTACAAACTTTTTGTTTAAACAATTTAATAAAATCGGAGTGTGGAAAATAAATAAAAATAAATTATTGAATGTAAAGAGTATTATATAAAAAATATTATGTATAAATCCATTTTTTGGTTAGTGGACGAATAAGCCTTAATTCAATTTTCGTTTGGTGCAGGAAATAGCCTCTATCCTCTTACAGCCTTACGTAAAGTTGTCGGGGCACAGTAAGAATAAACAAGTTGACGAAATGAAGTATTTATCATTTTTATGTTGATACTTGAAATATATCATGCTAGAATGTACATAATCATTATAAAATTTTAGCTAATTACACAATAACACAAAAACAAAACTTTTAACGACACAAATTCTAGTTAGAAAATCTAATCTCATTCGAACTTGACGCCTTACGCTGTAAGACAGTTGAATGAGAGTTAGAACGCTGAGCTTTTGTCCGTGAGATTTGTCCCCATTATAAAAGTGTAGGCCTACACTTTTATAACGGGGACAAATCTCACGGACAATCCCAAAGAACAAGCACCCTTAGTGTAACATCATACTTTGTTTATTCAGAGAAGAGCAACTTAGAGTAAAGTACGTCAGGTGAATCACACCTATCCTTCCCTTCTTACAAGGTACTTAACTAATGGACAATATTCTATGGGATTACTTTGCGGGGATTTTAAAACCAATCTACCTCAGCGTGTAGACTACACAAATTCGTATTTGGATAAAACTGAACTGGCTGGAAGGAAGAATAAAAGTTCAATATTTCCGCCGCCCATATTAACTATGTATCACTACACCCCTATAACTTTACAAGCAAAGCTGCAAGAGGATAGAGGCTATTTGAATAGAGCTAGTAAATAGTAAGAATAGAGGAGACGCACAGCACATTTATCGCTTGATTTGTGAAACACTTTGTGATTTGTTTTATCCTTGAAAGAATTAACCATGAGGTTAAAGTGGGGCCCACAGACGCGGGAATATGAATATTTGTGGTGCTTAAGCATCTCTATATATAATCGCAGACTTGATAAATTTACCTGTCTATATATATTTATATATATATATATATATGTATGTACGTGTGGTAGGGAAAACCTAGGGAACCTGCATATATTACGTAAAGCAAAACCCCCTCCCACATGTGTAACGCAAGTGCTGACTGCAGCACTTTTGGGTATCCCCTCCTCCCATCAACTGCACACGGAATATGCAGCTCCTTAAAAGCAAAACAAGTAAATTGCGCAAGCCCAATTCCTCTAAACCAACGAAATGAGTCGTTTCATATTATTGTTATAACATCTAAATAATATTAGTTTACATAAGAAGGTTGAATGGTGACTGGGGATCGAATGGAAATGATTAGCGAAAGGGAACATTTCGTAATGATCGTAATGTGCGTATTAAACAGCATTCCAAAACTTCTAACCCACATTGGTTCTGCTATAATATCGAAAAACTTATTCAACATTTTTTAATGGAGCTAGGTTTACTTTTTACTAATACCCTCTTAATTCCTTTGTGCCAGTTGGGTTGGGATATCTTTTTGTAGAATTAAATAACAGCACTGGGTAATTAACTATTCTTTAAAAATATTTATTCGTAAGTTGTACTCATGGGATTTGAACGTTTTTCCAAAATCCTAGAGGGAATCTTATTTTTTCGATTTTAAAAGTTTTGGTAACTTTGTGGGAGTTTTTTTGGAAATAGTCTTTCATTGTTCCCTATATTTGATGCTACTATCTACAGTTATTATTTTGGTGTAGGAAATTCCTTTTTATCAGGAAGTTGGGGCTGCAGCAAATTTTACCAACTACTGTAGAAGATAAAAGTATATTTAAATATACTTTTTATTTACAAAGGTAACATAATAACCTAATGGGATGTTTTCGTAATTGTTTTTATTACTGTGATGGGTGGCCTGCTGAATTTCTCTTGAGTGCTAGATTTGCCCCCTTAGCTGGGTTCACTAGTTGCAGATATTCATATTCCCGCGTCTCGGGGCTCTACTTTGCAACCGACCAATGAATATAAAATACCTTCAAGGATAAAGTAAGGTACATGATGGAAAAGCCTATAACACAGGCAGATAGGGCATGCATGTCCCTTCTATCTTTTTTATAATTGCTATTTGCTGCACCAAACGAAAATTGAATATAGGCTACCAAACAAAAAATGGATATAAGCTTATTCCGCTATCAATCTGAAAGTGGATACAAGCTTTTTAGATACTTAAGGGACGATATATATATAAAGAGCAGTATAAATTTGCATATTTTTTGAACTACTAAATAGGAAATACTGCTTAGAAACATTAATGTTTTTTTAGTACATGAAAAATTCACGTTCACTATAAGTAAGCAAAACATTTGAAATAATTACTTATTTTACTTAATAGCCCTTTTTTTTTATTCCCGATCCTATCCCAACTCCTATGTACTACATGAGGGATTTTGGTGGGAACCGCGTCTCGGCTGTAGTCTATCCGAGACGGTAGTAGAAGGGTACAAGTGGTTTCCCATCAAGATGTAGTTCAAACAAACCCTGATTGACCGTACGTGTAAGAAAGCTGCTGTGGGTTTGTTTGGTTAGGTTTGAACTACATCTTGATGGGAAACCACTTGTACCCTTCTACTACCGTCTCGGAAAGACTACAGCCGAGACGCGGTTCCCACCAAAATCACTCATGTAGTACATAGGACTTGTGATATGATCGGGAATAAAAAAAGGGGGCTATTTGAATTGATGTTCCTCGCAGATTGGTTCGTAACTGTAGTATTATATTTGTTTTTAAAATAAATTGGAAATTATTATTAAGTTGGTCTTATGTTTTATAAACAGGTTGGGAAAATCATCTTACCGAACGAAAGCAAGTGCCCGTTCTGTTGACGTCCTGGTCCATCACATCACTATTTTACGATTAATTTTCTATTTCATTTATGACATAATGTACATAATGACCATGCCAATTCAATCTGTGATCATTAGGAGTGTACTAGTATGCAATTTAGTAATCCTAAAGTATCACCACCATTTAGCTAGCCATGTTGTCGCATTATTGGTTTGCTATGTAAGTTTAGTGGTTATTGGCTGGACAATTTTTTTGAAGGTTACCGAAAAAATGTCAGCTTACCTAAATTCTTTCGTTAAAAGCTTAAGACTATTTCATAGTAAAAGTAAATATGACATGAAATACATCAAAAAATTTAAATTAGCCTGCAGAAGCGCCCGTTTTGATATTGGAGTAGACACAAAAATTACCAAAAGAAGTGCACCAAAATTTTTCCTTAACATCAGCAAGGGAACAGCTAAGTTACTAATTGGAATTTAGACTTTTGTTCAGTGGCGGGGCTAGGATTTTTTCGGACGTGGGCACCAGTAAAAGAACAAAAAAATTTATTTGTTTTTTCAATAATTCCTATAATATCTAAAGTATAAAAACTTAAAGTTACACGTGGGCACGGGCCCACTTGTGCCCATTACTAGCCCCGCCACTGCTTTTGTTTGGGAAATTCTGCTAGAGATTAAATCGTCTCCTGTAAGTTGAAATATTTGTCGACTCCTACACTATTTTTTTAGGTTGAAGCAATGTAGAGGTTGCGCAAATACCTATCAATGTTATTGTTTTAATTAGGTTGGGTTAGGTCCCCCGAAATCGACGAGCTCTACAAATTATGATATTGTACTGTACCACAGTTGGAAACTGAACCCCTCACAAGTTGCTACATCATATTCGAACTCTAGACTTCATCTCATTAGGAGGATTGTAGTGAAGTGATGTGAGGTTAAGAACTTTTGGTGCAGATATAACGTTCGTTGCAAATTGATAATTTGTAATAATGTTCAAACAACCATAACTTGTAAAGTAAACATAATAAAATATGATCAATTACAAGAAAATAAATTACCCACCCTGATGTAGTACGGTATTTTCAAAAATATGGAAATTACATTCCAACAAGTAGATCTATATGGCTCATTCATTTTATTTACCACTTTAGTGATTATAGAATTCTAATTGTAATTTTGGGTTTTTAGTGAAGTATCACGGTAATTATTAAGCATCCTCTCGCATGTTTTTAAAGAATATTGTATGAAGAAATGTACCCAACAATTACTACCGCAATCAAATATAGACAATAATCAGAAGGTAAATTATTGTTTGTCAGTCTTCTAATGACACATATCCGTAGTTTCACCAATAGAACAGGTTTAAACTCATTTATGTTTAATAATGTTGTTCGGAAAGTACACAGCAATTTCCCAAGAAATACAATTTACTATTGAAATTCTATGATTTTATTGGAGGATGTACTATAATTGTTAAAGTAGAATTCCAAAGCAGACATGTATGCACACAGAAAATTTGTACTTCAAAGCTGACCAATTTTCTGTTTCGTCGGCAAATATATGTAATCTCTCAATTTTGTCAAATTAGGAATAATGACAGATAATTGAAACTTGACATACACGTGCATGGATTTCTTAAGCACGTTTTTTTACTCATTTCTACGAAAATTGCCTAGGAAAATAAACGCTATAATTGTCTCGATCGTCTCAATTTCGTCTTTACAGTTTTAAAGTACTTAGTGGCAATAATAGCAACCGCATAGGTATGTCTCCGACTCCTAAGCTAGCTACAAATAGTGTCTTCGACGCAGCAGACAATAAACAACCGTCGCAAAATCCAGACATTCGTATTGCACATTCTAAAAAGACAAAGATGGTATACAATATAATTTCCAAAGAAGCATTCAAGAATTTTGCTCATAATTTACATTATGGAAACCAACTCGGAGTCCTTCCCTATGTTTTTAACGAAAAAAACTGTACTGTGGTCCTTTCGACGTCAAGGAAGAAACGTTTGATTGAAATATTGTCAACGTTGCCAGTTTTTATTTTTACTATCTTGTTTATCATCGAATTTGTGGTTCTGACTGTTTTAAACGAAACTTCTTATGTTTCCATATTCTGCTTTTTTGTTAGTTGTTTATTTACTCAGGGTTCACTATTGACACTACTGGTGGTAATCCATGGATCTAAGATGGCTGTCTGCATTTCACAGTGTTTTGTAATGGCGCAAACATTCGAAAGTAAGCCAATTAAGACATTTAAAGTTAGAAATGTAAGTTTAAATTTTTGTCTCCTTTCAAAAGACAGCTTGATAGTTTTTTAAGCTTTTACACTCTTTAGTAACCCTCCCTTTTATTTCAATATAATATGGTCTTCGATAAGGCGTTGATCATAGTGTTTCGTCTATTTCTGAGAGAGTTTAGGGTCATTCTTACAAATAAACAAATTACTTAAAATGTAGATGTTCCCTACAACCGCCTCGCCAAATTAGTAACCAAGTTTGGAGGTCGGGCAAACTTGGTCCAACTTGTTCCCTTTTCCCCAGCCTCACAGCCCAGGCGGTGAGGCCCTGGGACCCCCCTTCCTGGTGGCTCGGCTGTATTTATTAACTTTTGATTTAAATCTGATTTAAAAATTTTTGGAATTTTATCATAATATAATTATATTACATATTATTTCGAAACACACCCGAGATAAAATCTTTTAATATTTATTTCAGATAAGTATTGGAAAAGCAAAAGCAAAGTATCTAGTGACGGAATGGAAAGAATACTAAAGTTGACCAATTGTGGAGCATTTTGGTACCCAATTCTTCTAACTTTATGCTACATGACCGTTTTATATGACCATCCTATTCTTTTCTACGCTCTTATTCCCAAGGAGTATCAGTCCTACTGGATTATCATTGTACTCTCAATGATATTGTTGTGGCAAGCTTGGGCTGTATTTGCTAAATTTTTATTTCCAATCCAAATGGCAATGATCGGAGCCCAATTTTATCGTATCTTAGTTGAAGAACTAAAGTAAGTAAATCATTATTGTAGAACCGTTTTCTGATTTTAATTATTAAAAAATATACCTCATTGGTTATTAGGAATAAAAAGTTTGCTATAAATGATAAAAAAATGATTGTGACGCATTTAATGTCATTCAATGAAAGACTTATAGGAATTTTAACCAATTACACAGCTTGTCCTAAATTATATATAACTACCAAATAACTTTGATAAATGTGCAAACTTTAACAATAATCTGGTCACAAGATTTCGAGTGTAAGATGACGGAGGTGAAAATTACTAATTTTTATTGGAAAAACTGAAAAAGTACATGTAAAATGGGAAATAGAAACTCTAGTGAATACCTAAAATTTCATCCTATTTATCTATCCAAGAGACTTTTATAGAAGTTACTTTTCCTTTTCATTTCCCATAAATTTCCGAATTTCTCAGTTTTTCCACACGAGTGGGTAAGAAATGGGAATATCCATAACTATGTTTATTCAATTCAAAATATAGTTTTCGATTCTGATGATATTTTATGATTAGGAATAGATAAATGAGCTATGTTATACAATGTTACTGGTATAAGCACTAACATATTTATAAGTAATATTAGGTGATACTCAGGGTTGACAAGTGAAATATTTCGTTTGAAGAAATAAATAGAGAAATAAATGACTTTATTTCGCGAAACATTTCACTTCAGCTTTTGTTGAAATTAAATGAAATTAAATAATGAAATTAATGAAATAAATACGACCCTGTCTAAGATGAAATAAAGTAGTTTATTTCAACTTATTTTATTTAATCTTATTTCATTAATTTCAATTAATTTCTTTATTTCATTTCATTTCGTTAATTTCAATTAATTTCTTTATTTCATTTCATTTCGTTAATTTCAATTAATTTCATTTCATTTCATTAATTTCAATTATTTTTTTACTTCATTTCATTTCATTAATTTCAATTAAATTTTAACTTCATTTCATTAATTTAAATTTCTTTACTTCATTTTATTTCATTAACTTAAATTAATTTCTTTACTTCATTTTATTTCATTAATTTCAAATTATTTCTTTATTCCATTTTATTTCATTAATTTCAATTAATTTCTTTATTTCATTTTATTTCATTAACTTCAATTAATTTCTTTACTTCATTTTATTTCATTAACTTCAATTAATTTCTTTACTTCATTTTATTTCATTAATTTCAAATAATTTCTTTATTTCATTTTATTTCATTAATTTCAAATAATTTCTTTACTTCATTTTATTTTAATAATTTCAAATAATTTCTTTATTTCATTTTATTTCATTAATTTCAATTAATTTCTTAATTTCATGTCATTTCATTAATTTCAATTAAATTTTTACTTCGTTTTCATTAATTTCAATTAAATTTTCACTTCATTTTCATTAATTTCAATTAAATTTTTACTTCATTTCATTAATTTCAATTTCTTTACTTCATTTTATTTTATTAACTTAAAATAATTTCTTTACTTCATTTTATTTCATTAATTTCAAATTATTTCTTTATTCCATTTTATTTCATTAATTTCAATTAATTTCCTTATTTCATTTTATTTCATTAACTTCAATTAATTTCTTTACTTCATTTTATTTCATTAATTTCAAATAATTTCTTTATTTAATTTTATTTCATTAAATTTCATGTAAATGGAAATAAATTCCAAACCTGACTGACATTGATAAATATACTACTAAAATATCAAAAATGAAACCATTTAATGGAAAATAAATTGTAAAGATTAATTTTGAATAGGTTGGGAAAGCCAGTCTACCGAACAAATGACGACGCTCGATCAGTTAAAGCATTGATTCATCACATAAATATGTTGCGATTGCTTTTCTACAGAATTTATGATATAATGTACATAATGACCATGCCTATTCAATCAGTGATAATTCGGAGTGTTCTTGTATGCAATTTAATTATTATAAAATATCACAACAAATTTCCTGGCTATTTAATTGCTGTTCAAGTTGGTTATGTAGTGATAACGGTTTCTACCTGGGCATTATTTTTAAAAGTTACAGAAAAAATGTCAGCATGCCTTAATTCTTTAATTAACAACTTAAGTCTGTTTCGAAGTAATAACGAAAATGACATGAAATATATTAAAAAATTTCAATTGTCCTGTAAGAAAGCACGATTGGACATAGGAATAGATACAAAAATTACAAAAAGAAGTGCACCAAAATTCTTACTAAATATCAGCAGGGGAACGGCAAAATTGATTGTTGGAATATAATTTCTTTTCCAGGGTTGTGGGTCGGGTTTTTTATGGGTTGGGGTTTTTTGGGTTCTTTGGCAAAAAACCCACCGCACTTTACTTAAAAAACCCCGGGTTTATTGGGTTTTTTACAAAACATACAAAAATGTGCACTACAGCTCCATCTAGATACGGAAACGGAATACATACTAATTTCTATTCAAAAATGTAAACAAATGCATAATCAGGTGGAAACCAATATAGCTTCTACACTTCTACGGGTAATTAATGTATCGTAATGTGAGGACTATAATAATATTAGTTTTATGTATACTTAAGTCATTGCATTGTGAAGATTATGTTTATAATATTGTTGTACTGTACACATAATTTGAATTTATCACTTACATATTCATGACTGTAATGCTTTGCAATTAAAGTTTGAAATTAACAAAGGAATAATTTCATAAAGTCATAATCAGTAAAATATTATAATGCTTAATATTTCACTAGTTGTTATCATACAGTAATAATAATATAGGTATTCACAAAAATACTGCATTTGCTACGTTACAACATAATAAAAGTAAACTTTTATGCTTTAATAATTTTTCTTTTCATTGACGTAAGTAATAGTAGTTGACACGGTTGTTGTTGTTGTCAGTGTAGTTTTCATATATGGTATAGTATAGGCTTGTATTTATACCTGAACTGGACTGACCAGTTCTGAATGGATTAATTACTTAAAAATGATTCCAAATGTTACTGCAAGCAGATCTATTCCTGGACGTTCTCAAGATGGGACCCATTGTAGAAGATGCAATGAGAATAATGAAACTCTTTCCCACATTCTTGGATATTGTCCTTATGGATTATTGCATCGTAATGCAAGACATCATCAAATTAGAACAATTATTGCTGAATCATTCAAAGAAAAAGGATTAGAAGTATATGAAGAAGTTCATACAATAGCCCTTGATGGTTCCAACAGACGTGTGGACATACTAATCATTGATCATAATTTCCAAAAAGGCTACATTTTCGATCCAACAATTCGTTTTGAAGCTGTTACAGATCAGGCTATGTTGGTAGATACTGAGAAGAAAAACATATACAATAGTTGCATACCAGATTTGCAAAACAAATACTCTATACGTTACGAGTTTGAAGTAATAGGATTATACATTGGAGCTCGTGGTACTATATCCTCTTACTTTGAGAATATTCGTAAAAGGTTTAACTTGCCATCTCAATTATTAGAGGAAGTGGCAATTGTTGCTGTTAAAGGGTCAGCATCCATCTTACAACACCATTTATATAATTCTCAATCATGATTTAAAAAAAAAATAATTTCCATTTGAGTCTGTCTTTTTTATTGTATTTTTGTTATTATTATCCTTTGAATTATTTTGCTGTGTCCAAAGGCAATCTCGATTTGAGACAGTAAAAGAAAATTAAATTTTTATATAAAAAACCCTAAAAACCCTAAAAAACCCAAAAAACCCGGGGTCGAGGGTTTTTCGATAACTTGTTCTTTTCAGACGTATCAATAAGGTTAAGCCTTTAAATGAATTTTATTGTATTTTAGAGTAAAATAAAATTTAAAATTAAAATTAATACAATTAAAAATAAAAAAATATAAAATAGATTTTCTGACTAAAGGTTTATCAATATTATAATTGATTGCAATTTATAATACTAACTACTAACTACATAATAATGTTAATCGCTTCCCGAAAAGTGGATTGACCATTGTATGGCAAGCATCTTTACTGTAGATAAACCTTAAGTTGGGCATGCGCATGTAATTCTGTTGGTATTCTTGTAAAAATGTTTTTACTTATGTGTGTCCGTATCGTTTTGTAATGAGTAAGGACTAGACTAACAGAACTGATTTTGTTTTAATTTCAATACGCTTAGGCATAAAATATTGGTCTACTAAACAATCAACGGTCAATAAAATTCGGGTGCACAGTCGCTAAAAATTAGCTTGTTTTAACATTTTCCTAGCAAACTTTATGTGCTAGGTTTCAACTAGTAAATATAGTATTTTGCGACATTCAATTCTAATCCTATCATATGAACGCAAGGTCGGACATGCGCGTAAATAATTCCATGTGTACTGGTTTAGGTTTGTATGCATCGGGAAATTTTCATGTCAATACCAATACACCCCAAAATTTCAAAACGTTTAGGCATCAAAAATTGATTTTGTGAGATGCTAAATGTTGTCCAGATTCTCCAGATTGGTGCTCATTGTTTTATTATTTATTATTGAATACTAGGCTACCACTACTGCTGCTATTTAATTTCAAAAAATTTACTAGGCAACATTTTAGTTGAATTTCAAAATACTCTATAAACTAGAGCCATAAATTACAATAAAATAATGGTTAGTATTAAAGTACCTAATTTGTACAGTTATGGAAATTAATTGGCAACTTACCGGTTCTGTTGATGGGCAATAGATACTCCTAGACCTAATGTTACGTTTCGTGTCTCGAAGTACACCAAATTATTTTCTTAATTATTTTTTCTTGTGCCAAAATATTATTTTTTATTAGAATGTTCCCCCTAAATCCTTTTACATCTTCTTTTTTGTTAAATCCTGATCTCCGCTGAAATTTTTCATGAAATTCTGGGGTGAACGCCAATGAGATAATACTAATCTTCCATTTAGACACAATTTTTCAAATATTCTTAATTAAATTATTTTTTTTATTTTTTCCTAGCTGTCATAAACTGTTCAAACCTTTCTAATTGGGAAGCATATGAGCCAATATTTTCTGTCTACAATTGTCATTTGCCTGAATGTCAACTATTAATTGCATACACGTATGTAAAAAATGCATTTGTTAGAAAAATAAGTAATTATTCGGCTACGGGTTGATACCTTTATGGAAATTAATTGGCACCTTACTGGTGCTGTTAGTGATCACTAGAACCCTCTAGGCCACAGTTTAGGTTTCGGGTCTCATAGTACCCCGATAAGATTTATAAATTTTTTTCTTTCCTAGCTTAATATCCTTACGGGAATTACCTTTCCCATTTACGAAAAGTAGATGGACAATGTTTAGCGTCTTTTAGAGCTTAAACTGATATGATATCCCTCATAGAAAAATGATGATGTACTGGAAAGTAGCTTTTAATCGTTGCTCTTTGTCAACTCACTAGCTTTGGTAATAACAGGGCCTGGGCCCTGTTACCAGCTATATATAACAATAGTCTGGAATAAAGCAATAGATTTACCAACCTATCTATGTAGCTATATACAGATATCCCTCAAATTTAAACTTTTTTCTGGCTGCGGCCCTGGTCCACATTATACAGGTCCACGTCAAATGAATTTAGATAAAATCGGATGAAATCGGAAGACATCGGATGAAATGGGATTTAATGAAACCGGATAATGTGACCTCTTTTTAGGGACAAATTGACTTCTTTATGGTTCCATAAACAGTTTTTCACAGTTTGATGTTTGGATTTCGTGACGATACTCTTTTGCAGTTGAACTTGATTTTTGGTTTTATTTAATTCGAATTTTATTAACTATATAAATAACTACAAATTTAAAGTTACTTATTGATAGTTATGAATTAGAAATTTCATTTTCCGAAAAGTTGTGATTTGTCGAATTTGTTTTACTTTTCGTTAAAGTAGGATTCCAAATTTTTTAATATTTTGTAAATACCAAAGTTCATTATCCTTCGCATTTTATGGTTGAATATATTTTCTGTTGCTCATACGTAAGCGGTGTTTTGGACAATCTCCTGACCGTCCGACTCACTGACACTCACTCACAGGCTGACATTTTTCCTGCACTCCAGATTTCTAAACCAATTCTTGTTGGATTCCGATAGTCTCTTTTCAACAGAATCCAATTTTGAATCAGTGCACTCTAAATATCATTTGAAGAGAAATAAATATTAAATAAATCAGACAAAAGCGACATCAGAATCGTAATGTTGCAAATTCATTTGACGTACCTGTGCCATCAATCAAATATGGGTAGACATTATTGAAAGTCAGATTAAATGTGAAAACAGTCGGATTACTATTAGCGACCGTCATATTTTCTCTTCGCTTACATGCCTGAAAATTAGACATTTCTTAATGGAATGTGAACACTCAATTTATAGATGATTAATGATTGATTACTAATTTACTAACGTATAGCTATTATTGAAGTGCAGTTGACTGCAGTAACTAGAGCAAGTTGATGCTACAGAAAGGGTTTTATTTCAGCTGTATTTTTTACCATAAGTTGTATGTTAGATATTTCCACCTGTAATAAAAAATAAAATAATCACATCAATTTAATATTCTTTGAGTTATGAAAGCATTATACAATTTTGACATTACGTCTATTTTAGTGCATAAATACTATTATATTATTATGCCTAATACTAATTGATAAGTTTTATTAAATGTATGCTACAAATCCAAGTTTGTATTACGTTAGATTAGGCTTAGCTTCGTTAAGGGAATATGGCATATTAACCCTCTTCAAATAAAACAATATACTTACAACATATAAACGTACCAATTGGAATAGAATGTTAACCTTGCAGTCACAACTTTTAACCGTTTCATGCAACAGTTGTATATGTATTATACATGCATGAAAGCCGAACTTAGTGACTGATTTGACATTGACTTTGACACAACAGTACGATATACTTCCTGGTTCAGTATTAATATTAAAATCAAACGATAATTTAAACTATACGAGAGCAATTACTTCACTAATTTACGTAGGCACAACGTATTGAATAGGATATTCATGTAAGACATAAAATAATTTTTTTCTTTTCAATAAACAATGGTATTATGTTGCTTGATTTACATCAGAATCATCATGAGCCTTTAAGATCATAATAAGACTGCTATAATCAATAAAATTCTCCGCTAAAAGTAATTTAATAATTTTAATTTGGGGCCTTAATATAGTCTAGTCGATTCAATTATTTATTTTATGAGCTTGGAATATTTTTACTACCTTCGTTTGACTTAGATTATGCCCTTAGATATCTTTTGACCAAGCCTTTTTGACCGGTGCTGGTTTGAACTTTGAACGGTTTTAACCATGATCCATCCAACCCTGGTAGCAGATAGGAAAGTTATAAACACTTTAAATTTGGAATAATTTTTCCAAGTAATTTGTATTTAGGTAGTTGGTTGGAAATAACTCCATATTAATAATGTATGAATACTTGCGAAAACCTTTTTGACAAAGAGCGACAAATGTATGCACGTTTTGCAATTTATGTTACAATAAATTCTTAAAATGCTTGGTCATGGTTGTGATAAAATATTGCATGAATATCCGGTTGTCATATTTGTATATTGAAAGTGCCGATTTCAGAATAAATTCCTCAAGAATCTCTCATAGAGGCGCACGTCAATGAGTTTGGAGTCTTTCCAAGCCTTTCCAAATGCCAGGCATCGAAAAAATTTAAATTTCCACAGTAACAAGCTCCTCCCTTTTTCTAATTTCCACACTTTAGCTCCGCCCCAAGCCACGCCCCCTTCTGGGGCGTGGCTCTTGGTGTGTTTGTCGAGCTCTATACGAAAATTCATTCATTTCGAAAACCAGTGTGGAGCTACATATCCAAATCAAATTTAGGGGAATATTTAAAATTTTCTTCTTCTACTTCTTATTATTTAGCCAATTTCTCAAAATGGCTATGAAAATTACAATCGAGTTACTTGTCAATTACTTTCAATAAACGGATAATTTAAAATGTGGGTTTCATGACTATGACCCCATAAACCAGATTGTTACTCCCACAATGCAGAAGAAAAAGAAGATTTTGACATTTTGTTATTTGATACTAACAATATTTACGCTACTTTTCTCTTTTTCGATTTTGATAACACAAAATTTTATAAAAAAGCCGTTTTTAAATATCTCGGAAGCTTTTGTGTTAATTTTAATGTTGTTCCAAAGTATTTTCTCTACAGCAATGCATACAAGCTGCATTAAATATACACAAGGGATAAGTTTACTTCTTAACAATATATTACGATATGATGCACTGTATATAAGTAAGTCGTTTAAGGCTACATATTTTAATAATATTTTATTTTAATTGAAATTTCATTATTTTTAAACTACCTGCCTCAGGATAATATTCCTTTATTTTCGTTTAAAAGCTAACGGTAATCTACCTTGGGGCATTACGTTACAGAAAATATAGTATCCATAAGGGAGTGTGCTAAATTCGGACGAATATGATTCCCGGTAATTGGCTGAATGTAGAAGCGTGGCTGTAGAGTTTTCAGTTTAGGATTGAAAAAAGGAATCTATAAAGAAGTTCAAGAGGAGCATAATCCCGATATTTTTCTTTTTCTACAACTACGTTCAAGTCATAATATAATATTGATTGTTTTAATTTAATTGCAGGGAAATACTCTGAAGCTGCCGTCGAAAGAAACCTAGGATTACAAACGTGTCTTCGTACTATCCAATCAATCTTTCCAGTTATAATTTTTGGAGTACCTATTTTTTCAATGGCTTTAGTAGCGACAAATGTTCATATATTTTCTAGCTTGGTTAAACTTTTTAGAATCGAGTTACAATTTTATCACTATTTTATAATTGTCGCTTTCCATTATTGTATCTTTATTTTTTGTGCTACGGCTGCACTACATTTATTAATTATTGCCTTTTTATACATTCCAACAACTCTCCATTGGTTAGACAGTATCTCAAATGATTATCAAAGATGTACTATTAACTACTCAAGTATGATAATCGAAGAATTTCAGCACTCTAAGAAAATGTGTACTAATTTGTTTTTACTTAGTCAATTGATGAACAAAATGTTGGTATTGGTGGCTCCTGTTACAATTGGGGTTGCTGCATTGTTAATTATATTATCTAATTTTGCAACGTTAAAAATGTACGACATACTTGGAATGCCACTTTAATTAATGTTCCCTTATGTAGGAGCCATTGGAATTCTACTTTTGTGGTTTTTGTCAACTCAATTTGGCCAATTAAATGACAAGTTTGTAATTTTCTCCAAAAGTTGGCAGTCTGTCTCTAACGACAAACTTTTACGAAGAGAATTGGTATCTTTTCTTCCTTTAAGGATGGAAATTGGTCCATTTTTCTACCTGCAAAATTCAATAACCATGACAATTGGTTATCATATATTAAATCACACCATAAATGCCCTAATGTCAATTCGATAATTAAAGGAAATCTAGATTGACACTTGTATAAAATAGTTTTTTAAAATATACCTGAAGAAAAGGCGTTTTGTGCCACGATGTACAAAACTATCCCTATGTAATTATTCAAAGGAGGATATCTGCTTTGTGTAGGGAAAGGGAACAAAAATGGAAAATTGCTTTAACTTTTGTTTTTTTTCATCGTATAGAAAGCGCTGTTAATCCCTCGTTCGAAAGATGACAATGTTCTTTGACTTTTCTAAGCATTAAAGATATCTTTGAGCGCTTGCACTTGCTCAAAGGTATCCGGCTTGCTTTGAGCAACCCTAAACTACCATTGCGTGACCACATTATTATGTTAATAGTATGCTGTGCTACAATGTATGTATGTGGGATAGGATACATGGGCTAAGATTTTATTGGCTCCACACAGGTTGCCAAATTTTTAATGCCTGATATACTTACATTTTATAAAATAACATCCTTTTAGTAGGATGCTTTTAGAAAATTTTATTTTTCATCCAAAAATGTCATTTACTGATTTTACCCCAATTTGGGCTAATTCAGTCCTATTCGATCCTATTCGGGCCCATTCAGTCTGATGCCGTCCTATGAAAAATGCTCATAATATGCTACCCATAGCAGAGGAATTTATAGTTTTATGTAATTTCCTACCAGACATAGATATCTAGATATTACGGAAGTATTTAATGCGCATGCGTCAGTTTATGTTTATCATAATAATTTAGATCTAAAATGTATGTTATGCATATTATATTATTATGAAATCTAAATTATAGACAGTATAGTAATATATTATAATTTTGTTTAGCAGCAAAATGTTGTGAAATGAAAAAAAGCATGTGCAGATATTTAACGTAAAGAATAAAATAATTGCAGTAAGTTGTAAATGTTCAGAACGTTGTATTCGTATAGTATTCGTAACATTTGGTTGTTAAGTTTCCTGCTCTTCATTGATAACTCTCATCTTTCCCCCTCTTGTTGTTCAACTTAGATCTTTTATCTTTAGTATGCATAAAAAATGCTGTATTGACTTAATCAAATTCAAAAACAAAAGTGGTTATTATTTTTGCTTGGAATGACAAACAATGTATCATATTATTAATACATCATGAAACAGCTGCTTGTTGTGGCTAAAAAATATTTTGCGGCATGCCGTAAAAGAAATGCCGTAAATTCGCGGCATTTACGGCACACTCGACACTCTGCATTTATCGGTAGTAAGATTCTTATATTTAAGTGTAAGCTTACTATCTGGGCCGGATTTCTTCCTAACCATATTATATGTCATTACCTGTAAACATACTTTGAAAAGAATTGATGTAAATTGTAGTCTACTACACTACTATTGTAATAATATCATGTATGGAACGTTATTTTTCTCGGAAATTTGGACTTTGTTCACAAAATATATATCTATTCGTAACATTTACTCTAAAAAGTTATCCCAAAGAACAATATTAGCAATTAGGCTAAGGTAAACCCAATTCCATGAAATTGTCCGTCAACTTTTGACGTTTCGGCTTTTTCCGACGCTAACTTTGCAAGTGGTCTTGTGTATGTATGTATGTTATATGGGGTGTACTGTCTCACTACAAAGTGACAGTACTGGGCGCAGGCCTCATTACGGGCCTATTGCCAACTCCCTCAACACTGAAGTTGTTGTTAATTAATACCAGAGAAGCCTAAGGCTGTCATTTAGGAGTCACTGTTGTGGGACTGTTATGGGAAGTCTACTAACCCAACAAAGACAGGTTATCCTAGCTACTCTCGAAGTCGACACGAGGTATCCATATGACGGCCCTTGTAATTGCGGGTTCGTGCTTAACCTTTGTCTTAATTCCACATTAACAACTCAAACACTCGCCTTTAAACAGCCCTCGGCCATTCCACCCAGCCAAAGTATCGAGCTGGCAGTGGAAGTCAGAGGTGGGCGCCATCCCTACTTTAACCATTCAAATATGACCCATATCCATACCCATCTCCTACTTTAATGCAATTTTAGGGATGGGATGGGTAGTTACTTTCAAACCAAGTACGGTATGGGTAGTTGTATAGTTTTACAATATATTCCGAAGTATGCAGTGAGGATGGAAAGTCTTAGTGTCAAGTAAGTAGGGACGAGTACACTTACGGTATGACTTGAGCTGAGTTTTATGTGGTAGGGATGGTTAAGGTATGGCTTGAACCTAGCTTAAAAGGTAGGGATGAATACGGGAAGGATGACAGAAACCATACAATCAACCTACTTACTAATTCGATTGTCTAAAATACATTACCACTTACGCACGTGGTATTCCAAGAAAAACAATATTACCACGAACAGCTCTATTTCTGATTGTTAGTAATTATAACTATAAGCCTTCCATTGCGCACTTATTGACTACCAAAAAATTTTCTTTACATAATTAACAATAAGCCACAAATTATTCACACCCTTCATACTTGAAGCATTTATGTGATCGTTCATAATATATAGTGGCTATAGTTTTTCAGCTTATTTGTTCACTTCTCGTAAGTAAACAGTCCAATTCTGGGAACAAGTTGTATTAATAGAAAGGTTAAAGCCAATTCCTTAGAGAATTGGTTTGTTACTATACTTTACACTTTGGATACTTTGGATTTTACAAAAAATTGACTTTACGTAAAACACACAATTTATTATATTGATCTTGTCTTTTGACCCTTGTTTTAGGGATGGAGTTCTGTAGGGTAAGGTTTGGTTCCTTGCATTGCAAGTTGAGTAAGGTGGGGTACAGTAAGTCTCCTTACTTTACTGGATGAGCACGGTAGGGTATGGTATGCTTTAGAATCCGACGGAGTGATTACGGTAAGTACGGTATGTTTCCTTACTTAACGAGTTGGGTAGGGTAGGGTCGGTAAGACTCCTTACATTACTGGTTGACTACTGTATGGTACGGTATGGTTCCTTACTTTACGAGTTGAGTATGGTAAGATAAGGTATGCAAGTACGATAAAGCCCACCTCTGGTGGAAGCACACATTGATTAGTCAGACGACTGAGTACTCCACCAAGCCAACGTGACTGGGTTTCTACACACGTTTCTATACACGTGGCGGCCGTGTGTAGAAAAGTCTAGTGCAATTATATTTAAAGCATGATAAACCCCTAGCATTGGGCGGTCGCCGAGTACGGATTAATTTTCCATTAAATTCCAAGGAAGGAAATCTTTTGAATTATCAAATTTTCTCTTCTGGACATTCTATACATGTATTTTACTTTTTATATGTGATATGAGGGCGTCTTTCGCAACAGGAAAACCCAGCAATAGAATTTCTTTTGCCGCATTATATACTGATTTATCTGATAAAATAAAAATTCTGAACATCAAGAAGGTGGAAACCAACCCTGAACTACGCTGTACTAACAAAAATTCTGCAATATGCACCCAAAAATTATTTACATTCGAATCCATCAATTTTCCAAATTTTTTGATGTCTATCTCTATAATAACAAATCATCTACTTGTGAAAATTGGTATATAAAGGTCACCGAAACACTAGCGGAACACTTCCACCATTTCCCATCTAACAATGTAACAAGGTGGCTCCATGGGTAACATTCAGCGATTTCCAAATTGATTGTACTATATATTGATATGTATATCGAAAGTTAGTTAAATACTTTATTATTTGCAAAGCCAGAAAATTTTTCAAAATGACAAAAAGAAATAAAACAAAGACGTACAATGTAGTTCCTGCAGCCGCGATGGCGAGTTTTGTTTATAATATAAACTTCGGAAATAAAATAGGAGGACCTCCTTTTATTTATAACGAAAAAGATTTTTCTTTATATTCTTCACCATCGAGGAAGGCC
Organism: Tomocerus qinae; assembly: GCA_020055645.1. NCBI lineage: Eukaryota > Metazoa > Arthropoda > Collembola > Entomobryomorpha > Tomoceridae > Tomocerus > Tomocerus qinae. The sequence continues at coordinate 52,639,154 of CM034546.1, read as the reverse complement.
CACATTTTAGCAAACTTGAATTTGCTCTCAATTTTTGCGATCACCTTTATGTTTATTATCGAATTTATAGTTTTGTTGGTGCTGGGAGACACTTCTTACGTTTATATCCTTTGCTTTTTTAATTGTTTCGCTTTCATCATGCTATCATTATTATGCTTCGTGGTGGCCCTCCATGGATCAAAGATAGCTGCCGTTAGCACAACGTTTTATATGGTACTACGCCAATTCGAAGGTATTAAATACCAAGTCATTTAAATAAAAAAATACTTTGGAGTATCTTTTATAACTTGGCACGTATCCAGGAATTTGACCAAGGGGAAGCACAAAACAACAAGTACTATCAGTGAAAGCAATTTTTACCCTTTTTTGACAAAAAATCCACTTTTTCTGGGGATTTAGATGGTGTCCTCTGGATACGTGCAAGTTTATAAAAAAATTACGAATATAATTTTTTTACATTTTACTTGAAGTAACTTTAAAATCTATAAATGTGATAATATTATCCTGCCTGTACGGTTTAATAATTAAATTATTTATATTTCAGATAACTATTGGGAAAGAAAAGGTGAAGTTCACAATAAAACGTTAGGAATCATCTTGAAGTTGTCTAACTACGGGGCATTTTGGTATCCCGTCCTTTTGGCCATATGCTACATGACAGTCTTATACGATGAACCTATTTTCTTCTACGCCCTTATTCCAAAGGAGTATCAATCGTACTACATTGTCATTTTCTTTGCAGCATTAATTATATGGCAAGGTTGGGCTGTAACAACAAAAATTTTATTTCCATTCCAAATGGCACTAATAGGGGCCCAAGTCTTCCGCATTTTAGTGGAAGAATTAAAGTAAGTATGCAAGTAATTATGTACGTTATAATTACTACTAAAAGTTTTAATGTTCGTTACTAAAGGCTCCTATTTGTCGACCCTCCCTCCATTGGACAACATATTTACGTTATGTTACGTTATGTGTTTCTTAAAATCATAGATTTAAAAGAGACAATGTCTGTCCTAAAATTCTAATATGGTGTAAAAAACATATGTTGCAACTTTAAAAATAGGAATTTAGGAAATTTTATATTTCTGGGCTCTCCCTAACACATATATTTACATAATGGGTAAATAGGTAGCTAAGATTACTACTTTATCTAGACTTTGATTATAATATACAATTGTAATTTTTTAAGTTATATTATTCTTATTAAAAATAAATGGCCAAATTGATTTTATGGTTGTTAAACAGGTTGGGGAAATCATCTTACCGAACAAAAGCAAATGCCCGTTCTGTTGACGTCTTGGTCCACTACATCACTATTTTACGATTATTATTCTATTTTGCTTATGATATAATGTACATAATATCCATGCCAATTCAATCTGTGATCATTCGGAGTGTATTAGTATGCAATTTAGTAATTTTTAAATATCACCAACAAATGGCTGGCTATGTCGCATTATTAATTTTCTATATCACTTTAGTAATTATTGGCTGGACATTGTTTTTGAAGGTTACAGAAAAAATCTCAGCATACCTTAATTCTTTAGTTAAAAGCTTAAGTTTATTTCATAGTAATGATAAAAATGACATGAAATACATCAAAAAATTTCAATTAGCCTGTAGAAAGGCACATTTTGATATTGGAGTAGATACAAAAATTACTAAAAAAAGTGCACCAAAATTTTTCCTTAACATTAGCAAGGGAACAGCTAAGTTACTAATTGGAATATAGAGCTTTTTGTTAGCGAACTATTGCCAGTGGCTAAAATTTCGTTTTTTATCCTGTAAGCTTCAACCTTCATCGTGAAACCAATAATCTATATACATAACTTAAATATATGGAGACTGCTTGAATGAAGATGTCTTGACAAGAATATTCTTTTGTATAAATCTCCTATATTATGTTAAATTTTTGAAAACGTCTAGTATGTTTTTGGGAAATTTTGGGGGTACTTAAAATCCCAATACCGCCGTCCTTCTGCGGAACAACAGAACATGCACGGTTATTAATTGTCGTTGTCATAGTGAATATGAATGTAATTACTTTGGCTGAAAAACATTAATTAACTACCACAGGAAAATAAATTACATGCCTTGCCTTGATGTAAAACTGTGTGGGTTAAAAATAATGGCATTGCAAAAAGTAGACAACAATCTATATTATGACCCAACCGTGCATTTACCCATTTAGTGCTTATAATATTCTGATTGTAAAGTTGGGGTTTTCAAGGAAGGAACTCGGTAATTTAGTAAGTATCAGCTAACAAGTCTTTAAACTCTGTGGTATGCAAAAATGTACTTAACAATTATTACGGCAATTAAATGTATATAGACAATAATCAGAACTTTTATATAAACTTAAATTATTGTTTGTTAGTCTTTTAATGACCAACATACATACTTTCACTAATAATATAGAACAGTTTTCAACTCGTTTTTTTGTAGACAAGGTTGTTCACAAATTGCACAGCAATATCCCAGAAATACAATTATTGAATTCCATGAAAGAATGTATAATTGCTAAAGTAGTATGTTCCAATGTTCCAAAGCAAATATGATTTCACCGAGAAAATTTATAATTCGATGCTAACAAATTTCGTGTTTCGTGGACAAATATATGTAATTTCTCAATTTTCTCAATTTTGCAATTTACAATAATTTGGGATAATTGGCATACATGACACATGAATTATGAGCATGGCTTTCGCAAACGCTTGTTTTTTTCACCTAAAAATAATGAAAATTGTTCCGATCGTCTCTAATTCGTCTTAGATTTATAGGTACTTCGTATAATGACTAGGTAGGTATGTCTCCTTCACTTAAAAAATATGTGATTTTGTCATTTTCTGCTACTCCTACATCCAAACTTGAATATAAAATAAAATTTTCTATACAGAAATGGATAAAACTGTACATTGTATACACAGTATTAATATCTTGGAATTGTATCGCCGTCGCTGCAGATAGAAAACAACTCTCGCAAAATCCACAGACATTTTTATTAGCCACATTAACTAAGACAAAATGGTAAACAATATAATTTCTAAAGAAGCATTCAAGAGTTTTGCTCATAATTTACATTTTGGAAACCAACTCGGAGTACTTCCCTATATTTGGAACGAAAAAAACTGTACTGTGGTCCTTTCCACATCAAGGAAGAAACGCTTGATCGAAATATTGTCAATATTGCCTCTTTTTATTTTTACTATCCTGATTTGCATCGAATTGGTGGTTTTGACTGTCTTAAACGACACTTCTTATCTTTCCGTTTTCTGCTTTTTTATTAGTTGTGTTTACTTCTATTGAGTGTACACTATTGACCCTATTGGTGGTAATTCATGGATCTAAGATGGCTGCCTGCTTAACACAAGCTTCTGTAATGGGGCAAAATTTTGAAAGTAAGCCAATTAAATCACTCTAAGTTAAGGTGCCTTTTAAATATTTGTCACTACTTAAAAGTCAGCCTAGTTTGTTTTTCAAGCTTTCAATTCAGATCATATTTTTGGTATATCGTTGACAAAAAAGTTGAATAAGGGGGCAATCCCATCCTTAGAGCTGCGATTAATAGCCCTCCATTTCATTTCCAAAAATGGACTTTTGAAGTTATACCGTCAAGAACATGATTGATTGAAATGGAACCAAAAAAACGACGAGTTTTGGTATCGAGTTAGTATTTCAGTTAACTATGTCACATGTCTCAATATCCATCTAACTTTCTATCGCAATATTCTGTACCCTGGACTCCTGAAGGTTTTTGGATATCATTAAAGTATTTCCAACTCAAACCAAATTTGGATGGCTAATCATTAGGAAATATATCAGAAGTACTGTTTTATCCAATACGCATGAATATACCTATATGATATGCTGGATGCCTACCTTTCGAAATTTAGTCACGTGTGCTTGGGCCAACTAATCTTTACTACTACATAAATGCAAAGTGAGACATGCTCATGAAATTCTTATCGTTGTATATATATATGTCCGTATCGTTTTGTAATGACTAGACTACCAATTCTTTTTATACATTTCAACAAGCTTAGGCATCACAATTTAATCTACTAAATAATCAAAGTCTAACGATGAAATTCGATCTAATGCACCAGACATGGCATTAATTTTTTATTTCAAGGAGTTTTTCTTGACAAATGAAATATTTGAAATAAACGAAATTTTTGAAATAAATGAATTAGACACAATGCACATGTCTACACGCATGCACGTTTTATTTATTTAATGTAAAATTTGTTTAAATTTTAAAACTTTTTCATTTATTTTTTCATTTATTTCAAATATTTAATTTTTCAAGGAAAGTGAGGGGGAAATATCTTGCGAAATATTTAGAAGTTTCGCCTATTTATTTTCGTGAAATATTCAAGTGCCATGTCTGAAATACACATTCGCTAGAAATTTACTTTTCAGCATTTTACTAGCGCATTGTGCTATGCCTGCAGCTACTAAATGAATGATAATAATTCTCCGTGATTAATTCTTTGATATTTCAGAAAACTATTGGGAGCAAAGTTTCTAGTGGTGCAATGGAAAAAATATTGAAGTTGACCAATTATGGAGCATTTTGGTACCCTGTTCTTCTAACTTTATGCTACATGACAGTTCTTTATGACCACCCGATTTTTTTCTACGCTCTTATTCCCAAAGAGTATCAATCGTATATTGGATTGTCATTGCATTGGCAATGATATTGCAATGGCAAATTTGGGCTGTACTTGCTAATTATTTATTTCCAATTCAAATAGCAATGATCGGAGCCCAATTTTGTCGTAGCTTAGTTGAAGAACTAAAGTAAGTAAAAAATTATTGCAGAATGACTTTCTGAATTTAACTATTAAAAACTAATCCTTATTTATTATTAAGAATAAAAAGTAAGGTGTAAATGATAAGTAAAATTATAGTGAGGCATTTATTTTAATTCAATGAAGAACGTATTAATTAAACCAACTACATAATATTTTACTATATTTGCTAAATAATACATAAATACCAAGTAATTTTGATATAATTACAAAAATTGAAGCGAATTGGGAAAATTTGTAATTGTATAATAATCTGTCTGTACTCAAAATAATAAGTTATGTGTAGTCAATTTAGTGATACTGATAAATATGGCATTAAAATTTGAAAACGAAACATTTTGATAAGAAATTAATTTTATGAAATGTAATTGAATAGGTTGGGAAAACGAGCCTACCGAACAAATGACGACGCCCGATCAGTTGTCGTATTGATTCATCACATAAATATGTTGCGGTTGCTTTTCTACAGAATTTATGATATAATGTACATAATGACCATGCCCATTCAATCAGTAATAATTCGGAGTGTTCTTGTATGTAATTTAATCATTATAAAATATCACAACAAATTTCCTAGCTATTTAATTGTTGTTGAAGTTGGTTATGTGATAATAGCTGTTTTTATCTGGGCGTTATTTTTGAAAGTCACAGAAAAGATGTCAGCATATATTAATTTCTCAATTAAAAGCTTAAGTCTGTTTCGTAGCGATAATGAAAATGACATGAAATATATTAAAAAATTTCAATTGGCCTGCAGACATGTACGATTTGACATAGGAATAGATACAAAGATTTCAAAAAGAAGTGCACCAAAATTCTTACTCAATTTAAGCAGGGGAACGGCAAAACTGATTGTTGGAATGTAATTTCCTGTCAGACGTATCAGCGATCCAAAACACCTTTTCGTCCATTCATTAGAAAGGCAATAGATCATGTAGCACAATGCGCAATACAATAGGATTAGCTTCGACGAGAACTCGAAGCTGAGAAAATCCACATTGGAAATTCAGCTGCAATAATTGCATCTCCCACGTTGATGATTGCTTTCGAGTTTTCGTCGAAGATAAACCTATTGTATTGTGCCACATGATCCATTGTCTTTCTAATGAATTGATAAAAAGATGTTTCGAAACTATACCAATAAAAAGGGGGTGTCTTTGCATGATATTTATTGTATTTTAGAGAAAATAAAATATAAAAATTACATTTTACGGCCAAAGGCTTTACTAATATTAATAGATTGCAATTTATTGTACTGACTAGATAATATTAATTACTTCGAAAAAAGTGTTATTCATGCATAATGTCCATATCGAATGAAATTAGACAAATTATATAATTATTTCGGATGAAATAGTAAGAAATCGGATAAAGTCGAATAAATACGAATAAAGCTGGATGCAAATGGATGAAATAATATTCCCCGAAATAGGTAGCCTTTGACTAAGATCCACTCCGTTGATGACATTGAAATTGGGAATATTATGTTTTCTTCCAATACATTTTGTGTAAATTAATTACCATAGTGCAATTAAGTTTCCCATTCCTATGTTATTTTTTTTGAATCTCTCCAAACCCTTTCCTATCAGCATCCTTATCTTTGGGTGCATTTGCATGGCTTGGAAAGCTTAATGTTCCCGTAGCTTATGAAAGTAATTGTTTCTTCTTTGTCGCATGAAGGATAAGTCCTGACCCACCGAATACCTACATTAGGAAAAGGTTTAGCCTTCGTTTCTTAACACGGGTGTACTAATGGGAGTATAGAAGACGGTGGAGTTAGCCTAGCCATGGAAAGATGCCGAAGGAGTACACTCAGAGTAATAATTGGACTTATGAGTCTATCTGGTCGTCGTTCAAGCAAGATTCCAACCAACCTCGCCTTTTAAAAAAGCAAAAACTTTGTATTCCTGTTTTTATGTCTTCCGATTTTATGTACACATATTCCTACTACAGTATAATATAGTGTAGTAGTTGATATAGTGACTACCAGGGTTGGCAAGGGAAATATTTCCCTTGAAATAAAAAGAGAAATAAATGACTTAATTTCGCTAAATATTTCACTTCAGCTTTTGTTGAAAAGTGAAATAAATGAAATAAATACAACAAAGGAAAATAAAGTCATTTATTTCACTTCAAAAGTGAAATAAAGTCATTTATTTCACTTCAAAAGTGAAATAAAGTCATTTTTTTCATTTCAAAAGTGAAATAAAGTCATTTATTTTACTTCAAAAGTGAAATAAATGCCATGTATCCCTATTTAGTTCATTTTATTTCATTAATTTCAATTAATTTCTTTATATCAATTAATTTCATTTAATTTCATTTATTTCACTTTTCAAGATAAAGTCATTGAAATATGAAATAAATGCCAACTCTGGTGACTACATCAACTAGAGGGTGAGCCAGAGTTGTATGTACGATTTACAGTTTATGTTCTAAGTAATTCTTAAAATGCTTTATTATGACAAAGTATTCATACATGCCCAGTTATTAGCGCAAACTTGTTCGCACTAATTCCGAAGCAATTTTTTGATGGTATCGTGAAATATCATGTTTTGTAAATGCCGTTTTGTTTTGTTATTCCAATTCCTTAATTTGCACTATAGCACCCGATAACAGGTAATATACAATAGACAATTTTCAATAATTTCACCCATTTTGGAGCCGCAAACTATGTCATTAACACAAAAATATTATTCTGTTTATCGAACTCTGGTCGAAAGTTCCTTAATTCGTTTCGACAGCCAGTGTGGAAGTACCAAAATCTAATTCAGCAGAATATTTAAAAACCTCTTCTTCAATTTCGTATTATTTAGCAAATTTTTCAAAATGGCTACGAAAATTACAATCGAGTTAGTTGCTAAATACTTTCAATTAACGGATAAATTGAAATGTGGGTTTCATGACTATGACTCCATAAATAAAATTGTGACTCCCACAAAACAGAAGAAAAAGAAGATTTTGACATTTTGTTTTTTGACAGTGGCAGTTTTTGTGTTACTTTATTCCTTTTCCATTTTGATAACTCAAAACTTTATGAAAGAGCCGTTTTTGAATATCTCGGAGGCTTTCGTGTTAATTTTGATATTCTGTGGAGGTCTTTTCTCTTTATCAATACATACAAGTTGCTTTAAATACAAACACGGGATAAGTTTCCTTTTTAACAATATCTTACGATATGATGCACTGTATAAAAGTAAGTCGTTTCTATGCCAATTAATTGTTTGATTTTTACGATAAAATGTTTGGTGAATTTTCTGATGGTATTAACATTTTTCTAGCAATAATTGTAACTACTAAAATTTTTCTACATACAGCTACTACGACGCGACATTTTTAAGGTACATTCTTTTATTTAATTATAGGGAAATACTCTGAAGCTGCCGTCGAAGCAAACCTAGGGCTACAAATATGTCTTCGTACTATCCAATCCACCATCCCAGCTATAGTTTTTGGATTGCCTATTATTTCAATAGTTTTAATAGCAACCAATTTTCATATATTTTCTAGTTTGGTTAAACTTTTCAGTATCGAATTATACTTTTATCACTATTTGATACTTGTCGCTTTCCATTATTATATCCTTACGTTTTATGCTACGGCTGCACTATATTTAGTAATTATTGCATTTTTATACATTCCAACAACTCTCCATTGGCTAGATAGTATCTCATATGATCATCAAAGATGCACTAATAACTACAAAAATATGACGATCATAAAATTTCAGTACGCCAAGAAAATGTATCCCAATTTGGTTTTACTTAGTCAGTTGTTGAACAAAGTCCTCTTTTTTGTCACTCCTGTTACTCTTGGGGCTGCTGCACTGCTCAACATATTATTTAACTTCGCAACAATTAAAATGTACGTCATATTTGGAATGCCACTTTATTTAGTATTCCCTTATTTAGGAGCCGTTGAAATTCTACTTTTGTGGTTTTTGTCAACTCAATTTGGCCAATTAAATGCCAAGTTTGTAATTTTCTCAAAAAGTTGGCAGTCTGTCTCTAGCAACAAACTTTTACGAAGAGAATTGGCATCCTTTCGTCCTTTAAGAATGGAAATTGGTCCGTTTTTCCACCTGAAAAGATCAACAACCATGACAATAGGTTATCATATTTTAAATCACACCATAAATGCCCTTGTGTTAATTCATTTGTGAAAAGAAATTATGATTGATACTTGTATAAAATAATTTTTAAACCATACCAGAAGAAAAAAAATATCTCCTTTGTGTAGTGAAAGGGAACAAAAATTGAAAATTGTTGTAAATTTTGTTTTTTTAATCGTAGAAAGCTCTGTAATCGCTAGTTCAAAAGATGACATGTGATACAGTGATAGTTCTAAGCATCATTGTGAAATAAAAAAAGCAGACAAATGCAGAATCGATGCTGAGAAAAATTGCAGTACGTTGTAAATGTTTAGAATGTTGTATTCCTAACATCGAGTTAAGTTTCCCTTTCTCATTGACCACTCTCATTTTAATCTCTCTTGTTGTACAACTTAGATCTTCAATCTTTAGTATCCATAAAATGCCGTATTGCCTTAATAAAACGACTTGTTAACAAATACCCGTTGTATTAAAGATTCTTACATGTAATCTCTAGACCGGATCCACCTATGCACCTTCATGTCCATACTACATGCTCAAATGTATCGGTATCTGTAATAATGGAAATTGTAGTCTATTGCACTTAGTATTATAATGTAATGTAAGGAAACGTCACGTTGATTTTCTCGGAACTTTGGACTTTGTTCATAAAATATTTATTTATGTTTAACAGTTACTCGGAAGAATTATCCCAAAGTTCTAAGGACAATGTTAGCAAGTAGGGAAAGGCAAGCCCAACTCCAGAAAATTTAGTATAATTTATTCATGATAAATTCCGTGACCTCATTAAGCGTTCACAGAGTAACGATTAATTTTCAATTAAATTCTAAGGAAAGGAATCTTATGAATCATTAAATATTGTAATTTTTAGTTCAGTATGTAATATAAAATACTTTGTAAGGCTTGTAAACTACAACCTAAGCATTGATTTGTCAACCAAATTCTTCCAAATTGAACAAACTGGCGTGTTAAGTTATACCCAAACCCAAATCTAGAATCTGCTTGTTGTCCTCAGTCCAGGGCAAATCTCTTCCAATTTTGATGGAAGTCCATCGATCACTTATCAGTGGAGGATAAATAACAAATCTCTCTTTCCTCAACTGTGTTACTAAACCGTTAAAGCTAAATTGCCCAAAATTTGTGAAATCTTTATTGATCATAATTTTGTTTTCTCGGGCTGAGCACTAATTGGTACCTTTTTTGATTTCGTCACTCGTCTATGTAGCAATTTGCAAGAATATTAATTTCCAAACACGTTATCAAAATGAAGACGAAGTTAGCGCGCGGTATGTCAGCAACATATAGACCGATTTATGCCAAAATCAATAATCGTCAGTGGTCCATAGTCATTGACTATGCCAAATTTGTTCAACTTCCGTCATTGCATTCGAAATTTATTGTGGTATAGACGAACTGACGGTCAGACTGTGTAGTTCTATAAGCTAGCTTCCTTAGGGGAGCTAAAACATGCCCTTTAAATAGCGCGACAGTAATTACTTTAACCAATTTACGTAGGCACAGCTAAGCGAACTAAATAGAATATCAATGCATGTATATTTTTTCAATAAGGAGCGATAGTTTGAAGATAATTATAATGTTGCTTGATTTACATCAGAATCATCAGAGCCAATAGTATGAAAATACGGTCACAATAAGACTACTGGTCACTGAAATGCATTGCTAAAAATAATTTCAATATTTTGAATTTGGCAACTTACTAGAAAGCAGAGTATAAAGTCGGCATGCCGTAAATTATTTTCAGATGCCGCATGCCGTAAATGCCGTAAATGCCGTAAATGCCGTAAATGCCGTAAAAGCCGTAAAATACATAATACACGTAATTGACAGTTTAATGGTAATTTTTAACTAATGGAAGAACAAAAAATATAATTTTGATCATTTTATAATAAATGATAACTGTCATAAGTTATCAAATGAGTTTTCCCTTTTCAAAGCTTTTTAGCAACTATGAGTGGAATAAAATCATGTTAATACACAATTTTGATGTATAAAAGCACTTAAAACGTGTTATTTCTCACTTCCCACATCAATTTATGTGTATAAACAGCTAAAAACTTAAAAAATAATTTACGGCATTTACGGCATTTACGGCATGCCGCCTAATACCAAATGCCGTAAATTCAATTTACGGCATTTACGGCATGCGGCATTTACGGCACACTCGACACCTTGCTAGAAAGGATGTACTTTATATGTTCACTCGTCCGTTTTTGACCGCTTTTTGGAAATATTAAGACCTGGCCATTTTAATTGGTTGTGGCCAAACCGGTCTTAACCACGACCCAACCCTGGTAGTAGGGAGTATAATAAGTGTAATAATTCATATATAAATTTTCCCATAATTCAATTTGTATTTAGGCAGTCGGTTGCAAATAAATTCAAAATTAATATGCATGAATAATTGAGAAAAGCATTTAACACAAAATGTGACGAAAATATACACGTTTTACAATTCGTGTTCCAAGAAATTCTTGAAATGCTTTATTATGGCAAATTATTCATGCTTCTTCAATTATTATAGGAAACACAAATCCTCACTAATTCCCAAGTAATTTTTTTAAATGATATGTCATGTTTTGTGAACAGGGCATGAAAAAGGCAGGGTTTTTCCTAGGAAAATCCCAAAAACCCGCCTTTTTGGATTTTTGGTGGCTTTTTGGGTTTTTGGGGTTTTTGGGTTTTTGCAGTAGCATCCGCCATCTACTGTGGTTCACTGGACTTCTACTATTATTGTCCCATATTCAAAAGTAAAATAGTATTTATTTTGATTCTTTATTTGGGCGATCTGGAAGAAGACTTTTATTAATGTAAGTGGAGATTTGTCGATTCGATTAGTAGTTATTTGACTGTAAACTCAAAAGTATATAGATCAAATATTCGGTTGGCAAGTTATTAGGCATGGAGGCGATTTAATATAGACGAACTTGAAAACTACACTATTGAAAATATTCCATTTATTCCCAAAACATTGAGATAAACATAATTTGTTAATCTCAATACTTTGGATCGACAAATAAATACTTGTATCTGTTGCCTATTATGTTAATTCGTTAAATAAGGGATTGGAATAACGGATATTTTAAACTAGAGTTTTTGTATTCTGGTCTAATCCTTGGGTTTTCAAATTACCCCATTTCATAGCAAAAACCCAAAAACCCGGGTTTTTGCTAATTTTGCTACCCAAAAACCCACCCAAAAACCCAATAACCCAAAAACCCGGGTTTTTGGGTTTTTCATGCCCTGTTTGTGAATGGCGTTGGTTGTATTATTCAAATTCCTTAATACGCACCTGATAACATATAACTACACTGGACAATGTGCAATAATTTTACATATAATGGAGCCACGAACTGTCATTACCGCCAACGCCAAATTATTGTCTGAGTATTTTTGTCGAGGTCTGGACGAAAATTTATTCATTTCGACAGCCAGTGTTGAAGTATCAAATCTCTTCTTGAATTTCGTATTATTTAACAAATTGTTAAAATGGCTACAAAAATTGCAATCGAGTTAGTTGCCAAATACTTTCAATTAACGGATAATTTGAAATGTGGGTTTCATGACTATGACCCCATAAATAAAATTGTGACTCCCACAAAGCAGAAGAAAAAGAAGATTTTGACATTTTGTTATTTGATACTGACAGTCTTTACGGCACTTTTCTCCTTTTCGATTTTGATAATTCAAAATTTTGTAAAAGAGCCGTTTTTAAATATCTCGGAAACTTTTGTGTTAGTTTTAATGTTGTTCCAAAGTATTTTCTCTATATCAATGCATACAAGCTGCTTTAAATATACACACGGGATTAGTTTCTTTCTTAACAATATCTTACGATATGATGCACTGTATAAAAGTAAGTCGTTTTTATACAAATGAATTGATAGATTTTAGATTTTTACGAAACAGTATTCGGTGAGTATTATTTTCTATTTCATTAAGTAACAGTTTTCTTGCAATGGTAGCTACTGCAGATTTTCTACAGTTTAAATACTACCAAGCAATAATTTTAGTGTGAAATATAATGTAATTCCAGGTAGTATAAGTACAGTTCCTTAAAAAGTTAAAAAGGCATAATAATATTCATTCCTTTATTTAATTGTAGGAAAATATCCTGAAGTTGACGTCGAAGGAAACCTAGGATTACAACTGTGTCTTCGTACTATTCAATCCATCCTTCTAACTATAATTTATGGAGTGCCTATTATTTCAATAGCTTTGGTAGCAACCAATTTTCATATGTTTTCTAGTTTGGTTAAATTTTTCAGTATCGAGTTACACTTTTATCACTATTTGATACTTGTCGCTTTCCATTATTGTATCTTTATGTTTTTTTCTATGGCTGCACTATATTTAATAATTATTGCCTTTTTATACATTCCAACAACTCTCCATTGGCTAGATAGTATCTCATGTGGTCATCAAAAGTGTACTAATAACTACCCAAATATGTTAAAAGAAGAATTTTATTACGCCAAGAAAATGTACACCAATTTGTTTTTACTTAGTAAATTGGTGAACAAAGTCTTCGTATTGGTGGCTCCTGTTGCACTTGGAGCTGCTGCATTGCTCAACATATTATTTCATTTTGCAACGATAAAAATGTACGACATACTTGGAATGCCACTTTATTTAGTATTCCCTTATTTAGGAGTCATTGAAACTCTACTTTTGTTTTTTCTGTCAACTAAATTTGGCCAATTAAATGCCAAGTTTGTAATTTTCTCTAAAACTTGGCAGTCTGTCTCTAGCAACAAACTTTTACGAAGAGAATTGGCATCCTTTCGTGCTTTAAGGATGGAAATTGGTCCATTTTTCTACCTCCAAAGATCAACTACGATGACCATTGGTTATCATATTTTAAATCACACCATAAATGCCCTGATGTCAATTCAATTGTGAAAGGAAATTTAAATTTATGCTTGTATAAAATATATTTTTCAACTATACCTGAAGAAAAAAACATTGTATATCAAGAAGTAGAAAACTATCTCTGTAAAAAGGATATTATATCCCCAAGTATTAAATGTTGTAATATCTTATTATAAATGTATTATGAATATGAATATTATTATGAAACCTATATTATATAGATATTTACTATAATATTACTACTTTAGTATTGTTGTGCAACTATAATATTGTAAAATGAATAAACGCATATGTGGATATTATATTGATGCTGAGAATTGGAGTACGTTGTAAATGTTTAGAACGGTGTATTTGTAACATCGGGTATAAGTCTCATCTTAATCTCTCTTGTTGTGCAACTTAGATCTTTTATGCATAAATCTTTTATACATAAAATGCTGCATTGGCTTAATAAAATTTGGCCTTTGTTGACGTTAAAAATTTTCAAGCGGCCACGTGTGGGAAATATTCTATTGCATATATATTTAGTAATGATAAATTCCAAGACCTCGTTTAGAGTTCACCGATTAATTTTAATTTCAAGGAAGGCAATCTTATGAATCATTAAAAAAATTCCCTTGTGGACATTCTGGATATATTATACTTTTTATACGTAAATAAGTACGTAGAAGTCGCAATTGGAAAACCAGGAAAGGAATTTCCACTTATATTAGCCGATTTCTCTGGTAAAATAAAAATTCTGTACATCAGAAAGGTAGAAACCAAACCTGAACAATGTTGTATTAAAAGAAATTATGGAATATGTACCCAAAAATTATTTACAGTCGAATCCATGAATTTTCGAAATTATCTGATGCCTATCACTGTAGTAGAAAATCACCTACTTGGTGAAAATTGGTATATCATGCAAGAACCAAAACGACGCAAGGCCCACTAAATATACATTTCCACCGTGTATATCCAGTACATGACTAGGTGCCGCACGGGATACATTGAACAATATTGCGTTGTCGCAAATTTTCACATTCACAGTATTTCAAAAGTCAGTTGAATACTTAGTACTGGCAAGGCCTGAACATTTTTAAAAATGACAAAAGAAAATACAAGGAAGACGTATAAAATAATTCCTGCAGCCGCAATTGCGAGTTTTGTTTACAATATAAATTTCGGAAATAAAATAGGAGGACCTCCTTTTATTTGTAACGAAAATAATTTTTCTTTATATTCTTCGCCATCGAGGAAAGCCCAATTTTTGGCAAACTTGAATTTGATCTCGATTTTTGCGATCACCTTTATGTTTATTATCGAATTTATAGTTTTGTTTTTGTTAGGAGACAATTCTTATGTTTATATCATTTGTTTTTGTACTTGTTGCGCTTTCATCCTGTGTTCGTTATTGTGCTTGATGGTAGCTCTCCATGGATTAAAGATGGCTGCTTGTTTAACAACCTTTTATATGGCTTTACGCGAATTCGAAGGTATTAATTAAGTCATTTAAATCAGTAAATACTTTGAAATATCTTTAATGGTCAGGCACGTATCCAGGAATTTGACCAAGAGGAAGCACGAATATAAATATTATCAAATAATAGCAAAAAATACCACTAAAAACAATTTTTGCTCTTTTTTGACAAAAAATACACTTTTTCTTGACTGGGGTACCTCTTCCGCCTCCCTCTGGATACATGCCAGCTTATAATGAATGACAAAGTTTAACTTTTACGTTAAGGTAACTTTTAAATCCGTGGTTTCTGAGGCTTCCTTGGTAATTTAATTGATGTTAATATTTCAGATAACTATTGGGAAAGAAAAGGTGAAGTTCACAACAAGACATTAGGAATCATCCTGAAGTTGTCTAACTACGGGGCATTTTGGTATCCCGTTCTTTTAGTCATTTGCTACATGACAGTCTTATATGATGAACCCATTTTCTTCTACGCCCTTATTCCAAAGGAGTATCAATCGTATTGGATTGTGGTTTTCTTCGGAGCATTACTGTTATGGCAAGGTTGGGCTGTAACAACTAAAATTTTATTTCCATTCCAACTATCATTAATTGGAGCCCAGGCTTTCCGCATTTTAGTGGAAGAATTAAAGTAAGTGTGAAAGTAATTGTACATTATAATTACTACCATTTTTGATTAGGGCACAAAGCTTTGCTTTTTTAAACAACAGACAACCAAGAATTTAAAAGGCAACATGATTGATAAGCTAATTAAATTGCTAGCGACAATCCTTCAAAACAACGTACAATCAGATTAAATTTATTTATTCAAAAATCAAAAGTTTAATACTGGATTTCTAATTTGAAAAATCAAAACCATACAAAAATTTGTTGAATTTAAATATTACCATTGAAATGAAAAATTAAGCAAGAATTTTAGAACATATCGTCCCTTATGGGTGCAAAAGTCCTTAATCCACTTTTCGGGACTTTAAGGGACGATGTAGTAAAGCCCGACAGTACTGTTATTGAATTTCTAAAAGTTTGGTAACATTTTTGGTTTAATTTCGAAAGATGGTGAAACCAGAGTTCCGCTCAATGTTTTAGGTAAAAATGCATTATTTATTTGACATATAACATTAACATTAGTATTTGGCTGGGGGTGCTCTATTCTCCTAGGTGCTATATTTATTTATCGAGGATGATTAGTTGTTTTATAGAAAATATTTGTTGGCGAGGGCGAGGGACTTTTAGCGATGAATATTTTATAGGGGAATTTGTGGACTCGACATACTTTGATGTCCATGCACCTAGATCTATCTGACTAGGCACAATCTTGCCTTTTTTTCCGTCAGTGATAATAATGCTTTAACTTTTTGAAGTCGATCTTTGGTTTCACCTATCTTGTAGAAGTTTCCATACTCCATCCAGAATAGTGGTCTTTCTTAAAGGGAGTCGTTTTTTATTTGATTTTTTAAAAGTTATAATCTTAGTATAAAGTACAAAGTACAGACTGTAATATTCCATACCTGTGACCACATAGCAAAACACGGTCAAGAGAGGAGAATATAAATGATATTCGGCTCTTTTCCTTACCACAGATAGATACATAGGTGCATGGTGCATATATTATGTTTCTTGATTAATCAAGTCTGTGGTTATCACTACTATTAGATAAACGGCAAAAGTCAGTCACGTGACAATTCCGTTTGTATGTTTGTACTTCCGTGTGTTGATTTGCCGTAATTCTAAAACGCAGCCAAGCACATAATAACACACATAATGAGGAAAATTCCAACACGTCCAAAGCAGAAGAACAATTGGTGGCAGCACACAATTACGCACTGCGCGGTCTATAGTCTCCTACGACTTACAAGGCACAAAATATTTCATAACAGGAACAATGCATGCATTCTGTATGAAAATTATTCCAGCTTTCAGTGCGCTCAAGGTTTCTATTACTTCATGTGCGGGAAAATTCAATTCGGCCACCTACATTGATGTTTTGAATTTTGAATTGGTTTAATAAAAGTTAGATTCCCAAAATGTGAGTCAGTTTCCGATTCTGTAAAGCAAATTTTGCACCGTTTAAGGCAGTGGTGCAGATTTCAAAAGACTGTTTTTGCCACAAATAGGGACGATGCTAGGTAACCAGCAAAAATTATCATAGAGGGTGAATGGGAATCGCGAAAATTCGTACTTTTTTTGGGAAAGTCCTAAAGGATCTGAGATTACTGGTCCTACACCCATGTAGTAAGTGTAAAAAAGAATCTTCAAACCTTATTCTAGAGGTTACTTTGAAAACTTCATATTGTCTCGGGCTTGAAGATATCATCGTTTGAAACTTGAAATTGATACATATTTCTGTATTCCCCATTAAAAGTCGTCCTGCAGAGGTCTGCAGTCTTTGCACTGCAACCGAACTGCAGAAAATTGGCCAAAATATCGACTTTAATTTAGTGGCAGCAAATTATCTGTTAGGAGTTTGCAACAGCAACTAAGCTGCAGCATAATCTCCGCATCTAGGAAAATGAACATTTGCCTACTGCTAACTGCAGTTAGTTCACTGCAGAATATTGGCCAAAACATCTGGAGTAAACAATTGCAGATGGTTTTCTGCAGTGAAGAGACTGCATTTAAAAGGAACAATGCAAAAATTATAGCACTTCCTATCTAATGCTTTATTGCAGCTTCCTCTCTGCAGCTAATCATCGTCTCACTTTTTGTTTAGGTGCCTAGGCTAGGTTTCGAACTTACGGTCTCATTTATGCATGTGTATTTATATGTTACGGGCAGTTTGCATTGCCACTTCATTATTTCGTCTTTCCTATCTACTCCTAGAAATAATGGCCTACAAATGCACCCATATGGACAGAAAATGTTGTGATTATATGTTTGTTCAGGTTCAGACTTCTTATAGTAGTAAAGTATAGTCAAATTTGTAACTCATGCAAGCAGTTGCTCTGTTCAGCAAGTAATTTAGTTAGTCTAACAGGCTATTGTTACGTTTTCACAGTTTCAAGTTCACTTTTCAAGTTAATCCAATATAATTTTAATTACATCATAGAGTTGAGTACAGTGCATAAGTTTGCGATGATGCTAAAAGTGTTAGTCCGTATTTTCCTATCACATGTAGTTCAAAGTTCAGTGTTGAAATAAATATTTGCCCTGGGAATGAATTATGAAAATCATATAAAATTTTTCAATGGAATTCTGTGTACTGGTTGGTCAATTTTAAAAATGCTTCCACAAATCAGAAGCGATTTTCACTGCGGTTATTATTTGAAAAATGTCGCGAATAGATAACTTATACAGTAATAGTTACACATTTTATCCGATTTTTGTCAAAAAATTCAGCATTAAAATAAATTCTGTGTACAAACGGAGAACAATTTCAAAAATGCACCCGACCCAACTTCAAGCCAATGAGTTTGTCATTCCGACCATAGGTACTGCTTTAAATAATCGGACAAGTAATCCAGACAAAATACAAAAAAGTGCAGAGTTTCATGAAAAGATTTAAAATGTAAACAAGCTGGTATTTGACCGGATGTACAAGTCATAAAATATCAACAGATTCAATCCGTGCCATATCCCCATAGTAAAAGGCAAAAATTTTATTTTTCGGCTCATGACGTCCTTTGCATTTACCGTTTAACATGTATTCTGTTAGTCATGACGTGACGTAGTATGCAGTACTTACTACGGATTTTCATAAATAGCCATGGAATTTTAATCAAAAATTGATTATTTGCCTTTCCTTTTCTGTATTCTAGGTTCTTTGCCACAGATTGAAGTGATGGAGTGACATGATCAGGAACATTGTTCTTTAGTCATTTCCTTTGCGAATTTCTACTGTGTCATATATTTGTATCATTGTATCACAGTTCAGTGACACAGCGATGACTTTTTTTAATTTAAAATTTAAAAAACAGCAAAAAATTTCACATATCGCGCGATTTTTAGGCCATTTTGACTCATTTTCGTCAAAAATGGCAAAACTTTATGCGAATGCGAATATACAGCGTGGTCAGAAATGAACTAGGACTTTTGATTTGTCGTCTT
The DNA here is from genome assembly GCA_020055645.1 of Tomocerus qinae. NCBI lineage: Eukaryota > Metazoa > Arthropoda > Collembola > Entomobryomorpha > Tomoceridae > Tomocerus > Tomocerus qinae. The sequence goes on along the minus strand of CM034546.1, from coordinate 52,619,830 downwards.
GACGTCAAAAGTCCTAGTTCATTTCCGACCACTCTGTATATATAAAAAAATATGTATGAAATGTTAGCCCCCCGAAACTCAGTTCTATGCCCGTGCTTGCTTGAGTGCAATACAGAAAATAGCAATTTATGTGTGTAAATCATATGAAAATAACAAATAGCAAAGATAGTATCCAAATTCCATGTCCTCTATTGGGAGTGGGTAAATCGGAAGATTCTTGTTGGTGGCACATATTCTATTCAAAATTAGAAACTTTGTTGTAGACATTTTGTTACTTGGAGTATTGCACTACTGTCGAGCGTCGATTCTGTGGTTGTGTGATTTGCTTGCATTGCATTACATATCTAGAGTTAGTTTATGTGTTTGTACTAGAGCTATGGGTTTCGAGTTTCGGCTACCATTAGAATCATATTTTTATTCGAATTGAGAAATATTTAAAAATTTTGAATTTCAAAATAATGGGGAACACTTAATTAATGCACATAATTTTCTGTGTGCCCTGCTCTAAAGTCTAAGTGGATCGATAAAGTACATGTGTTGGTCTGTGTGTGTATGTAGAATCATAATTAAGAACCGTGTATAGATAACCTGCTGTCTCAATTGACCCGAAATTACAAATAAAAACTAAAATATTTACTGTATGCAGGCAACACATTGGTTACCAATACTGTACAAATTAGTTTCAAATTTTCAGGTAAGAGATATCAGGTTCTTGTATATGGCCATTATATTGTAAATGTACCATGAAATTAATGATGCGTTGTTTACCTATATGCCTTCCCATTTTGTAAGTTAGTTTAGTGCAGTCAATTAACTGCAAGAATTTATCTGCACTGTCCCTGCCGATATTCTGCCAATATCTGCAGTTTCTAAACTGCAGACGGCTGTCCCGCATGTATTTGCCGATCGAGAGTTGCAGGATGCTATCTGCTAGCAAACTGCAGTTCCCTGCAGTTAGAAATCTGCTAAAACACAATCGGACGAATTAACTGCAGGACTCTGCAGGACGCTCCCAATGGGGTTTGCATTTTGTGATCCGTGTGTCTTCCAATCAAAGACAAAGTTGTGAAATTTTTAAAATATAACCTCTAGAATAAGTTCCGATGAATCTTTATTGAATTTACTTTATGGGTATTGGATCAGTAATCTCGGATCCTTTAGCACTTTCCCAAAAAAAGTTAGTGGGGAGTATGATAGTCGAGAGATCATTTACGTTTGTATGCACCAGGGCTTCAAGCTCCAGGTACCTCAGATTTGTAAATCTCTAATGATCATCAAAATACATGTAAAAATTGCTTTACAACTCTTGGAATTCTGTCTAAAGTTCTTACCCAATTTTCTGGTGGTACAGTTTTGGAACCCTGAATATAATGTCGACCATCGCAATGTATAAAATATACGATATACATTAATGGTATAATAGTATGCTCAATTAGTTACTCCAATAGTCAAAAAATATTCTATTTCATCTTACTACTACCTAGGGTCAATAGGCATCGAAAAAATTTTAATTTCCAGTGTAACAGGCCCCGCCCAGTGGCTAATTTTCACACTTTGGCCACTCCCCGAATGGATCGTGACATTCTATTAGCTGAGAACACGTAAGCTCCTCCTACTTTGGAGGCGGGGCGAGAGCCGATTCCACAGGAACCATACAGGTTGCAAGTTGCAAGAGATTTTCGGGTCCTGAGTCAATATGTTTGTATTAAAATAGCATATTGACGATCGATAACATACTCAGGCCACCCACTAGGGTCACATTTTTAACCTGGGGTATCAGGTAACGTTACTTTGAGAGGGGCGCTGCACCCCCTCCCCCACTGGACACGTCCAAGCACGCACTCACGTTCAATTTTACTCTTTTTCAAGAACAGGAGTAGAGAACAAAACCTGCAGCAAGCCGTAACAGAAGCTCGCCTGAGTAAAGGCGACCATGTGCACATTTTTGGTAGAATGATAGTAGAAATAGGATTGATTACCAATCACGTTTCCAGTAGGGGGTGGAGGGCGCAGCGCCCCCCTAAATCTGAGAAAAAGAGGATTTTTTCCAAATATGGCCAAAAATTGTAAAAGTTTTATTTTATTATGCTTACACCATTAGCACGCCTGAAAAGGCAGCTTATAGAATCGCGATTTTGATTTTCTTTTGATTTTTATACCCAATATTATCAATTTTGATTTTCTTTTGATTTTTATACCCAATATTATCAATTTTGATTTTCTTTTGATTTTTATACCCAATATTATCAATTTTGATTTTCTTTTGATTTTTAGACTCAATGTTAATTAATTTTGATTTTTTGTTTATTTTGATACTCAATATTATTCAAATTTGACCAAACTTTGATTTTCTGTTAGTTTTCATAGTGAACATTATTCTATCATTTTCTGTTGATTTTCATAGTCACCGTTAATCCATTTTGAGTTTCTGTTGATTTTCATAGTCAACATTTATCTACTTTGAGTTTCTGTTGATTTTCATAGTCACCATTTATCTATTTTGATTTTCTGTTAATTTTCATAGTCAGCAATTACCTATTTTGATTTTCTGTTGACTTTCATAGTCAGCAATTACCTATTTTGATTTTCTGTTGATTTTCGTACTCAGCAATTACCTATTTTGATTTTCTGTTGATTTTTTATAGTCAGCAATTACCTATTTTGATTTTCTGCTGATTTTTTATAGTCAACAATTATCTATTTTGATGTTCTGTTGATTTTGATGGTCAAAATTCATCTATTTTGATTTTCTGCTGATTTTGAAAGTCAACATTAATCTATATTGATTTTCTATTGCTTTTGATAGTCAAAATTAATCTAAAGTGAGCGCGCGGTATCTCAGCAACCAATAGACCGATTTGTCCCAAAATCAATAGGGATAGTCAGTGGTCCATATAGGCATCGTTTTTCTCAAGTTTGGTTAATATCCGTCAAGTATTCGAAAGTTATCGTGGGGAAAAAAGGACGGACGTACATACAGACTATGCGGTTCTATAATCTCGCTTCCTCAGGCGATGAACTAAAATTATAATAAAAAACACTCAATTTTCTAATTAATCGCTTGACGCTACATTGCTAATTAAGGCTAACTCAGCCTTAAAATGGTTCATTGTCCAGTGATGGCAGTATGTATAATGGTGATTAAAAGTATCCGAGTCAAAAATGTGGTGGGTAACCGGAGTAATTTGCTAACAGCCAAATTTTCTTTCTAAACAAAAGGTTGACCCTAGGCCGTACTAAGACGAAGTTTTGGATTATTTTTTGACTCTATCAATGTAACGTAAAATCTGTACCTGTGGCCCTGGCCCACCTAATGAAAAAGCGTGAAAATGTCAATTGGAATAAACATAAAAATCTATGTATCTGAAATACATTCTACCCATCGTACAATATTGCCCCGGAATTCACACTAGCTTTATTTATAACAGGACTTGGGTCCTCCTGTGATCGGTACATTATATTAGTGATGAACCCAATTGAATGCCGGTGTAATTGGCCTACTAGAAACCATAATTCTTTCAAAATTGTTTGTAGATGCACTAGCCCCATGTACTACAGGACCTGGGTCCTGTGACCGCCTTCTCTATATAATACTATAGAATTTTGTGATTTCAAAATATTATTCTTCGCTTAGTTATATTATTCTTATTAAAAATAAATGACAAAATTGATTTTATGCTTGTTAAACAGGTTGGGGAAATCATCTTACCGAACAAAAGCAAATGCCCGTTCTGTTGACGTCTTGGTCCACTACATCACTATTTTACGATTAATATTCTATTTTGTTTATGACATAATGTACATAATGACCATGCCCATTCAATCTGTGATCATTCGGAGTATATTATTGTACAATTTAGTAATTTTTAAATATCACCAAAAAATGCCTGGCTATGTCGCATTATTGGTTTGCATAATCACTTTAGAGATTACTGGCTGGACATTATTTTTGAAGGTTACCGAAAAAATCTCGGCATATCTTAATTCTTTATTTAAAAGCTTAAGTCTATTTCATAGCGATGACGAAAATGACATGAAATACATTAAGAAATTTCAATTTGCTTGCAGAAAGGCACGTTTCGATATTGGAGTAGATACAAAAATTACCAAAAGAAGTGCTCCGAAATTTATCCTTAACATTAGCAAGGGGACAGTCAAGTTACTAATTGGAACTTAGAGCTTTTTGTTAGCGAACTATTATGAGGAGTCCCATCCTTTTTGTATCATTCACCACCCACTTCAGCATATCACGTCACTAATATTATAATTAACCTCTCCCCACCCACATATTGTTACGCTAGGAATCTATCATTCTACAGTCACTCTTAGTTAAGCTGTTGACCAGTCTTTGTCGAGCTGTTGGACGGTCTTGATCGTGTTTCTGAGTCACGGAAGTACTTTTCAGTTTCATTTTGACCAAGCTATTTTTACCATTATGACCACTAGTAGTTTAACCACTGGACAACACTGGAAAAAACCCTTAATCCACTTTTCGTTTGGAAGTGGAAATATAGCTTTAATCCACTTTTTGTTTGGCAGTGGAAATAGCCGTACTCCATTTTTCGTTTGGCAGTGGAAATAGCCTTACTCCATTTTTCGTTTGGCAGTGGAAATAGCCTTAATCCATTTTTCGTTGGAAATAGCCTTAATCCACTTTTTGCTTAGCAGTGGAAATAGCCTTAATTCACATGACAATAAATGGAGGGATGCTATTCTATTTACTATGCCGAGCGAAAAGCGGTTTAAGGTTTTTCCCACTTTTAAGGGTCGATACGATATTTCCAGAGTTCAACTAGCCGGTGGGTAGTGGCTAGGTGGCTAGGGGGCAAAAGTGGCTAGTGGGCGGGTAAATTGATAGGTGGCTAGGGGGCAAAAGTGGCTAGTGGGCGGGTAAATTGATAGGTGGCTAGGGGGCAAAAGTGGCTAGTGGGCGGGTAAATAGATAGGTGCAGAGTTCAACTAGCCGGTGGGTAGTGGCTAGGTGGCTAGGGGGTAAAAGTGGCTAGTGGGCGGGTAAATTGATAGGTGGCTAGTGGGCAAAAGGGGCAAAAGTGGGCAAATATCAAAATGGGGCTAAAAGATACACTAAAGGATGTAAAAATTGGCGCAAAATTTTGAATATTGGGTACTTTTGCCCCTTTTTCCCACTGCCCACTTTGCCCCTTTTACCCGGGTGGGTGGGCAAATGTAGTTTTAGCCGGCTAAAACTGAACTCTGGATAGGTGGCTAGTGGGCAAAGGGGGCAAAAGTCAAAATGGGGCTCATAGATACACTAAAGGATGTAAAAATTGGCGCAAAATTTTGAATATTAAATTCTTTTGGCCACTACCCCTTTTGCCCCTTTTACCCGGGTGGGTGGGCAAATGTAGTTTTAACCGGCTAAAACTGAACTCTGGGTATTTCACATTTACTACTACAACCAACCTAATTTCATATACCAAGGCATTGTACTTTAGCTCTCGTTATTTAAAGAGGAAAATAATAGAGAAAACAATGACGCTCAAGTTGGACGAAGAAGCCCGTCCTCACAATTGCGCCCAGTTTCTTTTTTTCGTTCACTCTCGCCCGGGATCTCGCTAATTGTGCTCGTTATCAGTTTTAATTGATTTCTAATCCCCATTGCCAAAAGAAACTTGAGCCTTGTAATAAATACTAAGGTCTCTAAGGTTCATAGTAATATAGTTGTTCAAGCACGTATTATTCAACATAGACATGGACGCACCGCCCACAGTGGACCAATGAGTTGCTTGGACGTGAATTTTCGTGCGAGATAAAAGGGACGGCAACTATTAGCTTTCGACCTAATTCCTACATCATGAGTATGAGTATGCAAATTTCAAATCGACCAATGCATACATGCATAATATAGGTATAAAAAAGCGAATTTTGATACAGGAACATTGTGTCTATTCACAAGGTTCGGGTATAAATATATAAATCCCTGTTATGATAATGAATACTGATAATCCCTGTTAAGTATTTGGGAATAACCTTTCTAGAAATAACATATTAGCCACTGCAGGAAACTGAATTATCTCAAAATAAAATCAAAACCATGAGTAATTCAAGGGTATTTGAAACCTGACTTTTAGTAAAGTCGTTAGGTAGTTATTAAAGATCCTGTCGCCTGTGTAAATTAAGCCAATGTAATTCTCAAATATTTGCCCGGAAATTATTGCCCCTGCCAAATGTAAAATATATTCAAAGCACTTATATAAAAGTAAATTATTGTTTGACAATGCCTTCTAATGATATAGTAGAGCATTCCTACCTTTGCAAATAAAGAAGGACAATTGTCAGCTCGTCTTTTGTAAACCTTTAAGTTGAATCATGTTCACAAAATAAACGATAATTTTACAGAATTGGAATTTCCCGAGTAATTCGAATTTTTTATTTAATAACATGCTTTTGTTATCCGCAGTAGCATTTCAAAACTGATATGTCATCAAGTAATAGACGATTCGCAATTCAATATTTAATAACCTATAAATGCATGAAGTATTTTGGGCAGTATGTATTTTCTCAATTTTCTAATTTCATCGAAAATGCAATAATTTCAAATTATGTAGTACATTTAGGGAAAATAACTCCCGAAGAAAAATACCAATGCATAACAAATTTGTTTTTACCAAAAAGAAAATAACATGTTTTGGGTTCCGCTGCGCTATTCCCATCTAACATGACATCTTTCTTTTGTAGATAATAATACGTTGGTTTGCTGTAATTGTTTTGCCCATTTGTACGAGAATTACAGTACAGAGAAAAATAAAAATCCCCAATTTTACTAGCGTAGCATTTACACCTTTATTTACCGTTCCTTCTTTTTTATTTCGTATTTCCAGGTACACCTTCATATATAATTATACATTAGAGAATTATATTTGTGTATATTTGGTTGAACATTCAATAGAGAAGCAATATTTAAAAACGTATTCGAAGTTGAAGACTGTGTGCCTCTAGTTCACTATCTTCGTTATTGTTTCGCCGCTGCTTCAGTTACTCAAAACCTCAATATTAATATAGAAATTTATATTAGTTATTTTAACTAAGACAGAAATGGCTTACAATATAATTTCTAAAGAAGCATTCAAGAATTTTGCTCATAACGTACATTTTGGAAACCGACTGGGAGTCCTTCCATATATTTGGAACGAAAAAAACTGTACAATAAGACTTTCGACGTCTAGGAAAAAACGTTTGAATGAAATATTGTCAACTTTGCCGGTTTTCATTTTTACTGCTTTAATAATCATCGAATTTGTGGTTCTGACTGTCTTAAATGACACTTCTTATCTGTCCATATTCTGCTTTTTTGTTAGTTGTTTTGCTATTATGTGTTTACTATTGACCCTACTAGTGGTAATCCATGGATCTAAGATGGCCGTCCTCTGTACTGAATGTACTATAATCCAATATAATTTTGAGAGTAAGCAATTCAAATCAGTCTTGGCTAAAGATAAATAAATTTCTAATTTTTGACTCGTTTCAAAAGATACGCTGTCTCGCAGTTTCATTCATTTTCAGAGTTTATATTCTTGTTAAAATGCAGTTGACAAAAATGTTGACATTTAGTGGCAATCTGGCAATGTAATAATATGTAACGGTTTCGCTGTACAACGATTAATGTTTAAGCGCTGTCCCTTTTATTTAAAAATATGGGCTTATGATGGGAAGCGTTTTTCCAAGGAAGGCGTCTATTTCTGAGAGACTTTAGGGTTATTCTCACAAGATAACTGCTAAAATGTCCAAATTATAGAAGTATACCGACTTTACAAGCCTTGACATTGTATATTTTAAAATTGTCTATAAAAAGTCCATTTTAGATAGCTTCCTTTCAAATTTTTTCGAATAAATGTTAATTCAAGGGATGATATCTTAATGTCTTATAGTTAGCCACATACGATAACATACGCAAAAAAAATGACTAATGAGATGTGAAAATGATTTCAATAAATAGTTATGCGATGTACATTTGGTTAGATAATATTGAGCGGATAAACGGTAAAGAATAATAATTTCATATGAAAATTTATTCTTTGATATTTTAGATAACTACTGGGAAAGCAAAAGCAAAGTTTCTAGTGTCACGTTGGAAATAATACTAAAGTTAACAAACTGGGGGGCATTTTGGTATCCTATTTTCCTAACCATATGCTATATGACAGTGATATATGACATGCCAATTTTTTTCTACGCCCTTATTCCCAAGGAGTATCAAACGTATTGGATTGTCATTGCATTGTCAATAGTATTGCTATGGCAAGGATGGGCTATGTTTGCTAGATTTTTATTTCCAATCCAAATGGCAATAATCTCATCCCAATTTTATCGTAACATAGCTGGAGAACTAAAGTAAGTAAAAACATTATGTTATTATATTTTAAAGACGTCTTAAAAATATTTCTGCTAGAAAATAATTTTCATTAAATGTAATTGAACAGGCTGGGAAAGTCATCCTACCGAACAAAGGAGACTACTCGATCAGTTGACGTGTTGGTACATCACACAATTATGCTGCGGTTGATTTTCTATAGGATTTACGACATAATGTACATAATGACAATGCCTATTCAATCAGTAATTATTCGAAGTGTTCTTGTTTGCAATTTAATTATTATAAAATATCACAACAAATTTCCTGGCTATTTAATTGCTGTCTTAGCTGGCTACGTACTAATTGCGATATTTATTTGGGCATTATTTTTGAAAGTTACAGAAAAAATGTCAGCCTGTCTTAATTCTTTAATTAAAAGTTTAAGTTTATTTCGTAGTGATAATGAAAATGACATGAAATATATCAAAAAATTTCAATTGGCTTGTACACGTGCACAATTTGACATAGGAATAGATACAAAAATTACCAAAAAAAGTGCACCAAAATTTTTACTGAATATCAGCAAGGGCACTGCAAAGTTACTCATGGGAATTTAACTACTTACAAGAACAAATAAAATAAATGGAAATAAAAATTGATTTTTTTGGTTTTTTGTAAACAATTGGGATTTAGTAAATATAACATTAAATTTATGTTTAGTAACATTACAACCTAATGCCACAAAGCAATTGTAACTTTAGTTTATAATGCAAAATAAAGTTAGACTAAGAATTGTAAAAAGTCAATAATGTTTTACAGTTATAGTTTTAATGATTCCATATAAATCATATAATATACAATTATTGGTAAGCCATTAACAATTTCATGACACCTTTGCTTATTGTTAGGATATATTTAATAGTGCTTTTTCGGTTAATAACCGATACGTCAGAAATTCTTATTAACATTGGTTGCCAAGATTTGCAGAACCTTTTGAAGTACATTGAGCCATTATAAGAATTCCAAGATCTTATGCAGCTTTTTGATATTTTAGTAAGCTTGTATGCAGAATGTAAAATACCCAGCCAAGATCCTAGGATAAGTAGCATTAATATAATGTAAAGGGAGATATCTGCAAATGTGAATCGCTCTTTTGATTTATTCTGCAAGATGAAGGTGCTCACTAGTATTGACCGTGTAAGAAGAGATTGAAGTGGCATAAGCCACTGACGTGCAAAATTATGAAACAGAATTAAGATAATGTAAAGTGAGCGTGATGTTTGGATTATATATTCCAATTTTCTGCTAGAGTATTTTGTGTGTGCAATTACATCCTTAGGTTTCCTGTATAAATTTAAAATTCTCATTAATTTTGTAGAATAATAGTTTTTCTTTTTGATAATAAAATAGCGATAATAAAAAAATAAAATATGTGGGAACAATTAACTGTTAACAATTCTCTGCTAAGCTGAAATTTGATCAAGGGGTTGCAACCAAAAATAAAAACAAGTGTACGACATATTCGGAAGAAAAATTTTAAGGCTATTAATTTTAACTTTCATAAATAAAGATATATTAGCTTAACAAAATACACTACTTACTTTATTTCTTTGAAAATATGAGTAAGCAGGTATGTGTACGTAGCAGCAATCATGACAATTAATGTGGTCACGCTCAAGCTTCCTAACGTGAATAGTATTACAAAAAATCCGTTTATCATATAGAAAAGCAAATAACGATTTTGTTTAGGTAATAGCGACGAGAGCCAAATGACCAAATCCTTGTTTTCCATGTACACTACAATAGCCACTACCATACTGAAAGAAAAGTTGAATAAAATGGACATCCGAAAAAACTTATCCAGTTTTCTTGTTGGCTGATTATCATGCCCTTTAAGGTAGTTTCCTAGTAAAATAAATTTTAGGCACAAAATAATTTGTTATGCATTAAAATTAATTTTTTAGCACCATTGCACAAAGAATTTGCTGAAAAAATATTAAATTAATCTAAATATTTATTTTTATTAGTAAAGTTACACAGTTACCTGAAAAATATCGAAAATATACCGTTATAGTATTTATCAGTTGAACGACATCTGGGTAATTAAAGGCCAGAAAGATGTGAAACATTGATACTATAAGACCTATAAAAATGATGGGCAAAGATAACCCAAGAGAGTCAATAGATTTTTCAACAATTACTACTTTAAGGACCCGCATTATCATGTAACAATTAAATAACAACAGAACAGAACAAACATAGTAGAAACGTAAATTAGCTGATCTAGTAGCAGTGGTCTTGATTAAATTGTTTTTATAATCCCAGCGGTAAGGAATTGATCCAGTTACATTTCCAATTTTTAAAATAGAAATTAAATTTCGATAAAATACTTTAGACAGCATTTTAATTTCTAACCTTTTTTTCAGAGGATACTTTATTTGTAGTCGTTTTTTGTCTATATCTCAATTTGAATTGGGTAACTATTTTGCCAAGATATCCTTATATATTATGCTGTGAACTTAAGTAATCTCAAAATCTTATACTTGCCTGATATTATAACTATATATATAGTTTGGCCACCCTAACATTCAAAATCATTAAATTAATGACAGGCTGCAAGGAATCATTGTCTAGATATTTTTTATAAGTTTTATACAAGTTTTCTCAGGGTGGGTTGATATGGTTGATGGTAACCGTGGTTACCATTGCACTACCATTGTACTACCTAGATTTGAAGGGAAAAAATAGATTACAGTATTTGTCAAGGGGATACGGATACAGCAATACAGTCAGGTCTGAAAATAATACCTTTCAAATGTCACATTGAAAATCACTTGTTTATCCATGCCATTCTGTTTAATGGTTGAGTTTTCACTACCAACGGCTGCAGAAACAGGTTATAACCAGGCGAAAAATATACTTCGTTTGAATATGAAAAACTATACAGTTAAAATTATCAAAACCATTCATTCATCATTTTGACATTGAGTGCTTAGATACACGACGTTGTACGTCGGTGAAAACGAAATAGGACGTCTGCCAGAAAGAAGTTGGAATTCGGCGAGAATTTTATGACCTGATTTAAATAACTTTTATGTGACAATAATTTTAAACCGTTCCAAATAATGGGAAAATGTGTTTTGTCACATTTGTGAGTTCTAAGGTTCTAACCATTGTTGACCACTAGTTTTTGCCACTAGGTTTTCGCCAGCCGGTTATAGCCAAGGTGGTTAAAACCATATGCCAACCCTGAGTTTAACAGTTCCTAAGAATACAAAACGCCACTATCTAGAACGAGTAAGGGAAAATATAAACCACATGTGCATTGCATCAATGTCTGTGTAATAACTAGAAATTAGCTCTCAATTGCATTAAAATTATTCCCTGGAAGGCATTTGCAATCTAAATAAATATTGTTTTAACAACCATGGCTTTCTACTAACGTTCTATGATTATTAAATTATAAAAATCGCTCGGTTGCTTTTGAAAACCAAAGGAGTTACTTCCATCTGAAATATTTATTTGTTCTCCAACTATACGCTTCACGTTTGCTGCCACACATTCACGTGTACTATTGACTGTTGGTGTTGATACCTAATCGAATTAGATATAATAGCTGTTTGTTGCGAACAATTTCAAATTCGCAGAGGATTAATATCAACATGTATGCACCTTTGGACATGTAACTGGAATTGGTTATTTTTGGGATTACATGTACAGGATGGCCTAGAATGAATCCAGCTTTTTGATTTTCTTATCTACCAATACAATGTCTTATTTCTGGGCTGTAAAAATGTATTCAAAAATTATAACTCTGACAAAATGTTGAAAAGAGAGCATTTAAATAAAAGAAAATTATGGGTTGCAGTGCCTACTAATTGCACAGCAGAAGAAGATTCCTAATTTAACGAGTAATGTAGAAAATTACTCAAATCGGCGTATTATTTTTGAAAATATTATTTACAAGTCCGCAGAAATTTCTTGGAACACTAATTTAAAGCTTTGTAGTTTTTGAAGACATTAGCATTGCGAAACCAGAAAAATACCAATTTTCGGGTACCGTCGTAACTTATAACTACAGAGCAGGAACATGACATTGGTAAGCAATTAGGATATGTTTTATGCTTCGTCGTAATTTAACAATTATCTGAGAATAAAATATCGTATGGGTAACTCCTTAAGTAAAATACTGCCCCCTAAAATGCTTAACAAGTACTACATTATAGTGTATAGAGTTTTCAGAAAACAATTTATAGCTCCTTTAACTCTGACTTATCAATTTAAATAATATCTTATTATTTCTTTGGTGCTTATTTTATGTACGTGTTTTGAGGAAAGTTGTCCAAGTAAAATGGGAATCGCTAATAGACCAATTACACGTGTTTCGCTATTTCTTCCTATCTTTTCAAATTCGTCTAACCACGTACACTTACCTACATAATATTATATACAGGGTGGCGCAGAATGATGTATACATGAACTTTGACCTTTAATAACTGACGATCGGTTTGATGTATTTCAATGTTATGCACACCATGTGAAAGAGCATGCGTTTTTTAGTGAGATTTCTGAATTTGAAAACCCTCCATCACCAGACACCGGCGTAATCGCTTCAGCACTGACCGACCTGAATTTTTGTAATATTCCTGATTTATTTCCCATTTCCGTAACGATGCATGCGCGTAGTTGCATCAATGTTGTTAACTTTTCAGCATGGACATTATCCTCGACGATTCCCCAAAGACTGAAATCACATGGTGTTAAGTCCGGTGATCTCGGTGGCCATGAAACCGATTCTCTCCAACCGACCCATCTTTCAGGGAAGTGGGCATCAAACCATTTCCTAACATCAAGCCTAAATTGCTTAATTGCTAAACGATTTTAAACGACTGTGATTTGGAATTACTTGAATAGCTGGCCAATTAAGTCATTGGGCAGAAAAAAGACTTAATGGGTGAATGATGATGGGGCAGATTGGGCACCGGCGCATTTCAGGCTTGATGTTAGGATTAGGGAATTGTTTGATACCCACTTCCCTGCATGACAGATGCATCAGTAGGGGAGGATAGGTTTCATGGCCACCAAGATCACCGGACTTAACACCATGTGATTTCAGTCTTTAGGGAATCGTTGAGGATAATGCCCATGCCGAAAAGTCAACAACATTGATGCAACTACGCGCATGCATCGTTACGGAAATGGGAAATAAATCAGGAATATTACAAAAATTCAGGTCGGTCAGTGTTGGAGCGATTACGTCGGTGTCTGGTGATGGAGGGTCTTCAAATTCAGAAATCTCACTAAAAAACGCATGCTCTTTCACATAGTCTGCATAGCATTGAAATACACCAAACCCTATGAGGGTTTGGACGCAAGTGCTCACGAAATATGCAACCCGCATATACGTAGAGCGGTCCTAGTTCGCCTTTATTCTATTTATGCCAGAAATGATGAAATAATATGTATGATTCAAGTTACCCGTGATACCGAAAAGTCCAATAATGCCCGATGATCCACAGGAAAGTTCAGGAACACAATGTATTATTTATTGCACACAAAGAATAATACTCAACTAGAATGAGAAATGAACTTTAGAAAATAAAGAAATAAATGTAATGAACACAAAACTGGCGTAGTCTCCCCGTCCCAGGTTCTCCAGCAACTGCGTGTCAAACGGAGCTCCTCGCGTAGTCTTTCCGCTGCACTATGCAAATTGGTGGGTTGCTGAGGTGGCTAGTTGGGTGGTGACGTCATGAGGAGTGGGCTGGTAGCCATCCTCATAACCCATCGTCAGTTATTAAAGGTCAAAGTTCATGTATACATCATTCTGCGCCACCCGGTATAAATGTGTAGGTTAGATTATGTATGGATTATGTAGTTCACTTATTGCATGTTACTGCTATACTATTATGAATTCAATCATATTCTTATTCATATTCATAATATTAGCTTTATGCAAATATTCACATTATACAATTGCAAAATGTACAGGCTACTTTGATTACAACATAACCAAATCAGTGCAGAATACTGCTGTTACCCTGTTGACATTTTAGGTTAACCTTCTCTTATTAGATACTTACAGATTATATAGCCTGATTATTTAGTTAACAAAGATTGATTCCCTTTTATCAATTACAAATTTCTTTACTAGATCAATGAGTTAATCTCAATATTAAATAATGTTGACTTGGTGTAAATAACTACAGTTTAAATTAATAATCATTTCAATTAATTCGTTGCCATTTGCAATTTTGTCAGTTTTATTTAGAAAATTAATAGACTATACTTTAAAAAACAATGGCATATAATTAATTGTTTAATTATGCGAGAAAATTAATTAGAATTTACTTGAAGTCTGGACTTCAAATGAAAATTTATGCTTTCCCACTGACATTCAATTTTATAATAATATAAATAGTTTGGAAAAGTGAGTCTTGAATAAAACACAGTTCAATAAGTAACATTGGCAATTTTTGACTTTCAATGGCACGATTTCTAATGCATATTATTGTAAATTCGTAGTCAGTTATAAATAAAAAGTCCTTAATAAATTGATTATAAACCAATTTTTGTAGCCGCCCATAGAACCGTCAGTCTTGCCCCTCGTAGTAAGATATCATAATTAACTCTATATAGTATTGATTTATTTCCACACTGCAATTGAAATAAAGCAAAAATGGACTTAATTGTTTCATGTAACAAATAGTTATAATACAATAATTTATTAGATGCAACACATGTTTAGTTTTTGAATCCAGTTATACGATGAATGGAGTGTTGTCTAGAGGTATACGGCATTTTTATTTTATGACAATCGAAGATTGGGCTATAATATAAATAACATACATAATTTTTAACATAATATTCATAACAATTCAATTCATAACAATAACGATATATTCTGCAGGAAGGAAAATCCTAATTTTGAATAAAGTAATTGCGTTTATTTCGATACTTTAAATTTAAAGGAAATAATGTCAAAGCAAAGGAAGTTCAATAGACATTTATACGTAGAAACTAGGAATTTTTACTTATCACGGGTATCTCCGCCACCGTTCCAAATTGCATATTGTTTGCAAGAATTCACGATTCGCCCAATGTAGCTGATATTATCTGTTATAACGGAAAGCTTGGACATGACATAAATGTTAGTCCATGAAAAGGTAAGCCCATTTTCCCCACAAACCTCAATTTAGGGACCTTGAAACACAGGTATGTCTGCATACTTGATACTTGCCTAACTCAATAAGAAAATTTTTACATTAAAGCAAAATATTCTAAGGTATATATATTTAGTTTTTGGCGTCAAAACGTGAATTTTTTTACTAAATAAAACAAAATTGATGCTAAATTGTTACTTAAGGGACTATTCTCATTGTCTCTGGTGGAGCTGTCCAACGGATTACAACGGGATCCTATCTTATAGATGAACAGAGGACTGAAGCTAGTCTCGGGCAATTTATACCAGTCCCATGCCATGCATAAAATTTTAGATTGCATCTTACTCCCTCAATATGTCATTGACCTTGCATGACCTGGCGAGGCTGAGAACCTAGAAAGAAACAGTTTTAATTCAAATATTACTAACCAATTTTCTAGATGATTAAATATATTTTACAAAATTTCTCTCCCATTTAATTTAAATATTGAAGTAGTTTTAATTTTATTAAACCTTTACTGCACACACAGACCATAATAAAAGAAGCCAATAATTATTATTGCAATAATACCATGGTTGCAAATGAATATGAGAACTTTTTGTATTTTTTCTTTTAATTACCCGTCATTTAGAGTAGCAATTATTTTTCCAAAACCCATGTAATGCATCTAGAAAAATACCAATTTTCAAGTATGGTAACTTATAAGAGCAGGTGTATGCAATTAGGTTGTTATTATAGACTTCGTCGCAATAACAATTAATTGAGAATAAAATATCCTATATACTTCGGAATAGCATACTCTTAGTAAAATACTGTACTTTAAAATGCTAAACAAGTATCGAAGTATACAGTATACATTATATAGTGTAAAGGGTTATATGAAGGCAATATTATTATATCTCGTTTAACTCTGGCTTGGCATGTAAGACTTACCAATTTGATTTTAATTATATATTTTTCCTTTCGTGCTTACTTTACGTTCAAATTTCGAGGAAAATTGTCGAGGTGAAATAAGAATCGCTAATTTCACCAATTACAGGTTTTTTGTTCTTTCCTATCGTTTCAACTTCGTCTAATCACGTACACTTTACTATATTCATGTATAAATGTGCACGTTGAAATATGTAGTTTACTTATTTCGTGTTACGGCCATGATTACGACAATATATACTAAACCGAACTTCTCAATATTAAACAAAATTGACTTGATGTTGCTTCGCAAATTGTAGAATTAGAATTTTATATAGCTTACTGTACTTGGCATTTTAAAAAGTATGACAACACCACGTAATTATTTATTTATATACGAAAATTAATAATGATGTACGTAAGGTTTGGACTCAGAGTGTGCATGTATACTTTGAATGGCAAAATAAGCTTTAAAAGATATGAATAAAGTAATTGCGTTTATTTCGATAGTTTAAATTTTTAGGAAAGAATTTCAAAGTAAAGGAATTTCAACAATAAACGTTTATATGAAACTAATACTTGTTTCGTCTATTTTTACAAAATGCAGTTGAGTAAAAATGGCAGCAACTAGTAATTACTTATCACATATATCTCCGTCGCCGTTCTCAATTTTAATGTCCTTAATTGCATATTCACGCCTCGCTGAATATAGATGAATATTATCATGCAGTTACGGAAAGCCTGTTAGGAAAAGGAAAGGGCAATTATCCAACAAACCTAAATTTAAGTAACTTGAAATAAATGTATTTCAGTATATTTTATACCTGTTTAGAACTCAGCAACACAATTTCTAAGATACAGAAGCTACGATCTACGAAATTTAGCTTGTGGCGTCAAAACCTTCAAAATCAAAAATCATTTTCCATAGCGTATTTTCATATTAAAAAAGTCATGATAACCCATTATAAAAAATTGTTTTATTTGAGTGACAATTTGATGCTAAAAACGTTGTGCGCGGAGGACCTGTAAGGTTATTCGAGTTTCTACCGGATTTGAAATACAATTTCTATCGTCAACCAAAAACCTTATTTGGTAAAACTATTTGGTAAGACATTATAGAATTAAAATCTATGTATCTATGACAACCCAATGTCTTAATTATGACACTGGTCTTCTGTTCCTAAAGTTTACAATTTTGCAAACACTGAAATCAGACAGCAGGAAAACACGATTTCATATTCGTATTGCTGACACTTTTGAAATCTGTCAATTGAATGACAAAGATGACAAACATAAAAGAAGGAATGACTTTCAATATAATTTCGAAAGCAGAATTCGACAGTTTTGCTCAAAATTTAAGATTTGGAAATCTGATTGGATCACTACCGTTTGTTTGGCGTGAAAAAGATTGTACTGTGAGTAGTATGTAAGGGGGGGGGAAGAGCCCTTGTACGTAAAAGGCTATGGATATACGGCCCATGCATGGATAGGTAAGCTCCTTCTCCTTATACATGGATAGGTATGCATCTAAAGCTTGTATGCATTTCTCCCTGTGTACTCAGACAGACATGTCCTCAGGCACTGCATGCCTTCTCCCTTCATTCTCAGCCACACATGTCCCTTTCTGATGCATGGATGCAGCTTGCCTGTATTTGTCCCTATGTACTCAGGCACATGCATTATTCCTATGTACTCAGGCACATGCATTATTCCTATATACTTAGGCACATGCATTATTTCTATATACTCAGCCACATGCATTTATTTATTTCACATATTTCCAATTAACCTCTTAATTAATCAAATTAATCCTATTCATTCGCTTGTTCACCAAAAGTTATAAAAAATGCTATTAAAACCAAGATTGCATTTAGTATCGCCAAATTAAAATTGATATGATGCGCCAATTTAATTGCAATAAGTTTCTCAATTGGCAAATAAGGGCGATTAGTGCCCCCCCATCGGTTGCATCTAACTCAGATTGATGAACACTTATCAATTTATGAAAACAATCATCAGCTGCTAAGCTATTTCATACTTTGACACCGAATTTTATTCAAAATTTAGAAACGAAACTTAAATGAAACTATTTTTTTACCACTTATGCCACTTACCTCTACTTTTTAGATTGTGGTATTTAACTTTAAATACCATTGAAACCTGTGGTATTTCGTACTAGGGTTTATTGGGTTTTTTTACAAAACATACAATAATGTAAACTAAAGCTCCTTCTATATAAGCAAAAACATACTAATTTTGTCAGATTTCTATTCAAAAATATAAACAAACGTATAATCAGGTGGAAACAAAATAATTAGCTTTAATACTTGCAGCAATTCTGTATCGTGAATCACGTAAATAAATAGGCATCACAATCACGATCGTGATGTCCATATATTTTTTGTTTTATGTATATTTTAATCGCTGCGAAGATATTTGTTTATATAATTAACTTTTACTTACGAATCGCCAATGAATGCTTAGGGGTACATAGTGGAAACATTAATTATACTGAATTTTAATTATCTTTATTACTGTACTGCTTTAAGCTCCACATTAATGAAGGAAATTCTTAAAGTGAATGCAATCAGTAAAATATAATAATGCATCGTTTTTCACTAGTTGTTATCAAACAGTATAATAATTAATGTAGGTGCTCACGAAAAATACTATTAACTGTGCTAAAAAAATGTTTAAAATTAGTTTTTTGTGCCTTAAGTTTTGATTTTATAGACGCAAATAATGGTAGTTTTAGGATTACATGGTTGTTGTTATTGTCAGCTGTGGTTTTCCTATATATACTATAGTATATGCTTGTATTTATGCCTATAGTTATATAAAAAACCCTTAAACCCAAAAAATCCGGGGTCGAGGGTTTTTTCCCAAAAAAACCCGGATTTTTTCCTAAAAAACCCGGATTTTTGGATACCTTGTTTTGTACACTGTACAGAAGTGTCAAAACAAGAATGAACTCGATGGGACAAAAACAGCTGTCTTACGGTTAGTTTTCTGAGTGCTATACTTTATTATTCCCCATTCACCAATACAAGCATTAGTAGTCATAGTGATAATGAATATAGTACTCGGCTGTTTTTGTCGCATCGATTTCATTCTTAGTTTGGCTCAACCCACTGGAAAGTATAGTTAAATCTTATGGACTAATAGATCAGCAATTAATTGTCCATGTAGTTTGACATAGTTGAATTAGCTTATCTACAGAAGACGCTGTTGTTCCAGAGGTCCGTCGCCTTACTTTAAGACGGTAGTTAAATCTCTTACAGTTAGAGCGCTCTGCTCCACTCTGTCGCTTTAAGGTTGACTATCAGTAATGTTAATTTCCTATTAAGGAAAGTGAAAATATCTGCAGTAATATTGTACGTACAAGATTTTGGTGACTATTGTTGGAAATATTGATCATTTCCCTGACACTTGTGACCCTCCGAATTTTCAAAAACAAACCAAATGGGTCATAATTAGCGTTTCAAAAAAAATTTTTATAGAAAAAGGGCGAGGAAATTTTCTGCAACAATATTGTGATGTATTTTTATTATACAATCAAATAATTTAAAAATCTGAGAGCCACATGTTCCAGACAAATCCTGGAGGATCAACCCAAAATTTACCAAAATGAAATCGGTCGATTATTTTTTGATTTACGTCCACT
Organism: Tomocerus qinae; assembly: GCA_020055645.1. Taxonomy (NCBI): domain Eukaryota; kingdom Metazoa; phylum Arthropoda; class Collembola; order Entomobryomorpha; family Tomoceridae; genus Tomocerus; species Tomocerus qinae. Next base: position 52,599,780 of record CM034546.1, on the reverse strand, counting down.
ATTCTAAAGGTCTGTAATTTGAAAAAATGTATAAGCAAAACCATCAGATAACGACCCACAAATCTAGAGTGGCAGAGTATACAAAACAGTTATGGAACTGGAGTTACAGGTTACAGTGCACACTCAAAATAACTAGATATTTGTTTTTTGTCCTAGTTCCGTCTTTCTTACAGATCTTTGATCCGTTTGAAAATATATCTGGATGTTATAAAAGTATGAATTGTCAGCTATCTAATCTGTTGTTTGTGTGCGAAGGTAAATGTCATTTTGTGTTGGCGGAATTTTGAGTGCCAAAGGGACCACTTTATACCAGGGACGGATTTAATTTTTAGTATAGTGCAGTTAGCTTTGCTTTTGCTAGCATTGATGTACTTGTGGGAGGAGCTAAACCTCCACTATTAGTCACCCTTAATTTCTATATTATTATTCTTCCAGTTTAACCCATTAATAATAGTCAAATTCCACGGTTTGGCTCCACAGTAAGTATTCATAGCAGAAAAAGCATTTTTTCAAAGTCTATGAAGGCAAATTTGAATGCCTATACTGCCAAACTATTGCGCCACGAATTGGCGCCTGTTCTCAAACTCCAATCCACCAGAGGTGGTCATGATTTAGTCATTGATTGTATGAATAAGAATAAGTATTTACTACCAAGTGAAAAGTATAAGTAAAAGGTTTAGACTTGAAGTAAAAGGTAGAAGCAAAAGCACTTGATTCAAATCGAATGAACAAAAAAAATACTTTTCCTACCAATCATTTACTTTGCATTTGTAGTATTTACTTCGCAATTTTTTAAGAACATAATTTGGTTACTATGGCTCAGCCAATTAGAGACCAACAAAGAATCGCATCTATACTCTTTAATTGACAAATGCATTTTCGTGGTCATGGTTATAAGTAATCTGTCAGAGTTATCCATGCTTCACTTTAGAAAATTAATCGTGAATCCTACTCTTTAGCGCGGGGAAGCAAAAGGTGAAGTTGCTGTCGGAGAAGCTTCAAATTTAAGTAAATACTAGACATTATTCATACCAAAATGTAGTATTTACTTCTAATGGTAGCAAATGCTTCATGAAGTTTAACAAATAGTTTTAATCTAAGATTAAGCATAAGTAATTGCTAATATTTTTATTCACACCAAAGAAACCTTTTACATCAAAAACTTCAAACAAAAGCTTAAGGCAGACCTTATTCATACCACTCGTTTTCATTGGCTGTCAACTAGCCAATAATAATGATTCAATTATGAGAGATGGCATCAAACAAATATAACAAAGACTTTGGGCATATTCAGCTGTTTCAGGCTTAATCTTAGTATATGCCCAGCTAAAAGTTAACTTAATACACCCAGACGCAGACTTAAAACAGGCTGCTGCACAAAAAGGCTGAATTGGTCACGATATCACCTTGATACACATTTTCACTCATGTAATGTCCTAATGCACTGTCCTATGGGACAGTAATCCGTAATCATGGGATCGAATTACTGTACTGTTGTACAAGCTATGGCACAATGGAAATTCGCAAGGCAAATTTACTACACGAGCGTTGACATAGAGAAAAGCATGGATTAAAATGAGTCGTAATACATTTCGAATTCTTAATGATCATAATGTACGTATCTATATCAGATTCTGCTAAATCGAAAAATTAATTAACATTTTTTAGTAGAGCTGATGGTACATTTTACTATCCCATTGACTCCTTGTGTCAGTTGGCACACATTTTTGTAGAACTAAATAACTATACTGGAACCACTGTTTATTCTTTAAAATATTTTATGATTGTACACTGTTCCAACATCCTATGTATCTAATTTTTATGATTTTAAATGGGAGATTCTCGGTAATTTTTGGGGTTTATTTTTAAAAAATGGTGTATTTCATTGTTTCCCTGAACTCGATGCTACGATTTACACTCATTATTTATTATTTTAGTTTAGAACTTCCTTTTGATCAGACAGTTGGAGCTGTAGATAGTTTTCCAATCCAGTAGAGTAGAAGATTAAAGTATATTTAAAATATTGTATTAAAAAATTGATATAATAACTTAAGGGAACTGCCCATGATTCTCCGGAATTGTTTATATTACTGTGATGGGCAACCTGCTGAATTTCTCCAGTCCAAGGTCCACCCCTTAGCTTGGTACACTAGTATCTTTTTTTCATGCAACAGCAATCCCCTACTTTATAGATAGTCCTGTATTTAAATGTATTTACATGGTGCATTTCACAACCATGAAGTCCAGTTTTGCAGCTTTTTTCAGTCTGTCCTGTCTTAATCCATTTGCTAAATATGCGTTGATCCATTTAAAATTATATTATATTCAGAATTTCGGAACCAATTGGAATATAAACATAGCACACTATAATGTTATTTTACCTGTCAGTAGAACGGATATTGATACATTGTGAAGTATATACTTATTTCATGTAATAATAAACATGCTGGAAACTGATAGTGAAACTTTACCTACACATTTTCATCAACACATTCATGAATAAGTTTTTTCCCTTGCCTATTACATAGATAGGTATGGACCTAAATCTTGCGTGTATTTATCCCTATGTACTCAGGCACACATGCCTTCTCCCTTCATGTTATCACTTTATCAGGCACACATAGGACACACACCATTGGTCACACACACACGAACCGACAGAAAAATGTACAAACAAATAAAGCATACATACAAACGATTGGACAATCATATATGCATACAGAAAGACACACCTGCTATCAGACAGACACATATGTACAATGTAAGCGCACAGCCACACATACAAACCGACAGAAACACACTCGATCAGACACGTATAAACAGACACACATTCGATCAGACACGTATAAACAGACACACACTCGATCAGACACGTATAAACAGACACACACTCGATCTGCCACGTATAAACAGACACACACTCGATTAGACACGTATAAACAGACACATACTCGATTAGACACGTATAAACAGACACACACTCGATTAGACTCGTATAAACAGACACACACTCGATCAGACACGTACAAACAGACACACACTCAAACAGAAACACACTCACACAAACATACACTCACGAACTGACAGAAACATATACAAACAAATAAGACATACATACAAACGAACGGACAATCATGTATGCAAACGGAAAGACACACCTGCTATCAGATGGACACATATGTAATATGTGAACGCACATCCACACATACAAACCGACAACAACTTACTCAAACAGACACACAATCAATCAGACACGTATAAACTGACATTCAAACAGACACGTACAAACAGACACACACTCAAACAGAAACGCACTCACGCAAACAGACAGACACTAACAGAAAGACACATTTAAATACAACACAACAGATGTACAAACGAACAAACAAACTCACATACAAACGGGCAGACATACAAAAATACACTCAGACATACAAAAATACGGACAAACTTACAAAAATATGAACAAACACTCAAAAATATAAACTAAGACAAATACAGGCAAACACATAAATCTGGACAATCATGAAAATACGTCCAGACATATATAAATACGGCCAGACATAAAAGAATATAGACAAACATACAAAAATAAGGTCAGACACAAAAATACGTACAAAACACACAAACATACGGATAAACACTCAAGCATACGTACAATACACACAAACATGCGGACAAACCCACAAAAATATTTACAAATCACACAACGGTATGGACAAAAACACAAAATAAGTACAAAACTGACATAAATATGGACAACACTTAAAAATACGGACAACCACACAAAATACAAAGAAACACAAAAACTCGGACAAACACTAAAAAACAACCCACAAAAATACAACCAAACAATCAAACATACGGACAAACTCACAAAAAAATGGAAAAACACACAAAATACATACAATCACAAAATATGGAAAAACATAAACATGCAGTCAAACACACAAATATGGACAAATATAAATACCAATGTTTAGCTCCGTTTATCAATCCAAACTGTATTGAACTAATGCGGAAGCTTTAATATCAATTTTATTAAACTCGATTGAATCAATACAAACTGTATTACATCTATGCAGAAATTATGATTTAAATTTAAACTCGGATGTTTCAAAACAATTTGTATTATTAATTCGAAGTTTTGAAATATGTAGATAAAACTTGGATGTTTCAAAACAATTTGTATTATTAATTCGAAGTTTTGAAATATGTAGATAAAACTCGGATGTATCAATACAAACTGCTGCACAAATTTTAAAAGTTAAACTCGGTTATATAAACACACAATGTTTGAAATTAATGTGGATATCTAACTGAGGGAATGTTTCATACAAATTTTGTAATACAAATGCAGATGTTTAATAAAAAATTGTAATACACATGCAGATGTTCAATAAAAATTGTAATACAAATGCAGATGTTCAATAAAAAATTGTAATACAAATGCAGATGTTCAATAAACGATTGTAATACAAATGCAGATGTTTAATACAAACTTGGTTATACAAATGCAGGTATTTAATACAAACTTTGTTATATCAATGTAGATGATTAATACAAACTTGCCAGACTAATACAGATGATCATTTGCAACTGTGTAATACAAATATAGATATTTAATTCAAACTGTATAGTATGGTTGTTTAATACAATCTGTATTAAATTAACGAGGATGCTTAATTTTATCTGTATTAAATTAACGCGATGCTTAATTTTATCTGTATTAAATTAATTCGAATGTTTAATTCACAATGGATTAAATTAATTCGGGTGTTTAATTCACATTGTATTGAATGAATGTGGATATCTAATACAAAATGTTTTAGATTAAAGAAGATATCTAAATCCAAATGTTTTAAATTAATGAGGATATATACAGTGTTCAGTTATTGTAATTATTAACCAATTCATCCACTTTGATTGTAGAATATTATAATATTGGTAAAAAGAATTAACCATACTATATATTGGTTTGGATATTTTAGTATTATAAATTAAATTTTAGATATCATGTATCTTGTATTTCACTTATTTGATGCTCTGTATCTTGTTTCTAAATTGTTTTTAACATTTTCTCCATTTTATGATGCAATATATTATAAGATTGGAAAGGAAACCTTGTACAACTATCTTAAACAACAGATATGTTTGTTATTTTGTTATGCTTATAGTTTCATGGTTGAGAATATAATTACTCATACTCTTTATCATTTAATTATTTTAACCATATAGCAACCTACTTTTAGACTTTATGGAAAGAAATAATTTCGAAATAGGAAATTTAACATTTGCACAGTGAAAATTTAAACCAATTTAATTCTTCATCAAATAAATGATAAATAGTTGCTATGTAGTAATTTATACAGTGTCACGAGGGAGGGAAGGATCCTCGATTACGCTTCGCGTATATATGCCAAAGGCATACGTCTTACGCTTCGCGTATATATGCCAAAGGCATACGTCTTACGCTTCGCGTATATATGCCAAAGGCATACGTCTTACGCTTCGCGTATATATGCCAAAGGCATACGTCTTACGCTTCGCGTATATATGCCAAAGGCATACGTCTTACGCTTCGCGTATATATGCCAAAGGCATACGTCTTACGCTTCGCGTATATATGCCAAAGGCATACGTCTTACGCTTCGCGTATATATGCCAAAGGCATACGTCTTACGCTTCGCGTATATATGCTGTAGGCATACGTATTACGCTTCGCGTATATATGCCGTAGGCATACGTCTTACGCTTTGCGTAACAACAATTGCACTTACAATTTCGAACTGGAAATGGACAAGATAGATTTCTACCGTTGCAAAGTAAGTGTAAGAGGTTCAAAGCCATACTGATGAATGTGTTTCTTATTCATATACCTTTTGTAGTTCCTGTTTATAGTAACCACATTTTAATTCTTCTCCCTCTTCATTCTTTAGATAATACAGTCAAGTGTTACTGGCGGACAGTCTAACATTTTGGTTTTTATTTATACTTTTAAATATGGGTAAAATACAAACAAGTACAAGGACTGTTTATAGTATACAGAATCATAATCTTAACATCAGCATTGCTCCAAAGGCACAAATTATAAATAACCCACCGTAGAACAGAATGCTGTAAAAAGTAAGATCACGTCCTAAAGTTGACATCCTAATTATTAATTAATGATTAGAACTATCTAGTTACAATTTGATTAGTTTAAAAATATCGGATGATGGGTTGAACTGCTATGCTGGTCAGTCAACTTTTACGTCTACATGTAGTTAAAATTTAGAGGGATTCACATAAATGACTTTACATGCTAGGCGTAAGACGTATGCCTTTGGCATATATACGCGAAGCGTAATACGTATGCCTTTGGCATATATACGCGAAGCGTAAGACGTATGCCTTTGGCATATATACGCGAAGCGTAAGACGTATGCCTTTGGCATATATACGCGAAGCGTAAGACGTATGCCTTTGGCATATATACGCGAAGCGTAATCGAGGATCCTTCCCTCCCTCGTGACACTGTATAAATTACTACATAGCAACTATTTATCATTTATTTGATGAAGAATTAAATTGGTTTAAATTTTCACTGTGCAAATGTTAAATTTCCTATTTCGAAATTATTTCTTTCCATAAAGTCTAAAAGTAGGTTGCTATATGGTTAAAATAATTAAATGATAAAGAGTATGAGTAATTATATTCTCAACCATGAAACTATAAGCATAACAAAATAACAAACATATCTGTTGTTTAAGATAGTTGTACAAGGTTTCCTTTCCAATCTTATAATATATTGCATCATAAAATGGAGAAAATGTTAAAAACAATTTAGAAACAAGATACAGAGCATCAAATAAGTGAAATACAAGATACATGATATCTAAAATTTAATTTATAATACTAAAATATCCAAACCAATATATAGTATGGTTAATTCTTTTTACCAATATTATAATATTCTACAATCAAAGTGGATGAATTGGTTAATAATTACAATAACTGAACACTGTATATATCCTCATTAATTTAAAACATTTGGATTTAGATATCTTCTTTAATCTAAAACATTTTGTATTAGATATCCACATTCATTCAATACAATGTGAATTAAACACCCGAATTAATTTAATCCATTGTGAATTAAACATTCGAATTAATTTAATACAGATAAAATTAAGCATCGCGTTAATTTAATACAGATAAAATTAAGCATCCTCGTTAATTTAATACAGATTGTATTAAACAACCATACTATACAGTTTGAATTAAATATCTATATTTGTATTACACAGTTGCAAATGATCATCTGTATTAGTCTGGCAAGTTTGTATTAATCATCTACATTGATATAACAAAGTTTGTATTAAATACCTGCATTTGTATAACCAAGTTTGTATTAAACATCTGCATTTGTATTACAATCGTTTATTGAACATCTGCATTTGTATTACAATTTTTTATTGAACATCTGCATTTGTATTACAATTTTTATTGAACATCTGCATGTGTATTACAATTTTTTATTAAACATCTGCATTTGTATTACAAAATTTGTATGAAACATTCCCTCAGTTAGATATCCACATTAATTTCAAACATTGTGTGTTTATATAACCGAGTTTAACTTTTAAAATTTGTGCAGCAGTTTGTATTGATACATCCGAGTTTTATCTACATATTTCAAAACTTCGAATTAATAATACAAATTGTTTTGAAACATCCAAGTTTTATCTACATATTTCAAAACTTCGAATTAATAATACAAATTGTTTTGAAACATCCGAGTTTAAATTTAAATCATAATTTCTGCATAGATGTAATACAGTTTGTATTGATTCAATCGAGTTTAATAAAATTGATATTAAAGCTTCCGCATTAGTTCAATACAGTTTGGATTGATAAACGGAGCTAAACATTGGTATTTATATTTGTCCATATTTGTGTGTTTGACTGCATGTTTATGTTTTTCCATATTTTGTGATTGTATGTATTTTGTGTGTTTTTCCATTTTTTGTGAGTTTGTCCGTATGTTTGATTGTTTGGTTGTATTTTTGTGGGTTGTTTTTTAGTGTTTGTCCGAGTTTTTGTGTTTCTTTGTATTTTGTGTGGTTGTCCGTATTTTTAAGTGTTGTCCATATTTATGTCAGTTTTGTACTTATTTTGTGTTTTTGTCCATACCGTTGTGTGATTTGTAAATATTTTTGTGGGTTTGTCCGCATGTTTGTGTGTATTGTACGTATGCTTGAGTGTTTATCCGTATGTTTGTGTGTTTTGTACGTATTTTTGTGTCTGACCTTATTTTTGTATGTTTGTCTATATTCTTTTATGTCTGGCCGTATTTATATATGTCTGGACGTATTTTCATGATTGTCCAGATTTATGTGTTTGCCTGTATTTGTCTTAGTTTATATTTTTGAGTGTTTGTTCATATTTTTGTAAGTTTGTCCGTATTTTTGTATGTCTGAGTGTATTTTTGTATGTCTGCCCGTTTGTATGTGAGTTTGTTTGTTCGTTTGTACATCTGTTGTGTTGTATTTAAATGTGTCTTTCTGTTAGTGTCTGTCTGTTTGCGTGAGTGCGTTTCTGTTTGAGTGTGTGTCTGTTTGTACGTGTCTGTTTGAATGTCAGTTTATACGTGTCTGATTGATTGTGTGTCTGTTTGAGTAAGTTGTTGTCGGTTTGTATGTGTGGATGTGCGTTCACATATTACATATGTGTCCATCTGATAGCAGGTGTGTCTTTCCGTTTGCATACATGATTGTCCGTTCGTTTGTATGTATGTCTTATTTGTTTGTATATGTTTCTGTCAGTTCGTGAGTGTATGTTTGTGTGAGTGTGTTTCTGTTTGAGTGTGTGTCTGTTTGTACGTGTCTGATCGAGTGTGTGTCTGTTTATACGAGTCTAATCGAGTGTGTGTCTGTTTATACGTGTCTAATCGAGTGTGTGTCTGTTTATACGTGTCTAATCGAGTATGTGTCTGTTTATACGTGTCTAATCGAGTGTGTGTCTGTTTATACGTGGCAGATCGAGTGTGTGTCTGTTTATACGTGTCTGATCGAGTGTGTGTCTGTTTATACGTGTCTGATCGAATGTGTGTCTGTTTATACGTGTCTGATCGAGTGTGTTTCTGTCGGTTTGTATGTGTGGCTGTGCGCTTACATTGTACATATGTGTCTGTCTGATAGCAGGTGTGTCTTTCTGTATGCATATATGATTGTCCAATCGTTTGTATGTATGCTTTATTTGTTTGTACATTTTTCTGTCGGTTCGTGTGTGTGTGACCAATGGTGTGTGTCCTATGTGTGCCTGATAAAGTGATAACATGAAGGAGAAGGCATGTGTGCCTGAGTACATAGGGATAAATACACGCAAGATTTAGGTCCATACCTATCTATGTAATAGGCAAGGGAAAAAACTTATTCATGAATGTGTTGATGAAAATGTGTAGGTAAAGTTTCACTATCAGTTTCCAGCATGTTTATTATTACATGAAATAAGTATATACTTCACAATGTATCAATATCCGTTCTACTGACAGGTAAAATAACATTATAGTGTGCTATGTTTATATTCCAATTGGTTCCGAAATTCTGAATATAATATAATTTTAAATGGATCAACGCATATTTAGCAAATGGATTAAGACAGGACAGACTGAAAAAGCTGCAAAACTGGACTTCATGGTTGTGAAATGCACCATGTAAATACATTTAAATACAGGACTATCTATAAAGTAGGGGATTGCTGTTGCATGAAAAAAAGATACTAGTGTACCAAGCTAAGGGGTGGACCTTGGACTGGAGAAATTCAGCAGGTTGCCCATCACAGTAATATAAACAATTCCGGAGAATCATGGGCAGTTCCCTTAAGTTATTATATCAATTTTTTAATACAATATTTTAAATATACTTTAATCTTCTACTCTACTGGATTGGAAAACTATCTACAGCTCCAACTGTCTGATCAAAAGGAAGTTCTAAACTAAAATAATAAATAATGAGTGTAAATCGTAGCATCGAGTTCAGGGAAACAATGAAATACACCATTTTTTAAAAATAAACCCCAAAAATTACCGAGAATCTCCCATTTAAAATCATAAAAATTAGATACATAGGATGTTGGAACAGTGTACAATCATAAAATATTTTAAAGAATAAACAGTGGTTCCAGTATAGTTATTTAGTTCTACAAAAATGTGTGCCAACTGACACAAGGAGTCAATGGGATAGTAAAATGTACCATCAGCTCTACTAAAAAATGTTAATTAATTTTTCGATTTAGCAGAATCTGATATAGATACGTACATTATGATCATTAAGAATTCGAAATGTATTACGACTCATTTTAATCCATGCTTTTCTCTATGTCAACGCTCGTGTAGTAAATTTGCCTTGCGAATTTCCATTGTGCCATAGCTTGTACAACAGTACAGTAATTCGATCCCATGATTACGGATTACTGTCCCATAGGACAGTGCATTAGGACATTACATGAGTGAAAATGTGTATCAAGGTGATATCGTGACCAATTCAGCCTTTTTGTGCAGCAGCCTGTTTTAAGTCTGCGTCTGGGTGTATTAAGTTAACTTTTAGCTGGGCATATACTAAGATTAAGCCTGAAACAGCTGAATATGCCCAAAGTCTTTGTTATATTTGTTTGATGCCATCTCTCATAATTGAATCATTATTATTGGCTAGTTGACAGCCAATGAAAACGAGTGGTATGAATAAGGTCTGCCTTAAGCTTTTGTTTGAAGTTTTTGATGTAAAAGGTTTCTTTGGTGTGAATAAAAATATTAGCAATTACTTATGCTTAATCTTAGATTAAAACTATTTGTTAAACTTCATGAAGCATTTGCTACCATTAGAAGTAAATACTACATTTTGGTATGAATAATGTCTAGTATTTACTTAAATTTGAAGCTTCTCCGACAGCAACTTCACCTTTTGCTTCCCCGCGCTAAAGAGTAGGATTCACGATTAATTTTCTAAAGTGAAGCATGGATAACTCTGACAGATTACTTATAACCATGACCACGAAAATGCATTTGTCAATTAAAGAGTATAGATGCGATTCTTTGTTGGTCTCTAATTGGCTGAGCCATAGTAACCAAATTATGTTCTTAAAAAATTGCGAAGTAAATACTACAAATGCAAAGTAAATGATTGGTAGGAAAAGTATTTTTTTTTGTTCATTCGATTTGAATCAAGTGCTTTTGCTTCTACCTTTTACTTCAAGTCTAAACCTTTTACTTATACTTTTCACTTGGTAGTAAATACTTATTCTTATTCATACAATCAATGACTAAATCATGACCACCTCTGGTGGATTGGAGTTTGAGAACAGGCGCCAATTCGTGGCGCAATAGTTTGGCAGTATAGGCATTCAAATTTGCCTTCATAGACTTTGAAAAAATGCTTTTTCTGCTATGAATACTTACTGTGGAGCCAAACCGTGGAATTTGACTATTATTAATGGGTTAAACTGGAAGAATAATAATATAGAAATTAAGGGTGACTAATAGTGGAGGTTTAGCTCCTCCCACAAGTACATCAATGCTAGCAAAAGCAAAGCTAACTGCACTATACTAAAAATTAAATCCGTCCCTGGTATAAAGTGGTCCCTTTGGCACTCAAAATTCCGCCAACACAAAATGACATTTACCTTCGCACACAAACAACAGATTAGATAGCTGACAATTCATACTTTTATAACATCCAGATATATTTTCAAACGGATCAAAGATCTGTAAGAAAGACGGAACTAGGACAAAAAACAAATATCTAGTTATTTTGAGTGTGCACTGTAACCTGTAACTCCAGTTCCATAACTGTTTTGTATACTCTGCCACTCTAGATTTGTGGGTCGTTATCTGATGGTTTTGCTTATACATTTTTTCAAATTACAGACCTTTAGAATAGTGGACGTAAATCAAAAAATAATCGACCGATTTCATTTTGGTAAATTTTGGGTTGATCCTCCAGGATTTGTCTGGAACATGTGGCTCTCAGATTTTTAAATTATTTGATTGTATAATAAAAATACATCACAATATTGTTGCAGAAAATTTCCTCGCCCTTTTTCTATAAAAATTTTTTTTGAAACGCTAATTATGACCCATTTGGTTTGTTTTTGAAAATTCGGAGGGTCACAAGTGTCAGGGAAATGATCAATATTTCCAACAATAGTCACCAAAATCTTGTACGTACAATATTACTGCAGATATTTTCACTTTCCTTAATAGGAAATTAACATTACTGATAGTCAACCTTAAAGCGACAGAGTGGAGCAGAGCGCTCTAACTGTAAGAGATTTAACTACCGTCTTAAAGTAAGGCGACGGACCTCTGGAACAACAGCGTCTTCTGTAGATAAGCTAATTCAACTATGTCAAACTACATGGACAATTAATTGCTGATCTATTAGTCCATAAGATTTAACTATACTTTCCAGTGGGTTGAGCCAAACTAAGAATGAAATCGATGCGACAAAAACAGCCGAGTACTATATTCATTATCACTATGACTACTAATGCTTGTATTGGTGAATGGGGAATAATAAAGTATAGCACTCAGAAAACTAACCGTAAGACAGCTGTTTTTGTCCCATCGAGTTCATTCTTGTTTTGACACTTCTGTACAGTGTACAAAACAAGGTATCCAAAAATCCGGGTTTTTTAGGAAAAAATCCGGGTTTTTTTGGGAAAACCCTCGACCCCGGATTTTTTGGGTTTAAGGGTTTTTTATATAACTATAGGCATAAATACAAGCATATACTATAGTATATATAGGAAAACCACAGCTGACAATAACAACAACCATGTAATCCTAAAACTACCATTATTTGCGTCTATAAAATCAAAACTTAAGGCACAAAAAACTAATTTTAAACATTTTTTTAGCACAGTTAATAGTATTTTTCGTGAGCACCTACATTAATTATTATACTGTTTGATAACAACTAGTGAAAAACGATGCATTATTATATTTTACTGATTGCATTCACTTTAAGAATTTCCTTCATTAATGTGGAGCTTAAAGCAGTACAGTAATAAAGATAATTAAAATTCAGTATAATTAATGTTTCCACTATGTACCCCTAAGCATTCATTGGCGATTCGTAAGTAAAAGTTAATTATATAAACAAATATCTTCGCAGCGATTAAAATATACATAAAACAAAAAATATATGGACATCACGATCGTGATTGTGATGCCTATATATTTACGTGATTCACGATACAGAATTGCTGCAAGTATTAAAGCTAATTATTTTGTTTCCACCTGATTATACGTTTGTTTATATTTTTGAATAGAAATCTGACAAAATTAGTATGTTTTTGCTTATATAGAAGGAGCTTTAGTTTACATTATTGTATGTTTTGTAAAAAAACCCAATAAACCCTAGTACGAAATACCACAGGTTTCAATGGTATTTAAAGTTAAATACCACAATCTAAAAAGTAGAGGTAAGTGGCATAAGTGGTAAAAAAATAGTTTCATTTAAGTTTCGTTTCTAAATTTTGAATAAAATTCGGTGTCAAAGTATGAAATAGCTTAGCAGCTGATGATTGTTTTCATAAATTGATAAGTGTTCATCAATCTGAGTTAGATGCAACCGATGGGGGGGCACTAATCGCCCTTATTTGCCAATTGAGAAACTTATTGCAATTAAATTGGCGCATCATATCAATTTTAATTTGGCGATACTAAATGCAATCTTGGTTTTAATAGCATTTTTATAACTTTTGGTGAACAAGCGAATGAATAGGATTAATTTGATTAATTAAGAGGTTAATTGGAAATATGTGAAATAAATAAATGCATGTGGCTGAGTATATAGAAATAATGCATGTGCCTAAGTATATAGGAATAATGCATGTGCCTGAGTACATAGGAATAATGCATGTGCCTGAGTACATAGGGACAAATACAGGCAAGCTGCATCCATGCATCAGAAAGGGACATGTGTGGCTGAGAATGAAGGGAGAAGGCATGCAGTGCCTGAGGACATGTCTGTCTGAGTACACAGGGAGAAATGCATACAAGCTTTAGATGCATACCTATCCATGTATAAGGAGAAGGAGCTTACCTATCCATGCATGGGCCGTATATCCATAGCCTTTTACGTACAAGGGCTCTTCCCCCCCCTTACATACTACTACTGTGCACCCAACGAAATCAATACGATTAATTCGGATGGTTTATTTAACTACAGTGCTTTTATTAGTTATTGATATTTTATTTATGGCACAGTTTGTAGTTCTGTCTTTTCAAGGAGATGAATCCCAGAGTTATATGTTATGTCTTCTCTTATGTTTCGTAATGAATTCGGATTTACTAATACATCTACTAGTAGCACTCCATGGAACAAAAATGGCTGCCTGTTTTACATCTATGGTTATAATTATGAGGAATTTTGAAAGTAAGTTTCATTTTGTATTATGACCTATTGTTTCTTTTAAATTACAGGAATGGGATATTATTAGTAGGATACAAATTTAATTATTCTTATTACAGATTACTATTGGACAGGCAAATGTAAAGCTCCCAGTAAAACATTTGAAATAGGACTGAAGACGTTAAATTTAGGATTGTACATATGCCCTATTTTTATGACATTTTGTTACATGACTTTTCTGTACGATGACCCAATATTTTTCTACGCCCTGCTTCCCAAACAATACCAATCCTATTTCATTATCATTGTAATATCAACACTAATTTTGTGGGAACTGTTTGTTTGGTTTACTAAATTTTTGTTTCCAGTACAAATGGCAATACTTGGGGCCAAAGTATTTTGGAACTTGGTTGAAGAATTAAGGCAAGTTTATTCATAGATATACAATTTCGAATCTTTTGATGATAATTAGATACACCCGATTTTAAACAAGTGACGAAGGCGGAATAAAGTTGGAAAATGAAATTATACCATTCCTATATTTCTCAGTTTATGAATCAAATTAAGTTAAATAATTATGCATATTGATTATATTTATTCCATTTAAATTAACACCATTTTCTACAATTGTTTTAAACAGGTTGGGGAAATCATCCTACAGAACAAAAAAGAGTGCTCGTTCTGTCAAAGTTGTGCTCCACCACATAATTATGCTGCGTTTGATTTTCTATAGAATTTATGATATAATGTACTGGATTTTAATGCCCATTCAATCAATTGTCATTCGAAGTATATTATTAGCCAGTGTAATTGTTATCAAATTTCACAACAAATTCCCTAGCTACGTTATAACAGTGGCAGTAGGCTATGTGATTATGACAGTTATCATCTGGACAATATTATTGAAATGCGCAGAAAAAATGTCAGCATGTCTCAATGCTTTAATAGACAGCTTAAGTTTGTTTTCTAATGCTAGCCAACATGACATAAAATATTTTAGAAAATTCCAATTGGCCTGTAGACATGCACATTTTGACATTGGAATCGATACAAAAATTACCAAAACAAGTGTGCCAGATTTCTTACTCAATATCAGCATTGGAATTGTAAAATGCCTTGTTGGAATATGACATACTCAAATATTTAGCAATAAAGTAAGCTAACTAAACAATTTTGCGTATGAACATAATTTCTTAATGAAATTTTGGTGATCAATTAATTTATGCATTTTCAGGGGACTAGAATCCGTACCAGGCGTTTCTTACTCTTGATTCTTCTATGGGGTGTCTCTAAATTAAACTAACTCTACAAAGAATTAACAGTTGCCCATTATCGATACAACGGAATCCTAGTCACAGAAATTGAAGTTGCAAGGAATTTCCCATGCATGGAACTACCACACATAATATATTAAAGTATACCACCACCACTCAATATGTCCTTGACCTTACTTGACCTGGCAAAGTCGAGGACCTAGAAGGATACAGTCTTATATACAAGTACTACTAACCAATTCTGGAAGGTTTAATATATTTAAGAAATTTTCCCTCATTTAATTTAAATACTTAAGGAAGTTAAATTTTTATTAAACCAATATTATACAAATAAAGACAACAATAAAATAAGCCAATAGTTATCGCAATAAAACAATATAATAATATCATTGTTGCAACTTAATATATAAGCACGATGTCTTTTCTTCTAATTGCATCGTTATTTTCAATAACTACGTCATTTACAGTAGAAATTGTCATTCCAAAACCGATGTAATAAAGCAAAAAATACCAATTTTCATTTACGGTTTCTTATAAGAACACATGGATCGCATTGGAATGCAATTAGACTATTACCTTTTAACTCTTGCTTGATATGCCGACATTTATAAAATCATTATGAACTTCGAATACTCAAAGTCACAGATCCACTCTGGTTCTTACTTATAAAATAAAGAACTTCCAAATGACACAAAACTGCAAAATCATAACACTATTCTGTATATAAGTTCGTACCTTGGAAATCATATAGGAAATACTAATCGACCATAGAAGCCTATGAATATGAAAACCTTATCATTACAGAGGAACACGCTTTTTATTTATCAAAACGTTATTAGTATACAGTTAGTATAATATAGTACCTGTATACCGTTGAAATGATTTCTCTCGTCGAAAACTGTAGGGAACTTGCATTATAATTTAATCAAATAATGTAGCGGACGATAGCAAAAACAGTTTTAGTCTTACGAATGTTAACAGAAGGTTTTGAAAAGTTAATCTCAATATTTAGTAAATTTTACATAAAAGTCAAATAGATTTAAAAGCAGGATCATGATAATATGTTTAAAATGTTAGTTCTTTTGGACGAAGTAGATTGTAACACCAAGTGCCTCAATTTTCTGTCTCCTCGGATAGTTTCTAGCAGTGGGTACTCTATTTTTCATCTGATTCATCAAAGTTTTCACTTTCCCCTCCATTTGGTAGGTTTCCACCTTCGTCCAGTAATCTACAAAATAATAATAATAAAAAGTTAATTTTTTGTTTAGTGGTGGAAAAGGCCTATATATTCTATATATCCATACGCTTGTTAGTGGAGTTAGGCTATTTACTGCACTAAACGAAAAATGGATATCGTCCCTTAAGGATAGAATAAGCCTGTATCCACTTTCAGATTGGTACAGGAAAAAGCCTAAATCCATTTTTTGTTTGGTACAGGAATAAGCCAAAATCCATTTTTTGTTTGGTACAGGAATAAGCCTATCTGCAATTTTTGTTTGGTGCAAGAAATAGCCTCTATCCTCTTGCAGCATCACGTAAAGTTGTCGGGGCACAGTAAGAATAAACAAGTTGACGAAATGAAGTATTTATTATTTTTATGTTGATACTTGAAATATTATTATAGGTTTTTTCCTGTACCAAGCAAAAATGGATATTATAGGCTTTCTCCTGTACCAAACAAAAATGGATATTATAGGCTTTTTCCTGTATCAAATAAAAAATGGATATTTGCTTTTCCTTTTCATTAAGGGACGATATTATGGACTTAAATTCTATAATATCGTCCCTTAAGGAACCATTTAGCCTGTCTCCACTTTTCGTTTTGTGTACGAAATAGCCTAAATCCATTTTTCGTTTTGTGGACGAAATAGCCTATCTCCATTTTTCGTTTTGTGGACGAAATAGCCTAAATCCATTTTTCGTTTTGTGGACGAAATAGCCTAAACGCCATAGCCTAAATGCTGGAGATAGGCTATTTGGTTCCTTAAAGGACGATATGCTTACATAACAATTATTTGATAATATTGTAGGTTATCAAGATAATTATTCTACCAAATTTCCTAGGCCGCTGTTAGTTTATCTGTATTGTTATTTATTAGTTATCCTAACTCTGATATTCCAGTCTCATAGGGAATTTTTAAATTAATTACTTTTTATGTTGATATCCTGCTCCAGTGACAATCACAACAGCTTGTCCGATAGGTTCCGAAATATGATCTACGACTTGTGCACTGTCACGAATAAGGTTCCCAAACAAACTTTTCATCTATTCATCGAGAATGAAAAACAAAAATTAGATACCATTGTACTACAAACTGCGATAAAAAATGGAGAATTTGAATTCATGAAAAGCTCTCTTTTCTTTACTGTCCGTGCAGATGACAAATTTATTGCGACGCAGCTCAAAATCAAACCAGCAATAATCAACTTTTGCATCTTGTCGAAGATTTTAATGAATCAAACAGGACTTGGGTAGTTGATAAAACAAAAAGTGTATAAACACAGTGGCTGATTGTTTTCTAAATCGAATGAAGAACGGAGAGTAAGAGATATATTTAATTAATATTCATCCTAGTCATTATCTAGATATTATTGTCCTACTTACTGATTTTATTAGTATACCTATAATATTATAATAAACATTAGTAAACACTAATATTATAAAAGTGTAAAAAATAATTAATTATGAACTTCGTCACAGTAAAATAAAATTTCCATGCAATCGATATTTAATGGTATAAACTGATCAGCATGTATATATCAGTTTGTTATCAACTATTATAGTATCATATTTTATCAAAAATGGAACAATTTATTAGTATGCCCTATTTGCGACGCATCTACAATTAGTAATACTTATACTAAACGCATCAGGTGTTCAAAGTAATATTACTCACACTACTTCTTTTTGTGGAATATTTATTTTGTCACGTGCATTAATGTTGGTTTTCTGTTGGGTTTTCAGAACATTAAGTCGCATTTATATAACCATTTATATAATATGAAATTATATGAAATTATATGAAATTATATGAAATAATATGAAATAATATGAAATAATATGAAATAATATGAAATAATATGAAATAATATGAAATAATATGAAATAATATGAAATAATATGAAATAATATGAAATAATATGAAATAATATGAAATAATATGAAATAATATGAAATAATATGAAATAATATGAAATAATATGAAATAATATGAAATAATATGAAATAATATGAAATAATATGAAATAATATGAAATAATATGAAATAATATGAAATAATATGAAATAATATGAAATAATATGATATAATATGAAATAATATGAAATAATATGAAATAATATGAAATAATATGAAATAATATGAAATAATATGAAATAATATGAAATAATATGAAATAATATGAAATAATATGAAATAATATGAAATAATATGAAATAATATGAAATAATATGAAATAATATGAAATAATATGAAATAATATAAAATTTTAATAACTTAATTAATTCAATCATCTCAAAACTAAACAAAATTGGCATGGTATAAACAACCACAGTTATAATTAATAGACCTTATTTTTATTTAAACTTATACCGGATGGCATATAATTAATTATTTAATTATGCGAGAAAAATAATTAGAATTTACTTGAATTCTGCCCTTCATTGTTAGATAGCATAATTAACTCTATATAGTATTAATTTATTTCCACACTGCAATTAAAATAAAGCAAAAATGGACTTTATTACTTCACGTAACAAATCATTATTACAACACAATAATTTATTGGATATTAATAATCCAATATTTTATAATAATAACATTTATTTATTTATTACACAATAATAATAATAATTTATTACATAACACAATTATTAATTATTTTAACTAACACAATTATTAATTATTTTAACAAACACAATTATTTATTATTTCAATAAAACACAATTATTTATTAATTCAACAAAACACAATTATTTATTATTTCAACAAAACACAATAATAATTATTATTTATTTATTTATGCAGCAGATGTTTAGTTTTTGAGTCCAGTTATACCATGGACTAGAGGTATACACATTTTGATTTTTTGATCATCGAAAATTGAGCGATGATATAAATAACATACTATACACATAATAATAAAATATGCATAATTCTGAACATAATATTCATACCAATTCAATTCATAATAACGATATATTCTGTGGGAAGGAAAAACCTAATTTTGAAGTAATTGCGTTTATTTCTATAGCTATGTTTTAAATTTTAAAGAAATAATGCTAAAGCGAAGAAAGTTCGATGGACATTTATACTAATGCATAAACGAATACTTGTTTCCTCTATTCTTTAAAGTTACAGTTGTCTAAAAATGGCAGAAGAAACTAGTAATTCTTATTTATCAGTTTATCACGAATATCTCCACCACCTTTCTCAATTTTATTGCCCTTAATTGCATATTATGGTTTGCAAGCAATTCACGCTTGGCTTATTGTAGCTGTAGCTGCTATTATCGTTTATACGGAAAGCTGGGACATGACATTAATGTTAGTCCAGGAAAAGGTAGGTCCATTATCCAAAAAAACCTAAATTTAGGCACCTTGAAACACAGGTATGTCAGTATATTTCATACGTGCCTAACTCGATAACAGACTTTCTACATTACTGCACAATATTTAGTTTGTGGCGTAAAAACCTGAATTTGTTTTACTAAATACCATTTTCCATAACATACTTTCAAATTACGAGATTCAGGATCACCCATGATAAAAGACATTTCCTATTGTTTTATTTGAATAATTATTTGGCGATAAAATCTTTGTGCTCAGTAGACTTTCGTTTTTCGAGTTTCTACCGGATTTCAAATACAGTGTTTATCGACTACCAAAAATGTTATTGGGCAAATTTTACATATTCAACGGCAATAAGAGACTGATAAATTTATGTCCCCGGAATTGCTTCTAATAGTAGAGAAAAGAAAAGCTCTATGTAAATCTTTATTGCACTAGGTAAGACAACTTCTCAACTTACTATGTATTCTTGTTTACCAACTATTGCCAATGTTTTAAATTATGACACTGGTCTTCTGTATCAAAATGTTACTATATATATTTTAATCACAGAAATTTAAACTGCAGGAAAAACCGATTACGTATTTGTATTGATGAGACTTCTGAAATCTATCAATTGAATGACAGGGATGACCAACATAAAAAGAGGAATGACTTTCAATATAATTTCTAAAGCAGAATTCGACAGTTTTGCTCAAAATTTAAGATTTGGAAATCTTATTGGATCGCTACCGTTTATTTGGCATGAAAAAGATTGTACTGTGCACCCAACGAAATCAATTCGATTAATTCGGATGGTTTATTTAGCTACAGGGCTTTTATTAACTGTTGATATATTATTTCTGGCACAGTTTGCAGTTCTGTCATTTCAAGGAGGCGAATCTCCGAGTTATATGTTATGTCTCCTCTTATGTTTTGTAATGAATTTGGATTTACTGCTACATCTACATGTAGCACTCAATGGAACAAAAATGGCAGCCTGTTTTACATCTTTGGTCATAATTATGAATAATTTTGAAAGTAAGTTTCATTTTTAAATTGCTGAAAACACTACTACTAATTTCATATAAATTAAATTATTGTGATTGCAGATAATTACTGGACAAGAAAATGTAAAGTTCCCAGTAAAATATTTGAAATGGGATTGAAAATGTTAAATTTAGGATTGTACTTATGTCCTATATTTATAACATTTTGCTACACGACTTTTCTGTACGATGACCCAATTTTTTTCTACGCCCTGCTTCCTAAACAATACCAATCCTACTTTGTTATCATTGTAATGTCAATACTAATATTGTGGGAACTCTTTGTTTGGTTTACTAAATTTTTGTTTCCTACACAAATTGCAATACTCTGTGCCAAAGTATTTCGGAACTTGGTTGAAGAATTAAGGCAAGTTTATTGGTAGATATTACATTAAATTATTTTGAATCTATAATAATATCCTGATTAGATACACCTGATTTAGTTTTGAAAACGGAGTAAAATCGGAAAGTAAAATTACAGTTCGGATAATTCTCCGTTTATATATTAAATATATTTATTTTATTAATATCATTTAAATCAGCATCATTTTTGATGTTTTGCACAGGTTGGGAAAATCGTCCTACAAAACGAAGAAAAGTGCTCGTTCTGTTAAGGTTGTCCTCCATCACATAATTATGCTACGTTTGATATTCTATAGAGTTTATGATATAATGTACTGGATTTTCATGCCTATTCAATCAGTTGTTATTCGAAGTATATTATTAGCCAGTGTAATTGTTATCAGATTTCACAACAAATTCCCTAGCTACGTTATAATAGTAGCAGTAGCCTATGTGATTATTACAGCAGCCTCCTGGACAATAGTTTTGAAAAGCACAGAAAAAATGTCAGCATGTCTTAATTCTTTAATAGATAGCCTAAGTTTGTATTCTAGCGGTAGCCAACATGATATAAAATATGTTAGAAAATTCAAATTGGCCTGTAGGCATGCACATTTTGACATTGGAATAGATACAAAAATTACCAAAACAAGTGTACCAGATTTCTTACTCAATATCAGCGTTGGAATTGTAAAATGCCTTGCTGGAATATGAATTATTCAAATGTAACAATTAAATAAAGCAAACTAAGCAATTTTTATTTACATGAACACAATTTGTTGTAGTGAAATTTTATTTGTCAATAAAATGCGTTTAAATATCAATAAAAGTATACCACCACCACTCAAAAAGAAACAGTCTTAGATGCAAATACTACTAACCATTTCTGGAAGGTTAAATATATTTAAGAAATTTTCCCCCACAAGTGGGTCGAGTATTTATTAAACCAATACTACAAATAAAGACGATAATAAAATAAGCCAATAGGTATTGCAATAAATGTAATATAATAATATCATTGTTGCAACTAATATTTAAAAACTACTGATGTCTTTTTTTAAGTACCACGTTATTTTCAATAACCTTATTATTCACTGTAGAAATTATCATTCCAAAATCGATGCAATAAAGCCAGAAAAATACCAATTTTCAAGTATGGTTTCTTATAAGAACTAAAAATAAAACGCATTGGTATGCCATTAGGCAATTACCTTTTAACTCTGGCTTGGCACGCCGACATTTATCACTTATTAATTTAAATAACATATTTTGTTTGTGCCATTTTTGTAGAAAAGTTGGCAAGGTAAAACAAGAATACCTAATTTAACAAATTACGGGTTTATCGCACTTTGTGATTGTTCCAATTTCGCCTAATAACTTACAAGTGCACTTACTTAACTACAATAAACGTGCGCGTTATATTAATGTAGTTCACTTATTTCATGTTACTACCGCATGAAAATAAAGTAAATCGATAATTTCAATATTAAACAATAAATTGGTATACAGTCTACTATATTCATGTTAGTTGTTTCGCAAATTGGAGAATTAGAATTTCAAAAGAGCTTAATTTTACTTGGATTTTTGTATAAAAAATGATATACAATATATAATTATCTCCATATGGATGGAGTATTATAATGTGGAGACCGCAATTTTGATTTTATGGTCAATTTATCATTAAGGATTGGGTTTTCATAAAAATAGCACATTCTGTTGGAAGAAAAACTCCTATTTTGAATAGAGTATTAGTGTTTATTTCGATGGTTTAAATTTTTTAGGTAATAATTTAAAAGCAAATGAATTTCAATATTATTTGCTTATATACTAATGTATAAACGAATACTTGTTTCCTCTATTTGATAAAATGTAGTTGTGTAAAAATGGAAGCAACCAGTAATTACTTATCACAAACATCTCCGCCGCCGTTCTCAATTTTAATGTCTTTAATAGCCATAGTTAGTAATTTACGCGTCGCCAAATGTATTATAGATGATATTATCTTAACGGAAAGCCTGTTTGAAAAAGTTAGGCCCATTATCCAACAAACCTCAATTTAAGCTCCTTGAAATAAAGGTATGTCAGTATATTTCATACTCGCCTAACGCATTAAGACCATTTCTTCAAATGCACAATATTGTACTATATATAAAATTTGTGGCATCAAAACCTAAAATTTTTCAATAAAAATAATTTCCCAATGCTCATCCATATTATTAGAGTGATAACTCCCCTTAATAAAAACATTAAAAATATTTGAGGGATCTTTATGTGCCGAGGACTTGTGAAGGTTAATCGAGTTTCTACCAAATTTAAAATTATACAATTTCTATCGCCAAACAAAAGTTTTACTGGACAAGACCTTTTTACCTGGTCAATGGGAATCAGGGGTTGATAAATTTGTTTCCCCAAAAATGCTTCCAGATGCTCCAAGAAGATCGTTATTGGACTAGGTAACACAAATTCTATAATTACTCTGTATTCCCGTTACCAACTGTTACTAATATCTTAATTATGACACTTGTCTTTTGTGCCTTAAGGTTACCATATTTTAATCCCAGAAATTTAAACCACAGGAAAAATCGATTACCTATTCGTATTGCTGAGACTTTTGAAATCTTTCAATTGAATGACAAAAATGACAAATCTAAAAGAAGGAATGACTTTCAATATTATTTCGAAAGCAGAATTTGACAGTTTAGCTCAAACTTTAAGATTTGGAAATCTTATTGGATCGCTACCGTTTGTTTGGCGTGAAAAAGATTGTACTGTGCACCCAACGAAATCAATACGAATAATTCGGATGGGTTATTTAGCTACAGGGCTTTTATTAGCTGTTCTTACTTTATTTATGGCACAGTTTGTAGTTCTGTCATTTCAAGGAGGCGAATCTCCGAGTTATATGTTATGTCTCCTCATATGTTTCGTAATGAATTTGGATTTACTGCTACATCTACATGTAGCACTTAATGGAACAAAACTGGCTGCCTGTTATACATCTTTGGTGATAATTATGAATAGTTTTGAAAGTAAGTTTCATTTATTATTAATCACCCATTCACTACTATTAGTATGATACAAATTAAATTATTGTTATTGCAGATAATTACTGGATAAGCAAATGTAAAGTTCCCAGCAAGATATTTGAAATAGGACTGAAGACGTTAAATTTAGGATTGTACATATGGCCTATTTTTATGACATTTTGCTACATGACTTTTCTGTACGATGACCCAATATTTTTCTACGCCCTGCTTCCCAAACAATACCAATCCTACTTCATTATCATCGTAATATCAATTCTAGTTTTGTGGGAACTGTTTGTTTGGTTTACTAAATTTTTGTTTCCTACACAAATGACAATATTCTGTACCAAAATATGTCTGAATTTACTTGAAGAATTAAGGCAAGTTTATTCGTAAATATTACATTAAATTATTTGTAGGTAATTAGACGCACCCAATTTGCACATAATTGCGGGAATGGAGTAAAGTTGGAATGAGAAATTTCATTACGAATGAATTAAATTAAGTAAATTAATTAAGCATATTGATTTTAGTTATGCCACTTAAATTAACATCATTTTCTATAATTGTTTTAAACAGGTTGGGAAAATCATCCTACAAAACGAAGAAGAGTGCCCGTTCTGTCAAAAATTTAGTCCATCATATAATTATGCTACGTTTGATATTCTACCGAACTTATGATATAATGTACTGGATTATGATGCCTATTCAATCAGTTGTCATTCGAAGTATATTATTAGCCAGTGTAATTGTTATCAGATGTCACAACAAATTTCCTAGCTATGTTATAATAGTAGCAGTAGCCTATGTGATTATTGCAGTAATTATCTGGACAATAGTTTTGAAATGTACAGAAAAAATTTCAGCATGTCTTAATTCTTTAATAGGCAGCTTAAGTTTGTATGCTAGTGGTAGCCAACATGATATAAAATATGTTAGAAAATTCCAATCGGCCTGTAGACATGCACATTTCGACATTGGAATAGATACAAGAATTACCAAAACAAGTGTACCAGATTTCTTACTCAATATCAGCATTGGAATTGTAAAATGTCTTGCTGGAATATGAATTATTCAAAATGTAACAATTAAATAAAGCAAACTAAGCAATTTTTTTTACATGAACACAATTTGTTAGTGAAATTTTATTTGTCAATAAAATGCGTTTTCACAGAGAATTTGAAGCTAACTTGGGATGGAATCTGTATCTTACTCTTGATTATTCTACGGGGTGTCTCCAAACTAAACTAACTCCACATAGAAATTGGCAACGGGCTATGCTCTCATTGTCTCTGGTGGAGCCGTCTGACGGATTACTACGGTATTCTATCTTGTAAATGAGCCGTATCTAGGAGATCGGATCCAGTTCCGGGCTAATTCAAAATCATTGGTATCACAAAATCATAATGAACAATATTATGCTGTGTATAAATCCGTAACATGGAAGACATTAGGAGGAGATACTATTCAACTTTAAAAGCTTATGAACGTAATTATTAAATAGTGTCTATATACTATTGAAATGAATTTTTCTCGTCGAAAACTGTAGGAAATTTGAATTATAATTTCATTAAATAATGATTCGGAGGATAGCAAAAACAGTTTTATTTTTAAAATACAGAAAGTTTTGAAAAGTTAATCCCGATATTTAGTAAATATTATATTATAAAAGTCCAATCCCTTCAAAAGAAGATCATGATAATACGATTACAATGTTAATGCTTTTATGAGAAGTATATTGTAGCACCAAGTGCCTGTTTTCTGTCTCGTCGGATAGAGTTCCTAGCAGGGGATGCTCTATTTTTCATCAGGTCAATCACCGTTTTAATTTACATCCTCACTTGATAGGTCACTACCTTTCTCCTTTGATCTACAAAAATAATAAAAACAAAAAGTTATTTTTTTAAGTGTAAGGCCTTTACCCGTCCAAATTAGCCAAATTACATTATCATTAATATTTAATTGACTTATGACTGGCATTAAAACAATGGAAACACATCAACTTACACCGACCTGCATGGCACATAATGGAGTTTTAAGTTTTCTTAATAATAAAATTATAACAGTTTGAATTTGTAAAACATAAGTACCTAAGATACAATGTCCTATATAATTCATCTTATATTATGAATTCTCTCAAACCAAAATAAATTCCTTGGGTATTATATTAGGCATTTTAATTTAATTTTAGTTCTGATATATGCGTAGTTATTTTCAAAGCAATTTTTTGATCATAGGTCGCCTAGATAATCATTTATTAATTTAACAGCACATTTCAATACCGCTGCCTAGTTTTATTTGTATTATTATGGTTTTGGTGCCTTTCTGGTATTCCAGTATCAGTGAATTTTTAAATCAACTTACTTTTTTTGTCCGCTTCCAGTGACAATCACAACAGCTTGTCCGATGGGTTCCGAAATATGATCCACAACACTTGCTGCGTCTCGTATAAGGTTGCCAAACAAACCTTTACTCTATTTATGGAGATTTAAAAAAAATTAGATACAATTTTTTCAAACTATGACAGAATTTAATTTAATAAAAATATTATATTGCTATGAAAATTTCATTTTCTATTTACTGAGCGTGCAGATGACAAATTTATTGCGAGGCAGCTTAAAATCAAACAAACAAGAATAAACTTCTTCATCTTGTCAAATTTTTGAATGAGTAACTCTTATAGTAAATATGACTTGTGTAGTTAATCAAAGACAAAATATATGAAAACTTATTGTTTTCCAAATGGAATGAACTGAGTTTATATAGTCAGAGATATATCTTATTAATATTCATCCTAGTCATTATCTAGATATTATTGTACTGCTTTACATAGCTATTATAATAGCACATATCATTTTATAATAAACATTAGTAAACATTTATATTATAAAAGTCTGAAAATAAATTATTAACTTCGTCACATTAAAACAAAATTTTCCATGTAATCGATATTTAATGGTATAAACTGATCAGCCTTTGTATAATATATATCAGTTTAAGTTATCAAGTAGTATCATGTTATCAAAAATGGAGCAAATTATTTGTATGCCCAATTTGCGACGCACCTGCAATTAGTAATACTAATATTCAACAAATTAGGTATTCAAGTTAAGTAATATTAATCATACTTCCTATTATGGAATATTTATTTTAACACGTACATTAATGTTAGTTTTCTTTTGGGTTTTCAAAACAATAAGTCGCATTTGTATAACCTTCGTACGTAGTATGCACCAGATCCTAATAAAAATGTCACCCCAATGACAATTGGGCTGAAAGTGTCATTTTTTGGTTTGTATTCACACTCAAAGGGCATATCATCAGTAAATCAGCAGCGAAGATAGAAAAGATTTATTGTAAAAAATTATTCTTGGTAATTTTATCGATTTCAATTACCTAGGTGTGCAATATTGACTACTTTATGTATTGTAGTCTTTATTATTTCTATTTCACTGAATATGGATATTTGGGTAATAGGATTAAGTTTTTACTATTACTTTTGAATTGGAGCCACATTTTGAATTATTAACATTTTACAGTGGCCACACAAAAAGGCACCATGCTAGGGTGTGGCGCCCCACCATAAAAATCTAACCTTATTTATCATAATCTAACGTAATCTAAGAATGAGGCATGTGGGGCACCCCACCATAAGACATGGCCTTTAAGTCTTGCGGCATTTTACGGTTCCATCATTGTCCGTCACCATCATCTCGTCATCAATGTTGTTTTTCTATTTAATAATACTCTGTGTTTAAGTTTTATGTCGTTTAATTATTTATTACTGTCATTAGTCATTACACATCCCTTGTTGATGAATATAAAAATAAAGCAGAACTTTTAATGGACCAAGTTTATAAAAGTTTTGTCGATAGTTAAATAGTTACAAATAGTTCGCCGCGTATACAATAGTACATAACAGCAAATTTAACGCAACCATTTATCAGTAATTTTAAATAAGACACAGATAGCATTTAGGGGAAACATTTATACTTAACGAAGCTGATAGTTTCTTATCAGAAGAAAATTAATTAAAATGTCTTATAATTTTGAGAAAACCAAACTAAATTATAACAATTTCATTAATAAAAACATTTAAAATATTCATTTTAAAATTGGCGACAAAATTTGCTTTTAATTAGCATAGAGTCAACTTAAACCGATACAAATGTCGTGCAAGCAAATACAATTAATTTTTAAAATTTTCAATGTCATAAGCGGGAAAAATGATATAAGGTATTAAGTAGCTATAGAGTTTAAAAAAGGCATAATATTTTACAATTTACTAGTAAGTTGAGTATCTATCTATCATTAATTGTCGAGCAGACAAAAGTGTTTAGCTAAAATCTAAACCCTAAATATATAAGGACCTATAATTTTCCACTGTGCTGCTTCCTAAGTTTTCCAGGGCCTTTTAATAAGTATTTATAGAAACAAAATTACAAAAAATTGCAGAAAATTATTAAACACGTGTAATGGACATCATTTTGAAACAGGTTTTTTACAACGTGCAAAAATTTCTCAAGAATTCAAATTAACTGCTGGAATTATATTGTTATTAGAGGAATTATTATTATAGACAGCAGTCTGTAGTACACAAAAAAACCGAAGTAATATACGAACCGGAAAAGTAACAGTTGAAGCACGATTACTTATAATAATTGCAGAGCAGGTCTATGAAGCTCTGTTAATAATACTATCATTATTGTGTCATTTTTATTTTGTCATGTACAAACATTTCTAGGAAAATTGTCAAAACAACGTAAAAGCCTCTAATTTCAACAGTTACAAATTTATTTTTCTTACCCATCTTATCAATTTCGTTTAAACAATTATTTAATTTTACTTTATGTGAATATTATACATAGTTCCCTTATTTCATGTTAATAGTACCACATACAGGGACAAAAAAGGTACTCCTTTTTTACAAAAAGGAAGATAGTACTATGTTTTTAAAGTAGCTGCCGCGTTAAACTTTTTGCCGTATTTACATGTAAAGTGGAAGTAAGTGGGACACGCTGCTACATCAAAAAAGGCAAAAAAGTCTGCTTTTTCTCTAGGTCTATGTAGATTATGATTAAATTTAACTATAGATATAAACAGCAAGTTTGCAGACATAAAAATTCCCTAGTTGAATTTCTAGTTAAAACCAAGCTTATGTATTACTTATCAGTGTTTAATCAGAGCGGCGGATATTATAGTACATATATATTGAGCTTTAAAATATCTAACATGTTATTTTCTGGGACAAAATAGTTACGAAAATGTATGTCGACTCCAATAGGTGTGTACTGCCCTATCATTACTAGACGAGCATGCAAAACATTATGACTGAAGCTTAAATTTTAATATCTTCAATAAAGGAACCAATAATTTTTCACTGTGCTGGCTCCTCTTCAACATGTTTATCGTAATAATTGCTTAAATTTTTATGACATGATCAGGGAACCAAAAAGGTACTCCTTTTTTACAAAAAAGGTAAAAAGTACTACTTTTTCAATAACAGCCCTTTTTAACTTTTTTAGATGTAAAGTGGAAGTAAATGGGGCACACTGCTACGTCAAAAAAGGTAAAAAGGCAAAAATTAATGTTTTTTTAAATCTTGCTCCTACGTTTGTTATAAAAAAGGCAAAAAATGTCCTTTTTTGTTCTCCGGACATGATACTAGATAAGTATACCTTAATCATGTAGAAAATTTTCTGAACAGAAAAGGGACGTCTTAGTTAAGCCTACATAGTTTAGGTAAGTAATAGATAAATACGGATGAGCACCAAAGGAGTGGCCTCGCCACGTTTGGCCAGCTGAAATGATTGTTGCTTGTATGGTAAAATAAAATAGATAGCAAAGGAGTTATGAATTTAGGTATTTGGTTACCTTCCCTTACCTTGTCGTATGTATTTAAATATTATCTCTAAATTATATAGAATTGGAAATGCTATATTTTTAACGCTCGACAGTGCCAGGTTCTGCATCAGTTTAGTTGTGGGTGTAGAGTGGGAGATTTAAGCAATACCAAATCTTGCTATGCATGGGTTATTTCGATAAAACTTTCCCTAGTACAATCAAAACTTTTTTTACTGACTCAATCAAATCTCAATTTCATCATCAGAGAGATAAATATATACCTAAGTATTACACGGTATATTTAAACACAGTTTACTGAAGGCGTTTGAGAAGGTGTTATGCAGAAAAGCAATAATTAAGTAGAACATTTCAATTTGAAATAGGTGCTTGAAGCAGTACATTATACACACTTAGGTGCTCACACAGGTCAACATATACATTGACATAACATAAGCATTTAAATATTTTTAAGATATTTCAAATTAATGAAAGTTCCAAAATGCCAAAACCTAAAATGACTTACAATATCATTTCCAAAGCAGCATTTAAAGCTTTTGGTAACAATATAAAATTTGGAAATCGGATCGGTGCTCTTCCTTTTATTTGGAGAGAACAAGATTGCACTCTGCTACCGACGACATCAAGGAAGAACCTTTTAATTGGCAAATGGATTATTTTATCATTATTTTCATTTACCTTAGTATTTATTATCGAATTTATAGCCTTCACATTCTTAAGAAACACATCGTACCATTATATCGTCAATTTTTTTGTTTGTTGTGTGCTTACTTTGCATTGTCTATTGACTATCTTGGTAGCCTTCCACGGATCAAAAATGGCTGCAAGTTTTACAGCTACAACCACAATGATGAAAACTTTCGAAGGTCAGTTATATACGAAAAATTCTTTCTAACTTGGTACTTAAGGCTGCCTCGATAATACGGTTGCTTAGCGACGAGCAGAAATGAGTAATTTTTGCTACGGGTTGCTAGATGATAAACAAACCCAGTCCCTAGAATTTTAAATTACCGCCCTTCCTCCACATAGTAAAAATTGGCACAGTCTAGTTGTACTGTAAGGAAAGATTTCAAAATGTAGTACCTCAAAAAATAGCGATCAAAAAATTCAAAATTCTGCAGTGAGCATTGTCTCCTGATTTTATTAGCTTTTCATAGAACAGACAACGAGACAAGTTTGTCAAACTCTCAAGCATTTCTCCCACTCCAAAAACTATTAAATTTTAAAAAATGTAGTCTTTTTTACAAAAACGGCCGCAATGCCTCCTTCGACATGTATAAAAATATGAAAAATTTTCATTCTCCACGGGATGCTTGTTATCAATGTTTTGCTTATCGTCGAGTCAGCCTTAACTATATACCCAATACTGAAACATATTATGCATATTCTTTTGATTATTGATAGTCGAAATGATGGTAGTTATTTCTATCTTTGCTAATAAAATATTTTGCATTTCAGAAAACTACTGGGAAAAGACAAATAAAGATGCCAGCAAGATGCTGAAAATAAATTTCATTTTGTTAAATTTTGGATGTATGTTTTATTCTCTTCTTTTCATTCTATGCTACATGATAGTTCTTTATGACGAACCGATATTTTTCTACGCTCTGATTCCCAAGAAATATCAAACCTATTGGATAGTCGTCGTAATTGGTGGGTTTATGCTGTGGCAATGTTGGTCGGTAAATTCGAAAATTCTATTCTTTATAGAAACTGTAACAGTCGGAGCACACATCTATCGCCACATGGCTGAAGAACTAAAGTAAGCTAATATAATAACAAATTATATTGCAACTACATTCATGATTAACAAAAACATGATTGAAAAAATATTTTGCTTAATTATTTTAATACCCTCGACAAAAAATAACGAGCCGATTACCGACTAATTCTGCACATTTTAAATCATACATGAAGTTTTTATTTTATTTCTCCTATGTATCCTTTTTCAAAACAAAGACTTTAAAAATTCCAAGTATTATTGTAGTACTATAATATAATTCTTTTCTAATTGTTAATTTAACAGATTGGGAAAATCCTCCTACCGAACAAAGGACAGTGCTCGTACTGTTGATATACTAATTCATCACATAATTATGTTACGGTTAATTTTCTATAGATCTTATGATATAATATACATAATGACACAGCCCATTCAATCAGTAATTATTCGAAGTGTTCTTGTATGTAATTTAATTATTATAAAATACAACGACAAATTTCCTAGCTATGTTGTTGGAATCTTATTTGGTTATGACTTACTTGCTGTTATAATTTGGATAATATTTTTAAAAGTTACTGAAAACATGTCTAGCTGCCTTAATTCCATAATCAAAAGCTTACGTTTTTTTCGTAGCGATCACAAAAATGATATGAAATATGTCAAAAAATTTCAACTGGCTTGCAGACGTGCACGATTTGACATTGGAGTAGATACAAAAATCACAAAACGAAGTGCACCAAAATTCTTACTCAATTTAAGCAGGGGAACGGCAAAATTGCTCATTGGACTGTAATATCATTTTATACATGTATTAATAAATAAACCTATGCATTTCAATGAAATTTTATTTTATATTATAGATATTCATCCATCAAAGCAAAAATTATGTTGTAGAACTCTATAGTCTCTCTCTTTTATTATACATTGTAATTTGAAGTCTCATTATTTCATCACAACAAATCGTTATGTCATGAAGATTATTTATTTATTCAATGTAAGTTTGTTGGATTTCCATTTGTGATTGCAACGAATTACATACATACTAATACACATTGACCTACCAATAATGGAGTTAAAACCAAAAAGAAATCTACGGAATTTGAAACTTTAGTCTATAATTAGAAAATTATAGTATTTGAAAATGTACTCCAAAATTATTCTGCGATCAAATGTAGACACCAGAACATGTATATTATAGTAAAAATTAAATATAGTTGGCCAGGGTATTCTAATATGCACAGTATAAAAACAAAATTGCAGAAAATGAAATTGAACTCGTGTAATGGACTTTATGTTGAAACGTGTTCCTTACAACGTGCAAAAATTTCACAGCACTCAAATTTACGGCTGGAATTCCAGTGCATTTGAAGATATATTATTATAGGCAGCAGGCAGCAGTATTCAAAAATCGAAATAATAATAGACGGAGTTAGCTGGAAAAATGCTAGTGCCAGTGCAATGTTCAGGAAATAAAACTAATACCTAAGCATTAAGCCATGAAATGGTATACAATAAGGAGATAGCATACTATTTACAGAAGAATTGCAAAACCAGAAAGCAATCAGTCAGACATAAATTGCAGAAGAACAATTATGGGTCCTATATAATAGTTAAATATATATTTATCTTTATATTGCACTATTATTTTGGAATAAATTTCATGCTAAAATAGTATCAAGACAAAATAATAGGTTTAGTGCTATATATAGGACCTCAAAAACTTCTGCACTTTATTAAAACTTTTTGGACAACAGATAACCCTTAAAAAACATACAATTCAATTTTAATTTTAAAACGGTACAGTATATTTTCATTTCAATTTTCAGAATTTTATTACATTTCAATTACATGGGATTAATTAAAATATAAATTATAAATTATACTTTCTACATTAGACATTTCTAGTTGGGAAGATCTTTTAAATGGCAAATCTGTGCACCGTTCCATGTCAAGGAAGATGTTATTCCTAAGCAAATTGAGCATGTTTCCTGTATTTGTGTTCAACATTCTGATTATTATTGAATTTATAGTTCTTTCGGTGTTAGGAGACACATATCGTCTGCCTAATATTACAACGTAACAAGCCATTTCATCATGACTGCTACAAAGTAACAAACCATTTTATCATGGCTGAGACAAAGTAACAAACCATTTTATCATGGCTGCGACAATGTAACAAACCTAACTCCTGATACATTGGTTTGTTACATTGTCGCGGTCATGATAAAATGGTTTGTTACTTTGTCTCAGCCATGATAAAATGGTTTGTTACTTTGTAGCAGTCATGATGAAATGGCTTGTTACGTTGTAATATTAGGCAGACGATATTACGTTTATATGCTCTGCTTTTTAATATGTTGTTTGGCCACCATGGATTCACCATTGAATCTGCTAATGGAAATTCATGGGTCTAAAATGGCTGCCAGTTTTACAGCGTGTACTGCACTCATGCAGAACTTTGAAGGTAAGACAAATGTATATAATGTATAGTAAACGAATTCTGACTTTAAATTGAAGTTTCATAATTCA
The DNA here is from genome assembly GCA_020055645.1 of Tomocerus qinae. Classification (NCBI taxonomy): domain Eukaryota; kingdom Metazoa; phylum Arthropoda; class Collembola; order Entomobryomorpha; family Tomoceridae; genus Tomocerus; species Tomocerus qinae. The sequence goes on along the minus strand of CM034546.1, from coordinate 52,565,030 downwards.
TAATCTAAATGAAATTTACCATGAAATGAGAGTCAGATGGTTAGAGCCAGTCATGTTCACCACCCATGGCGCTCCATAGAAAAATACTACGTTCATGTCATGTAACGTATAATATTATGTTGATAGAACGGACAAACAACCTGTGTACAATATACCGTTTACCACTTACCAGTGGTAAGTGGTTTTTAATGGTATTTAACGTTAAATACCACCAGCTAAAAACTAGTGGTAAGTGGTATAAATTGGTAAAAATGGTAAATAATAGTTTCATTTAAATTTCCTGTTTAAATTTTGAATAAAATTGGGTGCTTAAGTATGAAATAGCTTAGCAGCTGATGATTCTTGTCATAATTTGATAAATGTCCATTTAATCAGAGTTGAATTCAACCGATGAGGACACTAATCGCCCTTATTTGCCGATTGAGAAAGCAATTGCAATTAAATTGGCGCATTCATTTCAATTTTAAATTGGCGATACCAATTGTAATATTGGTTTTAGTAACATTTTATTATAACTTTCGGGGAACAGCCAAATGAATAGGATTACTTTGATTAACTAAAGAGCTAATTGGAAATATTTCATAGAAAATAAAGTTTTAAAACGTATATTTTAGTAAGTCTTGTGTATCTATACTAATCTGTCTAATAAATCGCTGAAATTTACCATTTTTACCTTTAAATGCAGTTTTACCATTAAGTGCATTTTTACCACTGTGATGGTAAAAAAGCCTAAAAAAATGGTAAATTTTGTACACTGCAAACAACCTTTACAAGACAAACATCCTACACGTTAAGTAAGAAATTGCAATCATTTGGTTGCCGCCAATCTGTCAAGGATGCTTGCAGTGTACTCTTAGTGGCCTGTGAGGAATGGCTCTCTTATCGGATAAAAGTAGAATAGAATCTAAAATCAATCGCGAATAATAATGTAGATTATTGAAAGCTCTTTTCATGTGTCTGAGGTTGTGTTCCTTAAGGTCTCTGTTATTTTCTGTTCAGGATATGCGGTTGTTTGGGGGTGTCTAAACATTATTGAGAAGTTTTTTAGACTCCTTTAGACTCTAATGGCGAATTTATGGTGTGAATAATTCCAGAATTTAATGTAAGTTATGTATGTCTTCAATATTTCGCTTTGTGAGCTTTCTAACAGCCATTTTCTGGTAGAAAAAAATTCTGAGGCATGAAACTGTTCCAAAACCTTTGTTATGCATCCTTTGAACAACATATTTTTAATATATTTTAGATAACTATTGGAATAGCAAAAACAAAATACCAACCAAAACATTGGATACTGCTCTAAAGTTGTCAAACCAAATGGCTTTGTTGTATCCAGTTATTTTCTCCATATGCTACATATTTATTTATGACGAACCTATTTTCTTCTATGCTCTTCTTCCACAGGAATATCAATCGTACTGCATTGTCTTAACATTGGCAATATTGTTACTATGGCAAGGATGGGCTATGTGCAACAAAGCTTTGTTCGTTATTCAAATGCTGATTATCATCAGTCGTATCTATCGCCGTTTCACTGAAGAACTGACGTAAGTACAATAATTAATGTCAGAGACATAAAATAATAATAAAATAATTTTTTAAATTGAAATTAATTTCCGTGGAAGATTTTTCACTCTCTGTAGCAATAGACATCATGGTAGATATTTACATTTACCATAAATAAAGAAATTGATCGGGACTTTATTCCACTTTAAATTAAACAGGTTGGGGAAACAATTCTATCGAACAAAGGAGAGTTCACGTTCTGTAGACGTGTTGCTAAATCACATAATTAAGTTGCGGTTGGTTTTCTACGGAATATATGACATAATATACATGATTTCAATGCCTTGTCAGTCAGTAGTTATTCGAAGTGTTATAGTATGCAATTTCATCCTTATTAAATACCACGACAAATATCCTAGCTATATTGCCACAGGCTTATGTGGATATTTGTTATTGGCTGTTATTACTTGGACATATTTTTAAAAGCTACCGAAAAAATTTCAGCTTGTCTCAGTTCATTAATTAAAAGCTTAAGTTTATTTCGTAGTAATAAGAAAATTGACTTAAAATATGTTAAGAAATTCCAATGTACAAGTCAAAGTGCACGATTTGATATCGGAGGAGATACTAAAATTACCAAAACAAGTGCACCAAAGTTTCTGCTTAGCATTAGTAGAGCAACTGCACATTTATTGGTAGAAACTTAAATATTGAGGAAGTAAACAGTAAAAGTGTCGATATGGACAGCGTCGATTGTGCACATGGTTGTGGGAAATATAATTACCAGTTAAAATCTCTTTTTTTCTGTTATTTTCTATAATTTAAACAAATTATGTGTATTTTCTCTTGATTTGTGGTAAACATAACAACAACAAAGAGAGGTTGCATCAATGGTTACCTAAATATAAAACAACTGTAAATATGTCTACCCTTGGTTTAATTTAAACATTTAAAATTTGAATATTTGTTTTTGTCGCTATTACCTAATATATAGTGCAATGATGAAGCATAACGTATAATAAAAGCAAATTTTAAAATTTATTATCAATTGATTAATGGATACATAATATAATGTTTTCTTTGTCAAAGCTTTGTACGAGGCAATGGGCAAGGCAATCGCCAAGTTCGCGCATGAGAGAAAGGTTCCCCTATGAACATTAATTAGGGGACCAATAACAATTTTCCACTGTGATGTGTTAATTGGTTCTTTTCCGGCAACACTATAATGACGGTTATCAGTATTTTGTAACGCGCCTTCAAAAATTTGTCTGGTGATACTTTTTACAATTTTAAAACCAGTACATAATTCAGCCAGAAATTTGGAATTTGATGATTGTAACTTACAATTTATGTTTGACAATAATAATGGAAAAAACAACAACTAATCGCTATATTTTATGCCATGTATGTATTCTATAGCTTTGGGGGCGGTGCTTGGTGTATGCGGAACAAGGTCCATTTTCTACAGTAAGGACAAAAATATGTTTGCCAATGCCCAGTGCCTATTATGAATTGCCATTTCTGGCATGACAGTTTGAAATTCTAGCAAAAACAAAGTTTATCTACTACTTGTATGTGTTTAGTCAGAGTGGCGGATATTGTAGTATACATTGCGCTACAAAAATTAACGAATTATTTTCTAGACAAAATGATTACGAAAATAGGTGCTTACTCCAATAGGGGTATACTGCCCTGTCATTAGCAGGCGAGCGACAGACGAGCAGACAAAAGTTTGTCGTTAGCTAAAATTGTAATATCTTCCATAAAAGGGCCAATAATTTTCCACTATGTTGGTTCCCCTCCAATCATGTTTATCGTAATAGGCCTGTACGGTAAAATGAAATATACAGCAAAGACAGCAAAGAAGTTATGAATTTAGGTATTTGGTTGTCTTCCCTTACCTTGTCGTATATGCATTTAAACATTATGTCTAAATTATATAGAGTTGAAAATGTTATATTTTAAAAACTTGACAATGACAGGTTCTACACCAAATTAGCAAACTTGCCATGTATGAGTTATGCCTATAAACTGTCCCTAGTACAATGAAAATTTTTTAACTGTCTCAAATCTCAATTTCATCATCAGAGATATAGATTTTTAAGTAATTGGATTATTTAAATATAGTTTACTTAAAGCGTCTGAAGTCTGAATAGGTATAATACTGAAAAGCAATAAAGTAGAACATTTCAATTTGAACTAGGTGCTTGAAAGAATACATTATATTATACAGATTTAGGTGCTCACAGGTCATAAACCTAGCATAAATATTGACAAATTATAAGAATTAATTCAAATAATTTTAAGACATTTTAAATTGAGACAAGTTCTAAAATGCCAAAACCATACAATAAAATAACTTACAATATAATTTCCAAAGCAGCATTTAAAGCTTTTGGTAACAATATAAATTGATAATTTTTACATTATTTTTATGGACCTTAGTGTTTATTATTGAATTTATAGCTCTCACATTCTTAAGAAACACATCGTACCATTATATTGTCAATTTTTTGTTTGTTGCATGCTTACTTTTTATTGTCTATTAACGCGCTTGGTAGCCTTCCACGGATCAAAAATGGCTGCATGTTTTACAGCAACAACAACAATGATGAAAAGTTTCGAAGGTCGGTTATACACGAAAAAATTAGTGTACAAAATACCATTTACCACTTACCTGTGGTAAGTGGTTTTTAATAATATTTAATGTTAAATGCCACTACTAAAGTAGTAGTAAGTGGTATAAATAGTAAAAAATAGTTATATAGAAATTAATTGCAATTAAATTAACACATTCATATCAATTGTATATAAATTGGCGATACCAAATACATTAATCTCCATTTTTATAACCTATGAAATAAATAGGATTAATTTGATTACTTAAGGGGCTAATTGGAAAAATTTCACATAGGTACAATAAAGTTTTAAAACTTATATTTTATTCAGTTTTTTGTGTCTGTATTAATCTGACTGATTAATCGCTAAAATTTACCATTTTTCCCATTAAATGCATTTTTACCACTGTGATGGTAAAAAAACCTAAAAAGTGGTACATTTTGCACACTGGAAAAAATCTTTCTTACATGGTACTTAAGATTACCTTGATGATACGGTTGCTTAGAGAAGAGCAAAAATGAATTTTTACTACGAGGTGCTAGATGATAAACAAATCCAGTAAGTAGAATTTGACGTAATTTTAAATTGGAGCCCTTCCTCCCCGTAGTAAAAACTTGCACAGTCTAGTGGTACCGTAAGAAAAGTTTTTGGGAAGAATTGATAAAACAAATTTGGGGAGACCGATTTCAAAATGTAGTACCTCAAAAAATAGAGCACACAATTCTGCAGTGAGCATTGTCACCTGATTTTTTAAATGTTTTCATAGGACAGAGAACGAGACGAGTTTGTCAAACTCTCAAGCATTTCTCCCACTCCAAAAACTACTAAATTTTGAAAAATGTAGTATTTTTGGGGAAAAGGGCCCCAATGCACCTTTGAAAATATATTATGGTACATGTTTAAAAAATATGACAAATTTTTATTCCCCACCGGGGGCTTTTTATCAGTGTTTTGCTTAACGTCGAGTCAGCCTTAACTACCCAATACTGAAACCTATGCGTATTCAATTGATCATTGATACTCAAAATGATGGTAATTATTTCTATCTTTGCTAATAAAATATTTTCCATTTTAGAAAACTACTGGGAAAACACAAATAAAGATGCCAGCAAGATGCTCAAAATAAATACTATATTGCTAAATTTTGGATGTATTTTTTATTCTGTTCTTTTAACTTTATTCTATTCTCAGGCATTTACGGCATATACTGCATGCCGTACATCAAATCAATTTACGGCGTGCCGACTTTATACTCTACTTTATACTGCGTAACTACCGGCCCCCCCCTGGATACGTGCTTGTGACTGATACAAAAAGGGCAATATACATAATATTTATAAATATTATAGAAAATAATGATTACAATGAATAAAACATGTAAGAGTAACCTAAAATCTGCGATAGTTGTGGCACTTATACACATAGGATCAGTCACATCAATCCTTTACGACATATCCCTCCCAGTCGGAAACCTCATGGTTCGGTACCGCTAGCGGTACAGAGTTATCCTATCTAGTCTAGTTGGAGAGGGACATTATATCCCTCCCCTCCCAGTCACCTTTCCCTCCCAGTCTAGGACATATATGTACATTTATATACACATTGATTTATTTAAATCTAAATAGCGGTTTAAATTTGAATATTTTTTCAACTACTAAAAAGTAATAGGTAATACTGCTAAGAAACATTAATGTTTTTTTAATAGATTAAAAATTCACGTTCACCATAATAAAGAAAACATTTTACTTAATTTGTATTGATGTTCCTCGCAGATTGGTTCGTAACTGTAGTATTATATTTGTTTTTAAAATAAATTGGAAATATTACGAAGTTGGTTTTATGCTTTATAAACAGGTTGGGGAAATCATGTTACCGAACGAAAGAAAGTGCCCGTTCTGTTGACGTCTTGGTCCATGACATCACCATTTTACGATTAACTTTCTATTTCATTTATGATATAATGTACATAATGACCATGCCAATTCAATCTGTCTGTGGTCATTCGGAGTATATTATTGTGCAATTTAGTAATCCTAAAATATCACCATAAACTTGCTAGCTATGTTGTAGTATTTTTGGTTTGCTATGTAAGTTTAGTGGTAATTGGCTGAACAATTTTTTTGAAGGTTACCGAAAAAATGTAAGCATATCTAAATTCTTTAGTTAAAAGCTTAAGACTATTTCATAGTAATAATAAATATGACATGAAATACATCAAAAAATTTCAATTAGCCTGCAGGAGCGCACGTTTTGATATTGGAGTAGATACAAAAATTACCAAAACAAGTGCACCGAAATTTGTCCTTGATATCAGCAAGGGAACAGCTAAGTTACTAATTGGAATTTAGACTTTTGTTCGCGAACTACTGCTAGAGATTAAATCGTCTCCTGTAAGTTTAAATGTTCGTCGAATCCATTGTATTTTATTTGGTTGAAGTAAGGCAGACGCAGAGGTTGCACAAATACCTAACAATGTTATTGCTTTAATTTGGTTATGTCCCTCGAAATCGAGTCGTGATAAGCTCTGTATATTTCATGACAGAAGTTTTAAAATGTATGTCAATCTTTGTCTTACTTCAACCATAACACATTTTTGATATGGTCAGATATAATCACTGTTTATACTCATATCACAGATATGATTATACTTTATAAATAGAAACAATTTGTAATTTAGGGCATGTTAAATCACGCTTAAAAATAATTGGTCAACGATAATACATCATTTTTAGCCCACCGACGAGCTTTACAAATTATGATATTGTACACCGTTAAACCCCTCCTCACACATTGCTACATCATATTCGAACATTAAACTTTAGAACTCATCTCATTAGGAGAATTTTAGTGATGTGAGGTTAAGAACTTTTGGTGCAGATATAACGTTCGTTGCAAATTGATAATTTGTAATAATGTTCAAACAACGACACTTAGTAAAGGAAACATAATAAAATATGGTTAATTACAAGAAAATAAATTACCTACCCTAATTGTGTTCAAAAATATGGAAATTACATTTCAACAATAATTCCCTTAGTGATTATATGATTCTGATTGTAATTTTTGAGTTTTTGAAGTATAACGGTAATTATTAAGTGTCCTAGCACATGTGTTAAAGAATATAGTATGCAAAAATATACCCAACAATTACTACTGCAATCAAATATAGTAGACAATAATCTAATGACAACATCCGTACTTTCACCAATATAACAGTTTTCAACTTACATTTGTAGACGTTTATGTTAAATAATATTGTTGGGATATACAGTTTACTATATAGTTTCCCAGATTTGTTCCCAGATATACAATTTGCTATTGAAATTCTATGCTTTTATTGGATGATTCCAAAGCGGATATGTATGCACACAGAACATTTGTACTTCAAAGCCGACAAATTTCCTGTTTCGTGGATAAATATATTATGCAGTTTCTCAATTTTCTCGATTTTATAAAATTAGCAAAAATGTCAGAGAATTTAAACTTGACATACACGTGCATGGCTTTTGTACACGTTTTTTCACTCATTTCTACGAAAATGACTTAGGAAAAATAGACAATTATAATTGTCTCGATCGTCTCAAATTCATCTTTACTGTTTTAAGGCACTTAGTAATAATGTAGCAGCTAGACAGGTATGTGTCCTACACCAAAAATATGTGATTTAGTCATTTCCTGCTATTCCTATATCCAAAAGGAAAAAAATAAAAAAAACAATATAACCCTTTCTATACAGCAGGGGTAAAGGAGTGTATTGTACAGTTTAATATCTACAAATAGTATCTTCGCCGCTGCAGGTAATCAACAACCGTCGCAAAATCCAGACATTATTTATTATAGCCATTTTAATAAAGACAAAGATGGTATGCAATATAATTTCCAAAGAAGCATTCAAGAATTTTGCAGATAATTTACATTGTGGAAACCAACTCGTAGTCCTTCCCTATGTTTTTAACGAAAAAAAACTGTACTGTGGTCCTTTCAACGTAAAGAAAGAAATGTTTGATTGAAATAATATCAAAGCTGTCAATTTTTATTTTTACTATTTTGTTTATCATCGAATTTGTAGTTCTGACTGTTATAAACGACAATTTTTATGTTTCCAATTTTCAATATTCTCCTTTTTTATTAGTTGTTTATTTACTTAGGCTTCACTATTGACACTACTGGTTGTAATCCATGGATCTAAAATGGCTGCCTGCTTAAAACAAGCTTCTGTAATGGGGCAAACTTTTGAAAGTAAGCCAATTAAGGTACTCTAAGTTGAAATGCATTTTCAATTTTTGTCTCGTTTCAAAAGACAGCTTACCATAAATAGTTTTTCAAGCTTTAATACTCTTTAGTTTCCCTCCCTTTTATTTCACAAAATGGTGTTCGAGAAGGCGTTTATCATAGATTTTCGTCTATTTCTGAGAGAGCTTTCCAAGTTTACTGGCAGAGCAACTTGGTCAAACTTGGGCTGGATTTAGACAGCGGGATTTCGTTGCCCCGTTCCCCAAGGTTTTGCCACTTAACCTATTACCTAACTATCGTCCCTTATAAAGAACGATTTAGCCTCAATGCACTTTGGTGCACGAAATAGCCTTACTGCACTGCTTGTTTGATGCCCCCGTTGGCTCATTATATTGCAGTCGTTGCCCCATTATATTACACTAGCCAGTCACAGGGCCCAGGCCCTGTTATAAATAAAGCTAGTGTGTATTCCGGGGCAATATTGTAAGATGGATAGAATGCATTTCAGAAACTTATTTCCGTCACCCACCTGGTGCGTGAGGGGAAGCAGTTTATTTTCTTGGTCGGATAAAACAGAATAACACTTGGCAGCATAGACGTAAGTTGTAGGTAAACATCCCTATCCAATGCAAAAGATGGAACATCCAACCCCATCCATCCCATCATCACCAAACACCCAAGAAAAGATCAACATCTTATCCAGCCCACCACCAATATTCAAATAAAGTAATCCATCTAATATAGCCCATCCCCAGTTTCCAAATAAAGTACCATTACAGCCATCACCAACACATCCCTTTCAGCCAATTCATACACCTGGATGGGGATGTTGGGTATAATGGATGGGATGCTTACATCTAAGCTTGGTAGTATGCATAATGATGAGTCAGAGTAACGTAGAGGTAACATTATACCCCAAGTCAAAAATGACCAGAGTAAGTACCGATAGTCACAATAAAATTCCAACACAAAAATATTGGCCCTTGGTCGTAATAAGCTGAAGTTTTAGAAAATTTTGTTTTTTTGATTTGGAATAACTAATTACATATACTACCGTTGTATAGTGTCAATGCAAGGAAAATGTCAACTTTCATGACATTCATGACTATGACCAACGAAAATGGAATCACATTAAAGAAATATTCTATATTCATAAATATTCACCCACCTAAACTTTTTAAGGGCTACTTATGCTCTTCCTAATCCTATCATTATCACGATTTGTGACGTCATATTAGAAGTCATAATTTTATGATAATAAATCTCTTTAACACATAAGTGGCAGATTCAAAACGTACACATTTGAAATAAAAAATAGTTTACCACTTCATCCCGCTCTGAATATTTTCTATTTAAGAATGGACTTAGTTTTTCTATTTAAGACGTAAAACATTTTTAACCTCCTATTAGCTTAAAACCATTTGCGAATTGAAAAAAATATAGTTTTATTATGAATAGCGAAAATATGAATAGCCAATTTTTAAACTTTCCTGTGTATAAAATAAGGTCACGGCACGGGGTGTTAAATTGAAAGAAAGAGTATCAACTACCACGTCTCACAACAGTGACTTTCATAATTTTATCACCGCGCAAGCGTGTATGCATAAAACCAAGTTCTATCTGGATGGAATTTAGCATCTTCAGCAAATAAACCAAATTGTGTTGTTAATACATTTTGAAATAACGGTACGGTGGCCGAGAAATAACATTCATAACTTCATAACATCCGTACACACAAACATACAACATACAAACATTTCGATGACGTTTATATTATAGAGTGATTCGTTGCCCCCGGTGCTCCAAACGTAATCAATAGCAGTGACAAGACACTAAATCCTGCTGTATTTAAAAAAAAATTACATTTCTAGTTTAGTTAGGGATAATTATCTCGCTTTTTATGCGTTTGGAGCAATGGGGGCAACGAATGTAATATATTGAGGCTACGAATGCAACGATTGCAACAGGGGGAAATATATTAAGGTAATAGGTTAAGTGGCGAAACTTGGGGCAACGGGGTATGGGGCAATTTGAGTAACGGGGTAAATGGCACAACGAGACCCTGCTGCCTAAATCCCGCCCCAATTTTTCTCTACAGCCTCACCGCCTGGGCGGTGCGGTGCAGCCCTAGGATTGCCCTTCTGGATGGTTTGGCTGTGGAAGAGTCGTCAGGCATAGACATTTTAAAATTTGGTGTTTCGTTTTACTAAATTTAAAATACGGTGTTAAATCTTCAAAATTAGTGGTACACCCAATCGGCTTTTACAGTACTCTGCTGAAATTCTCTTTAATGCTAGGTTCCCTCTTTATATGGGTTCTCTGGTCATTCAATAAATAAATAAATCCGAGGAGTTATTTAATAGTTAGGGTAGGTATGGTCGGCAACAGAAGCGGAAAGGGAAACTGGCATTGGATAAATTGTATAATAACGAAAACCAGATAGGCTTAAAAATTTTATTATTCAGGTGTGATGTCCACATTATAGTAGGCCTGCGTCAAACAAATTTGGATAACATCGGATGAAATTGGATGCAATCAGATAATACCAGATTATAGCGGAATAAATTTGATGAAATAAAATTTCTTTGGATGAAATCGGAGAAGGTTGGATGAAATTGGTTAGAACGAATGTAATCGGATAATATGACGTCATTTTATGGACAAATTTACTTCTTTACGGTCCCATAAACATTATTTCACATTTTGTTGATTGGATGAAATGTGCAAATAATGTTGAAACGATACTCTTTTGCAGTTTAACTTAATTTTGGTTTTATTTCATTCCGACTTTATTAAACTACGAGTAAGGTTACCCGTCCTACGGACGGGGTTAATAACAGGGCGCTTGAATATTCAAAAAAACATTTTATTCAAAATTACAAAACTAATTGCAAATCAAATCACTCCATTCCATCTTCCCCAGCAACAGGCACCACCACTTTTTTTTTCGACATAAGTAAAGATTCTCGAAGCTTTTCATCTTCCTTTTTTAACTTTTCACGCAAGTCATCTACCTGCTTTTTATGCTCAGCATGAGCTGCAAGAAGTGTTAATCCTGCGTCAGTGGGTGTATTGCAGATCATACAGCACATAAAGTTAGTTTTTACAGGGGCGATGTGACACCCTTCACACCATGACCATTCTTCATCGTCTTTTCCAACCAATTCTGGCATTTCGTGTTCAATGGCATAGTTACATCTTGCACACTTCTCTGAAATTATAAAAATACATTTCAGTTCCCCGAAGTCTTAATGCTTAATTCAAATTTAAACGATTTAAACTTATCCAAATCATAAACTGCATTTACCTTCGGTGTAATAGTTGTGAATGCAGAGCCGACATTTTGGGCAAAACCGTTTGAATTTTGAAACAGGTAGTTTCCCCATATCGGTTTCCGGCGAATTTAAACTTGGACTGCATTGGGTAGACGCCTGGCTTTGACTGCTACACGATGAACTTCTTCCATTCATTGATTTATCACTTTTGTACTTCCTTTTCGAACTCATAATCTCAAAAAATATTGGCTATCAAAATCAAAATGAAATTAAAATCGTTTAATATTGGTTACTAATACAATTAGCCTGGGGCCTTTTCCCTCATAAGAACGATTCCGTTATTGTACCATGTACCTTGCAAAGTTATAATCTTTGTGTGCATCCTGTGTATAATATTCATATAGTGTATTGTATTTTGTAGTAAATTGCAAAGTGTTGCTAAAATTCCCCCATCTGGGGAATCTATAAAATATTCGAAGTACTACAAAATACAATACATGAATATAATACACAGAATGCACACAAAAAATTAATGTTGCAAGGTACAACAACGGAATCATATTCATTCTACTTTTAGTAATTTTGAACCGATTCAAACAATCACAAATAAATCCGTTATTGTACCTTGCAAAGTTATAATCTTTGTGTGCATCCTGTGTATAATATTCATATAGTGTATTGTATTTTGTAGTAAATTGAAAAGTGTTGCTAAAATTCCCCCATCTGGGGAATCTATAAAATATTCGAAGTACTACAAAATACAATACATGAATATAATACACAGAATGCACACAAAAAATTAATGTTGCAAGGTACAACAACGGAATCATATTCATTCTACTTTTAATAATTTTGAACCGATTCAAACAATCACAAATCCGAAACTTGTCTGTGTTATTCTGGAGTTGTGAGAAGTTCGAAAGTAAATCTTGTATTATTCATAGAGTTGAGTACGCGTGCTAAAATGTATGTTGCAAACAGAATGCATTTGGTAGAGCTACATGTAAACAGCAAAATTGTTGACTTTTGTCGCGGTCAGAGCGGTCGCCCGTTTTAGCATAGACCTTACGGGCAACCGCTCTGACTTCGACAAAATCAATAATTTTACTGTTTATATGAGTAATAGTGTATTGTATTTTGTAATAAATTGCAAGCAATTTCCTTACCCAAAAAGATACGACACAACGGACAGTAGACAGGGTAGACGGTCACCAAATCAGCATGGACAGGAATAGAAATGCCTCCGAAATTTGTCAGTGTTATTCTGGAGTTGTGAGAAGTTCAAAAGTAAATCTAAAAAAATATTGCTTGTATTATTCATAGAGTTGAGTACGCGTGCTAAAATGTATGTTGCAAACAGAATGCATTTGGTAGAGCTACATGTAAACAGTAAAATTGTTGACTTTTGTCCCGGTCAGAGCGGTCGCCCGTTTTAGCATAGACCTTACGGGTAACCGCTCTGACTTCGACAAAAATCAATAATTTTACTGTTTACATGAGGATAGTGTATCGTGTCCTACGACAACAATACCCCACCCCAAATTTCCTTACCCAAAAAGATACGACACAACGGACAGTAGACAGGGTAGACGGTCACCAAATCAGCATGGACAGGAATAGAAATGCCTCCGAAATTTGTCAGTGTTATTCTGGAGTTGTGAGAAGTTCGAAAGTAAATCTAAAAAATATTGCTTGTATTATTCATAGAGTTGAGTACGCGTGCTAAAATGTATGTTGCAAACAGAATGCATTTGGTAGAGCTACATGTAAACAGCAAAATTGTTGACTTTTTGTCGCGGTCAGAGCGGTCGCCCGTTTTAGCATAGACCTTACGGGTAACCGCTCTGACTTCGACAAAAATCAATAATTTTACTGTTAACATGAGGATAGTGTATCGTGTCCTACGACAACAATACCCCACCCCAAATTTCCTTACCCAAAAAGATACGACACAACGGAGAGTAAGTAGACAGTAGACAGGGTGGACGGTCACCAAATTACATGTACAGGAATAGAAATGCCGCCGAAACTTGTCTGTGTTATTCTGGAGTTGTGAGAAGTTCGAAAGTAAATCTAAAAAATATTGCTTGTATTATTCATAGAGTTGAGTACGCGTGCTAAAATGTATGTTGCAAACAGAATGCATTTGGTAGAGCTACATGTAAACAGTAAAATTGTTGACTTTTGTCGCGGTCAGAGCGGTCGCCCGTTTTAGCATAGACCTTACGGGTAACCGCTCTGACTTCGACAAAAATCAATAATTTTACTGTTAACATGAGGATAGTGTATCGTGTCCTACGACAACAATACCCCACCCCAAATTTCCTTACCCAAAAAGATACGACACAACGGAGAGTAAGTAGACAGTAGACAGGGTGGACGGTCACCAAATTACATGTACAGGAATAGAAATGCCGCCGAAACTTGTCTGTGTTATTCTGGAGTTGTGAGAAGTTCGAAAGTAAATCTAAAAAAATATTGCTTGTATTATTCATAGAGTTGAGTACGCGTGCTAAAATGTATGTTGCAAACAGAATGCATTTGGTAGAGCTACATGTAAACAGTAAAATTGTTGACTTTTGTCCCGGTCAGAGCGGTCGCCCGTTTTAGCATAGACCTTACGGGTAACCGCTCTGACTTCGACAAAAATCAATAATTTTACTGTTTACATGAGGATAGTGTATCGTGTCCTACGACAACAATACCCCACCCCAAATTTCCTTACCCAAAAAGATACGACACAACGGACAGTAGACAGGGTAGACGGTCACCAAATCAGCATGGACAGGAATAGAAATGCCTCCGAAATTTGTCAGTGTTATTCTGGAGTTGTGAGAAGTTCGAAAGTAAATCTAAAAAATATTGCTTGTATTATTCATAGAGTTGAGTACGCGTGCTAAAATGTATGTTGCAAACAGAATGCATTTGGTAGAGCTACATGTAAACAGCAAAATTGTTGACTTTTGTCGCGGTCAGAGCGGTCGCCCGTTTTAGCATAGACCTTACGGGTAACCGCTCTGACTTCGACAAAAATCAATAATTTTACTGTTAACATGAGGATAGTGTATCGTGTCCTACGACAACAATACCCCACCCCAAATTTCCTTACCCAAAAAGATACGACACAACGGAGAGTAAGTAGACAGTAGACAGGGTGGACGGTCACCAAATTACATGTACAGGAATAGAAATGCCGCCGAAACTTGTCTGTGTTATTCTGGAGTTGTGAGAAGTTCGAAAGTAAATCTAAAAAAATATTGCTTGTATTATTCATAGAGTTGAGTACGCGTGCTAAAATGTATGTTGCAAACAGAATGCATTTGGTAGAGCTACATGTAAACAGTAAAATTGTTGACTTTTGTCGCGGTCAGAGCGGTCGCCCGTTTTAGCATAGACCTTACGGGTAACCGCTCTGACTTCGACAAAAATCAATAATTTTACTGTTAACATGAGGATAGTGTATCGTGTCCTACGACAACAATACCCCACCCCAAATTTCCTTACCCAAAAAGATACGACACAACGGAGAGTAAGTAGACAGTAGACAGGGTGGACGGTCACCAAATTACATGTACAGGAATAGAAATGCCGCCGAAACTTGTCTGTGTTATTCTGGAGTTGTGAGAAGTTCGAAAGTAAATCTAAAAAATATTGCTTGTATTATTCATAGAGTTGAGTACGCGTGCTAAAATGTATGTTGCAAACAGAATGCATTTGGTAGAGCTACATGTAAACAGCAAAATTGTTGACTTTTGTCGCGGTCAGAGCGGTCGCCCGTTTTAGCATAGACCTTACGGGCAACGGCTCTGACTTCGACAAAAATCAATAATTTTACTGTTAACATGAGGATAGTGTATCGTGTCCTACGACAACAATACCCCACCCCAAATTTCCTTACCCAAAAAGATACGACACAACGGACAGTAGACAGGGTAGACGGTCACCAAATCAGCATGGACAGGAATAGAAATGCCTCCGAAATTTGTCAGTGTTATTCTGGAGTTGTGAGAAGTTCGAAAGTAAATCTAAAAAAATATTGCTTGTATTATTCATAGAGTTGAGTACGCGTGCTAAAATGTATGTTGCAAACAGAATGCATTTGGTAGAGCTACATGTTAACAGTAAAATTGTTGACTTTTGTCCCGGTCAGAGCGGTCGCCCGTTTTAGCATAGACCTTACGGGTAACCGCTCTGACTTCGACAAAAATCAATAATTTTACTGTTTACATGAGGATAGTGTATCGTGTCCTACGACAACAATACCCCACCCCAAATTTCCTTACCCAAAAAGATACGACACAACGGAGAGTAAGTAGACAGTAGACAGGGTGGACGGTCACCAAATTACATGTACAGGAATAGAAATGCCGCCGAAACTTGTCTGTGTTATTCTGGAGTTGTGAGAAGTTCGAAAGTAAATCTAAAAAAATATTGCTTGTATTATTCATAGAGTTGAGTACGCGTGCTAAAATGTATGTTGCAAACAGAATGCATTTGGTAGAGCTACATGTAAACAGTAAAATTGTTGACTTTTGTCGCGGTCAGAGCGGTCGCCCGTTTTAGCATAGACCTTACGGGTAACCGCTCTGACTTCGACAAAAATCAATAATTTTACTGTTAACATGAGGATAGTGTATCGTGTCCTACGACAACAATACCCCACCCTAAATTTCCTTACCCAAAAAGATACGACACAACGGACAGTAGACAGGGTGGACGGTCACCAAATCAGCATGGACAGGAATAGAAATGCCTCCAGTCTGTGTTATCTTGGAGTTGTGAGAAACGTCCATTGACAATGGACAGCAGAAGGAGCAGAGTCGTTTCATTTCAAAACTTGGCTGTGTGTGCCAGTCTGGAATGGTTCTCTCTCGCTCCGTTGGATTCCACTTCTGTCCTGCTTCGAGAGAGAAGAGCAGCAGAAGTGGAATGAGCTGAGATATTGTTTTGTGTGATTTGTGTGTGTTGAGAGCCTGGAATTATTTGTAACATTCCAACGCCACTGAGCCAAATTCAGGCTCCGAAATAATAACACACACAAACACAATAAATTTTTTCTTTTTATAAGAGTGATATAAATAACTATGTTTTTAAAGTTACATGATCGTTAGGAATTAGAAATTTAATTTTCCGAAAAGTTGTGATTTAAATGAAGTCAAATTTGTATTACTTTTCGTTAAAATGGGATTCCAAAATTTCATTATGCTTTGCACTTTATGGTTGAATATATTTTCAGCTGTTCTTAGGTAAGCGATTCGGACTCCAAACCATCCGACTCACTGACACACATTCACAGACCGACATTTTTCCTGCACTCCAGATTTCTAAACAAATTCTTGCTGGATTCCGATAGTCTCTTTTCAACAGAATCCAATTGTGAATCAGCACAGCCTAAATATAATCTGAAGAGCAATCAATTATGTAAAATACGTAAGACAACAGCGACATTAGAATCGTAATGTTGCAAATTCATTTGACCTACCTGTGCCATAAATTAAATATGGGTAGACGTTATTGAAAGTCAGATTAAATGTGAATACAGTCGGATTACTATTAGCAACCGTAAGATTTTCTCTTCGCTTACAAGCCAGAAAGTTAGACATTTCGTTACGGAATGTGAACATTCAATTCATAGATGATTAATGATTACTAATGTATAGATAGCTATATAGTGCAGTAGACTGCTGTAACTAGAGCTACTTGATGTAATAAAAAGGGTTTATATTACACCTGTATTTTTTACCATAAGTTGTTTGTTGAACATTTCCATCTGCAATAAAAAATAAAATAATCACACCATTTTAATATTCTTGGACTGCATTACACATTACACAATTTCAACATTACGTCGATTTTAGTGCACAAATAGCATATTATATTAGGCATGGTGTACATGGGGCTGTAGAAAAAGTCATTTTGTCAGTAAAAAGAAGTCATTTTGTCATTAGTCCAAGGAGCGGTAAAATAAAGTCTTCGGGGCAGTACCAAAAAAGTACGAAAGGCAGTAGAACGAGTAATAACGGCGGCAGTACTGAAATGAATTCTATTTCCCGAAATGGGCATGAAACATGAACATGATGAGATTATTGGTAACGTGAATGCATAGTATATGAATGTCTATAGTGATATAGTAATGTTAATTAAATCATGAGGGTATTGAATTATCACAGCACAGTTCAATACAAAGTAGCTTGTCATCTACAAGAGATGATAAGACGCTCATTCTAAAAATACTATGCTAGTGTCCTTCTATTTGTGTTGCGGACTGACTGGCCGACTGTTAGTTTGAAAACGTCTTCCGAGTTTGATCTATAATCTAGATTTGGATTTAAAATCCTAAATTTAAAATGTTAATTGTTAATTGCATTGCAGTTAATTAAGTTAATTGCACTATCATAAAAAATATAAAACTGAAGAGGAAGCATCACTGCACTGGACATTGTGGACATCAAAGAAAACTGGTCTGTCCATTACAGAAATATCAACCCAGGTGGATTGGATTCTTATACCGTGAATTCTTATAACTAATGCTTATAATTATGGTAGACTTGGTTTACTGTATTCGCCATTCAATATAATATTTGTTTTAATCTCATTATTTAATTTCATTTTGACTAAATCAAAAGTGTCTAATAACTGCTATTGTTACTCGTTCTACTGCCTTTTGTACTTTTTTCGGAACTGCCCCGAAGACTTTATTTACCGCTCCTTGGACTAATGACAAAATGACTTCTTTTTACTGACAAAATGACTTTTTCTACAGCCCCATAAACCTTTACCCATTATATTATTATATACTTAGTACTAATTGATAAATCTTATTAAATTATTCCACAAATCTAAGTTACTATATAATCTGACGGCATAATAAAACGACAAGACTGGGCGGATTTGCCCCTATACATTTACATGGGTAGGATTATTTAATTTTAAGCTTTATTACATTAGGTTAGGCTTAACCACGTTAATGGAATATGGCAAATTAACCCTCTTCAAATTAAACACTATGCTTAAAACATATAAACGTACCAATTGCAATATAATATTGTCTTTGCAGTCACATAACTTTTAACCGTTTCATGCAACAGTTGTATGTATTATACATTATTGAAAGCAAAACTAAGTGACTGATATGACATTGACTTTAACACAAAAGTAGGTAAAATATACTTCCTGGTTCAATATTAATGTTAAAATCATGTTCTTTAAGCTGTGCGAGAGCAATTAATTTATTAATTTACGTAGGCACAACGTATAGAATAGGATATTAATGCCAGAAATAAAACATTTTTTTCTTTTCAATGTGGAACGGTAGTTAGATATTATGTTGCTTGATTTACATCAGTATCATCAGAGCCTATGGGGTCACAATAAGACTGCTATAAACAGTATAATTCTCAGCTAAAAATAATTTCAATATTTTGAATATAGGTCCTAAATATAGTCGATTCATTTATTTATTTTATGAGCTTTGAATACATTTACCACCTTTTATTGACTTTAGATATGCCCTTAGATATATGTTTTGACCACGCCTTTTTGACCGGTGATATGGTCATGATCCAACCCTGGAAGTAGGTAGTAAAGTTGTCCGTTCCACCCTTTACAAAATCTGTTTCTTTGTTTGTAGTCAAAATTATTTCAAACGCTTCTTAAAAATTGCCAATAATATAGTAATTTGAAACTTGCAATATTGTCCAATTTCATATGATATATCGCTTACATTGATTCTAAATTTTTGTAGTTTTAGACATTTATACAACTTTAGACTTTAATTTTTAATTAATTATCCAAAAATTCCAATTAAACGTTAATTATCCAAAAATTCCAATTAAACGTTAATTATCCAAAAATTCCAATTAAACGTTAATTAAATGTTAATTATTCAAAAATTCCATTTAAACGTTAATTATCCAAAAATTCCTGACATACAAATAACACAATTCCATTGGTGAAAACTGAAAACAAATTGTAGATAGTTATATTATCGTTATAAGATTGTTTCATTAGGATTATGCTCATGGTTAACGACAGAGCTGATATACACATCCAGGATGGTGGATCGTAGGTGCGAGTGACCCAGAAGAGTAAACTCGGTTTCTCTCTATATTTTTCATTTCCAGCATAGATGACGGTAAGACCATCATCTTGAAGGTAAAAATTGTTGATTTCCGAAGTTTTTGTTTCATATTCATGTTGCTCGACAATTAAAATCATATCCACTAGATTTTGATTATTTGAAGGGACAAATGTCACATTGTAATGAGCATCCAAATTGGAACACAATATGGAATGCTGATTACAATTATAGAGAGTTTTAGATTTCATACAAGCATACATAGGCATCCCCTTGGAACTTTTAAACTGTCCAATGGGGTCCATATTCAGCTTTTGTTTGATTCCAATCGAAATATCCTTCCATGGTTTTTTCTCCAAGAGATTATTCACGAATTTAGAATGCCGATGATGGATTTTCTTGGATGGGTACAGAATCAGCTCCATAGATCAAAAGTGTATCAATTTCTGTACTTTTATCTTCATTTGTGAACAGCACCGACAGGTAAACTGGCACACAAGCCTTCGGTATTCTACTCATGAGATGTGGGTATTGAAATTGAAATGCTTCGTAGCTGGTCGAGAGAAAAATGAAAACGTTCTGAAGACGACGTTTAGGATTTGATGCAATTGCTTCAATGTAGTTCGGTCTTGGTGACGTTTCAAAAACGATGAACAAAGTGCACAGATTTCTAGCAATTAAATCCCAATTCTGAATTCGAGGCGTTGACACTGAAATTCTCCGCACGTTTGAAAGAACTGGTTGTTAGTTATTATTGTTTCAGAAATACTTCTTCCGCCGATATCACTCGGAATCAAAACGTAAAAATCACATTTCTCATATCCTTTTAAATCAATAATGAATTTCGCTTGGACATGTAAATACAATAATAATCCGTAAATTGTAATGACAAATTTGTGAAATGTAAATGAATACATGCTTTTATTATAGGTAAATAACTAATTACAGGAATAATCTACATACTGTCTTTCTGAAATGCAATGCTTTAGCAATTTGTTAAATTTATTTATAAGAAAAGTGAAATATTTTGATGATTATCCTATTTTGATAAACATAATCCCTGAAAGCACAACTATCTGCTCAACAACTAAATGCTTGCTACTTATTTGTACAGTTTGTAACCTGAAACTAATGAGAAAGTGCGTATATTGCATTAAGGCTCACTCTATTACATTTTAAGACATAGATAGGTACATGTAGGTAAGTGGGAGAAGATGGTCGATATAAAATACATATTATGATACGGGACTAGAAAATACTTCTCGTCCCCTGATTCTAAGTATTAGTATTTATTAGACTGGCATTCTACATTTACTACATTAGAGAGCGAGTATTATAATATTATAAAGAAATCCACTTACTTCATTGTCTTCAACCTAACGACCTAACCACACATAAGGGAAAGTACAAAATTAAACGAATACTTATACTGTCCTATGTTCATGTTGCATGAAATCTTATATCATCGGCCATTTAACTCTTTGCATGTAATTTTACTAAGATCATAGCTATACAAGCTTAGTTTGCCGCAATAAATAATATAATTTTAAACTCCTTATCCACTGTCTTATTAAGTATATAACGTTTGTATTGAAACCTGTTTGTTTTAAAATTCACTGTCTTTTACACGACACGTACATGAGAACAGATAAACAAACCAATGTTCCTCTGTAATCATGCAACAACAATATTTAGCTCAGAACTCAGAATGTTTAGTTTATTAATTTTGTCCTAAATAAATCGGTATAAGGTGAACTGGTCTGAGAAACTGGTCCAAAAATGAAAAAGGTGAACTGTTCCAAAAATGAAAAGGTGAACTGCTCCAAAAATGAAAAGGTGAACTGTTCCAAAAATGAAAAGGTGAACTGTTCCAACTACAAAGGTGAACTGTTCCAACTACAAAGGTGAACTGTTCCAACTACAAAGGTGAACTGTTCCAATCACAAAGGTTTTAGACCACTGTGCGTTTGAATTTCGAAATTATCTAATGGTTAACTGTGAAACTTGACCGTCACCTTTTTTAGATAGGTAGGTGGTCCTACTCTGGAGGTCATTAGGTGGGGTCAGTTTTTGAGCGTGAGAAAATTGGCACCCTACATCCCTTCCTACTTCCGCCGGTGTATGTGAGAATGGATAATTGAAACCCAAATTCAGATAATGCTATTGTAGACAAACACAGAAAAACCAGCAAATTTAAGGCTTTTCAAAATCAGTAAGGAAAATCTAATCGAACTGTTTACTTGTTTAACCTAAAGAATCTTATATACACTAATTATTTAGTTGGAAAATATGAACCCCTATACATATAATACCATCCCAGAATAGCGTTTTGCCAACATATTATATACAGTACGCTCAGTGAATCTTGCATTGCGGCTCAATCAGGTGTGACGATGTTTTCACGCGAATTAGGGCTCAAGTCCAAATTTTCACTTCGTATATTCTGGGCTTCAAGTCTAAGATATTCTGGTGAAGCAGATCTTGGCGCATCTGAATAAGGAACGTCTGGTGCTTGCACAAATCTAAAAAAGGGAAAAATATTCTACAATTACTTAGGTAAAAATAGTAGCATCGCCGCTTCTACCTCCATAGAAATAAACAATTGAAACGTCGAATGCTGACTTTGTCCCTTCTTTTATTTAATGGGTCCTTATGGAATTATTTAAAAAGTCCTTGCAAATGCTGAAATGGTACATGGACAAATAGTTGTGTTACTTATATAAAATAGTGAAAGCTATGTTTTGTCTGTCATTACTAGTGTAATCATTATCATGGTAATACTATACAATAAGTAATAGTATATCAATTTAGTAAGTAAATTATTAAGCCATAAGAATCCCAAACAAATCATTCAGTCATTGACGAATGAGGGCCTTCCTAGCCCTTAGTTGCACCGCATTTGGAACAGAAGATATACACATTCTGAAAGTTGGCGTAAGATCTTAAGTTTTTTAATTTCTTTTTTCGCTTCAAATAAGTTTTTTGAAAGGTGGAACTGAAAACTTGTTGGAAAAATAAAATATATCTCCTTTATCGAAAACGAAATTTTGGGTTGAAATAAGGCAGAGGTTACACAAATACCTCTTAATGTCATTGTTTTAGTTAGGTTCATAAAAATCTGGGTCTGGTAGTTGGGAATGCCCTGTGTATTTTATGGCCTGATTTTTAAAATATACAACCTCTGCCTTACTTAGAGACCAACTTTGACTTACACGGACATTTTACTTTGTTTGCATTGACAGTAGCACACTTTCACACTGCTGGTTAAGTCCATATAGTAAGAATTAAGAAGGTCTCTATTAGCTTCTTAAGTGTCGTATTATTCCAACAAAGTCCAATCTAACATTATTGAGCAAAATTTTGAAATATCGCTGGGTCTGTCTCCTCTTTTTCGGAGCTATTTATATTAGTAGTTGAGAAGTAAAAGTACTGAAGACACGTCAATATCTTAATTGTGCAGTGAGTTGGAGACAAATGAGAGGCGCTAGATATAATGAACTATATCTGTGTGACTTTATGTTGACAACACCTCACCAAGGACGTATTTAGGGGGGGTGGTAGGGTGCTTAAGCACCCCTTAAATTTCCCAAAAACACACTAGATAATTCTAAAAATTGATAAAAAGTAGTCCTATACATAAGAAAAATCTACTGGTATGTTTAAGCACCCCCTTATTTAATTTGATTTCTGGATACACCCTTGCACCTCACTATATGGTCCATGTACCATTTCAGCATTTGTAGGGACTTTTTAAATAATTTTATATGGACCCATTAATTAAACGAATGGACATAGTCAGCAATTGACCGTTTCTATTTTTCAGGGACGCATTAAATAGCATCCAATTTTTTAAAATGGGTTTGGAAAATGAAACCCATGTAACAACGTTTCAAGAACACCCACTAATACCCAAGAAGCCTACTGACAATAAATTTTAAGCATATTTATTTACTAAAAATTAATGATATTACGCCGAAATATTTATTTCAGCTTTAAGATTTCTTTTTCTTATCTTTATTAAAGGCTTTTTATGACTTTTCTATTTTTTAAATTAACTATTTTGGGCTAAAGAATTATAGGACTGACGTTACTCCTGTATCTTGAAGTAGCACAGGCAAGTGGAAGTGATCAAATTTTTGCTTAAACCCCAAAGTTTGCCTAAATTAGGAAAAGTTTTAAAATTTCTGACTTCCACTTTCGATGCCAAATGGTGAAAAGATCGCCAATACGATTCTCTCCATTCCATTCAATAAGTGCAGTAATCTCATTTAAAAACTGGGGTTGTGTTTAGGAAACGTAGACATCAGGCAGATTTTTCTACTTTGTAAATTTGACAACTGTTTTAGTATCTTTTTAAATGCAAAGTGATATTTACTAAAGTTTCTTTTCTATGTAGCATTCTGACACAGTGGCGGTTCTCTCAATCTCAATACCGTAAGTTCGTAACTACGGTAACACCGTGAGTCCGTAACTTTTGGCAAAATCCTTTGGTTTTCTTAGTAACTTTTTCGTAAGTTCGTAACTTGTCCATTCAAAGGGGTCATTGTAGTCATGAAAAATGGTAGGATGCGCAATACGTATGAAATCATCACCATGGTAACCCCATTTCTGATTGAAGATTTGCGCTTGAGTCATCCCCTGCCCCAATCCTCTCATCTTGTTTCCGTGAGCCATAAGTGTCCATATCCTAAGGCAACTACTACCGACTACTAATCGTCGCTTTTTAGTTTATAATATAATGATTACAATGAATAAAACATGTAAGAGTAACCTAAAATCTGCGATAGTTGTGCCACTTATACATATAGGATCATTCATATCAATCCTTTACAACCTATTCCTCCCAGACGAAAACCTCATGGTAGCTCGGTACCGCTAGCGGTACAGAGCTATCCGTCCCAGTCTAGTCGGAGAGGGACATTATCCCTCCCAGTCACCTTTCCCTCCAAGTCTACGACATATATCTACATACTACGCATCGTGTTCCGGCCGGACAAATGTATTATTGGCTAGCGGGTGATTTCTAAGAGTCCACTTTGGACGGTCTTTCAAATAATGTATGTATTACTTGTTCGCACTGCTGTCAGTTACTGAAATGCAGGGTGCAACACTACTAATGAACTACTCATTATTTTAATATATTTGGGTAATCCATACCGCCAGATTTCGTCAGTCATGTTTTTAGAAGGGTATTAGGTGAAAATAGGAAAATAATGTAATAATGGTTAGCAGATATATTCATTTAGTAAATTGCATTTCACTTGTCGATTTCCATTAATATCGGTATATTTTAATTAAAAGCTCACCTATCGTATTTTGTTGTGATTTTGTTTACAATAGAATCCCTTTCTTCAACTGTAAAAATTCCACTGTCCTTCACAAAACCGTAAATATCTGAGAAAGACATTAACGGAAATCGAATGCTCATCAACGCCGGCTGAATTGTAGTGCGTAAGTTTTCAATAGTTGGGACTATACCTCTGTTGGCGCAGTGGCATTTTCCCCAACTAAAATGCAGTAAAATGTATGTTACGTTTTATAGAAATTGCAAACATGATTAAGTTTAGAAACTGTAAAAAAACTGCTCTTTAGCTCCAGGGAAAATCAATATATTCAAGCACTGATTTAGTATAGCTCAAGATGTGTTTTTAGCAGATGCTTAAATAATAAAATAAAAGCTACTATTTACTGTATTAAAGTCTTGAATATTTCCAGCTCCCCACAGGTAATGGTATCAAGTTCGAATATTGTTCTCAATTGTTCAGCAGAAAGATTTTGGAATTCTTCCGTTTCTTTCAAGTGTGGAAGATTTCTAATGAAGTAAATTTATGACTATTTAAATATATTTGTCGCAAAGTTACATTTTGGTATAGATATTAAGATGCTTTGCCTGTTTAAATTAACACGAAATACTTTACCTGGCAATTATGTCCAAAGTGGTCCCTTCCAAACTTTTAAGGCCATACAGTTGGCTCGTTTGAAACCAAAAAATTACTTTAGTTGAATCTGTAGCAAGGATGGTTGGTACAAATCGCTCACAAGTGTTCTTCAGTTGCGGACAATCGAAATACTCCCCTATTTCTATTAACATCTTAACGTTTTCCTTATTAATATCACAGTTGTTGGTGTATATAAACTGAAATTCAGTAAGCAAATGTTATGTACTCGCTAGAAAATATTAGCATAATATTATTAATGATGACATAACATCTACATATTATGGCATTGACTGGTATCGAAATTTTCTAACTAGTATCACTATTGAAATGATTATTTTCTTTACCTTAAGATACTCCTGAAAAGCGACCTCGTCTGTCTCTGGTAGGTTAATTGGATCCTTGAAGAGACCAGAGGGGCCTAAATTCACATTTAACATTTTTTCCAAAACAGAAGATGCTGCCTCCAAAATTAACTTATGAGCCGATATCAACTTTTTCTGGGGTCCGACCAAAAAAAAGATGTCGTGTTTCTCTTTATTATTTAACAGCTTTTCCCCCCAATAAGCCATGGTAACTCCGTTCGACTGTAAAAAAATAAAATTACTGATTTTCAAACTCAACCCAGAACTGTGTGAAATAACAATTGTATTAATTTATACTTTTATGACCGATAGAACAGATAACATTTTGTAGATCAAATAAATCTCTGAAAAATTATTAAAATGAACATTTTGTCGTTATGGATAAATGGATCTTGTATTTTTCCTCAATTATGCATATTATTTATATTTCTATTACCAGGGCCGCAGTGAGGGGGGAACACCGGGGCTCGTGGCAAGTGCACCTTATCCACCGAAATAGAGAAAAATTAAAAAAATGTCTAAAAAACGAAATATTATCCTGGCTGCGGCCCTGTTTACTACTGTGATGTGACTAAATATATTTGGATTTAATTCCGTTTTAGAAGTTGTGAACGTGAACGTCGAAAGTAAGTCATATTAAAACAGCTGTTATAACATACATGTAGACGTACAGGTGGCAGGTGTTTAATATCAAATGATCTTATACGAATTTCAACCTTATATAGTAAAAATAGTAATCCAGTGATCCTGAAAAACAATCCCCTTGATAATTATATTACAATAAAACTTGATAATGGATGTACGATAAGTCCATACTCCCTTCTTACCCTTAATTTGATACAAAAATAGCTGCTTGATAATTTTGATTTTAATTCCAACTTCTCAACATAAGATAAATTTAACTGTGCCGCTTTTTGTAGCAAAAGGGTTACTCCCTTCAAATTAGTCCTTTCTGTATTGCTCAACTTGTAGTACTACAGCATACCAATTCAATGCAAATACAAGAACCCAAAAATAGTAACTTACAATTTTTATTCCCAGTTTCATTAAAGTCGGTTGGGTACTTTCCGAGGTACTCTATTTTAACAACGTTCAGTTTATATTTATAATTTTGTCATTCATTTTCGCGGGATGAATTTCCTTTAATTGGTTTACTAGCATAAAGCATTTTAAATAATTACATAAAATCATATTTGATTTATGGTTTTACTGTTTATTAGTTTATTACCATGTTATGTTAATAAATAGCTAACGTATAAGAAAAATCCTAAGTATGTCATTACTTTATCAGCTTAAGATAACCGAGACCCATGGGGCACTTTAATTAATATGTTTTGCTTATCTAAATGGAGCATTAGTGCACATTATTGTATGTTTTGCAAAAAAACCCCAATAAACCCAGGTTTTTTAAGTACAGCGTGGTGGGTTTTTTGTCAGAAAACTCCAACCCGTAAAAAACCCGACCCACAACCCTCACAGTCACACTAATATACTACATCCAGTAAAAGTGAAATTCATATACCTATATACAACCATACAATACAATTGTACATCTAAGTAAGTTCTCAGATATTACCGTTTCTCTTATAATTAAAATTGAGAATAAAATATTCCAGTATGTCCGGGCCCATGCACGTCGAAATGTAAATAATGTAATTTCAACTACTCCTAGCCAAGATATATGTTAATACCTTGTTGCAATTTGCAATTCGTGCAAATTGATTGACAAATTAAGTGTTGTTCGTTTATTTCTAATTTTATGCAACACAAAAATTTATAATTTGTTAGCTTTGCAATTTGTGGTATATTTTACATATTCACAGGGCTTACAGAAAATAATAAAATAAGGAACATTAAGAAACAATTTTTATAAAATTATCAAAACTTGCACCACCAATGGCTTTACCGACTCCGTTCTCAAACAAATGACATGCAGACCTTTTATCAACAAGATTTGAAAATTCGGATTTTTTAAAATTGTCTGGATCTGGCCAAATAAGTCTACCTATTGCCAATTTAATGAAGGGTCGTTGTATAATTCTCAACAGAGCATCAGTAGACACAGGTGGAATAGGTCGATTATTATGTCTTAACTTCGGAATAGAAATATAAAGGTTGTCAGTATTCAGCTTGGTCAAACAAAATAGTCTCAATAGATGGCCAATGATAGTCTACCAAAATGAGGGATGTCAGTTTTCCTTCAAATCTTTCGCCAGTTAACGTAATGCTTTTCAATGTCACACTTTTGACTGACTGCGGAAGCCAATTTACTACAATGTAAACCTTGGACAGAAATATTTCGTAGATCGACACTGTTCAAATTAGGACAATGTGTAAAGATGGGTGAGAGAAGATCTTGGCTATCAGTTGGGCACGTTAAAGATTTTAAGTTATAGAAACAAATATTCTCTCATTTTGTTTCTCTCAACAGCGAAAAATAAAGATTTTCCACTTCGTCTGTCAAAAAGCTTACGTTCAATTCCGACGAGTCCAATGTTAAATTTCTAATTTTGGGATTGTCGTTTGGAGCCCATGAGATATTTATGGCGTTTAGATTAACACTGTCTACTTTTATACCAGGGGGAAATTTGAAAAATATTTGCTCGTTATGATGAAGAGTATTAGTTGAGCCGTCCAAGTGAACTTTTGTGTATTTTTTAAAATTAATAAAATCATTCAGTCTCACGTTAATTACATTGTCTCCGTCTTCACGAATAAAAGAAACTGCCTTCAAAGAGATTTCTTTTGGCTCAATGGGCGAGTATCTTTCAGCAAGAATTAAAACACAATTCTTCAAATCCAGAGATTCAATATTTCGCAGTCGGCCTAAAGTTATAATAAATTGTGTGTGATCGGAGTAAGTATGGTACTTCAAATTCTTCATATTTGGTCCTATAAAATTGTCAATATTTAAGCTATTTATTTTTCCATCTTCATCTACTAGGTCCATACCGCCAATTTCTAAGGATGTCATTGTGTCAGAATTTAAACGAAATAGATGAGAAAAGTGTGTAAGAGAAGTTTTACGAATTGTGATTGAGAAAACAAAGCTACTGCATGAAATTGATTCCAATGGAAAATCTTTCATAAATCTTTCAATTGTAAATCTATCTAGATCAATTTTGACTCTTTTTCTGAAAATTGGTTCGCTGATTTCTTCCCAATATTTACATACTCGACGGCAACTTTTTAATGATCCAAGGTCCAACAATTCAAAAATATTCGTCAGTATCTATAATTGTCAAACCATAAATAATACATTATTAACCTTATTATTGATGGGCATAAAATTGCCATCCCAAAATGTTTCTAGGTATTCTAGGTATATGTATGTAAATTTTTACAATAGATTATAATTGCTGCATACCAAGTGATTTTTTGAAAGGGGATGGGATGCCGTCTGGTCCAAATCGTTGAAAAGCTGGTCCCCAAAATATGCAACCATTTGTCCCTCAAGTCGAGCAATCTTTTTCTCCAGCAGTTTTATGTTTTTGCTGCCAAAAAAATCTTTTTACAGTTCGCACAAAATTACAAAGTAATTCAGTATTCAACAAACAAAATATTGCCCATCTCTTCATTCTATACAGTAAATTGTTTGTTATTATTTATTATATTATATGGTAGTAAATTAACAAAATAAGTAACAACCTCATGCACGTCTGCAGGGGGTTGAAGCGATGCAAGGGGGTTCTATGTAAACTGGTCCTAGTAAACTGGTATTTTAGGTATAAAGTAAACTGGTCTTGGTCAATTACCAACTGGACCTCCCGCGTTAGTAAACTGGTCTTGGTAAATTACCAACTGGTCCTCCCGCGTTAGTAAACTGGTCTTGGCCAATTACCAACTGGTCCTCCCGCATTAGTAAACTGGTCTTGGTCAATTACCAACTGGTCCTCCCGCATTAGTAAACTGGTCTTGGTCAAACATTATGATTGTTCTTCCCATGAAAATAAGCGCCTTGTATCTTTAAGTTTGATGAGTTGAGGTATATGGTACGGTATGTAGAACTAATTTATTCAATCTCAACCTTATCGTACAACTCAGTAGCTAAGTTATGAGCTCTGACATCAAGTTTAGTCTTCTGCAGAACTTTGAGTAGAACATTATGGACACTTTCAGATGGAAAGGAAGGAAAGCTAGATTCATAAATTTAGATGCGCAAATTAAAAGTACCATCGAGACTTATAATACCATCCCCATTCAACGCTATTGTAGGGCATTGGCATACCTTACCCTACAGAAAAGAAGAATGAGTCAAAAGAAAAAGTTATTGTATAGATTTGACCAACTGTCTAATTTAATGGTTATAATTTTACTGACTTATTTTAGTTTTAATTGTAACTAACGTAATCGTAAACTGTTGATTGATACTGAAAAAAATTCTCCTAATAAAAATGCGGTTTGTGTCTCAATATGTGGTAGTTCACTTAATTCACATTCACTTATTTCAGAATGACCAGTTTACTAATGCGGGAGGACCAGTTGGTAATTGACTAAGACCAGTTTACTTTTGGCATAGGACCAGTTGGTAATTGACCAAGACCAGTTTACTTTTGACATAGGACCAGTTGGTAATTGACCAAGACCAGTTTACTTTCGGCATAGGACCAGTTGGTATTTAGCAAGACCAGTTTACGTTTGACCCTAAAGACCAGTTTACTTGGACGAGTTTACGTGACACCGTGCAAGGGTGCCCTCCAAATATTAGAAGAACATTTTATATACTAAATTATTTATTTTCGTATTTCTCACAGAGGTAATAAGAAACAGAGGCATTTTCTCGAATACAAAAACATAATGAAATGTTCCTCTTGAGGGCCCATATTTGTCTCTTTAGACCGATTGGACACATGTTCGACAAAATGAGCCACACATGAATATATATTTTAAATTTCCTGAATACGTGCCTGAAGATCGTGTAGTTTGTAAGGTTTAATGTTAATTATTATATAAATACATGTACATAAAAAATCGTGAAATTTTTTTTACCTTGTGGATGGAAAGTCTTGTTTATTGCCATTGCTGAATTCAATGGATATGTCTTTTCCATCCGCTGACATTTTTACTTCCGACGTTATCTATTTCAGTTCGTCCACTGAGTCTTTAATTTCATTTACTAGTTCCGTAAATTTATTCTTAAACCTCATATTTAAAAGATAATTGTCGTTCAATAGTTTTTGAAAGCAGCTGACAAAGTTTATTAGCCTCGTCTCACAATAAATACAACTAAATATTTACAAGCTCATACATTAGGAAAGGGCACAAACAGTCCTATTAATAGTCCCTTTCCTGTGTAACTGAAATTCTTTGATATTTTCTTGCCTTATGCTCTTTTGGAGTGCTACTCTAGAAATAAGGACCAGAAAAGCATACTTTATCTTAAATAAACCAGAAAAAGGGCTAGTCCCATGTCCCATCTATTTCTGGTTACTAAAAGGATAATACTCGAAAGGCTTCTTTCTATATAATATGTATTGGGGTATATAACTCTCAGTCCATCCTATCCATCGGTGCATAAATTGTAGTAGTATAGACGAGCCCGTCAATAAACCCTGGCAGTAACAACAATGTGAATAAATTCACACAATGGAATCTAGCTTATTTCGAATGGCTGTGTATGATAAATTTCGAAAGTAAGTTATATTTCCGTTTTCAATGGTTTATTATAAAACATTAAGTTTGTTATAACCAACGTGACATAATTAATACTATCTAATTTAGCAACAGTATAAATTTTTAAGGCCTATTTTCTAATTATACTATCAAAATCAAGTCAAAGGGAGGGAGCGGTATCTGAAAACCAATTAAATGGACTGACGTATTCCAGAATCAATAGAAATAATAATCAGTAGAAATAACCATAGGCATTGTTTTTGCCAAGTTTGATCAATACCCG
This sequence comes from Tomocerus qinae, assembly GCA_020055645.1. NCBI lineage: Eukaryota > Metazoa > Arthropoda > Collembola > Entomobryomorpha > Tomoceridae > Tomocerus > Tomocerus qinae. The sequence goes on along the minus strand of CM034546.1, from coordinate 52,533,126 downwards.
TCATTGGATTTGAAAATTATCGTGGGTACGGACAGACTGAGTAGTTCTATAAGCTCGTGAGGAAGGCTAAAACATCATCTGATGTATAATGATTTCAGTACAGAAACACTGGTTATATTAAAAGCCTACTTAAACACTTTTATTTATTCTAAAATATTCAAATTTAATTAACAATATTTGAATTTCTCGAATTTATTTAGAGGAACTCAATTTTATTTGAAAGTTCTCGAATTTTTCGGAGGTTTTTAAATTCATGCGGAGCTTCTCGAATTTATTCGGAGCTTCTCGAATTTATTCGGAGCTTCTCGAACTTATTCGGAGCTTCTCGAATTTATTCGGAGCTTCTCAAATTTATTCGGAGCTTCTCGAATTTATTCGGAGCTTCTCGAATTTATTCGGAGCTTCTCGAATTTATTCGGAATTTCTTGAATTTATTCGGAGTAACTCGAATTTATTCGGAGTAACTCGAATTTATTCGGAGTAACTCGAATTTATTCGGAGTAACTCGAATTTATTCGGAGTAACTCGAATTTATTCGGAGTAACTCGAATTTATTCGGAGTAACTCGAATTTATTCGGAGTAACTCGAATTTATTCGGAGTAACTCGAATTTATTCGGAGTAACTCGAATTTATTCGGAGTAACTCGAATTTATTCGGAGTAACTCGAATTTATTCGGAGTAACTCGAATTTATTCGGAGTAACTCGAATTTATTCGGAGTAACTCGAATTTATTCGGAGTAACTCGAATTTATTCGGAGTAACTCGAATTTATTCGGAGTAACTCGAATTTATTCGGAGTAACTCGAATTTATTCGGAGTAACTCGAATTTATTCGGAGTAACTCGAATTTATTCGGAGGACCTCGAATTTATTCGGAGGACCTCGAATTTATTCGGAGGACCTCGAATTTATTCGGAGGACCTCGAATTTATTCGGAGGACCTCGAATTTATTCGGAGTAACTCGAATTTATTCGGAGGAACTCGAATTTATTCGGAGGAACTCGAATTTATTCGGAGGACCTCGAATTTATTCGGAGGATCTCGAATTTATTCGGAGGACCTCGAATTTATTCAGAGGACCTCGAATTTATTCGGAGGACCTCGAATTTATTCGGAGGACCTCGAATTTATTCAGAGGACCTCGAATTTATTCGGAGGACCTCGAATTTATTCGGAGGACCTCGAATTTATTCGGAGGACCTCGAATTTATTCGGAGGACCTCGAATTTATTCGGAGGACCTCGAATTTATTCGGAGGACCTCAATTTTATTCGGATAAATTCGAATGGGGCGCCCAAAAATTGTTAGGTGTTGGCTGTGTTCATACTCGAATAAATAAAATTGGGTGTTTAATGGTGCAATAGCATCGGAGGTCTCACATCACAGCACCTTAGGCTCCGCCGAACCTTTGGCACCTGCTAATTCGTGTTTATAGTTTCAGCTTTGGCTCCGCCGAACCTTTGGCACCTGCTAATTCGTGTTTATAGTTTCAGCTTTGGCTCCGCCGAACTTTTGGCTCCGGCTGAGTGAGCGGAGTGGAAGGAAAGCAAAGCAAGCGATGAGTCATCGAGTCATACGTGGACACCAAAGTCCCAATAGTAGAGTAGATAAGTATACTAATTTGGCAACCTCAAGCGATGTCAACTCAACTCAACGTTAGAAGTGTACTTGTATTAATACCGTTGTAGCAGTGTAGCACAGTTTTAAATATTTACAATACAATAATATACATGTTGTCAACATGTTTTCTTCCACAATTCAACTCCAACAGTTTTTCAGTTTAAAATGTCGTAGCCTCCTATTTTTAAATTACGATTTTGTTTAGGAGAACATAATATTTGCTACAAATCTCAAAATATTTTGTGGCAAATAAATTTTAAAAAAAATTGTTTGACTGCATTATATAATTATTCATTCATATTGCTTTAATATGCATATTTTGACTAATTGTAACCCTGTTAAAGAGTTATGTCACATGTTGCATTAGTAATTTGTTTTTCTGAATTTCCATTACAAAACTCAGGGCTTAAAAAAATTTGGTAAATGGAACAAAATAACGTATTATATATCATATTAATAAAGATGTTCAGAAAGAAAAATTAAACGGCATTCGGGAAAAAATGACCATCTTTAGATAATATTATCTCCATACGTCGGAATTTTATTTATTTAAAATCGCAAAAAATTTACACGTAAATTTACCAAAAAATGGTAAAAATTTTTCATAAAATTTTACCAAAAAATGGTAAAAATTGTTTTGTAAAAATTTATCAACATGGCAAGAATTTTCTCTAAACAGTTTTTTTTGACTTCGGCAGAAATATTATAAATAATATAACATATTAAAAAATCAAAAGCCAGAAACTCTACTTAAATAATCAGGTGATAAATAAGAACTGCATGTATTATACCATTTCATTATTGTACAATTAATCTTCAAATTTAAAATCCAACCTTACTATCTTAAAATCATACACATTTCAATAATATAAAAACTTGATCCAAACTTAACATCTTAAAACATATATATTGCAGTATTAAAATGTAGTCCAAGCTTGCCATCTTAAAATCATATAAATTTTAATATTAAAATTTGATCTAAACTTAATATCGAATCTTAACTTCTAAAATTCTGATATTATTCGGATATTATATAATACGTTAAAGTTCAATCCAAACGTAATATCGTCCTTATTATCTTAAATCTTAAATTAAATTTTTTAAATTGAAATTAAATAAAGTCAACAAAACGGGCAAAATTGCACCCATGGCAAAATCATATGGTTAAATAATAAGATTTCAACATTTTCCATACTCATGTTTTGTCGCCGTGGACTCAAAAATGCCTTGTGCATACTAAAACATTATAACTATAATTGCTATAATAGAATAAATTCAACCGACAAGAAATAAAGACGGAAATTGTCGGTTTTATTTTCTGCATATTGCAATTTCTCTTGTAATTCAACTCTAACTACAACGACACTAAAATGTAATGTTTGAAAGCCCCGCTTAACCTTGGATAATCTTGGTCACCGTAGGCTTATTGTAAAGATAATTTATGCAAATGCATTTATTTTATTGTAACAGTTTCATTTTGAGAATTTTGAAAAAAATTTTGAACATACAATATTCTGGAAATTGCCCAAATATTTTCTTAAGATTTTTTTATGTCGAAAATTTTATGTAAACTTTTTTTATATAAAAAATTTACTAAAACGTTAAATTTTTTTATAACTCAAAAGTGTAAAAAAGTTTACTAACACTTTTATATTTTTGAAATCCTCAGTGCATGATTCGTGTAGATACGAAGTCTCAGAGCTCTATGAGAAGGCTGTAAAAATTTTACTTAAATAAAATTCCGACGTCTGATTATCACACGCAGGACCACCTGGAAGAAATTTAATTCTAAGTCTCCTAAAAGAATTTATATATTTGTAAGAACACTCTACCTCATTATTTATTTAGGTGTTGCTTATTAAGAACACTCGACAGTATTTATATACATTTTTTGTTAACAGAGCTGATTATATGCTATCAGGTATAGAATAAGATACTACATTTTTGCAGGGAAGTTTTCTGAGAAGCGGTTCAATGCTCGCACGTTGCATAAATTCTTTTCCCAGCCGCTGTAAGTAAAATAATTACTCCAGGTCTAAACGAATTAACAGTGCATATTTTCCAAAATTACTGTTTTATACATCAATTGTGTTTCCAAATATTATTATTATTTTATAGGAAGCTCCTGAAAGAGCTCCTGTACTTTTGTGGTTCGCGGGAGGTCCTGGGGATGGAGATAGGTTATTATGCCTAAATCCTTTCTATTTCTGTCGCATTAGCAGACCCTTATTTCCTTGGCGGCCACTACCTGGGTAAAATTTAGACTACAGCGTTGCCGTGATTTACTTCAAGTAGTATTATTCTTAAAATTATGTCCGTCATACATAAACTGCAACTGCAACATACAATAATTCATGTATTACACACAGTGTAATACAATGTAATACTTTCTTTTAAGATTGCTTTTTCAAGATTCCAGCGAGTTAGTTGTTCATTTTACTACATTTTGATATTTACACTACAGCGTTTTCTACATGTCCAATGGGATGTACAAAATGTACATCCAATAGATCTAGATCGTTTATATAATAATAAAGTTATTTACTATTAGAAGTGTCCCCCTTTCCCCTTGCACAAATCTAAAATGATTTTCCATTATAAAAATTAAAGAACAATATTTATTTAATAGACAATTCTATTCTCGCGTTATTATTACACCGTCTAGCCATTTTGGAATGAAAATTCTGCATATTCTTAAACCTACACTGTACATCTTATCAGATGCGGAAATTTAATTATGCAGACCCACTGCTACATGCATTACATTCAAGCCTAGCCAACATTCACAATAAAAGATCATTTAATTGCAATTTCGAATCATGCCAATAAATATATGGCAGTCCGAGCAGTACACTATTTAGCTTTGTAGAAGTGTCAAATTTTTACAGCAGTTTACATGCACAATGTACCTGAGCCCGAAGCAGCTTATATTATGTGTATGTTTTCTAAAGCAGAGCTTGAAATATTATCTTTCTGCTTATGCCTATTGGCAACGCTGCTTTAATTTTAGCTTCTTTCGAGTTTCGAAGGAGCGAAAAGGGTTATGGAAAAAGTGACCGCGTTAAGCAGATTATGTTCTACAACCTGCAACCCCTGGGGATTCTGCTATTCCTTCATTATTTTTTGCCCATGGACCATTTTCTGTTGGGGTTGGGGTAATAGATGGCAATTTGGAATTACGGGATATAACATGGACAAGAAATCATTCAATAATTTACATTGATCAACCCATGAATGTTGGTAAGGTTTAGTTTAGTATCCGTTATGATTATTTAAAACTAATTTCATGCAGATTCTGAATGCAAAACAATCAAAATAAGGTCAAAGATAATAGTAAGATAGTTTCGTCTATTTCGATCTAGACATTATAATCTTTGAGATGTCAACGCATTTTAGCTTGATACCTTATGCCAAATGCAATTAGTTCTCTCAGTGTTTGATAAAAATTAATAGTAACTACAATTAAGATTTATTTAAATTTTTTGCTCTATTTTTTAAATTTATTTTTATTTTGTGTATTGTTACAGTTTTACAGAAAAAGAAGCTGGTTATGTAAATTCGTGTACAGCAGTGGCTCCAAATGTTTACAATTTCCTTATCCAGTTTTTCAAACTATTCCCAGAATTTCAAACAAATGATTTTTCAGGGCATGAAAAAGGCAAAAAGCTACCTTTTTGCCTTTTTGCTTGCCTTTTTGCCTAGCAAAATCAGCAAAAAGGTGCCTTTTTGCCTTTTTGCTGTTAAATGGGGTAATTAGCAATTGACATGTTGACAATCAAGGATGTGAACAAGAAATACGATTTTAAAAAACAGCAATTCTTGTATCTTTAATAATTCGGCCATTCATTATTCATTAGATAATAAAAACAATCGAAAACAACAAACTAACATTGTAAGCAATTTAAAAAAACATGAGGAAAAAAACAAGAACCTAGAGCTGTTCTAACCAGTAACAGTCAAATAGTGGATATTGGATATTTTGGTTGAACTGATATATCCCATATAATATTGTACATTGTACACAATACGCAGATGTTCAACCTGTCTTATTTTTTATTATACGGTTTGTCACAAATGCATAGTTCATTTTGAATTGTGTTGCATTAGTAATAAATAGTTTAATAATCAAAAACTCTAACTAGCATCTGCAATTTATCTGAATATTTGAATGTGTAGGACGGGATAGTCTACAAAAGTTAGCTTTAATGAAGTATCACAGGTGGCGGTGACTACTCCAAAAAGGCAAAAAGCACAAAAAGGCAAAAAGGTAGCAAAAAGGCAACCTTTTTCATGCCTTGTGATTTTTACACATCTGAGGTCTCTTTTGGAGGTAATATTTATACAATAATATTTATACAATTTTTATACAAGTAATATACAATCGAAATATGCAAATTGAATGAACAAATAACATTCACAAGTAAATATTTTCTGAATAGGTATTTATGCTCCCGCAACGGCCCATTACATTCACATGAAAAACCAACAAAATCCTGATTTAAGGATAAATTTGAAGGGAATGTTCATCGAAACACCTTTGATCGACCCTATTAGCCAAGTTGACTATGGTGATTACTTATATCATTCTGGATTGATCAATGAACATGGGCTGGCATTTTTCAATAACCAGAGCAGTCGCATCAAAAGATTCATTGTTACCATAGATTTAATATTGTATTGATTAAAAAATTAAATTTATTAAAACCCTTATTTTTTTGTTTTCTGATACGATAGATATATAACTCAGATGAAAACGCGATCATAAAATATTTAAGACTTTAGTCTAATAAGATATTCATTCCGCAGGAATATCGTGCTTGACGACTTTAAGTTGGCACTCGGCATTGCCTTATTATTAGCAGTGGAATTTTAAACCACGCCAACTGGATGCAAGTTATATAGTAGGTTTTATAACTAGTTGAAACCAATCCCATTAAGTGTGCTAAAAATGTTGAAATAAGTAAATTTCTAGCGACAGCGTATTGGTCCGAATTTCATAGACTGTTGATTATTTATTAGATTAATTTTTGATGCCTATACATGTTGAAGTTTAAAACAAAATCAGTACTGGGAGTCTAGTCATTACAAAACGATACAGACACACATTCAAACTTTTATTCAAGAATATACCGTCAGAATTTCATTTGCATGACCATCTACGTTTACGCAAAGATTAAGGTATTTATTACATAATATTATTAGTTACATGTTTACTTCAAAAGTTATGTTAACATTAATAGCTTAATTATAATAATTATTATTTCTCGAATGGATTAATTTTTCAAACTGTACAGTAGTACATTGGCAAATGTACATAAAACTTAATTGAATAAATGATAATTAATATGGACACTACTTACAAAAGTAGATTGTAATTAATTTAATTCTACACAATTATGTAATACTAGGTTACCAGTACTGTTATTAAATTTCAAAGGTACTTCTTGTCCATATTTTTTTATTAATTTTAAAATAATGTAGATTTAGAAATAACCCAGAGTATCGCACATGTAATTTTATGTAATATTCACTGCATACGCGCTTGCGCATTTTGCATATATATCCATAAGCAGGTGAACTTACTTAAGTCTATGATTATAATATAGAGAAAACTATATCGTGTATAATAATAAACTAAACTATAGGTATGATTAGATAATCTTGGAAAAAAGAAGTATTAGAATGAGTTTTGAAGTGTAAATAGTACTTCAGAAAAATTTCTAAATTAAAAAAACTTTTGCAAAATCAATTATCGCTATTTTTGACTAATTTTCACAAAAAGTAATATATATTCGTGGAAAAAGGTACGAATCTTTGTTTGGCAAAAATCCAATGTTTGTACTATAAAGACCTGTATTGTAAACATGCTTTAATCATTAAGGGAGGCAAAGTGGTTAAATGACAGAGTCTCTTGGCTCTGTGTGCCGCTGTGCAAAAAGTAGCTGGTTCAGATCGACCTGTATGGGTTCAAATCTACCTAATGTGCTACCTGCATAAAGTCCCTCCCTACCAAGCAATGCTTCATTAACATCGAAGTAACTTGGGGTACAAATCGTGGGAATAGATGTAGGTGAGTATGGCCTGTGGTGTATCTTCGTGATTACCGGCATGTATCGTCATGACTGTGCTATGGCCTGCTCATTTACCTATCTTGGGTTAGTACTTATCAGTTTGGTGTCTTAAAGTTGATATGGCTGGGTGGATAGTCAATAGGTGTACTCCCGAAAGGAGCCTGGTCGAAATTAGATTACGCAGTGGATGCATCTGACTATCACACGGTATCAACATAGCCAAATCAGCCCCAATAAAGAAAAGTAAAATAGCTTCGTATAACTACTCTGCTGGACTGTCATAGTGTGAGTCAACACTCCTGTGTGCTTGGTCGGTGTAACTAATACCCAAACATAAAAATGTTAGGCTCGACTTGTCGCTTCTGATTGTGTGTGTGGGGATAGGGTCGGCTCACATGGGGTGGCAGAAGTGCAGTTAATGAGAGAGTCAAAAAAATAAAAATACGGGGGCTGCTCTGTGTATAGGCATAAGCCTGAAAGCACTAAAGAGCTCTACTTTACTTTACTTTACTTTTGCTTTAATCATTAGATCTTCAATATCCATCCGACTACAAGATAATTAAGCAATATCTAATAATTTTAAAGTGCCGTGTTGAATTCAGTAGCTTTTAGAGATTAAAGCGTCAAATGAATACAATCAACACATAAGACTAAGATAAGTGGTACGAAACATCTCCTAATCAAAGATAATTATAACACTTAATACAAGATATTATTTCGCCCATCTGCCATGAGTTATGAGTTGTATTATATCAGTAATGGTTTCAATTCAAGAAATCATTGTTGTTGGCACTACTGCTTTCGGAAACTTTTTGGAAATGTAAAAAAGGGTGTAACAAAAATCGTTGGTGACTTGCTATTAAGTGCTATGGAAATCAGTTCGCTTAGATTCTTTTTTTACTTCTAGCTACTGGAATAAGCCAAAAAGAAAGCTCTTGAGATTTAATCGCAGTGGAATCGGTATGATTTTCGCGCAAATGTGTATATTTTGCACAATTAGTATTTTGCCCATAAATTGTGTCCAAATTATTATATATCTCAATATTAAGCTCCTGACTCGACTCAGGATTACTTTTCTATAGGATTTACGACATAATGTACACAATGACAATGCCTATTCAATCAGTAATTATTCGGAGTGTTCTTGTATGTAATTTAATTATTATAAAATATCACAACAAATTTCCTGGCTATTTAATTGCTGTCTTAGCTGGCTACGTACTAAGTACTAATTGCAATATTTATTTGGATTTGGGCATTGTTTTTGAAAGTTATAGAAAAAATATCGGCAATTCTTTGATTAAAAGTTTAAGTTTATTTCGTAGTGATAACAAAAATGACATGAAATATATCAAAAAATTTTAATTGGCTTGTACACATGCTAGGGGTAGATACAAAAATTACCAAAAAAGTGCACCAAAAATTTTAATGAATATCAGCAAGGCCACTGCAAAGTTACCCATGGATATTTAAAGGTTCAAAAGAACAATTAAAATAAATGGAAATAAAAATTCCTCCTTTTGTTTTTGTATACAATTGGGATTTAGTAAATATTATGTCTAATGCCAAAGCAATTGTAACTTTAGTTTAGCACAATATAAAGTTATAATAATAATTTTAACAAGTCCATAATGTTTTACAACTGCAATTTTAATGATTTCACAAAACATACAATTATTGGTAAGCCATTACCAATTTCATGATACCTTTGCTTATTGTTAGGATGTATTTAATGGTGCTCTTTCGGTTAATAACTGATACATCAGAAATTCTTATAAACATTGGTTGCCAAGATTTGCAGAACTTTTTGAAGTACATTGATTCATTATAAGAATTCCAAGATCTTATGCAGATTTTTGAAATTTTAGTAAGCTTGTATGCAGAATGTAATATACACAACCAAGATCCTAGGATAAGCAACATTAGTATAATGTAAAGGCAGTGCAAATGTGAACCGTTCTTTTGATTTATTCTGCAAAATGAAGGTGCTCACTAGTATTGATCGTGTAAGAAGAGACTGAAGTGGCATAAGCCAATGACGTCCAAAATTATGAAACAGAATTATGATAATGTAAAGTGAGCGTGATGCGTGAATTATAGATTCCAATTTTCTGCTAGAGTATTTTGTGTGTGCAATTACATCCTGGCGTTTCCTATGCAAATTTAAAATTCTCATTAATTTTGAAGAATAATTGTTTTTCTTTTTGATAATTGAATAGGTGTAACAAAAAATAAAATATTTAAGAACAATTAACTGTTTAAATAGTTATATTCTCTGTTAACCTGAAAGTTTATCAAGGGGGTGCAACCAAATATAAAAACAAGAATACGACATATTCGGAAGAAAACATTTAAGCCTATTAATTTTAAATTCAATAAATGAAAATATATTAGCTTAACAAAATACAGTACTTACTTTATTTCTTTGAAATTGAAAATGTGAGTAAACAGGAATGCATACGTAGTAGCAACCATGACAAATAATGTGGTCACACTCAAGCTTCCTAGCGTAAATAGCATTACAAAAAATCCGTTTATCATATTGAAAAGCAAATAACGATTTTGTTTAGGTAATAGGGACGAAAGCCAAATGATCAAATCTTTGTTTTCCATGTACACTACAAAAGCCACGACAATAGTAACAGAAAAGTTGATTAAAATGGACATCCGAAAAAACTTATCCAGTTTTCTTGTTGGCTGATTATAACGCCCTTTAAGGTAGATCTCTAATAAAATAAATTTTAGGTACAAATTAATTTGTTATGCATTAAAATTTAGTTTTTGTTTATTTTTTAGCACCATTACACGAGAGAATGATGCTGTTCGAAGTGTTAGTCCTAGCGTAATTATGTTCCTAAAAGTTATGAATGTATTTTGAAATCAATTTATGAAAATATAGTTTAAAAATTGTTCAATGCTCATTTTAGTCGACTAAATAAAATAATATTCTCAGTGGCTATTGTATTGCTAAGATTGTAAGGACAGCGTCCCTTAAAGTACCGTCAATATCCATCCTATACTGCGTTATAGTTTTTGCCAGATTGTGCGTTTGCACATTTTGCCAAACTCTCCGACATGGCAAAAAGGCGATTTGCCAAATTATCCCGAGGGGTCAAAATCGTGGCAAAACAACTTTTGCCAAAATGACTTTTGCCAAATCGACCTACCACCGGCTATTATATGAGTAGTTATGAAAGTAATAAATTAATTAAAATCACCCACCTGAAAAATATCGAAAATATACAATTACTGTATTTATCAGTTGAACGACATCTGGGTAATTAAAGGCCAGAAAGATGTGGAACATTGAAACTATAAGAAGTATAAAAATGATGGGCAAAGATAACCCAAGCGAGTCAATAGATTTTTCAACAATTACTACTTGGAGGACCCGCATTATCGTGAAACAAATACAGAACAACAGAGCAGAACAAACAGTAGAAACACAAATTAGCAAACCTAGTAGCAGTGGTCTTGAGCAAATTATGTTTATAATCCCAGTGGTAAGGAATTGATCCAGTTACATTTCCAATTTTTAAAATAAAAATTAAATTTCGAAAAAATACTTCAGACAATATTTTAAATCTCAATTTTCTGACCTTTATTGGGAGGATACTTTATTTGCAGTTGTTCTTTGTCTATTCGTCTATTTGAATTGGGTAACTATTTTGCCAGGAAATCCATATATATTTTTGAACTTTAGGAATCTCAAAATCTCATACGTGCCTGATATTATGGATATATGTATAGTTTGGACACTGTAACATCCAAAATCATTGAATTAATGGCAGGCTGCAAGGAATCATTGTCTAGGGATTTTTTTATAAGTTTTACATAAATTTTCTCAGGGTGGGTTGTTTAGGGCAGGAAAAACCCAAAAACCCGGGTTTTTGGATTATTGGGTTTTTGGGAGTGTTTTTGGGTAGCAAAACTAGCAAAAATCCAGGTTTTTGGGTGTTTGAGTTTTTGCTATGAAATGGGGCCATTCGAAACCCCAAGGATTAGAACAGAATACAAGAATTCTAATTTAAAACAACCGTTATTCCAATCCCTTAGTCAAAGAATCAACGTAATAGGCAACTGATAAAAGTGTTTATTTGTCAATCTAAAATAATGAGATAAATAAATTATGTTTATCTCAATATATTTTGGAAGTAAATGGAATATTTTCAGTATTATAGTTTTCAAGTTCGTCTATATTAAGTAGCCTCCATATTTAATAACTACGTAATAAAATGACAACCGAATATTTGATCAATGTACTTTTGAGTTTACCGTCAAAATACTACTAATCGAATTGACAAGTCCACTTACATTATAATAAATGTCTTCTTCTAGATCGCCCAAATAAAGAATCAAAATAAAGATTATTTTGAGTTTGAATATGAAACAATAATAGTAGAAGTTCAGTGAAGCACAGTAAAGGGCGGATTATACTGCAAAAACCCAAAATTCCCAAAAACCCAGGAGAAACCCAAAAAGGTGTGTACCATTGAACTATCCACGTTTGAAGGGAAAAAATAGATTACAGTATTTGTCAAGGGGATAAGGGTAGCAATTGTCAAGTTGGAAATTATACCTTTCAAATGTCGCATTTAAAATCACGTGTTTATCCATGCCATGCATGAGTGAATTCTTCTGTGTAATGGTTGAGCCAACAGCTAGCAGAAACTGGTTATAACTAAGGGAAAAATAGCTGAAAATATACTTCGTTTTCAATATGAAAAACTATACAGTTAAAATTATCTAAACCATCCATTTTGATCTTAAGTGCTTAGATACACGACGTTGTACGTCGGCAATAAAAAATCGGACGTCTGCAAGAACGGAACGAAGTGGGAAGTCGGCGAGAATTTTATGACCTCGTTTTAAAAACTTTCATGTAAATATAAATTAAAACCGTTCCAAATAATGGGAAAATGTGATTGTCACATTTGCGAGTTTCAACCATTTTTAACTAGTTTTTGCCATAAGGAATTTGCCAGCCAGTCATAGCCAGGGTGGTTAAAACCATATGCCCACCCTGGGTTTAACAGTTTCTAAGAATACAAATCGCCACTAACTTGAAAAAATAAAAGCCACATATTATACATTACATCAATGTCTGTGTAATAACTAGATATTAACCCTCAAAGGCATTAAAATTATTCCATAGGAGGCATTTGCATTCTGAATAAATATCAACTTATGTACCAATCTACTAACCTACTATAATTATTAAGATAAATAATAAAATCGCTTGGTTGCTTTTCAAAACCGAAAAAGTCACTTCCATTTCCATCTGAAATATTTATTTGTTTTCCAGCCACGCTTCACGTTTGCTGCCACACAATCAACTAATTCTATAATATAATCGCACTAATACCTGACTATCTATGTCTTGGTATTAGTATTGAATTAATTCAGTAGTAACATACATAATTGTTAGCATAATATACATAACAATTTAATTCATAACAATAACAATAACGATATATATTCTGTAGGAAGGAAAATCCGAATTTTGAATAAAGTAATGGTGTTCATTTCCACAATTTAAATTTTAAGGAAATAATGTCAAAGAGAATGAAGTTCAATAGACATTTATAGTAATGCATAAACGAATACTTGTTTTCAAAATTCTTTAAAATTACAGTTGTCTAAAAATGGCAGTAGAAACTAGAAATTTTTACTTATCTCTGATACCTAGTTTGCAGGAAATTCACTGTTGTCGGTTGTCAGTAGTCCCCGAGATTCTTCTATAGCTGGCGAAGGACCACCTCAGTTGACAATTAAACTGAGGAAATTTATTTCTGCACTACTCTGCACTACTCAATTAGTCACAATTTCGAAACAGTATTTATGTCGAACGGAATTTGTATGGTTTTATTGAAAGTAATACGAAGCCAATTACAACACAAAATAGATATTCACTGTGCGTTCATCCACTAGCGTTCAGCCGTTCCTCCTTTCCTTTATTTCACTCCTCTTGCTAGTGGATCAACCCAAATATCTGCAAGTTACAATCCCTACTCGATGTTCACAATACAAATAATTTCAATGGGTTTTAATAGAATGAAAAGGTTCAATTACAATAGAATTACAAAGAGAGCCACGATGTTACAAAGTTAGAGGGAGAAACACACTAGGTACTATTTAGCTACCTACTCGAAGTATTACATTCCTAAATCCGTAAACGGGAAATTCTCTCAACTCATTGCGGCCAACACCGACAATGTTACGGGAGAGAAAATCAACTAAACACCAATTCACCACAATCAACTTGGCTGTCCGCCGTGTAAATGCCCGGATTGAGTCCCTTATCGCAATAAGGCAAATCTCAAGCCTACCTGACTTTATTCAGTAGGCAAATACAACTTGGCGAACAGACAGCTCAAATGAGGTCTGTTCTCTCTTTTTACTAAATAGGCTCCTCCTATACTCTCTCAAGATTTTGACATTCTCAATCTTTCTAACTTCCATGACAAATAACATACCAATTTGTCCACTGCGCTTATTGTTTGCCTGAGTTTAAACACAGTGTGTATTATTCCTACTTATCCTCTCCACTCTAATACAAAGGCTCAATTTTCTCATTGTCAACTTGCGTAATACAATTTTCATTTCATTGGATAAACGAAGATGAGCTGAGATTTTGTCTGACCAATGCCCACTTACGCGTGTAAGCTATTTACACGTGTCACAATTAATTTCCCCCAGAAATCAATACAATTCCACTCTCAACTCATCTTGTCTATATAAAATTCTAGACATCCCTATACAATTCCAGACATTTTTTCCAGACATAGGCAATTAAGTATATCATACTACATGACTCAAACAAATACATTCACATTCTACTTCACACTACAATACAATACTAACATGAATAGAATTGAAACTGATCCTTGTCCATTGTTACAATTTAAAAGGGCCTGTTCCCTTCGTTCACCACTACATTCACGCTTGGCCTATTGTGGCTGATATTATCTTTTATACGGAAAGCTTGAACATGTGGATCCATTATGCATTTTTCAAAAAACCTAAATTTAGGCACCTTGAAACACAGGTATCCAAGTAAATCGATAATCTCAACATTAAATAAAATAAAATTGGTATGTATACAACAGTATACAGTTATATATATTTATTTTAGTTATTTCTCAAATTTTAGAATTAGAATAACAATGGAGCTTACTTTTACTTGGATTTTTATATAAAAAAATATACAGTATATATAATTATCTCCATAATGGATGGAGTAATATATATAGTTATACCGCAATTTTGATTTTATGACTAATTTATCGTAAAAGATTAGGCTATAATAAAAATAACTCTGTTGGAAGCAAAGTTAATATTTTGAAGAGAGTTATAGTGTTTATTTCGATAGTTTAAATTTTTAGGGAATAATTTAAAAGAAAAAGAATTTCAATACCAATTGTTTATACTAATGTATAAACGAATACTTGTTTCTTCTATTTTACAAAAAGTAGTTTTGTGTAAAAATGGAAGCAACCAGTAATTACTTATCGGAAATATCTTAGCCGCTGTTCTCAATTTTAATGTCCTTGATTGCTATAGTTTGCAATTTACACGTCGCCAAATATTAGGTGATATTATCGGTATAAAGGAAAGGCTGTTAGGAAATTGTAGGCCCATTATTCAACAAAGCTCAATTTAGCTCCTTGAAATAAAGGTGTGTCAGTATATATAATAATCACCTAAAGAACGCATTAAGGTCGTTCTTTCAAATGCACAATATTGTACTTTATATAAAAAAAATTTGCGTAAAAACCTCAAATTTTACACTAAAAATAATTTCCTAATGCATACATTTATATTATGAGAGAAATAAAAAACATTAAAAAACTTATTGAGTGAACTTTGTGCGCCGTGGACTTGTGAAAGTTATTCGAGTTTCTACCGCATTTTAAATTTTACAATTTCTATCGCCAAAGAAAGATTTTACCGGTCGACGGCAATCAGAGGCTGATAAATATGGTTCCCTGGAAATGCTTCTAGAAACAACAAAAGCTTCAAGAAGATCCCTATTGCAGGGCATGAAAAAGGCAAAAAGCTACCTTTTTGCCTTTTTGCCTTTTTGCTTGCCTTTTTGCCTAGCAAAATCAGCAAAAAGCTACCTTTTTGCCTTTTTGCTGTTAAATGGGGTAATTAGCAATTGACATGTTGACAACCAAGGATGTGAACAAGAAATACGATTTTAAAAAACAGCAATTCTTAATGATCCTTAGTTATTCAGTCATTCATTAGACAATAAAACAATCGAAAACAACAAAATAACACTAAGCAATTTTAAAAAACTATGAAGAAAAAAACAAGAACCTAGAGCTGTTCAAACCAGTAACAGTCAAATACTGGATATTTTGGTTGATCTGATATATATCTCATATAATATTGTACACATACAATACGCAGATGTTCGACCTGGCTCATTTTTTATGAAACGGTTTGTCACAAATACATTATAGTTAATTTTGAATTGCGTAGTATTAGTAATAAATAGTTCAGTAATCAAAAACACTAACTAGCATCTGCAATTTATCTGAATATTTGAATGTGTAGGACGGGACAGTCTATAAAAGTTAGCTTTAATGAAGTATCACAGGTGGCGGTGACTACTCCAAAAAGGCAAAAAGCACAAAAAGGCAAAAAGGTGGCTTTTTGCCTTTTTGCTAGCAAAAAGGCAACCTTTTTCATGCCTTGCCCTATTGGCCTATGTAAGACAAATTCTATAATTACAGTGTATTTTCAAAATCTTAATTATGACACTTGTCTTTCCTTTCGTGCCTTAAGGTTACCATATTGTAATCACTGAAATCTGACTGCAGTAAAAACCGATGACGTATTTGTATTGCTTAGACTTTTGAAATCTTTCAATTGAATGACAAAGATGACAAACATAAAAGAAGGAATGACGTTCAATATAATTTCCAAAGCAGAATTCGACAGTTTTGCTCAAAAGTTAAAATTTGGAAATCTAATTGGATCACTCCCGTTTACTTGGCGTGAAAAGGATTATACTGTGCACCCAACGAAATCAAATCGACTAATTCGGATGGTTTATTTAGCTATATACAGGGCTTTTATTAGCTATTGAGATTTTATCTATGGCACAGTTTATAGTTCTGTCGTTTCAAGGAAATGAATCCCAAAGTTATATGTTATGTCTTTTCTTATGTTTCGTAATGAATTCCGATTTACTGCTACATATACTAGTAGCACTCCATGGAACTAAAATGGCTGCCTGTTTTACATCTTTGGTGATAATTGTGAATAGTTTTGAAAGTAAGTTTCGTTTTCTATTATGACGCATTGCACATTATTTTTTTAAACTGCAGGAATGGGATATTATTAGTGGGATACAAATTAAATTATTTCTATTGCAGATAATTATTGGACAGGCAAATGTAAAGTTTCCAACAGGATATTTGAAATAGGACTGAAGACATTAAATTTAGGATTGTACATATGCCCTATTTTTATCACATTTTGCTACATGACTTTTCTGTACGATGATCCAATCTTCTTATACGTCCTGCTTCCCAAACAATACCAATATTACATCATTATCATTGTAATATCAATGCTAGTTTTGTGGGAACTCTTTGTTTGGTTTACTAAATTTTTGTTTCCTGTACAAATGGCAATACTCTTGGCCAAAGTAGTTCGGAACATGGTTGAAGAATTAAGGCAAGTTTATTCATAGATATACAATTAAATCTCTTGCTCATAATTAGATACACCTAATTTAAACATTGTGACGGAGGCGGAATAAAGTTGGAAAAATGAAATTATACCATTCCTATATTTTCCGTTTATAAATCAGAATAAGGTAATTAATTAAACATACTGGTTTTATTTGTACCATTTAAATTAACACCATTTTCTATAATTGTTTTAAACAGGTTGGAGAAATCGTCCTACAAAACGAAAAAGTGTGCCCGTTCTGTCAAAGTTGTGCTCCACCACATAATTATGCTACGTTTGATATTCTATAGAGTTTATGATATAATGTACTGGATTTTAATGCCCATTCAATCAGTTGTCATTCGAAGTATATTATTAGCCAGTGTAATTGTTATCAGATTTCACAACAAATTCCCTAGCTATGTTATAATAGTAGCAGTAGGCTATGTGATTATTACAGTAATCATCTGGACAGTAATTTTGAAGTGTACAGAAAAAATATCAGCAAATCTCAATTCTTTAATAGATAGCCTAAATTTGTTTTCTAGTGGTAGCCAACATGATATAAAATATGTTAGAAAATTCCAATTGGCCTGTAGACATGCACATTTTGACATAGGAATAGATACAAAAATTAGCAAAAGAAGTGTACCAGATTTCTTACTTAATATCAGCATTGGAATTGTAAAATTCCTTGTTGGAATATGACATACTCAAATATGTAGCATTAAAGTAAGCTAGCCAAACAATTTTGAGCATGAATATAATTTCCTAATGACATTTTGTTTATCAATTAATGTAGTGTTATTAATTAATGTATTAATTTCCCGAGACTGAAACTACCACGCACGTAATATTATTAAATTATACCACCACCACTCAAAAAGTCCTTGACCTAACTTGACACGGTGAAGTCAAGAAACTAGAAGGAATAGTTTTGGATACAAGTACTACTAACCAATTCTGGAAGGCTAAATTTAAGAAATTTTCCCCCATTTATTGTAAAATACTTAAGTAGATTGAATTTTTATTAAACTAATGCTAAAAATAAAGACGACAATAAAATTAGCCAATAGGTATTGCAATAAATGCAATATAATTATATCATCATTGCAACCAAATATAAGAACTACAGATGTCATTTTCTTTTAATTATCTCGTTATTTTCAACAACTCTAATATTCACAGTAGAAATTATCATTCCAAAATCGATGCGATAAAGCTAGAAAAATACCAATTTTCAAGTATGGTTTTTTATACGAAGTAAGAGTAGAACGCATTGGTATTCAATTAGGCTATTATTGCCTATTATGCTTTAACTCTGACATGCCGACGTTAATCACTTATTTATATAATAAAAAATTTTAAATAACAATTTTTGTTCGTGCTTTTATATTGTTTATACATCAAGGAAAGTTGGCAAGGTAAAATACCAATACCTAATATTAAAAATTCCGCGTTTGTCGCACTTTGTGATTGTTCCAATTTCGCCTAATCACTTGCACCTGCACTGACTTAACTACAATAAACGTGCGCGTTATAATAATGTATTTCACTTATTTCATTTTACTGCCATATGAAAATAAAGTAAATCGATAATCTCAAAATTAAACAAAATTAAATTTGTGTACAGTCTATAGTATTCATTTTAGTTGTTTCCCAAAATTAGAACGTTAATGAAGCTTACTTTTACTTGGATTTTTATATAAAAAATGATATAGGTATACAATAATAATTAATTACACATTTCTCCATATAGATGGAATATTTTATGGAGTTATACCGCAATTTTTATGGTCAATTATTTATCATAAAAAGATTGGGCTTTAATAAAAACAATACATCCGATTAGAAGCAAAATTAATATTTTGAATAGAGTAATAATATGGTGAATATTTCGATAGTTTAAATTTTTAGAAAATAATTTAAAAGTAAAGGAATTTCAATATTAATTGTTTATACTAAAGTATAAATGAATACTTATTTCCTCTATTTTTACAGTTGTGTAAAAATGGAAGCAACCAGTAATTACTTATCACAAACATCTCCGCCGCCGTTGTCAATTTGGTGTCCTTAATTGCTATAGTTTGCAATTTACGCGTCGCCGAATGTAGATGATATAATGTATAATGGAAAGCCTGTTAAAAAAATGTAGGTCCAATAACCTAACCTTACCACAATTTAAGCTCCTTGAAATAAAGATGTGTCAGTATATTTCATACCCGCCTAAAGCACGCATTGAAATCGTTTTCTCAAATGCACAATATTGTACTATATACATATAAAATTTGTTGCGTCAAAACCTGAAAAAATTATTTTCTAATGCATACATCAATATTACGAGAATGATGATCCCCCAAAATTAAAAAAAATTATTTGAGTGATCTTTGTGCTTCGCGGACTTGTGAAAGTTAATCGAGTTTCTACCGAATTTGAAATACAATTTCTATCGCCAAACAAAAATTTTATTAGATAAAATTTTTTCACCTGGTCAACGGGAATCATGGACTGATAAATTTGTTTCCCCGGAACGGCTTCTAGCGGCAATAAAAATTCCAAAAAGATCCTTAGCTGACTAGGTAAGACAAACTCTATAATTACTATGTATTCACGTTGACCAACTAAATATCTTAATTATGACACTTGTCTTTTGTGCCTTAAGGTTACCATAGACTAAGTATTCATAGCAGAAAAAAGCTTTTTTCTGCTATAAGACACACAAAGTCCATTTACCAATCTGAAGGCAAATTTGAATGCCTATACTGCCAAACTATTGCGCCACGAATTGGCGCCTGTTCTCAAACTCCAATCCACCAGAGGTGGTCATAATTTAGTCATTGTCATTGGCTCTCAACTAGCCAATATTAATGATTAAATTATGAGAGATGGCATCAAATATAACAAAGACTTTGGGCATATTAAGCTGTTCAGGCTTAATCTTAGTATATGTAAGGTTACCATATTGTAATCAAAGTAATTAGACTGCAGGAAGGACTGATTTCGTATTCGTGGTGCTTAAACTTCAGAAATCTTTCAATTGTATGACAAAGATGACAAACATAAAAGAAGGAATGACTTTCAATATAATTTCTAAAGCAGAATTCGACAGTTTTGCTCAAAATTTAAAATTTGGAAATCTAATTGGATCACTCCCGTTTATTTGGCGTGAAAAGGATTATACTGTGCACCCAACGAAATCAAATCGATTAATTCGGATGGTTTATTTAGCTACAGGGCTTTTATTAGCTATTGAGATTTTATTTATGGCACAGTTTGTAGTTCTGTCATTTGAAGGAGGCGAAACTTCAAGTTATATATTATGCCTTCTCTTATGTTTCGTAATGAATTTGGATCTACTGCTACATCTACATGTAGCAATCAATGGAACAAACTTGGCTGCCTGTTTTACATCTTTGGTGATTATGATGAAAAATTTTGAAAGTAAGTTTTATTTATAATCACCCATTTTTCATTATTAAATAACAGAAAATACTGCTATTAGTGTGATACAAATTAAATTATTGTTTTATTGCAGATAATTACTGGATAAGGAAATGTAAAGTTTCCAGCAGGATATTTGAAATAGGACTGAAGACGTTGAATTTAGGATTTTACATATTTCCTATTTTTATAACATTTTGCTACATGACCTTTCTGTACGATGATCCAATATTCTTCTACGCCCTGCTTCCCAAACAATACCAATCGTACTTCATTATCATCGTAATATCAATACTAGTTTTGTGGGAACTGTTGGTTTGGGTTACTAAATTTTTGTTTCCTATACAAATTGCAATATTCGGGACCAAAGTATCTGTGAACTTACTTGATGAACTAAGGCAAGTTTATTCGTAGATATTACATTAAATTATTCGACTCTATTATCAGTAGGTAATTAGACGCACCCAGTTTGCACATAGTTGAGAAGTTATCACAGGAGGTGATATGTATCATACGTATATATGTGAGAATAGTATGAATAAATGCCAATATTATGTTAATGTTTAGTTTCATAAATGAAACTATGTTTTGCTATTATATTAATCGGAGAGTGGTTCCTCGCCTTACCATTCCCTATAAAGCCAGTGCCGATAGTACGATCCAAGTTGTATGCAAAATCCAATGTATGTTTGTGAATGTAGTTTTAATTCATGGTATTTTAGTTACAACAGTATTTGTAAGAGATGAATGTCGGGAACAGAAATAAACTAATTGACCGAAGTATTTCGAATTGAGTGAGGTCAGTCCGACCGATGGAGTAGTAGAGACTCACGAGTTGCTTGCTGGTTGCTGGCCGAATGTTCACTGACTTGCTTCTTCGTTCGGCATGACTGTTTTCCCTTCTGAGAGTTCCACCACATTGAGTTATTATTTGAAACTGGTGGTCCTTCTCTGTCTGTGCACTGCTGATGGCATTGCACGCTTTAGACAGACAGAATAATACCCGTAACATGCTCCACCCCCAAACAAGGTAATCGTGGAACGATTGCCGCAGTTGGAAAATTTTGTTACGTCATATACTGAAATTTGAACCAAATAGTCAATTATAGAAATTTTTTAATAATTCGTCATGTTGTCAATGCTGGATGTCTATAGAAATGCGTATGTGTGCCAGCTGTTGCGGCTCACTGCAAATTTGTGGCAGAAGAATTCGGGAGCTTGATTTTGGAGTCCAAATTACTTTAATTGTTCGTTTCCTCTTTGTTTGAATTAGGTTGACTTTAATAGTGTACTGTATAACAGAAGATAGGTATTAGTGTATGACCAATTTGAACAATAATATATAATGTTAGTAGTGCTTATTAGTAATAGTATATACATAAATAGAAATAGAGAAAGAATTTTAAGAGCGTTTCCCGAGATGAATTGCTCTGTAATCAGGATGAATTACAATATATTTTTAGCGGATTAATAGTTTTAGAAACTTTTTTAACAATTTTAGAGTTAGAGAAAAATATTTTAGACTGAAATTAAATGTGTACAAGACTTTTAGTTTTCTGACTAGGTATTAATGGACCTATCAGATGAACTATGTGATGTATGATAGACATTGGTTGTTTGCTGTTGGAAGCGTAACAACATAGATTAATATAATATTAGACATGAGTAGGATTATTTGTGTAACATTAGACGTAAGTGTCTGAGTAATTGTTTGCTATGAAAAATAATGAAGTATTTTAGGCGAGGCTATAATCATTCTTCCTGAAAAAATTCTATCATGGGAGGTCAGAATTCAATTCCTATCCCTATTTGTGCGAGTGGCATTTGACCAGCTGCACTGCTTACGAGGGCTATACCGCTGTAAGACTTCTACAATGTGCGAGAGATTAATATCTGCTGCACTACCAGAGCGAGACGCATCTGCCCCTGGTTTAGTCGAAAACTACTTTTGTAATTCCCGAAAACTAACCTGAATAACTTCCATTTATATTGTGTGCGAAAAAATATCAGAAGAAATGATGAGTACTTTGCCGTGAGAGGCTACTGAAATATTGTTTGTCGTGAGAGACCATAATTTGTAAATTGTCGCAAGAGACTGAAAGTATACTATTTGTCATAAGAGACTATGAATGTAAACTATTGTAAAGACTAACATTCATAATCTAAACTTGATTGTGATGGACAATATTTAGCAATAGTTGTAAATTAATGTAATGCATTCTAAATAATTAAGTAGGACCAAAATTAGCGAGCATGTATATGTGCAAACAGTGCTGGTCTACTAGTTAGTGGTTATGACTTACTATTGAATAAAGAGCTAACATATAGAAGGTTACTGCACTGGCGCCTATGAGGGCCGACTTCATAAGAAATGTTTGGTTAAGACTTCAACTAAATGTTTGTTAGCTAAGAAATAGTATAGAATCTGTGTAGAAATAGTCAGAGTAGGATTTTGTTTGGTATTTGTAAATTGTGCTTGATTAGGTAAATTAGGAGACAGTGAAGAGTCAGGGTCACCAACATTACGGTCCCCTTGAACTTCATGGAAGGCATTTTTTAGGAGTTGTAAATTTAAAGAAAAAGATTCCTGAATAATTATAGTTGTTATCAGAGATGGTAAGTTAAGTAAATTATCATGGGCATTGGCCATGTTATTACAATAATTAGAAATATTATGACAATTAGAATGATTGCAATAAGAGTTTACAGGGTTTGCTATTTAAATATACTATTTTAAGTCTTCTACGAAATTATTATGCTAATTATCTGTCTGGGACAAAAATAACTATTTGCTGTCTTTTACTAATTTTACTACGTGTTTCGTAGTTTCTTTATCTAAAAGGTTGCTTCTAAGATAAAGATATTATCTAAAAGGTATGATAAAGTTAAATATTCAAGAGCCAAAATGTCGGTAAGAGACAGGCAATGATGAATATAATTATTAGGAATGTGTGTAAAATACGCTAGAGAGCTTTTTGTAGTAATTTAGTGTAGTTTAAAATAAATGAATTATTAACATACGGTCAAAAGTGTCAGTTCGTTATACAAATGTAGTTATAATATGTAGATTGCCAGTATTAGATGTATAGAATCCGAAATGTTGAATTATAATTGCTTGAATGTAGATACGCTGACTGTAGGAGGTTGGAATGTGAACGTCCTTGACCGTTTGACATTGCAGAAGCAAAGACGAACTAATGTGGATGACCAACTGTCGCGGTCACCCTTAGCCGTAATGCTATGACGTAGTAGTATCTGAAACTCATATACCAAATGTAATTTTAATGTATGTTTCAGGTACTAACGAAAGTAAAATATATCTTTTTGAATATTATGGAGAAAATTCTGTATTTGGTAACGTTTCAATGAAATAAGAGACTGGAAATTGAAGGAATATTTTTAAGGAATTTCGTTTTGGTGCACATAATATACTGTAAGTTGGGAACAGGTAAATGTTTAGGATTGATTTATATGAATCCGTAACAAATGAAATTTGGATAGATAATATCAATAGGAGAGATAGGATTCATTTTTTAAAATGTTGACATAGTTTTGTAGCTTACGTTTTAGTGTTGTAGACAATATTTTGATTGAGTTGGAATGTGTGTCTTGTGTTGTGTCGGATTGGTAAGATGATGACCAAGTATTACGGTCAACTTCATATATATTAACCCGTTGGATGACGTCACAGCTGTATCTTGCAGCAGATTTTGTCTTTTTTGCAGAGACGTATTTTTGATTGTAATTCTTTAGATTTTTAGACCGTTGGCACTAAGACTCAAACAAAAATAGTAATTAGTCGCTGGGCGCCATATATCACAGTAGTAATATGTATCATACGTATATATGTGAGAATAGTATGAATAAATGCCAATATTATGTTAATGTTTAGTTTCATAAATGAAACTATGTTTTGCTATTATATTAATCGGAGAGTGGTTCCTCGCCTTACCATTCCCTATAAAGCCAGTGCCGATAGTACGATCCAAGTTGTATGCAAAATCCAATGTATGTTTGTGAATGTAGTTTTAATTCATGGTATTTTAGTTACAACAGTATTTGTAAGAGATGAATGTCGGGAACAGAAATAAACTAATTGACCGAAGTATTTCGAATTGAGTGAGGTCAGTCCGACCGATGGAGTAGTAGAGACTCACGAGTTGCTTGCTGGTTGCTGGCCGAATGTTCACTGACTTGCTTCTTCGTTCGGCATGACTGTTTTCCCTTCTGAGAGTTCCACCACATTGAGTTATTATTTGAAACTGGTGGTCCTTCTCTGTCTGTGCACTGCTTATGGCATTGCACGCTTTAGACAGACAGAATAATACCCGTAACAAAGTTGGAGTAAAGTTGGAAGGAGAAATTACGAATGAATTAAAAGAAGTAAATTAACTAAGTATATTGATTTAATTTCCGTATTAATCGAATTAATTCTCCGGGTTGTTATTGTTTCACGGACCCTTTTTTAGCTCCTGAAAACGATGATAATCGAAATAATTAACCAAGGAGGTGAATAATTTCGATAGGGGGGAATTATTTTACAAACAATTAAAATTCGGGTAGATAGAAAAGCAAATTATTTCACTACAATCATATTTCTCATTATGGAAGACTGGGGTTTTACGTACATGTGCACTCAAATATACCGACTACCTGATCTGACCATCTGAAACTTACGCTGGGATGGCGAATTATTTCGATACGGATTATTTCTCAAATGCTATTATTTTACCGCTGAAAAGGACAAAAATCGAAATAGTTACCCCGGGGAGCACTATTTTAATACGGAGAATTAATTCGATTAAAACGGTATGCCATTTAATTTAACATCTTTTCTTATAATTATTTTTAAAAGGTTGGGAAAATCGTCCTACAAAACGAAAAACAGCGCCCGTTCGGTCAAAGTGTTGGTCCATCATATAATTATGCTACGTTTGATATTTTATAGAGCGTATGATATAATGTACTGGATTTTAATGCCGATTCAATCAGTTGTCATTAGAAGTATATTATTAGCCAGTGTAATTGTTATCAGATTTCACAACAAATTCCCTAGCTATGTTATAATTATAGCAGTAGCCTATGTGATTATTACGGTAATCATCTGGACAATAGTTTTGAAATGTTCAGAAAAAATGTCAGCAAATCTTAATTCTTTGATAGACAGTTTAAGTTTGTGTTCTAGCGGTAGCCAACATGATATAAAATATGTTAGAAAATTCCAATTGGCCTTTAGACATGCACATTTTGACATAGGAATAGATACAAAAATTACCAAAACAAGTGTACCAGATTTCTTACTCAACATCAGCATTGGAATTGTAAAATGCCTTGCTGGAATATGATTTATTCAAATGTAACAGTGAAATAAAGCAAACTAAGAAATTTTTATTTACATGAGCACAATTTGTTAGTAAATTTTTATCTGTCAATAAAATGCACTTTCACGAAGAATTTAAATTTGAAACTTGGTATGGAATCCCTATCTTAAGCTAGGTTTTGAGTATAACTTTCCCTTTCACTTCACGCGGAAAAAGGAACATCCAGTTTCCACTAGTCACGAAAAACGAGAATTGCAAGAAGTTTCCCTACTCTGATACCACCTTAATTAATTTATTAAATTACACCTTCCCTCGTCAATACGTCCTTGACCTTTCTTGAACTGAAGAAGCCAAGCAATTAGAAAGAAACGTTCTTCAATGCAAATATTACTAACCAACTCTAGAAGGTTAAATATATTTTCCAAAATTCAAAACGAAGAAATTTCTTCCTATTTAATTTAAATAAGGTACCTACTGAAGCAGTTTGAATTTTTTACTAAACGCTTACAGCAATTGAATATTATAATAGAAAAGTAATTATGAATCATCGCAAAATTATCATTGATTGCAAATAAATATAAGAACTTTTGATCTTTGTTGAACGGTTTCTTTTTGGTTACCATTTTAGCTCTTGTTTGCGTTGTACAGCTAGATCTTAGTGTTTGCATTTTTTAATGGAATACTGCAATATTTCTTCGGCAATATTTTAATTGTCTTCCAATCCTACATATTTGCATCTTTATTAGTATATGAGATTTTTCCTTATACCTAATGAGTAGTCTTTGAGTTCAAGCTAAGATCGTGGGTAAATCTACTAACGTGGCTTATTCTAATCTAGGAAACCCTTAACTAGACTAACCCTATCAATGTGAATTTAGAATACTCTAAGTTGCAGATACACCCTGACTCAAATTACAAAATCATAACAATACTAGGCGGTTACAGGATCCAGGTCCTGTCATAAATAAAGCTAGTGTGCATTTCGGGGACGATGTGAAGATGTTAAAAATGTCCCAAAACTTCGCCTTAATAGCCAATTTGTTAAAACTAAAAATTTTAAAAACAACTTGAGCTAATAAGCACTCACAGACAGATGCAGTCACATTCTTCACACCGTATAGCATCGGATTTAACTATCGCTATGTGTTGCTGTGGACGAAGTGGTATAAGTCTATGGACCAACAAATGGTCAAGTCTGCCTTATCGGCAATGGGCCAGCAAATGGGCAAGTCTGCCTTATTGGCAATCGACGAACAAATGGTCAAGTCTGCCTTATTTGACAAAGAGGCGTTAAAACCGTCAAATAAATGTTTTATGATAGTAATAATGTGAAGAAATTTTAGTTAGCTTTCAAAAAAGCTGTTCCTGAAATAATAAAATACAATAATTGTATCAACAAACTCTATCATATTATTATAAATAGAATCCCAAAAGTCAATGAGTCAATTATTCTTGCCATAATAGCACAACAAAACTTCAAGATGTGAGCGAAAATGAATAAGTGCAAGAAACGATGGAAGGAAGAAGTTTCTATTACCACGTTTAAACTCACAAGCGTGTATGCATAAATTCTGGATGGAATATAGCATTTTTTGCAAATAAACCAAACTGTGGTGTGGTGGTCTTACATTTTGAAATTTAATAACCGTACGGCTTCCAAGCAATAACATTCATAACTTAGACCATTCTGTTTTGAAACGTAGTGGCTTGCCCTATTCTCATACGTACATACAAACACACAAACATACGTACATACAAATGTTTTTAATAATGTACCCCAAAGTAGTTGACCCGAAGTCCACTATAATCAAAGTGCTTTGTCAGGTAACTTCGGAAGGCATCCGACAAATGCACGTTGCGTGTGGTGGACATCGGGTAAACTGCTTTGGGGTACATTATTAAAAACATTAATTATTCAATACGCGTGCGCCAGTTTATGTTTATACTTAGTCTTGATGATTGATTATGCCGTGTATAAATCCGTAACATAATAGCCATTAGGAGATGCTATTCGTATTTAGAAGCCTATGAACATGACTATCGTATCATATTCATATCAGAGAAGCACACCAATTATTTATCAAAACGTAATTATAGTATCTAGATACTTGAATTATAATATTAAATAATAGAGCATACGATAGCAAAAACAGTTTTATTTTTAAAACACAGAAAGTTTTGAAAAGTTAATCCCAAATATTTAGTAAATATTACATAAAAGTCTAATCCCTTCAAAAAAAGATCATGATAATACGATTACAATGTTAATGCTTTTATGAGAAGTAGATTGTAGCACCAAGTGCCTCAATTTTCTATTCCCTCGGATAGAGTTCCTAGCAGGGGATACTCTATTTTTCATCAGATCAATCAACGTTTTAATTTCCATCATCACTTGATAGGTCACTGCTTTTCTCCTTTGATCCACAAAAATTATGAAAATAAAAGGTTAATTTTAAAGTCTAATATCTCTAATATAATATCTATATTTGCCATAATAATAATTTTCCTTTACTGTCTCAAATCGAGATTGCCTTTGGACACAGCAAAATAATTCAAAGGATAATGATAACAAAGATACAATTAAAAAAACACACAAATGAAATTATTTTTTAAAATCATGATTGAGAATTATATAAATGGTGTTGTAAGATGGATGCTGACCCTTTAACAGCAACAATTGCCACTTCCTCTAATAATTGAGATGGCAAGTTAAATCTTTTACGAATATTTTCAAAGTAAGAGGATATAGTACCACGAGCTCCAATGTATAATCCAATTACTTCAAACTCGTAACGTATAGAGTATTTGTTTTGCAAATCTGGTATGCAACTATTGTATATGTTTTTCTTCTCAGTATCTACCAACATAGCCTGATCTGTGATAGCTTCAAAACGAATTGTTGGATCGAAAATGTAGCCTTTTTGGAAATTATGATCAATGATTAGTATGTCCACACGTCTGCTGGAACCATCAAGGGCTATTGTATGAACTTCTTCATATACTTCTAATCCTTTTTCTTTGAATGATTCAGCAATAATTGTTCTAATTTGGTGATGTCTTGCATTACGATGCAATAATCCATAAGGACAATATCCAAGAATGTGGGAAAGAGTTTCGTTATTCTCATTGCATCTTCTACAATGGGTCCCATCTTGAGAACGTCCAGGAATAGATCTGCTTGCAGTAACATTTGGAATCATTTTTAAGTAATTAGTCCATTCAGAACATTATCATTGGTTTTTAATTGACTTATAACTGACATTAAAACAATGAAAACACATCAATTTACATCAATCTGAATGGCACACAATAGGTTTTAAGTTTTCTTAATAGTCTTAAACTTATAAAAGTTAGAATTTGTAAAACATAAGAACCTAAATGCAATGTCTTATATAATTCATCTATATCATGAATTCTCCCAAATCAAAATAAATTCCTAGGGTATTATAATATTATACATTTTTATTTTAATGATTTATGCGTAGTGATTTGCAAAGTAATTTTTGATCATAGGCCGCTTAGATAATCGTTTATTAATTTGACCGCTTGTTTCTATACCGCTGCCTAGTTTTATTCAGGGCATGAAAAACCCAAAAACCCGGGTTTTTGGGTTATTGGGTTTTTGGGTGGGTTTTTGGGTAGCAAAAATAGCAAAAACCCGGGTTTTTGGGTTATTGGGTTTTTGGGTGGGTTTTTGGGTAGCAAAAATAGCAAAAACCCGGGTTTTTGGGTTTTTGCTCTGAAATGGGGTAATTTGAAAACCCAAGGATTAGAACAGAATACAAGAACTCTAAGTTTAAAATATCCGTCATTTCAATACCTTAATCCAAGAATCAACGTAATAGACGACTGTATTTATTTGACGTATTTATTTGTAGTATTTATTTATTTGTCAATCCAAAATATTATACATATACAAAATAATAAAAAATTTGACGTATTTATTTGTCAATCCAAAATATTGAGATAATCAAATTATGTTTATCTCAATGCTTTGGAAATAAATAGAATATTTTCAAAGTTTTCAAGTTCGTCTATATTAAATCGCCTCTATATCTAATAACTGCTTAATAACATGCCAACCTAATATTTTATCAATATGCTTTTGAGTTTACCGTCAAATTACTACTAATCGAATCAACAAATCCACTTACATTGTTACATTATAATAAAAGTCTTCTTCCAGATCGCCCAAATAAAGAATCAAAATAAATATCATTTCAAGTTTGAATATGGAACAATAATAGTAGAAGTCCTGTGAACCACAGTAGATGGCGAATACTACAGCAAAAACCCAAAAACCCCAAAAACCCAAAAACCCAGCAAAAACCCAAAAAGGCGGGTTTTTGGGTTTTTCCTAGGAAAAACCCTGCCTTTTTCATGCCTTATGGTTTTAGTGCCTCTGATATTCCAGTATCAGTGAATTTTTAAATCAACTTACTTTTTTTGTCCATCTCCAGTGACAATCACAACAGCTTGTCCGATGGGTTCCGTAATATGATCCATGACATTTGCAGCGTCTCGCATTAGGTTACCAAACAAACTTTTACACTATTTATCGAGATAAAAAAATTACATTCCATTTTTTCAAACTATGAGAGAATTTAATTTAATGAAAATCTATTGCTATATACAAAAATTTTATTTTCTATTTACTGAGCGCGCAGATGACAAATTTATTGCGAGGCAGCTCAAAATCAAACAAACAGGCATAAACTTCTGCATCTTGGCGAATTTTTGAATGAGTAACTGTATAGTAAACAGGACTTGAATCAAAGACAAAATAATATATAAAAACTGATTGTTTCTAAATGGAATGGACTGAGTTTATATATTAACAGATATATCTTATTAATATTCATCTTAGTCATTATCTAGATGTTATTGTACTGCTTTACATAGCTTCTGTAATAGTGCATATCCTTTTATAATGGTTAACATTTATGTTATAAAAGGCTGAAAATAAATTATTAACTTCGTCACATTAAAACAAAATTTTCCATGTAATCGATATTTAATGGTATAAACTGATCAGCCTGTGTATATCAGTGAACGTTATCAACTAGTATCATGTCATCAAAAATGGAGCAAATTATTTGTATTGCCCAATTTGCGACGCACCTGCAATTAGTAATACTAATATTAAATAAATCAGGTATTCAAGTAAATTAATATTAATCATATTTCCTATTGTGGAATATATATTTTAACACATACATTAATGCTAGTTTTCTGTTGGGTTTTCAAAACATTAAGTCGCATTTGTATAACCTTCGTACGTAGTATACACTAGATCCTAATAAAAATGCCACCACAATGAAATTGTGCTGAAAATGCCATTTTTTGTTTTTTATTCACATTTCAAGGGCATCTCATCAGTAAATCAACAGCGAATATAGAATAGCGAATATAGAACAGCGAATATATGTAGATTTACTGTAAACTATTATTCATGGTAATTTTAACGATTTCAATTACCTAGGTATGCAATTGTATTGACTAGGCTACTTTACGTAATGTGGTCTTTATTATTTTTATTTCAGAGAAAATGGATATTTGGGGCATTTTTCTGTTTTTTGTCACATTTTCGATTATTAAGATTTTACAGCGGCCACACTAAAATGCACCATGCTAGGGTGTGGCGCCCCACTATACAAATCTAACCTAATTTATCATAATCTAACGTAATCTAAGAATGCGAGGCATGAGCGGCACCCCACCATAAGACAGGGCCTTTCAGTCTTGCGGTATTTTACGGTTCCATCGTTGTCCGTCACCATCATCTCGTCATCAATTTTGTTTTTCTAGTTAATATAACTCTAAAGTATTTAAGTCTTATGTCGTTTAATCATTTATTACTGTTATTACACATCCCTTGTTGATGAATATATAGAAATAAAGTAGAATTTTTAATGGACAAAGTTTGTAAAAGTTTTGTCGATAGTTAAATAGTTAAACAAATAGTTCGCCGCCATAGATATACAACAGTACACAACAGCAAACTTAACGCAGCCATTTATTAGTAATTTTAAATATGACACAGATAGTAATCAGGGGAAACATTTATATACTTAACAAAGCTGTTAGTATCTTATCACAAGGAAATTAATTAAAATGTCTTATAATTTTAACCAAACTGAATTATAACAATTTCATGAAATAATACATATACATTGTTCATTTTAAAATTGGCGACAAAATTTGTCTTTAATTTGCTTACCAAAGTCACTAAGGTAAGGTATACCAATACAAATGGCTGCATGAAAATACAATTAATTTCTAATATTTTCAATACCATAAGCGGGAAAAATGATAATGAGGTATTAAGTGGCTATACAGAGTTAAAAAGGGTATAATATTTTACACTACTAGTAAGTTGAGCATCTATATGTCATTATTTATTGAGCAAATAAAAGTGTGTTTAGCGAAATACTGAACCCTAAATATATACGGACCTATAATTTTCCACTGTACTACTTCTTTAGTTTTCCAGGGCCTTCTAATAAGCATTGTAGAAACAAAATTACAAAAAATTGTAGAAAATCATTTAACTTGTGTAATTGACATCATTTTGAAGCATGTTTTTTACAACGTGCACAAATTTCACAAGAACTCAAAGCTGGAATTATACTGTTATTAGAGGAATTATTATTACAAACAGCAGTCTGTAGTACACAAAAATCGAAGAAATATACCGATCCGAAAACATACCAGTTGAAGCATGATTATTTATAATAATTGCACAACAGGTCTATGATGTTTTATAAGATTTTGATATTGTGTTTTCTCAATATACAAAAAATATTGGCTCCAGCGCTATAGTACCTCCTTAAAAATAAAATACTGCAGTAGTCTTATAGGGAAAAAAACTCTTTCTTATTTTTTCTTGTACAAACATTTCTAGGAAAATTGTCAAAGCAACGTAAAAGCCTCTAATTTCACCAGTTACAAATTTATTTCTCTTTCCCATCATATCAATTTTGTTTAACCAATTATTTAATTTTACTTTATGTGAATATTATACATAGTTCCGTTATTTCATGTTAATATTACCTCATACAGGGACAAAAAAGGACTCCTTTTTTACAAAAAATGAAGAAAATACTATATTTTAAAATAGCTGCCTCGTTTACATTTTTGCCGTATTTGCATGTAAAGTGGAAGTAAATAGCACACGCTGCTATACATTAAAAAAGGCAAAAAAGTCTGCTTTTTCTCTAGGTTTATGTATGTAGATTATTATTAAATTTAACTATAGCTATAAACACAGCAATTTTACAGAAATATAATTTACGGGTCGAATTCTGTGCTGGCAATACAGAAGATATAATTATTTACAGTAGCATTCCATGACAGATAAATATAATCAAGCCAGAAATTTCGTTACATTTTTTGCCTTGTACTTATTGTATATAGCTTAGGAGGCTGAGGGACGATCCACATATGACGTCTGCGATTTTGGGGGGGGAGGGGGCATGGAAAAACAGACGATATATGATGGGAGGGGGGGAGGGGGTACAGTAGTAAAGGACGTCTGCAAGTCTGTATTGAACTATGTAGATGATTTCAATTTAAATACTTGTAAAAGTTTATATTTTTTCCTGCAACAATACTCCATCTATACCGAAACCGAACGAATTAGCAGGGCCATGTCTCAATACTAAACAAAGTCAAAGCCTTTCGCTTAAAATTCATAACTTTCCCATAAAATGAGCTCGATGAGTTACAAGGCATCGTAAATTACACAAAATATCATAATTTTACGGTAAAATCTACCAAAATGGACCAACTGTACCAATCATTATTTAAGCATTGGAAGACGGCTTATCCGGAAAAGAAAGGTATTGTATTAATATTAATATTTAATCTTTAAATGTTTATGATTTCATAAAATTAAATGTTTTAGGATTTTGTTGATGTTTTAGTAGGATATGTAATAGTGATTTTAACTATTTTTAAAGGTTCCATAAACCAGTCGGACTGCAATGCGTTTTGGAAAACTAACAAACATGATCAGGAATTGATTAATCATAAAATTTTGGAACTAAAAACATTGGCAGCAAAAGGAAAAGTCACTTTACTTTCTTATTTTGGAAATCACAAAATACAACCCCTGGCGCCAGGTCAGCAAGAGTTGCCCACAGCTTTAATAGCTGAAGAAGGTACATCCTTAAACTATTTTCAATATGTCAAAATAATAAATATTATTGTGACATTTTTGGATCTGAAACCAGTATATATCATAATATAGATAACTGCAAAATCCAGGAAAACTTGTCTGGTGCAGAACAGAAACCTATTTAAGAGCCAAACTAGTCAAGAAAGAGAGTCTCCTGCGCAGAAACTAATTGATAATAAAATAAATATGTTAAACGAAGAGATTTTATCTCTTAAAAGCGTCAAATTGACTGGACTAATAACTAATGATCAAAGAGCTGAGCTCACCCAAAAGGAAAAAAAGGTTACATCGCTACGAAAAGAATTATCAAAATTGAAAGAAGATGCTTTTCGGCATAAGAATCTGCGGGCTAAAAAGAAACGGAAACTACAAGACATCCTAATCAAGTACCCTGAAATTAGTGACGAACTAAAGGGACTAGGTACACGTCCTAACGCTGGCCGACCGAGATTGGAAGAAAGTCAACCAACGCTGCTACAAACAATAGTTGATATTGTTTCCTCCGGAACCAGTGCTGATGCAAGACGGCGATCCGAAAATCTACGCTGCTGCAAAACTTTAGACGACTTACACTCAGAACTTATTAACAACCATGGTATTGTAAATATTTTGTTAAAATAATTAATTGTTACGTAAATACTCCAGGCGCCTGGTTTTGAAGTTTAAATATTTTAGATTTTCAGATCAGTCGCTCCGGACTTTACCTTCGTCTCTTACCTGGAAATAGAAATACGCATGAAGGTCGGAAACACGTTGTCACAGTTCCTGTAAAATTATTAAGATCACCAAACGAAGAACGACAGAAACACCCAGATTCTCACTTTGCTATGGCTACTATAAAGTTTTTGAAAAATCTCATCGAGCTTTTAGGACCCAAATCTGTTTTCGTCTGCTCTCCAGACGATAAAGCAAAAGTTCCACTTGGAGTTCCTGCAGCTAAGTTACAGTGTCCAATTTTAATGCGCGTTGATTATAAAGTGACATTACCGGATCATGATTTTGCTGTCGCGTCACGACATAAATTAATACCATCTGTGTATGCCGGACTATGTTTTGATGCTAACGAACGACTAGGTTATTCTGGACCAACATACATAGCAATTAGAAGCATGAAACACGATAAAAGCAGTGCAAAGTCACATTCAAGAGATTTGCGACGCCTACTACAGCTAGAATCTTTTGCTCCGTTATGTAAGCATGATGGCGTACATAAACCGGTTTTTATACTATTTGTGGATGGCGGACCCGACGAAAATCCAAGATTTCCTTCTGTACTTACCGAAGCAATTTCTAACTTTTTGAAATACAATTTGGATGCTTTCTACATTGCTACCCAGGCGCCTGGATTTTCAGCCTACAACCCTGTTGAGCGAAGAATGGCACCACTTTCGAAAGATTTATCTGGATTAGTTCTACCGCATGAGCACTATGGTACCCATTTAGATAGCCAGCAAAGAACTATCGACATTGACTTGGAAAAACAAAATTTTAGTAAAGCTGGTCAATGTTTAGCAGAAATTTGGAGTGAGTCTGTCATTGACAAATACGATGTTCTAGCCGAGTTTATTGAGTTAACTGAAGGCGAAATTGATACCGAAGAGGCATCTGAAGAATGGAAGAATGCCCATGTACAACAATCGCAATATTTGCTTCAAATTCTCAAATGTGATAACGTTCAATGTTGTTCACCAATGAGAACTAATCTGAAGCGTATTGTTCCTACAGGTTTCATACCCCCACCTATTCGATTTAAGAAAACTACAATGGGCATCGAAGCGTGTGATTTTAACTCTGATGACAATGAGGGACAGTTTGGAGACATTTTTACTAGGCTTGCACTCAATAATCTGGCGCCAGAAATTCCTGAATTTCCAATTATACCGTTTGATTTGTTTTGCCCATCTATTAAAACTGCATTGAAAGATAGAATATGTGGAAATTGTTACCGCTACTTTCCATCAAAAAAGGCTCGAGTAATGCATGAAAAATTTATACATAGGAAAATATATTCCAGTATCGAATCAATTGAAGAAACAATCAAATCAGTTTGAATGTTTGAATGAAAATGCTCTCTTTCCTGTCATAGAAAATTTAGATAACTGGTTGCGTCCCCCATTTGAGGATGGCAATGATTAGTTAGTGACACCATTGAATAAATTTATAAGACGGAAATGAATAAAGTTGCTATTTTGTGTAATTACATTTTGCATTTGCAGACGTCATTATGGGGGAGGGGGTGTTCAAAAACAGACGTTGGCAGACTAAAGGGGGGGAGGGGGTCCAAAAAGGGCCAAAAATCGCAGACGTCATATGTGGATCGTCCCTGAGCATAAAAGTATGCCGATCAAGGTCCATAATTTCCACAGAAATGACAAAACATTATGCTTACTTATGCCCACAGCCCATTATTAATTACTATTTCTAGCAAGAGTTTAAATTTCCAGCGAAAACCAAGTTTATGTACTACCTATCAGTGTTTAATCAGAGCGGCGGATATTATAGTATAACTGACATGTTATTTTCTGAGACAAAATAGTTAGGAAAATGGATGCCGACTCCAATAGGTGTGTAACTGCCCTATCATTACTAGACGAGCATGCAAAAAATTGTGTCTAAAGCTAAAATCTTAATATCTCAATAAGCAAACTAATAATTTTTTACTGAGCTGGCTCCTCTTCAAACATGTTTATCTTAATATATACTTAAATTTTAATGACATGATCAGGGAACAAAAAAGGTACTCCCTTTCTTTTTACAAAAAGTTAAAAAGTATTACTTATTCTAAAAAAAGTCTTTACCTTTTTTACTTTATTTAAATGTAAAGTGGAAGTAAATGGGGCACGCTGCTACATCAAAAAAGCAAAAAAGACTGTTTTTTAAA
Organism: Tomocerus qinae; assembly: GCA_020055645.1. Taxonomy (NCBI): domain Eukaryota; kingdom Metazoa; phylum Arthropoda; class Collembola; order Entomobryomorpha; family Tomoceridae; genus Tomocerus; species Tomocerus qinae. The sequence continues at coordinate 52,495,919 of CM034546.1, read as the reverse complement.
TTCTACTCCTACCTTTATTATAAAAAAGTAAAAATAAATGTCCTTTTTGTTTGCTGGACATGATTGCCCTGTATACCGTAATCATGTAGAAAATTTTCTGAACAGAAAAGGGACGTCTTTCTTAAACCTACATAGGGAAGTGGTAGCCAAATAGAGATGAGCACCAAAAAGGAGTGACTTTGCCTAGCCGAAATGATTGCTACCTGTATGGTAAAATTAAATGAATAGCAAAGAAGTTATGAATTTAGGTATTTGGTTGCCTTCCCTTACCTTGTAGTATGTATTTAAACATTATCTCTAAATTATATAGAATTAGAATTATTTTATTTTTAACGCTCGACAATGACAGATTCTACACCAGTATAGTTGTGGGTGTAGAGTGGGATATTTGAGCAGTATACCAAACCTTGCTATGTATGGGTTATACTTATAAAACTTTCTCTAGTGTAATCAAAATTTTTTTAACTGAATCAATCAAATCTCAATTTCATCATCATCAGGGAGATAAATATATACTTAAGTATTACACGGTATATTTAAATACAGTTTACCGAAAGCGTTTAAGAAAGTGTTATACAGAAAAGCAATAAAGTAGGGCATTGGGCATTTCAATTTGAATTAGGTGCTTGAAGCAGTACATTATACACACTTAGGTCCTTACACACGCAGGTCAAGGTCAACATATAGATTGCCAAATCATATACATTCAAATAATTTTAAGATATTTCAAATTGACAAAAGTTCCAAAATGCCAAAACCAAACAATAAAATGACTTACAATATCATTTCCAAAGCGGCATTTAAAGCTTTTGGTAATAATGTAAATTTTGGAAATCGGATCGGTGCCTTTCCTTTTATTTGGAGAGAACAAGATTGCACTCTGCTACCGACGACATCAAGGAAGAACCTTTTAATTGGAAAGTTAATTATTTTTAAATTATTTTCATGGACCTTAGTGTTTATTATCGAATTTATAGCTCTCACATTCTTAAAAAACACATCGTACCTTTACATCCTCAATTTTTTTGTTTGTTGCGCGTTTACTTTTTTTTGTCTATTGACTGTCTTGGTATCCCTCCACGGGTCAAAGATGGCTGCATGTTTTACAACCGTAACCACAATAATGAAGAATTTCGAAGGTCAGTTACATATTATAAATTTTTTTACAGCAAAAGATGGTAATTTAACTAATAGTCGAAATGATGGTAATTGTTTCCATCTTTGCTAACAAAATATTTCGTATTTCAGAAAACTACTGGGAAAAGACAAATAAAGATGCTAGCAAAATGCTAGAAATAAATTTTATTTTGTTAAACTTTGGATTTATTTTCTATCCTGCTCTTTTCACTGTATGCTATATGATAGTTCTTTATGACGAACCGATATTTTTCTACGCTCTTCTTCCTAAGGAATATCAAACCTATTGGATAGTCGTCGTATTTGCGGGGCTTTTATTGTGGGGAACTTGGTCGGTAAATTCGAAAGCTCTATTCTGTATAGAAATTGCATCAGTCGGAGCACATTTCTATCGTAATCTGTCTCAAGAACTAAAGTAAGTTAATATAATAACATTATTTTGCGACTATAAAAATATAGGAATGGAAAAGTATTTTGCTTAGTTGCTTTAATTTTTAAAACAAAGTAGCGATTTTGAAAATGCCATTATTTAGCAATAGTATGGTAGGTAATTTTACTATTATAATTCTTTTTTAACTGTTAATTGAACAGATTAGGAAAATCATCCTACCGAACAAAGGACAGTGCTCGTTCTGTTGATATTCTAATTCATCACATAATTATGTTGCGGTTACTTTTCTATAGAATTTACGATATAATGTACATAATGACACAGCCCATGCAATCATTAGTTATTCGAAGTGTTCTTGTATGTAATTTAATTATTATTAAATACCACGAAAAATTTCCTGGCTATGTTGTTGGAGTCTTACTCGGTTTTGCAATACTTTCTGTTATCATTTGGATAATATTTTTGAAAGTAGCTGAAAACATGTCTAGCTGCCTTAATTCCCTAATCAAAAGCTTACGTTTTTTTCGTAGCTCTAACAAAAATGACATGAAATATGTTAAAAAATTTCAATTAGCCTGCAGACATGCACGATTTGACATTGGAGTTGATACAAAAATCACAAAACGAAGTGCACCAAAATTCTTACTCAATTTAAGCAGGGGAACGGCAAAATTGCTCATTGGACTGTAATTTAATTTTTAATATGGATCAATAAAAGAAACCCAATCATTTGCATGGAATTTAATTGTATTTTATAGATATTATTCATCAATTAATGTAAAAATTAAGTAGTAGAACAGTATAGTCTCTCTCTTTCTATTGTTATTGTAATTTTCAAGTTTTATCATTTCATCAAACTACTCGGTGATGTGATTTATGCAATGTACATTAGTTGAATTATAAGGTTCTTTTCACCGCCAAATAAAAAGTGGATTAAGGTCTTTTGCATCTTTAATTAAGGAACGTTTGTATTTAATTCAGTACGTATAGACATAAAAATACCAATACTATATCAAAGCATCTTTTTAATTTTCTGAATAGACATTGGAGAAGAAAGAAAGCTGAAAACAAGAATAAGTCGAGTGGACCGGCAAACAAATTGGTTTGTGCTCCCTGGACCATGAGCTCATTTATCAGCTTTCATTGTTCTCCTATCTCTACAAAGAATTCTAATCACCTATGGTAATGACTAAACAAATAAAGCTGTGTGTATCTTTGTTGCATGTATGTATCTATTCGTATTCTTTATCATGGACCTTGCACATTTTTACTATTTTCTGCACTTCTGCAGTACATATTTTACGAAGGACCCCTATTTGTCAACACCTTTTGTCAACACCTTTTTGTCAACAAACTTATTTTGAGATCCCTTTTTGTCAACACGTAACACCCTTTTTGTCAACACTCAACACCCTTTTTGTCAACAAGATGTACATGGAATATGTACAAGTAAAAGTTCCACACAAGTACAGAATAAGTACAAGTACAAGTACAAATAGCACAAGTTCCATTTATTGTACATTGTGAGACACGACTACTCACTAAATTATATGGCAAGAAAGGACAACTTTATGTCATTCACGGAGTTTTTCATAAAATTAACAAAAAGAAAAGAATAGTAAACTCGGCTGCCCTACCATTAGTATATGCAATTTTACCAAATAAATTACAATCTACTTACTCCAAATTCCTTAGTGTTCTGTTAAAACGTCAATCTAATGTAAGTTGTTAACATATTTGTATCTGTTTATTATTGCCTATTTATGCTATTGGAAATATTTCCTCTATTATTCATAACATTTTTATTATTTACTTCATTTAGTATCAACTAAATCCCCAGACGATTATTTTGGACTACGAGTTGGGGCCTATTAATGCCTTTGGTGCAGCATTTCCAAATGCGAGGATCTCCGGCTGTTTTTTTCATTTGTCGCAAAATGTTTTGCGAAAAGTATAAGAGGAAGGTCTTCAAGTTCCTTACCAAGAAGACGGTCACTTCGCTTTGCAAATTCGCTACCTAACTTCCTTAGCTTTTGTAAGACCAAAGCACGTCAGACGTCGGTATGATGTTATTATTTGCATATAAAGTTATTAACTTAAGTTAATTTGTGAATTTTCAATTAAATATAAATAATATATTTAGGTTTCACGAGATTATAAAGGTTCTGGATCCTCTAGTTAAGCCGATAGCGAACGAAATATTTTTATTCAACCTACATAGGATCGACTTGGGACCCTCCACTTTTTGCTATAGAGATGTGGAATGTTAGAAATAGGTTACTTACTGATTGTCCGAGAACTTCAAATTTAGCTGAAGGGTGGCACAATCGATTTAATAGAAAAATGATTACCACTCGGCCTAGCATGTGGAAGTTTCTGGACGTATTGCAAAAAGAGCAGCACCGTACTGAGAATACGTTAGCCCGTATTTGTATGCGGAACACTTTTCCTAACAAAAAGAACCCTGCTGTTGCACTGTATTCAAAATTGTTAAAAAAGATTATTAGAAACAAATCTAAAATGTCTTTCTCTGAATGGATCTATACCGTTGCCAGCAAATTATGAAACCAATTTTTATCTTATGTTATTAATTCATTAAAACATGCTTATTTGACTTAATAATTCATACTTACTAATGATACTTTACTACTTATGTGACTAATTATATACAACATGCTAAGTACTTATTTCACTATTTATTATGCTTATTTTTAGAAATAAAGGTGTTGTTGACAAAAAGAGAATTCGTTGTTGACAATAAAGAAAGTGGTGTTGACAAAAAAGAAAGTGGTGTTGACAAAAAAGAAAGTGGTGTTGACAAAAAGGTTTTTTCATTTTTTTGGCTCTGTTGACATTTTAGTGTTGACAAAAAGGGAGTGAATCATATTTTATTACCTAGGACTAAAGTAAGGATTCCACTAGAATAGACAAAAAGTATGAAGTTTTTTCTACTTGTGATAGTTTAATCTATGGAGTCATTGTGGATGAATTATATTTTCTTCAAAATAATGTAAAATTATATAAAATCAAAATTTCCATTCTGAGTTACCATTAGAATTAGAGAGACATGGAATATTAGTATATTAGTGACTAGATACGACGTAAGAAAAAGGAATTTCAAAATGACAGAATTTTATTTTACACCATAATATGGGAATGGATTGAATTGAGACGGAAATATGGACAGAATTGACAGAAAAAACTTCCATGCTCAACATTTTTTCAAAGGCTGGCAGTTTCAAATTTTATTACACTGAGAGGTCCTGAGGTCCACTTCAAATTATTACCGTTGTTATCTATTGTCTCCATCGGTTCATCAAGATAACGTAGACCTGTAACTTAAAATTATGCAACTGAATAACATAAGACGGTGAGCAATAACTCATTTTTTCATACTAATTTGTTTTATCGCAGTAGAAAAATATTTTCCTTATGTCGTTGTCTAATACTGTCTTGTGCATTTACAAATTTTGTAAATTGGCAACGTACTTCAAAATTAATAGCTTGGTGTTTTAATAGTAAAGTTTACTCTAATTTAGTTTTCACCTTCCTGTCTTCAATAATTTGTGTGGCGACACTTCCAATTAGGAGATACTATTATTTACAACAGCATTCCAAAACCATTTAGTAATCAGTCAGACATCTAGAATTCGACAGTTGTAACTTGTAATATACAATTTAAAATACAAAAGAATAATTATAGGTCCTATATATTTTCTAAACATATATCTAACTTTCTATTACGCTATTATTTTGAATTAAAGTTGACTTCATGTAAAATAATATCAAGTTTTGTAAACCAAATTATAGGGTTAGTGCCTGGTAGCATTTCCTCAAAACCGTATGCACTTTATTCCAACTCGGTGGAATGTTGGTGATGCTTAAAAAACATACATTTCTATTTTAAGTTTCGAACGGTAGGGTACATTTGCATTTGAATTTAATGGAATCAATTAAAATATAAATAATAATTATATTTTTACATTAGACATTTAAAGTTTGAAAGATGTTTAAAATGGCAAACAAAATCAAAAAACCGGCCTACAATATGATTTCCAAAAAAACTTTTCAAAGTTTGGGTCATACTATAAATTTTGGAAATCAAATCAGAGGAATTGCTTTTATTTGGAATGAAAAAGATCTTTCAGTGCACCTTTCCACATCAAGGAAGATGTTATTCCTAAGCAAATTGAGCATGTTTCCTGTATTTGTGTTCAACATTCTGTTTATTATTGAATTTATGATTCTGTCAGTCTTAGGAGACAGATCTTACATCTATATGCTTTGCTTTTTATTTTGTTGTTTCACGCTCATAGGTTCACTAATGAATCTACTGATAGCAATTCATGGATCAAAACTGGCCGCCTGTTTCACAGCATGCACTGCATTCATGCAGAACTTTGAAAGTAAGTCAAAGCTTTGAATCGCACTCTTATTGCGTTAAAGCATTTTTATTCTCTACATGAAATATATTCCATTAAATTATCATAAATAAATGATTTTAATTACGAAGTTTTATTATTTGTTAATTGTTGAATACTGTGTCATTTATGGCAAATCTTAAATCAAGATCAGTTGACAATAAATGTCTATCTCTCTAAGTTTAATTGTAAACGATAATAGATCATTTAAATCTCTGTTACTTTTCATATATTTAGTCTGAAGTTTTGTTTCTGTTGGTCTCCATCTTTCTAATTAATCGTGGTTACAGTTTTGACTCCATTATAATGAATCATAAGCAGGGCCGTCCCGAGGCATGTGCCACCTGTGCACCCGCACTGGGCGGCAAATTTTAGAGGGCGGCAAAATTTTCGGTGTAGACTATATAATTTGGCACTTTGTTGAAATTAGAAAAGTTAAAATATTGGATAGAGTAGAATATTATAATCTGAATAGGAATTAGAGAAATATTTTAGTCGCAAGAAATCCTTGATCTTGTATTTGTTATAGCAGACCAAAATAAGGTGATGATTGATTACTGTGATGATACATGAGCGCAAAAACAAAAGACTGAGTTAGATTAATTGAATTTAAAAATGGCAAATAAAGAACAAGAGCATTAAAGTCTTTAATATAAATGTTTTTAGAAGTAAGCTGTTATATGTAGTTTTAATGTCACTAAAGAAACGGTCAGATAAATTTTCTAGGGCCGAGTATAGGCAGGCGGAAAAGACAGCATGAAGAAGAATTACTGGGCACTTAAAAGTTCCAAACATTGACGGTAAGAAAGTAGGCCTGAAAACTCTGAACAAAAATAATCTGCTTTAGATGTCAACACCAAGGCCGTATTGAGGGGGGGCATTGGGGGCAAATGCACACCCCGAAATCCAAGAAAAAAGTAAATTTTTTCTCAAAATACCAAAAAAATTTTATGTGGTTTTTAGGCTATTTTTGACTCATTTTAGACAAAATAATCCAAAATTTTTCGGGCATGGCGCTAATATACCTAATATATATAGTGTTATCATATCATTGCCCCCTCCGAAATCCACTTCTAAATACGGTACTGATGAACACACCATCCGTATCCGAAATTGTTATTGGAAATTTAATTACAAATGCCGATATATGTATGTAAAAGCATTTTTGTGGTTTTTTATTTCTCTTTAGTTACCATTATAAACAGAAATAAACAGTGTCCTTAGGGAAAAGAGAGAGGTGGCATTATTGCATTATAATTAATTTTAAGTTCAATTAATTTTAAAATGTGTATTACTACTACATGTGACCCAGAAATAAAATTGCTGGCCAGAATAGAAATTGCTAACCAGAAATAAAATTTTTATTAAGGGCGGCATTTTCTATTTTGCACTGGGCGGCATTTAACCTAGGGACGGCCCTGATCATAAGATTTGAGTCCCAAGATCAACTACAAGATTTAAATTAGAGAAATAAGCCACTTATGATTCATTTATTAATTAATTACCTCCAATTTTTTTTAAATATTGAAGTGGTAGGAATAGGCATGGTGTACATTGGGCTGTAGAAAAAGTCATTTTGTCAGTTGAAAGAAGTAATTTTGTCATTAGTCCAAGGAGCGGTAAAATAAAGTCTTCGGGGCAGTACCAAAAAAGTACGAAAGGCATTAGAACGAGTAATAACGGCGGCAGTACTGAAATGAATTCTATTTCCCGAAATGGGCATGAAACATGAACATGATGAGATTATTGGTGACGTGAATGCATAGTATATGAATGTCTATAGTGATTTAGTAATGTATATGGCACAAAATCATGAGGGTATTGAATTATCACAGCACAATTCAATAGAAAGTAGCTTGTTATCTACAAGAGATGATAAGACGCTCATTCTAAGACTACTATGCTAGTCCCATATAAAAGCTCTAACTCTCTTATGGGACATAAATTGCTATCAAAAACATTCAATTTTCTAATTGATCGCATCACTCTCTTACTTCAACCCAAAAGTTGATTCGGTCTTAGTAGGGCGAACATTTAGAATTATTTTTGACTCTCTGTCCATATTAAATCTCTACCCCTGGCCCACTAAAGTAGAAACCGTGATAAGGTCAATTGAAATTAATATAAAACATCTATGCATCTGAATTACATTCTACTTAAATCGTACAATACTGCCCCGGAATACACACTAGCATTATTTCTAACAGGACCTGGGCCCTGTGACCGCCTAGTCATTTTATAATGCTTATAATTATGGTAGACTTGGCTTACTGTATTCGCCATTCAATATAATATTTGGTTTAATCTCATTATTTAATTTCATTTTGACTAATTCAAAAGTGTCTAGTAACTGCTATTGTTACTCGTTCTACTGCCTTTTGTACTTTTTTCGAAACTGCCCCGAAGACTTTATTTACCGCTCCTTGGACTAATGACAAAATGACTTCTTTTTACTGACAAAATGACTTTTTCTACAGCCCCATAAAACTTTACCCGTAGGAATATTGTTTGGGTTAAGTCAAGATGACCTTCATTTTTGACTAATTTCTGAAATTATTTTCCCTATCTAAGTTTTAACCTATCTGAAGTTCTGTGTCTATTTTACGTTTTTATTTATTTGCTTTTAAACAACATTAACCATTTTTAATGATTTATTGGCATTTAATCTATTGTGTTTCCTCTTCCACTTTGTAATGTTTTACCGATTTAAGTTTTTATTATTATGGTTAACACTGTGAAATTTTTAGCGTAAGATCAGTTGACAATAAATATCTATACCACTACTAATCACATATTATTATTTGATATTTTAGATAACTATTGGAACTGCAAAAATAAAATTCCAAGCAAAACATTGGAGACTGTTCTAAAGTTGTCAAACCACTTGGCATTGCGGTATCCAGTTATTTTTACCATATGCTACTTGACAGTTCTTTATGATGAGCCGATTTTCTTCTACGCTCTTCTTCCACAGGAATGTCAATCCTACTACATTGTCTTAGCATTAGCAATGTTATTACTATGGCAAGGGTGGGCTATGTGCAACAAAGCTTTGTTTGTTATTCAAATTTTTGTTATCGTTGGTCGTCTCTATCGCAGTTTTGTTGAAGAACTGAGGTAAGTATAATAATTAATGTTAGCAATGTGACTGTGACATTAATTATTATAAACATTATCACAATTGTAAACAATTTCCGTGTAAAATTCTCCTCGATTAGATGGAATACATTTTGTGGTAGGGTTAATACCCAAGGTATGCCACAAAAAATAAACAAGGGATTTATTTAATTTACACTTGTTTTAAATTAAACAGGATGGGAAAACAATTCTACCGAACAAAGAAGAGTGCGCGTTCTGTTGACGTGTTGCTAAATCACATAATTAAGTTACGGTTGGTTTTCTATAGAGTTTATGATATAATATACATGATGGGAATGCCTTTTCAGTCATTGGCTATTCGAAGTGTTGTAGTATGCAATTTCATTGTTATTAAATACCGCGACAAATTTCCCAGTTATGTTGCTGCAATTTTGTTTTTATATGTGTTAATAGCTGTTATAACTTGGATTATATTTTTAAAAATCACAGCAAAAATGTCAGCTTGTCTCAATTCGTTAATTAGAAGCTTAAGACTATTTCGTAGTAATAAGGAAAATGACTTACAATATGTTAAAAAATTTCAATTCGCATGTCAAACTGCACGATTTGATATTGGAGTAGATACTAAAATTACCAAAAGAAGTGCACCGAAATTTCTGCTTAGCATTAGTAGGGGAACTGCAAAACTATTGGTGGGAATTTAAATATTGAGGAAGCAAGCCTTAAAAGTGACGATGGACAGCCACTTAATATAATCTATTATGAACATGGTTGTGGGAAATATATATTTTAGTTAAAAACTATTCTTTTTCTGTTATTTTCTAATTAAAACAAATTATGTTAATTTTGTTTTGATATACCGTAAACATAACAATAACAAGGAGATGGAATCGGTTGCTTTCATTTAGGCAGTTGTGCACATCAATGATTCCCTTAATATAAAAAGTGGAAATATGCCCATACTGCGTTTAATTTGAACATTTAAAATTTGAATATTTGTTTTTGTCGCTATTACCTAGTGCAATGATGAAGCAACATATAATAAAAGTTTAAGAGATGATCAATAAAGGCATTTATTATTCAGTTGATATGCTTTCATTAATAACATTTGCCGCTCTACACGAGGAAATGTACGGGGCAATAGGCAGTTTGCACATACGAAAATCTTAATTAGAGAATCAATAATAATTTTCCACTGTGCTGGTTATTCCAGATATATTATCAATTTATCATGACTATTATCTGTATTTCGTATCTTGTCTCCAATAATTTGTGTGGCGAGGCTTTTTAGAATTCTGAACTTAGTAAATAATTGACCCAGAAATTTGCATTTTGATGATTGTAACTTACAATTTATATTGCAGAATAAAAATGAGAGCTTTGCAATTACTTGACTCATCTACATTAATGTTGCCCTTTCAATATGAAATTATTTAGGAGTATCATGTGAACTATGTCAAAGTGTGCAATAAAATAAATAACACGGTGTACCATAACATTGCCACAAAAACTCCCATTTTTCTTTCAAAACCTCCACTCAAACTTGGGACATGTTTGTATTTACAGTAGCATTCGAATACCAGAAAGTAATCAGCCAGAAATTTGCAAGTAGACAATTGTATCTTGTAATGTGCAAATTACATTGCAAATGTATAATGGGTTCGAAAAAACGGTTATTATTCCGGTTATTTTGGAACAAAGTCATGCTCATGGTAATATAGTACCAAGGTTTGCAAAAAAATAATAGGTTTAGTGCTGCAGAGGATTATCTCAAAAACAATCACATTTTTTTCAACTTTGTGGTCAGTAGGCAATGCTTAAAAGCATCATTTCTATTTCAATTTTCGAACACTACAGTATTTTCATAGAATCCTCTTCTACATCCATTCCAGCACCAGGGCAAAATGAAAATGTTTTTCATTTAAATGTTTATCGCTTTTGCTCATCAACTCAGTTTCGACTTTATTCTTCAATAACAAAGAATTAATTGAAAAAAGTATACATTTATTCACTTATTAGACATTTCAAATTCGGAAGACTCCTAAAATGGCCAACGAAATAAAAAAACCAACCTACAATATGCTGTCTAAAACTATTTTTCAAAGTTTTGGTCATGTTATCAATTTTGGGAATCAAATCGGAGGACTTCCGTTTATATGGAATGAAAAAGATCTTTCTTTGCACCAGTTTACGTCAAGGAAGAAGCTATTCCTAATAAACTTGTGCATGTTTCCTATGTTTCTGTTTACCTTTCTGTTTATTATTGAATTTATAGTTCTTTCGGTCTTAGGAGACAGATCTTACGTTTATACGCTATGCTTCTTATTTTGCTGTTTGGTCCTCATAGGTTCACTATTGAATATATTGATAGCAATTCATGGATCAAAACTGGCTGTTTGTTTCACAGCCTGTACTGTACTAATGCAGAACTTTGAAGGTAAGTCAAAGTTTTGAATGGCCCCTTATTGGGTTAAAGTTGTAGAAGCTAAATTTAATTGTCAGCAATAATCTAGATTATTAAAGCCCACCATATTTTCTTGTGTCTGAGATTGTCTCTCTGTTGGTCTCCATCATTATAAGTATCGATAGGAATTTAAGTTATTACTTACACTATTATAAGATTTGAGTCACACGAAGATAACGAAGAAGCCCTTTACTATCCTCGCATAATTTTAATTATTTCCTTTTAAAATAATCGTAATTGACAATGTATGTCTATTTTTTCTATCTCTCTACCAATCAATTAATATTTGATATTTTAGAAAGCTATTGGAACAGTAAAAATAAAATACCAAGCAAAACATTAGATACTGTTCTAAAATTGGCATCCCACATGGCATTTTGGTATCCAGTTATTTTCACCCTATGCTACATGACAGTTCTTTATGATGAGCCGATTTTCTTCTACGCTCTTCTTCCACTGGATTGTCAATCGTACTACATTGTTTTAGCATTGGCAATTTTATTACTATGGCAAGCATGGGCTATATGTAACAAAGCTTTGTTTGCTATTCAAATTTTTGTTATCGCAACTCGTCTCTATCACAGTTTCGCTGAAGAACTGACGTAAGTACAACAATTAATGTTCGCTATGAAAAAATAATAATAATTTTTTAATTGAAATTAATTTCCGTGCAAATTTGCAAGATTTATTTCATTTGCTGTCAATTAAACAGGTTGGGAAAACAATTCTATCGAACAAAGGACAGTTCCCGTTCTGTTGACGTGTTGCTAAATTACATAATTAAGTTGCGATTGGTTTTCTACAGATTTTATGATATAATATACTTGATTACAATGCCTTTTCAATCAGTAGTTATTCGGAGTGTTATAGTATGCAATTTCATTGTTATTAAGCACCACGATAAATTTCCCAGTTATGTTGCTGGAATTTTATTTGGCTATGGGTTAATAGCTGTTACTACTTGGATAATATTTTTAAAAGTTAATGAAAAATGTCAGATTGCCTCAATTCATTAATTAAAAGCTTAAGTTTATTTCGTAGTAATAAGAAAATTGACTTAAAATATGTTAAGAAATTCCAATTTGCATGTCAAAAAGCACGATTTGATATTGGAGTAGATACTAAAATTACCAAGAGAAGTGCACCAAAATTTCTACTTAGCATTAGTAGGGGAACTGCAAAACTATTGTTGGGCACGTAATTTTAAGATAATAAAAGTGTCGATAGTCACCGTATATTGTGCCCACGCAAGGTTGTCGGGGAATAAAATTTGTATTTAAAAGCTCTACTTTTTGTATGGTTGTGTATTTTCTGCATTATTTGGATCCCTGGCCCTGTTTTAATTTAAACATGTAAAATTTGAACATTTTTTGTCACTATTATCTAAATTAAGACATTAAAGATGTAACACTTAATACATTAAATAAAAGTAATGTTGTAGACATAAAGTAAAATATTTTCGTTGGTAGTTTTCTTTAGTAATTAACATTCTATATGAGGCCATGGGCAGTCGCCAGTCGCTCAATTTACTAAGGGGAAACCCGTCTCTTAACTTTAAACCTCAATTAAGAGACAAATAATTTGCAACTGTGCTGTTCCTTTCCAGAAATATTGTAGTTATGATTATTATCTGTATTTCAATACACATATGCATACTTTTCATAAGATCCCAAATTGTAAACGGTATAGAATGCAATTACGGGCAGAATTTCATGATTATATTGTTGCTGAGCTATGTAATTTCTGAACAGGAAAAAGGCTTCGTAATTAAACGTACACAAGTGGTAGTCAAAATAATAGAGATAAGTGCCCAAGGAATTAAAGACCTCGTCATGCCTGGCTATTCAAACTGGTTGGTGCCTGTAGTTTAAACTGTTAACTATAATAAAAGGCAAGAGTATATATTTTAAACGACTGGGAATACCAAGTATCTATATGTCAGTTTCAGGTTGTGGAATGGTATCTCAATTTCATCAGTCATAATTATATACCCAAGTACATATTATATGGATTATTTAAATATTGTTTACTGAAGACGTTTCGGTAATTTCTGGCTACAACAATAAAGTAGGACATTAGAATGTCGAAAAGGTACATTAGCAGTGTATGTAGGTTTTAGTGCGCTCACAGGTCCCATACCAACCATTCACATTGAAACATTTTAAATACAAACACTTTTAAGACATATTAAATTCTAAAAATTACAAACAAGACAAAAGTAAACAATAAAATGGCTTACAATATAATTTCCAAAGCGGTATTTAAAGCTTTTGGTGATAACATAAATTTTGGAAATCGGATCGGTGCTTTTCCTTTTATTTGGAGCGAAAACGATTGCTATGTGCTAGTACCGACGAAAACAAGGAAAAGGGTTTTAATAGAAAACTTCACAATGTTGACAACATTTGTGCTTACTTCAGTGTTTATTGCCGAATTAACATTTCTAGTAGTCTCAAGAGACACATCCTATGCTTTTGTCCTCTGTTTCTTTTTTACTAGCGTGATGATTTTGTATTCACTAGGAAGTCTAATGACAGCATTTCATGCATCAGAGATGGCAACATTCTTTACAGCTACTGTGACAATGATGAATATTTTTGAAAGTACATTTTAAATTACATGCAAAAAATTATTTTATTTGTACTTTACTATTATCCTAAGACCTGTATCTTTCTGTGCAGCTAAGTAATTGATTTTTTTATATTTCAGATAAATATTGGCAGAGTAAAAGCAAAGTTTCCAGCAAATTGTTAGAAATCATCTTGAAGTTGTTGAACTATCAGTATTTCTGGTATCCGGTTATTTTTACTGTATGCTTCATGACTGTTCTTTATGACGAACCGATATTTTTGTACGCTCTTCTTCCTGAAAAGTATCAATCGTATTGCATAGTCATACTTATGGCAATGATATTTCTGTGGCAAGGTTGGACTTCAAATGTGAAACTATTTTCTCTTGTTCAAATGACATTAATCGGAGCACAAATCTGTCGCAGCTTAGTTGAAGAACTAAAGTAAGTTAATAAATTCTGATATCGTTGGAATGGACTAGACTAGACGATTACAATGCAATCCATTCTTGATATACAATCAATTACAAAAACCAAAAACTAGTTATAAAATATTATACCTATATACCTAATTACTACAATACCAATTTTTTGTAACATAGAAATATTAATGTTTTATTAATTTTATTATAAACTGTTATTGAACAGGTTGGGAAAGACGATCTATCGAACAAAGAAAGGTGCACGTTCTGTAGATGAGCTCGTCCATCACATAACTATGTTAAGGTTAATTTTCTACAGATTCCATGATTTAATGTACTTTATCACAATGCCCATTCAATCACTTATTATTCGGAGTGTTCTTGTTTGCAATTTATTTATCATAAAATATCACAGCCAACTACCAAGCTATATTACTGGAGCTTTATTTGGGAGCTATACGCTAATGGTTGTTTTTATTTGGACTATGTTTTTAAAAGTTACTGCAAAAGTTACCGTCTCCATTAACTCTTTGTTTAAAAGCTTAAGTTTATTTCACAGTGATAATGAAAATGACATGAAATATATTAAAAAATTTCAATTGGCTTGTAGAAGTGCGCATTTAGACATAGGGATAGACACAAAAATTACAAAAAGAAGTGCACCAAAATTCTTACTTAATTTAAGCAGGGGAACGGGAAAATTACTCATTGGATTGTAACTTGATTTTAAATGTACCAATAAAATAAAGTAATGCATTTCCATGGGATTTAATTCTATGTTTTCATCAATGTTAAAATTATATTTAGGACTATTATAGCCTCTCACCAATATTACACTTGTACATATATACAAAAAATCACTTAGCGATGAAACGAACGGTGTTGAGTATTGTGTTTCAACTACTACTATGTCTAGTTATAAATACACATTAATATGTGCCCCATTGGGAGCGTCCTGCAGAGTCCTGCAGTTAATTCGTCCGATTGTGTTTTAGCAGATTTCTAACTGCAGGGAACTGCAGTTTGCTAGCAGATAGCATCCTGCAACTCTCGATCGGCAAATACATGCGGGACAGCCGTCTGCAGTTTAGAAACTGCAGATATTGGCAGAATATCGGCAGGGACAGTGCAGATAAATTCTTGCAGTTAATTGACTGCACTAAACTAACTTACAAAATGGGAAGGGATATAGGTAAACAACGCATCATTAATTTCATGGTACATTTACAATATAATGGCCATATACAAGAACCTGATATCTCTTACCTGAAAATTTGAAACTAATTTGTACAGTATTGGTAACCAATGTGTTGCCTGCATACAGTAAATATTTTAGTTTTTATTTGTAATTTCGGGTCAATTGAGACAGCAGGTTATCTATACACGGTTCTTAATTATGATTCTACATACACACACAGACCAACACATGTACTTTATCGATCCACTTAGACTTTAGAGCAGGGCAGACAGAAAATTATGTGCATTAATTAAGTGTTCCCCATTATTTTGAAATTCAAAATTTTAAAATATTTCTCAATTCGAATAAAAATATGATTCTAATGGTAGCCGAAACTCGAAACCCATAGCTCTAGTACAAACACATAAACTAACTCTAGATATGTAATGCAATGCAAGCAAATCACACAACCACAGAATCGACGCTCGACAGTAGTGCAATACTCCAAGTAACAAAATGTCTACAACAAAGTTTCTAATTTTGAATAGAATATGTGCCACCAACAAGAATCTTCCGATTTACCCACTCCCAATAGAGGACATGGAATTTGGATACTATCTTTGCTATTTGTTATTTTCATATGATTTACACACATAAATTGCTATTTTCTGTATTGCACTCAAGCAAGCACGGGCATAGAACTGAGTTTCGGGGGGCTAACATTTCATACATATTTTTTTATATATACAGAGTGGTCGGAAATGAACTAGGACTTTTGACGTCAAGACGACAAATCAAAAGTTCTAGTTCATTTCTGACCACGCTGTATATTCGCATTCGCATAAAGTTTTGCCATTTTTGACGAAAATGAGTCAAAATGGCCTAAAAATCGCGCGATATGTGAAATTTTTTGCTGTTTTTTAAATTTTAAATTAAAAAAAAGTCATCGCTGTGTCACTGAACTGTGATACAATGATACAAATATATGACACAGTAGAAATTCGCAAAGGAAATGACTAAAGAACAATGTTCCTGATCATGTCACTCCATCACTTCAATCTGTGGCAAAGAACCTAGAATACAGAAAAGGAAAGGCAAATAATCAATTTTTGATTAAAATTCCATGGCTATTTATGAAAATCCGTAGTAAGTACTGCATACTACGTCACGTCATGACTAACAGAATACATGTTAAACGGTAAATGCAAAGGACGTCATGAGCCGAAAAATAAAATTTTTGCCTTTTACTATGAGGATATGGCACGGATTGAATCTGTTGATATTTTATGACTTGTACATCCGGTCAAATACCAGCTTGTTTACATTTTAAATCTTTTCATGAAACACTTTTTTGTATTTTGTCTGGATTACTTGTCCGATTATTTAAAGTAGTACCTATGGTCAGAATGACAAACTCATTGGCTTGAAGTTGGGTCGGGTGCATTTTTGAAATTGTTCTCCGTTTGTACACAGAATTTATTTTAATGCTGAATTTTTTGACAAAAATCGGATAAAATGTGTAACTATTACTGTATAAGTTATCTATTCGCGACATTTTTCAAATAATAACCGCAGTGAAAATCGCTTCTGATTTGTGGAAGCATTTTTAAAATTGACCAACCAGTACACAGAATTCCATTGAAAAATTTTATATGATTTTCATAATTCATTCCCAGGGCAAATATTTATTTCAACACTGAACTTTGAACTACAGACATGTGATAGGAAAATACGGACTAACACTTTTAGCATCATCGCAAACTTATGCACTGTACTCAACTCTATGATGTAATTAAAATTATATTGGATTAACTTGAAAAGTGAACTTGAAACTGTGAAAACGTAACAATAGCCTGTTAGACTAACTAAATTACTTGCTGACCAGAGCAACTGCTTGCATGAGTTACAAATTTGACTATACTTTACTACTATAAGAAGTCTGAACCTGAACAAACATATAATCACAACATTTTCTGTCCATATGGGTGCATTTGTAGGCCATTATTTCTAGGAGTAGATAGGAAAGACGAAATAGTGAAGTGGCAATGCAAACTGGCCGTAACATATAAATACACATGCATAAATGAGACCGTAAGTTCGAAACCTAGCCTAGGCACCTAAACAAAAAGTGAGACGATGATTAGCTGCAGAGAGGAAGCTGCAATAAAGCATTAGATAGGAAGTGCTATAATTTTTGCATTGTTCCTTTTAAATACAGTCTCTTCACTGCAGAAAACCATCTGCAATTGTTTACTCCAGATGTTTTGGCCAATATTCTGCAGTGAACTAACTGCAGTTAGCAGTAGGCAAATGTTCATTTTCCTAGATGCGGAGATTATGCTGCAGCTTAGTTGCTGCTGCAAACTCCTAACAGATAATTTGCTGCCACTAAATTAAAGTCGATATTTTGGCCAATTTTCTGCAGTTCGGTTGCAGTGCAAAGACTGCAGACCTCTGCAGGACGACTTTTAATGGGGTGGAAAACAGAACTTTTCTTCTTCTCATTGCATTCAATTCTAACGTCACAGAGATGACAGTATTCGAGTGGCATTACTGGGAAAAAATTATGGATTTATTAGTAGTGACTAATTCTATTTAATTCAGTTTGTGTCAAGTCAATAGCTTCTAATAAAGTATACTTAGATTCTCACCTAATGCTTGTACGTCGACTTCTTTAGTTTGACCTGAAGAAAGAGTAATTTATTGCTGTCGCCAATTGATTTAATACATCATCTTTCGATATTATGAATAGATATGTCAATGATTAAATGATCAGCGAATGTTTGTCCTTAAGCAATACTTGCGTGTTGTTTACTGCTTAGTGGCAGGACTGAATACATTATTATATTTCTTGTGTACATAGTAACTGTAAACGGCTACATCTCTAGTTCATTTTCAAATTCTTACCTTCTTATCCGTATTTTAACAGTCCTCTCAGAGTAACTAAGAAGTTGCTAATAACCAAATAAACCAATAAGATAACTAAATAAAGCAATGACCAAGTGCCAAAATCATGATCACCATTTTCTGTTGCAACAACTTTTTGTCTGATTTTGGGTTTTTAGGCGGCGAACGAATAATATAATAACTTTTTTTACGCACTACTTACACAAAAAATTTGAACCCCTAAATCGCTTGTATTCACTAACAAATAATTTTTAAAGGGAGCAAATTTTATTTCCCCTTTACTTCCATACAAAAACTAAAATATTTTTATCTTTTTTAAACGAGTACATAACTCCTGATACGCTTCTGACATTCATAAAGGACGTATGTACATGTCCAAAAAATATCATGTCTATGATCACTTGTATTCGCATAATATATTTGGGCCTAGTTAAGTGGACTCGTAGATAGGCACCATTATTTAGTTTCTGCATTACTTTGATCCCTAGTCTAAATTTACAATTTAAAAATTATTTTGAACATTTTACTCTCCCTCTTATGTAAGTGAAGTGATAATAAAGCAGTAAAACTTAAGGCTTAATAGGCAGTGATTAAGAGATAAAGTCAACATTCTGCACGATTGCACTGGCAGCTGTCCAGTTCACTGTAAGGGGAATTCGCCTTTAGTTTAAATCTCAATTAGTAGAGGACCAATAATTTTCAACTGTGCTGGCTCCCAGAAATATTATCTACATACATTGTATGCATACTTATTATTTGATTACACAGGGTAAACGGTATAGAAAGTCAAAAGAAAATTATGAGCAGAAGTATTATTGAACTATGTAATTTCTGAACAGAAAAAAGGCGTCGTACTTAAACGTACACAAGCGGTAATCAATTGGAGATGAGTAGCCAAGGAATTAATGAGCTTACAATGTTTGGCAAGCCAAACTGGTTGGTGCCTATATTTTAAACTGTTGACTGTAATATAGAAGGCTATATTTTAAACGACTTGCAATTATCCAATCAGTTTTGGGTTATGAAATGATGTATACCAGACTTACTTTTATTGCTCCAGACCTATAAATCTTTGTCCGGTATAATCAAAAATAATACTGTCTTTGACATTATCTCAATTTCATCAGCCATAAGTATATACTTAAGTTCCTATGTGGATTATTTAAATATTGTTTACTGAAAACGTCTGAGTAATTTATTGGCAATAAAGTAGAACATTACAATTTACAAGGTGGAAATGGTACATCAGCAGTGTGTACAGGTTTTAGTGCTCACAGGTCTCAAACCAAACATATACATTGGCACACTTTAAAATTACGAACACTTTTAAGACATTTGAAATTGAGAAAATTTCCAAAATGCCAAAAGCAGGCAATAAAATGACTCACAATATAATTTCTAAAGCGGCATTTAAAGCTTTTGGAGATAATATAGATTTTGGAAATCGGGTCGGTGCTTTTCCTTTTATTTGGAGAGAACAAGATTGCTCTGTGCTACTGACGACATCAAGGAAGAGGGTTTTAATAGAAAATTTGACTATGTGGACAACATTTGTGCTTGCTTCAGTGTTTATTGCTGAATTAATATTTCTATCAATCTCAAGAGACACATCCTACGTTTTTATTCTCACTTTTTTTATTACTTGCGTCATGATTTTGTATTCACTAGGAAGTGTAATGACAGCACTTTATGGATCAGAGATGGCAACACTCAGTACAGCTACTGTAGCAATGATGAGTAATTTTGAAAGTCCGTATTACGTTAAATACCAAACATTATCTTATTTATACCTACTATTAATTATCATCAGACATTTACCTGTATCTTTCTGTGCAGCTATAAGTAATTAATTTTTTATATTTCAGATAAATATTGGCAGAGTAAAAGCAAAGCTTCCAGCAAATTTTTGGAAATCAACCTGAAGTTGTTGAACTATCAGTATTTCTGGTATCCGGTTATTTGTTGTGTATCCTACATGACTATTTTTTATGACCAACCAATATTTTTGTACGCTCTTCTTCCTGAAAAGTATCAATCGTATTGCATAGTCATAGTTATGGCAATGATATTGTTGTGGCAATGTTGGGCTTCAAATACGAAGCTATTGTTTCCTGTTCAAATTGCATTAATTGGAGCACAGATCTATCGCAGCTTAGCTGAAGAACTAAAGTAAGTTAACAAAATTGAAATTATATTATATCATTGGAATGTACTAGGACTAGCTTATTAAAACTTGGAAAGGATTAATTGGCAAACAAACCATAATAAGTAAGGTTCTTAAGTACAGTAACTTGATTTATTATGCCCGTTGTTTGTTTGCTTGTTTGTTTATTTGCTTGCACTACTACTACAATGAATTACGCTGGGCCGCAGCGAGGGGGACACTGGGGCACGTGCTCGCCCCCTTCCGAAATCGAGAAAAAGAAACAAAATTGCCAAAGTATTTTTCTCAGTGCCCCCCGAATTTTTTTTAGAAAACAGTTATATCTATAAGCAATCCCTATAATAAATTATTTGTAACAATAAATTGAATAATAATTTTTTAATACTGTGCTAACTGTTATTGAACAGGTTGGGAAAGACGTCCTATCGAACAAAGAAAGGTGCACGTTCCGTTGATATGCTGGTCCATCACATAACTATGTTACGGTTAATTTTTTACAGATTCCATGATTTAATGTACTTCATCACAATGCCAATTCAATCACTTATTATTCGGAGTGTTCTTGTCTGTAATTTATTTATTATAAAATATCACAGCCAACTTCCAAGCTATGTTGCTGGAGTTTTATTTGGCAGCTATATGCTAATAGTTGTTTTTATTTGGACAATATTTTTAAAAGTTACTGCAAAAATTTCCGGCTCCATTAACTCTTTGGTAAAAAGCCTAAGTTTATTTCACAGTGATAATGAAAATGACATGAAATATATTAAAAAATTTCAATTATCCTGTAGATGCGCACATTTTGACATAGGAATAGACACAAAAATTTCAAAAAGAAGTGCGCCAAAATTCGTACTTAATTTAAGCAGAGGAACGGCAAAATTACTCATTGGAATTTAACTTGATTTTAAATGTGCAAATGAAATAAAATTCTACTTTTGTACAGGTTTCTATTTTAGAGACGCTTACATTATGATATGACGAATATCACTCCCTAATTGGCATGCGCTCGGTGGCATAAAATAATTTTTATCAGACAAGCTTATTGGCAGAATTTATTGGCATAAATTTTACTTAGTCAAATAATTACTTTAGGCATTGGGTAATGTGAATGTGTACGGCAATGTCAATTGTAAACTATTGTAATATTATATAGTAATTATCATAATTCAAAGCTTATCTGCTGGAGTATATATTGATATTTACTAGGAATAGCTCAATTTTGAACGGTTTTTAACACCTTTTATGAGTGTTATGTCATATAGTAGATTGTTTCTGACCGAATAGTTGAAACCCTTGTAAATATAACGCCCAGTTTCAACGTAATCATTCCTGGCTAACTGTTCAGTAATGTTAATTCATTTATAGCATAGAATTCCTAATCTACTAACTCACCTTGACCTTACCTGCTATAATATAGTTTATGTCAAAGAGCGAAAAAAGATTTTATGCCATTATGGGGAGAAAACTTTATGCCAATAAGTGGACCTATTACCATTACCCCTGAGTCTACATCCATAGTGGAGATGGTTGTATTTTTATAATATGTATAATAATATTATATACCGTAAGGAGCATTTCGGACCATCCTCGTTTTCTGTTTCCATAAAATCCCTATGAGTGGTCCCAAATTCCCTACGATATAATATATAATTTATGCGAAAATATTCTTTATTTAAAAGCACTTCCTTTTGTATTGTTACTTAACTAAAAAAAATTAAAGAAATTATTTTTATTATTGATGTGGAAAAACGATCCTGACAATGTGACAATGGCTGGAAGATTGGATAGATTGTTTAGTCTAGTAAATTACGATATTTAAATAATTGCTTAAATTTAAAGAGTATATTAAAGTAGTACAGTACATTTCTTGATTTTCCGCATTACTGGATCCTTGGTTTATGCCAAAAATTAAAAATTTGAATAATTTTGTCATTATTCTCCAAAGGAGTTCTAAAGCTGTAATACTTAATGATTTTTAATAAAAGCAATGTTTCAGATTTCAAACCAATTATTTCACAGTTGATATATTTTTTATCAACACTTTCCACGAGGCAATGATTAGTTGGAAAGGATATTAGCCCAGTTTCATTACTCGTAACGGATACCGCCTTTGAACCTGTAATTGGAGATAATTTTCCACTATGCTGTTCCCTATTATTATGACGGTTTTCTGTATTTGTGTCTCGCCTACAATAATTTGTGTAGCGACGCTTGTCGCTTATTATCAGTCTAAACCCAGTAAATAATTTAGCAAGAATGGCCAGAAACTTGAAATTTGACGGTTGTAACCTACAGTTTACATAGCAAAATAATAATGGGTGCTGATGCAATTATTTTTGACCCGTCTATATTTATGTTTTTCTTCCAGTATAAAATTATCGTGGAGTGAAATTATGTGAAATATGTCAAAGTGTACAATAAAAAAATAACACGGTGTAGTATAAAATTACCCCCCAACATACTCCTACGTTTCATTCAAACTTGTTGGGACATATCCCTAGCTGCACAAAACCATTGGGCATACAGCGGCCTAATGAAATTTGCCGACAATCGTCTAAATCGGCCCACTGTACTTTTTGAGCGCTGGCCATGCATTGGCCTTGTGGAGTACATTTGTCATTCGGCGAAGTAAGGCCAACGTTGTCCCAACGCTTCGCCATGCTAGGTTAAATGGAAATGAAAACATGGGCCCACGTAGGCAAAAGTGAATTCATGCTTTGATGCCAACAAAATGCCGCTTATGGATATTATTATTATGCTTTTCAGAAATAAATATTTAATTACATCAAAATAATAATATTTTAGCCATTTATTAATTATATACGCCGGTCACCGCTAAATGAGTACTAATTTTAATTAATACAAAAATCAATTCTTGAGGCACTACAATGTATTA
The DNA here is from genome assembly GCA_020055645.1 of Tomocerus qinae. NCBI lineage: Eukaryota > Metazoa > Arthropoda > Collembola > Entomobryomorpha > Tomoceridae > Tomocerus > Tomocerus qinae. The sequence goes on along the minus strand of CM034546.1, from coordinate 52,472,269 downwards.
TATTTTTAAACAAACCAATTAACTTACTACATTATTAACATCATGATTTGAATTTAATTCTGTATTTGGCAATTCACTTTGGTCTATCGGAATATTTTCCATTTCATCATTGACTTCAAGGTTATTTATGTATGCGGCGATCCTTCTCCGCTTAGTTGACGGTGGTAGGGAACTTGATTTAGGGCATTTTGACAAGATACTTGTAATCGTCGTCGAACTTCGCGACCCCCGTTTCTGTCCTTCGCACAACGAAGCCATTGCATTATTGTTGTGTCGATTTGATTATCAGTACTATTTTGGGCAATTAAATTACCTCTGACAGAACCTAAAATAAAAACGCAACAATTAAGCATTTAGCAATTGCGATATGTATAGGTTGTAGTGAAGCTTGAAATGCGAAAACGTCCCATAACTCTATAATGTTTTGGCTATGGTATCTGTCAATAAAAAATATAAATATTAAATTACTTACTTTTAATTACAATGTGGAGTTGAGAACCACTAAACTTTTGTTTTCCATGTCGGCCGGTAAAATTACAAAGAGTATCTAAAGGATATCCAACTGAACGGGCAAGAATTCTTTGTGTAATTGAACTTATTGATGTTCCACCGATTGCTTTTAGATGATTCATCTAATGAAAAAGACCACATTTTAACATTTCGTAAATTAAAACCGTATTTCATTGACGGCGTTCTTTAAATTGTATTTAAAAATATTTTTATTACAAAAATTACCAATTGCTTTTATTTTCCTGATCACTATAAATCCAGTCATTGAGAGAATTGAAGCTATCAACACTGTTGACAGGAAGGTCGGGAAGCTGAACTTCGATGTTGACGACAGATTTTTCGGAATTTATGAGTTGAACCAGTTCCTTTAATTCCTCTTTCACTTTGACAGTCTCTCTCAGAAGTTTTTTAAGTTTTCCTGTAATCAAATATATAAAAATAAATTTAAGATAAAAAAGTTAAAAAAGATGCTTTTTAAATTTTTTAACAATCAACAACTTATTGCATTTGGTATATAAATTTTGGTATTTATAAAAATTAAAAACCCGTTGAGTACAAATTTATGTATATCAATTGTATAATGTGTGTTTACACTGAAATTTTAAATGCTTACGATTAGTACGGGTTTTAAAATCCTCCAATTCGCGCCTTAAGTCTCCTACCGGATCACATATGTATGCAAAGTTGATTCTGTGATGATGTAAGATGATATTATGTTATAGAATCGACGGCCCTCCAAACTGAAATTAGCTCGTACACTCAAACCATCATCTCGGAAAGTCAAAAGTTGATTTTATTGTCAGTGATCGATTTCGTTATGGTCTTCTTCAGACTACAATAAATCAACAATTATTATTTAATTATAAATATAAATGACAAACTGTGGCTCAATGATTTACAAGCTAACATGAAGAAAAACATTTATACAAATATATTTACTTATGCCATTAGTAGAGATTATTATGATTTACCTGACTCTGTAGTATAGTATTTGACTTAATTTCACATTAAAATGAATATCGAATTTAAATTACATTTTTATGACTTATTTTTTGAAATTTTAAAATTAAACTGTTAGTTTAGTGTATTTACAGCTAAGAGTAGAATATAGTACAAGAAAGTACATTTTTAATTTAGCGCTCTGAGAAACCTCCAAATCTTAAGTTTTAGGAAAATGTTCTGTATTTACTTTCTCTACCTTGGCTACCACTTGAGACAAACTATTCACTTTACTGTATGAGACAATGATGTTAAGATTATTTAAAGTAGCTTTATATTGTAATTCTTGACATTTAGCACCTTCTTCTAAAATAGTTTTTACAATTAAATTTTTATAGTTATTAATACTATTGTAAAATGGCATTACAAAATAAGTGTTAAAACTATGTGTAGTATTAGTGGGTGTTATTTTACTAAATGGAACAATATTGTGTGTAATTAAAATCTCTGGATTATGAATTGACAAATTATCTATTATCAATTGTTTCTTAGGTATTAATAAATCAGATCTATTTATACTGTCTAATTTTTTACGTATATTATTTAATAGAGTTTTTGGATACATTCTTTGTGAGTATTTTTGCAACAATATATCTAATTCTGTATTTCTATCACTGTGCTCAGTACAAGTTTTTATTACTCTTAAACCTTGAGCAAAGGGAATTGAGTTAAGTAATGACTTATTATGATTAGATAAATAATGCACAGGCTGCGCTTTTGACATTGGTTTACGGTATATTTTAGTCGTAATCTCATTATTTGGAGTTAGATTAATATTTAAATCTAAAAATGTTGTACTTACATCGCTAATATCAAATGTAAATTTTAGAAACTTATGATTTAACATATTATTAACCCATTCCTGGGGATAAGCTATATCCGTACAATCTAAAATAACAAATATGTCATCTAAAAAGCGCTTTCTAAAAGCGATTTCTTTTTTATTAGAAAATAAACTTTCAATTTCTCTGTGCACAGTGATGTTACCAATTGAGGGGGAACAGGCTCCACCCATTTGAATACCCTTGTGTTGATAGAAATATTCATTATTATAAGTTACAAAACTATAATCTAGACACAAGTCTAAAAGTTTACAAAGTTGTTCTTTAGTAATATCAAATGGCGTGTCTATTTTATCTTTATATTCAAAGAACATATCACAACAATGTTTTTTGCATGCCGTAAGTATAAGATTAGTGTACAAAGCCTCAATATCTATCGTAATTAGTTTATATTTACGAGTAGGGTCTAATTTTACTGTGCGCAGTAGCATAAGTAAGTGTGTAGAATCAAGAATGAGGTCTGATACATAATTCATAATTGGCTGTAAAAATTTGTCTAATAAAATACTCACTATTCTATTTATTGTATAAATTGTCGAACTGATTGGTCTACCTTTAGGAAAAATTTCATATGGTTTGTGTATTTTAGGTAGTACATAAAAATATGCAGGTAAAAAATTAGACGGAATAAGATTTGACAGTTTCAAATTTTCTGGAAGGGATTTTTCTAAAACTTTAAGTTTGTCAATAAAGGTTAACATAGCTAAGTCAAAATGAGCTTTGGTACTTGGGTGGTAAGTAGTTAAATCGTATAACTGTTTAAAAATTTCCTTGTTATAGAGATCCTGATCCATAAAACAGACACCTGCATTTTTATCGGCCTCCTTTACCACTATATTATTATTCTTACAATAGTTTTTAAAATCAGTTAACAGGCTTTGTGGAATAAATTTAGGTCTAGCAGAATGTTTTTTGATATTCTTAACTAAATTGCTATACATATTTTCATCAGGAAATAAAACAGGTTCGATTTCACTGTGAGCGCAGTTTTTCTGTCTACCTTTCTCTTATGCTTTTTCCCTTCAATTTCAAAATGTTTCAACTTATTATATTCTTGATTTTGAGTTGGTTTAGTCTTAAAATGTATGTTCCATGCAATCTTTCTAATACCCTCTTCAAAAGAATTAACAATTTTTTAAAATTAGGATAGGTTGGTATACAGAATTTTAGTCCTAGTGTTAATAAAGCCTTAAACTCTATTGGAATATTACACTTAGTTAAGTTATGAATAACATCAGGGGTCTGTTTCACTGAACAAAATAGTTTATATAATTTGTTATAGTTATTATTACTTAGATTATTACAATGGAACACTTTTTTCATATTAAAAAAACGTCGATTCTTTTTAGTTTTTGTCTTAAATGAGTCATGAGTATTGTCAGGGGTTAAAAAATTGTCGGTACTGCTATTAAATGAATTATCGTCAAGTGCTGTTTTAAAACTGACCGCAGTATCATTCAAATCACTACTAATGGCAAATTGCTATTCATTCGTGTTTTTGCTAGTGTTATTTTTAGAGGTACTTTGGATTACATTCTTCTTTCCACGAGATCGTCGTTTAGTATTTCGCTTAGGTCGTTCGAGATAGTCTAATTCGGTAGAAGTTTCTGCTTTTGATTCTGGATTTTTTCAATTGGTTTAACTTTTCACTCAACTTCTTTCTAAGGTCTTGTACTTCCACCGGATCAAAGTTTTCAACGTTTCGTTTGATTTGTCCTCAATTCGTTTTGCGTAAAAGTTAAATGGTTTTTCTGGTGGTATTTGATTGTCCTTTCTCCATTTTGGTAATAACTCTCGAATTTTACTTTTCCTTGTTTTCCAGTCGATGTCCTTTATCTTGAATACAGATAGAAATTCAGTTTCAGCCTTAATGTACATTATATAATAGTTATGCCAAAAGATATCAGAGAAGTTTTCTTTTATCTGTCTGTTACTGAGCTCAGTGTGCAATATGTGCACATTTCGCATAAGTAGCAGTTCGGTGGTAAATTTTGTACCGTTAGCGTATTCTGCTTGAATGAGTTCGGCAAAGGTTTCTTTTGATTCTTTGATTCCATCTAAAGTACATTTAGGTAGAAGTGGAAAACTGGGTACCGAGAACTGTATTATAAGATTGAAAAGATGAATGTTATGATTATTGGCTTCTGTGACATTGTTACAAAAATATTGACAATGGAAACTGGACATAAAGTTCTTTATCAAGGCACATGAGAGCTCTTCCGAGAATGAAAGGTAGTATTTCTTCTGCAATAGAATTGCTTCGATCTTGTCTGTCTCATGAGTAATCGGTAGAATTTTAGTCAAAAGTAGATTATAGATAATGATAGATTTCAAAAAATAAGTCATAGAAATGTAATTTAAATTCGATATTCATTATAATGCAAAATTAAGTCAAATACTATACTACAGAGTCAGGTAAATCATAATAATCTCTACTAATGGCATAAGTAAATATATTTGTATAAATGTTTTTCTTCATGTTAGCTTGTAAATCACGGAGCCACAGTTTGTCATTTATATTTATAATTAAATAATAATTGTTGATTTATTGTAGTCTGAAGAAGACCATAACGAAATCGATCACTGACAATAAAATCAACTTTTGACTTTCCGAGATGATGGTTTGAGTGTACGAGCTAATTTCAGTTTGGAGGGCCGTCGATTCTATAACATAATATCATCTTACATCATCACAGAATCAACTTTGCATACGTATCTGTACCGACCTTCCGCTGTTATCCCCGAGGATCCTGAAATAGTGTACGTGTTCTCCCATCAAATTATTGGAAATGTCTCAAGACAACGGGCAACAATTTACTGAAAACGATTATGAGGAGTTGGATATACTTCAATCAGCCCAACCGCGCCCGGTCGACAAAAACATTCTTTCGAGAAAGTGAAACATCCAAGCCACTTCTAGCTTTGAATCTGGTATGAATAAAAAACCTAGGTTTATAAATAATATTATTTCCGAATTAAGTTTAATAGACCATGATAAAGTATTAACTATACATAAGTTTGTAAATGACTATGACACTGACTTGATCATAAAAGAGTATATTGACAAACTACTTTTGACTAAAATTCTACCGATTACTCATGAGACAGACAAGATCGAAGCAATTCTATTGCAGAAGAAATACTACCTTTCATTCTCGGAAGAGCTCTCATGTGCCTTGATAAAGAACTTTATGTCCAGTTTCCATTGTCAATATTTTTGTAACAATGTCACAGAAGCCAATAATCATAACATTCATCTTTTCAATCTTATAATACAGTTCTCGGTACCCAGTTTTCCACTTCTACCTAAATGTACTTTAGATGGAATCAAAGAATCAAAAGAAACCTTTGCCGAACTCATTCAAGCAGAATACGCTAACGGTACAAAATTTACCACCGAACTGCTACTTATGCGAAATGTGCACATATTGCACACTGAGCTCAGTAACAGACAGATAAAAGAAAACTTCTCTGATATCTTTTGGCATAACTATTATATAATGTACATTAAGGCTGAAACTGAATTTCTATCTGTATTCAAGATAAAGGACATCGACTGGAAAACAAGGAAAAGTAAAATTCGAGAGTTATTACCAAAATGGAGAAAGGACAATCAAATACCACCAGAAAAACCATTTAACTTTTACGCAAAACGAATTGAGGACAAATCAAACGAAACGTTGAAAACTTTGATCCGGTGGAAGTACAAGACCTTAGAAAGAAGTTGAGTGAAAAGTTAAACCAATTGAAAAATCCAGAATCAAAAGCAGAAACTTCTACCGAATTAGACTATCTCGAACGACCTAAGCGAAATACTAAACGACGATCTCGTGGAAAGAAGAATGTAATCCAAAGTACCTCTAAAAATAACACTAGCAAAAACACGAATGAATAGCAATTTGCCATTAGTAGTGATTTGAATGATACTGCGGTCAGTTTTAAAACAGCACTTGACGATAATTCATTTAATAGCAGTACCGACAATTTTTTAACCCCTGACAATACTCATGACTCATTTAAGACAAAAACTAAAAAGAATCGACGTTTTTTTAATATGAAAAAAGTGTTCCATTGTAATAATCTAAGTAATAATAACTATAACAAATTATATAAACTTTTTTGTTCAGTGAAACAGACTCCTGATGTTATTCATAACTTAACTAAGTGTAATATTCCAATAGAGTTTAAGGCTTTATTAACACTAGGACTAAAATTCTGTATACCAACCTATCCTAATTTTAAAAAAATTGTTAATTCTTTTGAAGAGGGTATTAGAAAGATTGCATGGAACATACATTTTAAGACTAAACCAACTCAAAATCAAGAATATAATAAGTTGAAACATTTTGAAATTGAAGGGAAAAAGCATAAGAGAAAGGTAGACAGAAAAAACTGCGCTCACAGTGAAATCGAACCTGTTTTATTTCCTGATGAAAATATGTATAGCAATTTAGTTAAGAATATCAAAAAACATTCTGCTAGACCTAAATTTATTCCACAAAGCCTGTTAACTGATTTTAAAAACTATTGTAAGAATAATAATATAGTGGTAAAGGAGGCCGATAAAAATGCAGGTGTCTGTTTTATGGATCAGGATCTCTATAACAAGGAAATTTTTAAACAGTTATACGATTTAACTACTTACCACCCAAGTACCAAAGCTCATTTTGACTTAGCTATGTTAACCTTTATTGACAAACTTAAAGTTTTAGAAAAATCCCTTCCAGAAAATTTGAAACTGTCAAATCTTATTCCGTCTAATTTTTTACCTGCATATTTTTATGTACTACCTAAAATACACAAACCATATGAAATTTTTCCTAAAGGTAGACCAATCAGTTCGACAATTTATACAATAAATAGAATAGTGAGTATTTTATTAGACAAATTTTTACAGCCAATTATGAATTATGTATCAGACCTCATTCTTGATTCTACACACTTACTTATGCTACTGCGCACAGTAAAATTAGACCCTACTCGTAAATATAAACTAATTACGATAGATATTGAGGCTTTGTACACTAATCTTATACTTACGGCATGCAAAAAACATTGTTGTGATATGTTCTTTGAATATAAAGATAAAATAGACACGCCATTTGATATTACTAAAGAACAACTTTGTAAACTTTTAGACTTGTGTCTAGATTATAGTTTTGTAACTTATAATAATGAATATTTCTATCAACACAAGGGTATTCAAATGGGTGGAGCCTGTTCCCCCTCAATTGGTAACATCACTGTGCACAGAGAAATTGAAAGTTTATTTTCTAATAAAAAAGAAATCGCTTTTAGAAAGCGCTTTTTAGATGACATATTTGTTATTTTAGATTGTACGGATATAGCTTATCCCCAGGAATGGGTTAATAATATGTTAAATCATAAGTTTCTAAAATTTACATTTGATATTAGCGATGTAAGTACAACATTTTTAGATTTAAATATTAATCTAACTCCAAATAATGAGATTACGACTAAAATATACCGTAAACCAATGTCAAAAGCGCAGCCTGTGCATTATTTATCTAATCATAATAAGTCATTACTTAACTCAATTCCCTTTGCTCAAGGTTTAAGAGTAATAAAAACTTGTACTGAGCACAGTGATAGAAATACAGAATTAGATATATTGTTGCAAAAATACTCACAAAGAATGTATCCAAAAACTCTATTAAATAATATACGTAAAAAATTAGACAGTATAAATAGATCTGATTTATTAATACCTAAGAAACAATTGATAATAGATAATTTGTCAATTCATAATCCAGAGATTTTAATTACACACAATATTGTTCCATTTAGTAAAATAACACCCACTAATACTACACATAGTTTTAACACTTATTTTGTAATGCCATTTTACAATAGTATTAATAACTATAAAAATTTAATTGTAAAAACTATTTTAGAAGAAGGTGCTAAATGTCAAGAATTACAATATAAAGCTACTTTAAATAATCTTAACATCATTGTCTCATACAGTAAAGTGAATAGTTTGTCTCAAGTGGTAGCCAAGGTAGAGAAAGTAAATACAGAACATTTTCCTAAAACTTAAGATTTGGAGGTTTCTCAGAGCGCTAAATTAAAAATGTACTTTCTTGTACTATATTCTACTCTTAGCTGTAAATACACTAAACTAACAGTTTAATTTTAAAATTTCAAAAAATAAGTCATAAAAATGTAATTTAAATTCGATATTCATTTTAATGTGAAATTAAGTCAAATACTATACTACAGAGTCAGGTAAATCATAATAATCTCTACTAATGGCATAAGTAAATATATTTGTATAAATGTTTTTCTTCATGTTAGCTTGTAAATCATTGAGCCACAGTTTGTCATTTATATTTATAATTAAATAATAATTGTTGATTTATTGTAGTCTGAAGAAGACCATAACGAAATCGATCACTGACAATAAAATCAACTTTTGACTTTCCGAGATGATGGTTTGAGTGTACGAGCTAATTTCAGTTTGGAGGGCCGTCGATTCTATAACATAATATCATCTTACATCATCACAGAATCAACTTTGCATGCATAGATTGTTTCTGACCGAATAGTTGAAACCCTTGTAAATATAACGCCCAGTTTCAACGTAATCATTCCTGGCTAACTGTTCAGTAATGTTAATTCATTTATAGCATAGAATTCCTAATCTACTAACTCACCTTGACCTTACCTGCTATAATATAGTTTATGTCAAAGAGCGAAAAAAGATTTTATGCCATTATGGGGAGAAAACTTTATGCCAATAAGTGGACCTATTACCATTACCCCTGAGTCTACATCCATAGTGGAGATGGTTGTATTTTTATAATATGTATAATAATATTATATACCGTAAGGAGCATTTCGGACCATCCTCGTTTTCTGTTTCCATAAAATCCCTATGAGTGGTCCCAAATTCCCTACGATATAATATATAATTTATGCGAAAATATTCTTTATTTAAAAGCACTTCCTTTTGTATTGTTACTTAACTAAAAAAAATTAAAGAAATTATTTTTATTATTGATGTGGAAAAACGATCCTGACAATGTGACAATGGCTGGAAGATTGGATAGATTGTTTAGTCTAGTAAATTACGATATTTAAATAATTGCTTAAATTTAAAGAGTATATTAAAGTAGTACAGTACATTTCTTGATTTTCCGCATTACTGGATCCTTGGTTTATGCCAAAAATTAAAAATTTGAATAATTTTGTCATTATTCTCCAAAGGAGTTCTAAAGCTGTAATACTTAATGATTTTTAATAAAAGCAATGTTTCAGATTTCAAACCAATTATTTCACAGTTGATATATTTTTTGTCAACACTTTCCACGAGGCAATGATTAGTTGGAAAGGATATTAGCCCAGTTTCATTACTCGTAACGGATACCGCCTTTGAACCTGTAATTGGAGATAATTTTCCACTATGCTGTTCCCTATTATTATGACGGTTTTCTGTATTTGTGTCTCGCCTACAATAATTTGTGTAGCGACGCTTGTCGCTTATTATCAGTCTAAACCCAGTAAATAATTTAGCAAGAATGGCCAGAAACTTGAAATTTGACGGTTGTAACCTACAGTTTACATAGCAAAATAATAATGGGTGCTGATGCAATTATTTTTGACCCGTCTATATTTATGTTTTTCTTCCAGTATAAAATTATCGTGGAGTGAAATTATGTGAAATATGTCAAAGTGTACAATAAAAAAATAACACGGTGTAGTATAAAATTACCCCCCAACATACTCCTACGTTTCATTCAAACTTGTTGGGACATATATATCGTCCTTTAAGGAACGAAAAAGCGAATATCCAATTTTTGTTTGGTGGCGGAAAAAGTCTTTATCCATACGCTTGTTAGTGGAGTTAGGCTATTTTTCTGCACCAAACGAAAAATAGATATCGTCCCTTAAGGAACCAAATAGCCTATCTCCACTTTTCGTTTTGTGTACGAAATAGTCTATCTCCATTTTTCGTTTTGTGGACGAAATAGCCTAAACACCATGTAGCGTAAATGCTGCGCCATGTATGTAGAGAGTGTGTAGGCTATGGAGATAGGCTATTTCGTACGCAAAACGAAAAGTGGAGATAGGCTATTTGGTTCCTTAAGGGACGATATATGCTTATTCGTGTACCAAACAAAAAATGGATATTGGCTTTTTCGTTCCTTAAAGGAAGATATTACACAACCAAAACCAAAATAATCTGACAGAAATCTGAATGTGAACAATTGTAACTTTGTACTAGCAATTATTTTGTAACAAAATCATGCTCATGGTAAAATTAGTACCAACATTTGCAAACAAAATAATAGGTTTTGTACTCAATAGGATTATCTCAAAAACATCTAGATTTCATTCGAACTTAGTGAGAAGTACGCAATGCTTAAAAACATCATTTCTATTTCAATTTTCTAACGATACAGAATATTTTCATAGAATACACTTGACACCTATACATCTATTACTAGGACCAGGGCGAAATGAAAATGTTTGTCAAGTACATGTTTATCGCTCTTAGTCATCAATTAAATTTCGACTTTGCGTTTCAATCACATAGAATTAACTAAAAAGAATACATTAATACCCTTTGTTAGACATTTCGGAATACTTAGTTAGTTCGGAAGACGCTTAAAATGGCAAACAAAATAAAAAAACCAACCTTCAATATGATTTCTAAAACTAGTTTTCAAAGTTTTGGTGATGTTGTCAAATTTGGACACCAATTAGGAGGACTTCCGTTTATATGGAATGAAAAAGATCTTTCTGTGCACCAGTCTACGTCACGGAAAAAGCTATTCATAAGAAACTTGTGCATGTTTCCAATATTTATTTTTAACTTTCTGTTTACTATTGAATTCGTAGTTCTGTCGGTCTTAGGAGACAGATCTTACGTCTACATGCTCTGCTTTTTGTTTTGTTGTTTGACCCTCATAGGTTCACTATTGAATCTACTAGTAGCAATTCATGGATCAAAACTGGCTGCCTGTTTTACAGCATGCACTGCACTCATGCAGAACTTTGAAAGTAAGTCAAAGCTTTGAATGCCCCTCTCATTGGATTAAAATAGTAGAACCTAAATTTAATTATGAGTAGTATTCAAGATTATTAAAAGCTCAAATACTTTTTACAATTAAGACAAATTAACTTCAATCTTGTGTCTGAGATTGAAGTTGTGTCTCTACATTGATCTCTCGCATTCTAATTATCAATGGAAATAAATTTATATTATTGTACACATAATAAGATTTGAATCTCAAAAAAGATCAGCCGAATTTTGAGATTTATGATTGATCCTTTTATGATGTTTGTATTAATTATTTTCTTTCTCCAAATCAATCGTGAGATCAGTTAAAATAATATGTCTATTTGGTGTATCTCTACTAATCAAATATTTGATATTTTAGATAACTATTGGAACAGCAAAACTAAAATATCAAGCAAAACATTGGAGACTATTCTAAAGATGTCAAACCAAATGGCATTGATGTATCCCGTTATTTTCACCATATGCTACTTATTTCTTTATGACGAACCTATTTTCTTCTACGCTCTTCTTCCAAAGGAATATCAATCCCACTACATTGTCTTAGCATTGGCAATGTATATATTATGGCAAGGATGGGATATGTGCAACAAAGTTTTGTTTGCTATCCAAATTTTGGTTATCGAGACTCGTATCTATCGCAGTTTTGCTGAAGAAATGACGTAAGTACAATAATTAATGTCGTCTATGAAAAAATTATAGTAAAATAATTTTTTTAATGGAAATTAATTTTTGTATGCAAAATTTTCTCCTATCCGTTTTAATACTTTTACAATTGTATAGATGTGTACATTTACTATAAATAAAAAATGGAACAAGGATTTATTCCATTTACTTTTAATTAAACAGGTTGGGAAAACAATTCTATCGAACAAAGGACAGTTCGCGTTCTGTTGGCGTGTTGCTAAATTACATAATTAAGTTGCGGTTGATTTTCTACGGAATATATGATGTAATATACTCGGTTACAATGCCTTTTCAGTCAGTAGGCATTCGAAGTGTTATAGTATGCAATTTCATTGTTATTAAATACCACGATAAATTTCCTAGCTATGTTGCTGCAATTTTGTTTGGCTATGGGTTAATAGCTGTTTTTTCCTGGATAATATTTTTAAAAGTAACTGAAAGAATTTCATCTTCCGTTAATTCAATAATTAAAAGCTTAAGTTTATTTTGTAGTAATAAGAAAATTGACTTACAATATGTTCAAAAATTCCAATTCGCATGTCGAAGTGCACGATTTGATATTGGAGTAGATACCAAAATTACTAAAAGAAGTGCACCAAAATTTCTGCTTAGCATTAGTAGGGGAACTGCAAAACTACTGTTGGGCACGTGAATATTGAGATAGTAAAAGTGTAGATAAGTCAACCAGGGAACAAAATGGTAATCCACTTTTACAAAAAAGAACTACTTTTTTTAAAAATTAGTCCATTTTACCTTTTTGGTCTTATTTATATGTAAAATTGATGCAAATGGGGCATGCTGATACATCAAAAAGATAAAAGGAATCAAATGACTTTATAAAAAGCCATACGCCTATCTTTTTTGTATAAAGGGCAGAACAGGTAAAACATGTCCTATTTTGTTGTAGCCACTGTATTTACCTTAGTCGATGGTGCGCACGCACGGTTGTCGGGAAATATATTTGTAATTCGTTTTTAAAAGCACTACTTTTCGCAAATGTTGTCTATTTCTGCATTAAATGGAACCTTGGCTCTAGTCAAAATTAAACATTTAAAATTTAAATATTTTTTGTCACTATAACTTAAATAAAATGCTAAAGCTGAAAAATTTAATGCTTTTAATAAAAGTAATGTTTAAGATATGATGTCAATTATTACAAGTGGTAGTTTTCAAGCTTTCACATATTATATGCATACTTATTTTATGATTACATATAGTAAGCGGTACAGTAAAAATAGAAAATTATGCGCAGAAGGATTATTTTGTAGTTGAACCATGTAGTTTTTTAACAAGAAAAAGGCGTCGTACTTTAACGTACACAATTGTAGTCAAATGGAGATAAGTACCCAAGGAATTAAAAACTTCGCCATGTCTGGCTTGCCGAACTGATTGGTGCCCGTAGTTTGAAATGTTGAACATATTAGGGCTTGACTATATTTTAAACGATGTCAATGTCAATTATCTACAGCAGTTTAGGTTTAGGTGACGGTATTCACCAAAACTTACTTTTAATGGGCTAGGCCTATAAAACTTGTGTGTAATCAAAACATCTCTATATTATAATTTTATTTAACTGTCTTTGAAAAATTTCATCGGTCATAATTATATAGCTAAGTACTTATATAGATTATTTTAATATTGTTTACTGAAAACGTCTGGGTAATTTCTGATTACAGCAATAAAGTAGGACATTACAATGTGGAAAAAATACATCAGCAGTGTATACAGGTTTTGGTGCGCAAGTGCTGACTGCAACACTTTTGGATACCTCCTCCTCTCCCCAACAATAGCACGCATAATATATGCACGTTCCTTAAAAGCAACAAGCCCAATTCCTCTAAACCACCGAAATGAGTCATTTCATAATATTATAACATCCAAAATCCAAACAACAATAGAAATACACACAAGAAGGTTGAATGGTGAGTGGTGATTGAATAGAAATTATTAGCGAAAGGGGCAATTCGTAATGACCGTAATGTGCGTATTAATTGACATTTAAAAACTTTTAATTTAAATCAGTTCTGCTACATCGAAAAGCCTATTTAGCATTTTCAGTAGAGCCGGTTTTACTGCCTCTTGATTTCTTTGTGCCAGTTTGCACACCTTTTTGTGGAATTAAATAGCAGTACAGGTTAACATAATTAACATGTACTATGCTGCCCCTTAGCTGGGTTCATTAGTACATTATAATATCGTTGGAATTAATTAGCCTATTAAATTACTATTACAATTAACTCTTGCGATTAATCGACTGACGCAATAGAATAAGTAAAGCTGTGAAGTAAATAACTACTTTTTTCATTTGCTTATTTGTTCTTCTTCTACTGCACTGGTGACTGATGGCACACATTTACAATGAATTAATAATTACAAAAAAAACTGCTATTAAAAAATAATTCCTAAACAATCCCTACAATATCAAATAAACTTTTATTGTACAGGTTGGGAAAGACGTTCTACGGAACAAAGAAAGGTGCACATTCCGTTGATATGCTGGTCCATCACATAACTATGTTACGGTTAATTTTCTACAGATTCCATGATTTAATGTACTTCATCACAATGCCCATTCAATCACTTTTTATTCGGAGTGTTCTTGTCTGCAATTTATTTATTATAAAATATCACAGCCAACTTCCAAGCTATGTTGCCGGAATTTTATTTGGCACCTATATGCTAATAGTGGTTTTATTTGGACAATATTTTTAAAAGTTACTGAAAAAATATCCAGCTCCATTAACTCTTTGGTTAAAAGCTTAAGTCTATTTCACAGTGAGAATGAAAATGACATGAAATATATTAAAAAATTTCAATTGGCCTGTAGAAGTGCACATTTTGACATAGGAATAGACACAAAAATTTCAAAAGAAGTGCACCAAAATTCTTACTCAATTTAAGCAGGGGAACGGGAAAATTACTCATTGGATTGTAATTTGATTTTAAATGTGCAAATAAAATATAATTCTGCTTCTGTTTCTAAAACAGTTGATTTTAGCAAACATTTTATTAATAACTTCAAGCCAAGCCTTACAGCTATTTTATTTTAAATATGCTATCGTGTTGCATGGGCATTTAAATTCATAATTTCGACACAGGCTGTGGTTCCACACAAGCGTAGGACACAGTGCTGTCCCCCAATCCTCTCTCAGGGTGCCATTAAGCACATACCATTTTGTGGGAAAAGAGAATATATCTTGATTTGTCTACACCAAATTGTCAGCACCTTTTTGTCATGTCCGTGAAGTTATACCATGGTACAGTGTACCAACCACCTGTTAGAGGTGGGACCGAATCATTCCCAACTTTTATGGTTGTAAAAAATTTGTAACCAAGTAAGCCGTGACGATCACGACTGAATGCTATTATGGGCCGTTAGTAACGCCCAAATAAACGCCCAAATGTCAAGGGGTCGTACACAAACAACGTAAAAAGCAAAGATTAGCTGTTTTCTCAGCAAAACACAATCACAAGAGATTAGAACGTCTAAAAATATTTAAAAATAAAAACAATTATTTAGGGGTCATCCATAAACGACGTTAATAATATCAAGAAACTTATTACCCATTCAAAAACGGCATAGTAAACAAAAACCAGCTGTTTACTTTCCAATGCTTACACAAAGATATAAAATAGCAAAAAATATCAAAATACCCCGAATCAGGAAACCGGGCCATTCGTTAACAGCGTAATTGACAAAAATAGGTTGTTTACTGCCCACTGCCTTAAAAACGGTATAAAAAAACGTAATAAATATCAAAATACGATAAAACAAGACACCGGGCCTTTCATAAACAGCGTAATTGACAAAAATAAGTTGATTGCAGCCCACTGCCTTAAAAAGGGTATAAAATCACGTAAAAATATAAAAATACGATAAATCAAGCCACGGGACCTTTCATAAACAGTGAAATTGACAAACATAAGTTGGTCGCTGCCCACTGCCTACAAAATAGTATAAAATAACGTGAAAATATCAAAATACGATAAATCAACCCACGGCATCTTTCAGAAACAGCGTAATTGCCAAATGTAAGCTACTTTCTGCCTAATGCTTACAAAGTAGTATAAACAAACAAAAACATCAAAAAACGATAAATCAAGATATGGGACCATTCATAAACAGCGTAATTGATAAAAATAAGCTGTTTGATGCCCAATGCCTACACAATGATATAAAACAATGATCAATATAGAAATACAAATCAATATACGGGGTCATTCATAAACAATGTAATTCATAAAAACAAGCCAATTCATGTACAATAATTACACAATACAATAAAATGATATATTGCATGGCATATAAGTCAGGCAAAGTAAAATGACTTTGCCTGACTTCACAAAACTTGTAACAGTGCTTTCTCTTCCCAACAGCTTTCAACTAGACTTGGAATTTTTCGAAATATTGAATGTAAGACGATACAACTTTTGAATGTATAGTCATACTGGATCAAAATTAATTAAATTTAACTTGCATAAGTCAAAGGACTTTGCCTGATTTCACAAAATTTGTAGCAGTGCTTTCTCTGACTAACATCTTTCACCTACACTTGGAATTTTTCGAAATATTGAATGTACGACGATACAACTTTTGAATGTCAAGTCATACACGGTCAAAATTGATGAAATTCAACTTGTTTAAGTCCAATGACTTTTCCTGATTTCACAAAATTTGTAGCAGTACTTTCTGTGACGAACAGCTTTCACCTACACTTGGTATTTTTCGAAATATTGAATGTATGACGATACAACTTTTGAATGTAAGGTCATACAAAGATGAAATCGGTGAAATTCAACTTGCATAAGTCCATTCACTTTGTATGATTTCACAAAATTTGTAGCAGTGCTTTCTCTGACCTATAGCTTTCACCTATACTTGAAATTTTTCGAAATATTGAATGTAAGGCGATACAACTTTTGAATGTAAAGTCATACAAGGTCAAAATTGATGAAATTCAACTTGCTAAAGTACAATGACTTTGCCTAATTTCACAAAATTTGTAGCAGTGCTTTCTGTGACGAACAGCTTTCACCTACACTTGGAATTTTTCGAAATATTGAATGTAAGACGATACAACATTTAAATGTAAAGCCATACAAGGTCAAAATTCATGAAATTCAACTTGCATAAGTCCAATAACTTTGCCTGATTTCACAAAAAAAGTAGCAGTGCTTTCTCTGACCAATAAGTTTCACCTACACTTGGAATTTTTCGAAATATTGAATGTAAGACGATACAACTTTTGAATGTAAAGCCATACAAAGATAAAATCGGTGAAATTCAACTTGCATAAGTCCAATAATTTTGAATGATTTCACAAAATTTGTAGCAGTACTTTCTGTGACGAACAGCTTTCACCTACACTTGGTATTTTTCGAAATATTGAATGCATGACGATACAACTTTTGAATGTAAGGTCATACAAAGATGAAATCGGTGAAATTCAACTTGCATAAGTCCATTCACTTTGTATGATTTCACAAAATTTGTAGCAGTGCTTTCTCTGACCTATAGCTTTCACCTACACTTGAAATTTTTAGAAATATTGAATGTAAGGCGATACAAATTTTGAATGTAAAGTCATACAAGGTCAAAATTGATGAAATTCAACTTGCTAAAGTCCAATGACTTTGCCTAATTTCACAAAATTTGTAGCAGTGCTTTCTCTGACCAACAGCTTTCACCTACACTTGGAATTTTTCGAAATATTGAATGTAAGACGATACAACATTTAAATATAAAGCCATACAAGGTCAAAATTCATGAAATTCAACTTGCATAAGTCCAATGACTTTGCCTGATTTCACAAAAAAAGTAGCAGTGCTTTCTCTGACCAACAGCTTTCACCTACACTTGGAATTTTTCGAAATATTGAATGTAAGACGATACAACATTTAAATGTAAAGCCATACAAGGTCAAAATTCATGAAATTCAACTTGCATAAGTCCAATAACTTTGCCTGATTTCACAAAAAAAGTAGCAGTGCTTTCTCTGACCAATAAGTTTCACCTACACTTGGAATTTTTCGAAATATTGAATGTAAGACGATACAACTTTTGAATGTAAAGCCATACAAAGATAAAATCGGTGAAATTCAACTTGCATAAGTCCAATAATTTTGAATGATTTCACAAAATTTGTAGCAGTACTTTCTGTGACGAACAGCTTTCACCTACACTTGGTATTTTTCGAAATATTGAATGCATGACGATACAACTTTTGAATGTAAGGTCATACAAAGATGAAATCGGTGAAATTCAACTTGCATAAGTCCATTCACTTTGTATGATTTCACAAAATTTGTAGCAGTGCTTTCTCTGACCTATAGCTTTCACCTACACTTGAAATTTTTCGAAATATTGAATGTAAGGCGATACAAATTTTGAATGTAAAGTCATACAAGGTCAAAATTGATGAAATTCAACTTGCTAAAGTCCAATGACTTTGCCTAATTTCACAAAATTTGTAGCAGTGCTTTCTCTGACCAACAGCTTTCACCTACACTTGGAATTTTTCGAAATATTGAATGTAAGACGATACAACATTTAAATATAAAGCCATACAAGGTCAAAATTCATGAAATTCAACTTGCATAAGTCCAATGACTTTGCCTGATTTCACAAAAAAAGTAGCAGTGCTTTCTCTGACCAACAGCTTTCACCTACACTTGGAATTTTACGAAATATTGAATGTATGACGATACAACTTTTGAATGTAAAGTCACACAAAGATAAAGTCGGTGAAATTCAACTTGCATAAGTCCAATGATTTTGAATGATTTCACAAAATTTGTAGCAGTACTTTCTGTGACAAACAGCTTTCACCTACACTTGGTATTTTTCGAAATATTGAATGTATGACGATACAACTTTTGAATGTAAAGTCACACAAAGATAAAGTCGGTGAAATTCAACTTGCATAAGTCCAATGATTTTGAATGATTTCACAAAATTTGTAGCAGTACTTTCTGTGACAAACAGCTTTCACCTACACTTGGTATTTTTCGAAATATTGAATGTATGACGATACAACTTTTGAATGTAAAGTCACACAAAGATAAAGTCGGTGAAATTCAACTTGCATAAGTCCAATGATTTTGAATGATTTCACAAAATTTGTAGCAGTACTTTCTGTGACAAACAGCTTTCACCTACACTTGGTATTTTTCGAAATATTGAATGTATGACGATACAACTTTTGAATGTAAAGTCACACAAAGATAAAATCGGTGAAATTCAATTTGCATAAGTCCAATGATTTTGAATGATTTCACAAAATTTGTAGCAGTACTTTCTTTGACGAACAGCTTTCACCTACACTTGGTATTTTTCGAAATATTGAATGCATGACGATACAACTTTTGAATGTAAAGCCTTAAAAAGATAAAATCAGTGAAATTCAACTTGCATAAGTCCATTCACTTTGTATGATTTCACAAAATTTGTAGCAGTGCTTTCTCTGACCTATAGCTTTCACCTACACTTGAAATTTTTCGAAATATTGAATGTAAGGCGACACAACTTTTGAATGTAAAGTCATACAAGGTCAAAATTGATGAAATTCAACTTGCTAAAGTCCAATGACTTTGCCTAATTTCACAAAATTTGTAGCAGTGCTTTCTGTGACGAACAGCTTTCACCTACACTTGGTATTTTTCGAAATATTGAATGTATGACGATACAACTTTTGAATGTAAGGTCATACAAAGATGAAATCGGTGAAATTCAACTTGCATAAGTCCATTCACTTTGTATGATTTCACAAAATTTGTAGCAGTGCTTTCTCTGACCTATAGCTTTCACCTATACTTGAAATTTTTCGAAATATTGAATGTAAGGCGATACAACTTTTGAATGTAAAGTCATACAAGGTCAAAATTGATGAAATTCAACTTGCTAAAGTACAATGACTTTGCCTAATTTCACAAAATTTGTAGCAGTGCTTTCTCTGACCAACAGCTTTCACCTACACTTGGAATTTTTCGAAATATTGAATGTAAGACGATACAACATTTAAATGTAAAGCCATACAAGGTCAAAATTCATGAAATTCAACTTGCATAAGTCCAATAACTTTGCCTGATTTCACAAAAAAAGTAGCAGTGCTTTCTCTGACCAATAAGTTTCAGCTACACTTGGAATTTTTCGAAATATTGAATGTAAGACGATACAACTTTTGAATGTAAAGCCATACAAAGATAAAATCGGTGAAATTCAACTTGCATAAGTCCAATAATTTTGAATGATTTCACAAAATTTGTAGCAGTACTTTCTGTGACGAACAGCTTTCACCTACACTTGGAATTTTTCGAAATATTGAATGTAAGACGATACAACATTTAAATGTAAAGCCATACAAGGTCAAAATTCATGAAATTCAACTTGCATAAGTCCAATAACTTTGCCTGATTTCACAAAAAAGTAGCAGTGCTTTCTCTGACCAATAAGTTTCACCTACACTTGGAATTTTTCGAAATATTGAATGTAAGACGATACAACTTTTGAATGTAAAGCCATACAAAGATAAAATCGGTGAAATTCAACTTGCATAAGTCCAATAATTTTGAATGATTTCACAAAATTTGTAGCAGTACTTTCTGTGACGAACAGCTTTCACCTACACTTGGTATTTTTCGAAATATTGAATGCATGACGATACAACTTTTGAATGTAAGGTCATACAAAGATGAAATCGGTGAAATTCAACTTGCATAAGTCCATTCACTTTGTATGATTTCACAAAATTTGTAGCAGTGCTTTCTCTGACCTATAGCTTTCACCTACACTTGAAATTTTTCGAAATATTGAATGTAAGGCGATACAAATTTTGAATGTAAAGTCATACAAGGTCAAAATTGATGAAATTCAACTTGCTAAAGTCCAATGACTTTGCCTAATTTCACAAAATTTGTAGCAGTGCTTTCTCTGACCAACAGCTTTCACCTACACTTGGAATTTTTCGAAATATTGAATGTAAGACGATACAACATTTAAATATAAAGCCATACAAGGTCAAAATTCATGAAATTCAACTTGCATAAGTCCAATGACTTTGCCTGATTTCACAAAAAAAGTAGCAGTGCTTTCTCTGACCAATAGGTTTCACCTACGCTTGGAATTTTACGAAATATTGAATGTATGACGATACAACTTTTGAATGTAAAGTCACACAAAGATAAAGTCGGTGAAATTCAACTTGCATAAGTCCAATGATTTTGAATGATTTCACAAAATTTGTAGCAGTACTTTCTGTGACAAACAGCTTTCACCTACACTTGGTATTTTTCGAAATATTGAATGTATGACGATACAACTTTTGAATGTAAAGTCACACAAAGATAAAGTCGGTGAAATTCAACTTGCATAAGTCCAATGATTTTGAATGATTTCACAAAATTTGTAGCAGTACTTTCTGTGACAAACAGCTTTCACCTACACTTGGTATTTTTCGAAATATTGAATGTATGACGATACAACTTTTGAATGTAAAGTCACACAAAGATAAAGTCGGTGAAATTCAACTTGCATAAGTCCAATGATTTTGAATGATTTCACAAAATTTGTAGCAGTACTTTCTGTGACAAACAGCTTTCACCTACACTTGGTATTTTTCGAAATATTGAATGTATGACGATACAACTTTTGAATGTAAAGTCACACAAAAGATAAAATCGGTGAAATTCAACTTGCATAAGTCCATTCACTTTGTATGATTTCACAAAATTTGTAGCAGTGCTTTCTCTGACCTATAGCTTTCACCTACACTTGAAATTTTTCGAAATATTGAATGTAAGGCGATACAAATTTTGAATGTAAAGTCATACAAGGTCAAAATTGATGAAATTCAACTTGCTAAAGTCCAATGACTTTGCCTAATTTCACAAAATTTGTAGCAGTGCTTTCTCTGACCAACAGCTTTCACCTACACTTGGAATTTTTCGAAATATTGAATGTAAGACGATACAACATTTAAATATAAAGCCATACAAGGTCAAAATTCATGAAATTCAACTTGCATAAGTCCAATGACTTTGCCTGATTTCACAAAAAAAGTAGCAGTGCTTTCTCTGACCAACAGCTTTCACCTACACTTGGAATTTTACGAAATATTGAATGTATGACGATACAACTTTTGAATGTAAAGTCACACAAAGATAAAGTCGGTGAAATTCAACTTGCATAAGTCCAATGATTTTGAATGATTTCACAAAATTTGTAGCAGTACTTTCTGTGACAAACAGCTTTCACCTACACTTGGTATTTTTCGAAATATTGAATGTATGACGATACAACTTTTGAATGTAAAGTCACACAAAGATAAAGTCGGTGAAATTCAACTTGCATAAGCCCAATGATTTTGAATGATTTCACAAAATTTGTAGCAGTACTTTCTGTGACAAACAGCTTTCACCTACACTTGGTATTTTTCGAAATATTGAATGTATGACGATACAACTTTTGAATGTAAAGTCACACAAAGATAAAGTCGGTGAAATTCAACTTGCATAAGTCCAATGATTTTGAATGATTTCACAAAATTTGTAGCAGTACTTTCTGTGACAAACAGCTTTCACCTACACTTGGTATTTTTCGAAATATTGAATGTATGACGATACAACTTTTTGAATGTAAAGTCATACAAGGTCAAAATTCATGAAATTCAACTTGCATAATGACTTTGCCTGATTTCACAAAATTTGTAGCAGTGCTTTCTCTGACGAACAGCTTTCACCTACACTTGGTATTTTTCGAAATATTGAATGCATGACGATACAACTTTTGAATGTAAAGCCTTAAAAAGATAAAATCAGTGAAATTCAACTTGCATAAGTCCATTCACTTTGTATGATTTCACAAAATTTGTAGCAGTGCTTTCTCTGACCTATAGCTTTCACCTACACTTGAAATTTTTCGAAATATTGAATGTAAGGCGACACAACTTTTGAATGTAAAGTCATACAAGGTCAAAATTGATGAAATTCAACTTGCTAAAGTCCAATGACTTTGCCTAATTTCACAAAATTTGTAGCAGTGCTTTCTGTGACGAACAGCTTTCACCTACACTTGGTATTTTTCGAAATATTGAATGTATGACGATACAACTTTTGAATGTAAGGTCATACAAAGATGAAATCGGTGAAATTCAACTTGCATAAGTCCATTCACTTTGTATGATTTCACAAAATTTGTAGCAGTGCTTTCTCTGACCTATAGCTTTCACCTATACTTGAAATTTTTCGAAATATTGAATGTAAGGCGATACAACTTTTGAATGTAAAGTCATACAAGGTCAAAATTGATGAAATTCAACTTGCTAAAGTACAATGACTTTGCCTAATTTCACAAAATTTGTAGCAGTGCTTTCTCTGACCAACAGCTTTCACCTACACTTGGAATTTTTCGAAATATTGAATGTAAGACGATACAACATTTAAATGTAAAGCCATACAAGGTCAAAATTCATGAAATTCAACTTGCATAAGTCCAATAACTTTGCCTGATTTCACAAAAAAAGTAGCAGTGCTTTCTCTGACCAATAAGTTTCAGCTACACTTGGAATTTTTCGAAATATTGAATGTAAGACGATACAACTTTTGAATGTAAAGCCATACAAAGATAAAATCGGTGAAATTCAACTTGCATAAGTCCAATAATTTTGAATGATTTCACAAAATTTGTAGCAGTACTTTCTGTGACGAACAGCTTTCACCTACACTTGGAATTTTTCGAAATATTGAATGTAAGACGATACAACATTTAAATGTAAAGCCATACAAGGTCAAAATTCATGAAATTCAACTTGCATAAGTCCAATAACTTTGCCTGATTTCACAAAAAAAGTAGCAGTGCTTTCTCTGACCAATAAGTTTCACCTACACTTGGAATTTTTCGAAATATTGAATGTAAGACGATACAACTTTTGAATGTAAAGCCATACAAAGATAAAATCGGTGAAATTCAACTTGCATAAGTCCAATAATTTTGAATGATTTCACAAAATTTGTAGCAGTACTTTCTGTGACGAACAGCTTTCACCTACACTTGGTATTTTTCGAAATATTGAATGCATGACGATACAACTTTTGAATGTAAGGTCATACAAAGATGAAATCGGTGAAATTCAACTTGCATAAGTCCATTCACTTTGTATGATTTCACAAAATTTGTAGCAGTGCTTTCTCTGACCTATAGCTTTCACCTACACTTGAAATTTTTCGAAATATTGAATGTAAGGCGATACAAATTTTGAATGTAAAGTCATACAAGGTCAAAATTGATGAAATTCAACTTGCTAAAGTCCAATGACTTTGCCTAATTTCACAAAATTTGTAGCAGTGCTTTCTCTGACCAACAGCTTTCACCTACACTTGGAATTTTTCGAAATATTGAATGTAAGACGATACAACATTTAAATATAAAGCCATACAAGGTCAAAATTCATGAAATTCAACTTGCATAAGTCCAATGACTTTGCCTGATTTCACAAAAAAAGTAGCAGTGCTTTCTCTGACCAATAGGTTTCACCTACGCTTGGAATTTTACGAAATATTGAATGTATGACGATACAACTTTTGAATGTAAAGTCACACAAAGATAAAGTCGGTGAAATTCAACTTGCATAAGTCCAATGATTTTGAATGATTTCACAAAATTTGTAGCAGTACTTTCTGTGACAAACAGCTTTCACCTACACTTGGTATTTTTCGAAATATTGAATGTATGACGATACAACTTTTGAATGTAAAGTCACACAAAGATAAAGTCGGTGAAATTCAACTTGCATAAGTCCAATGATTTTGAATGATTTCACAAAATTTGTAGCAGTACTTTCTGTGACAAACAGCTTTCACCTACACTTGGTATTTTTCGAAATATTGAATGTATGACGATACAACTTTTGAATGTAAAGTCACACAAAGATAAAGTCGGTGAAATTCAACTTGCATAAGTCCAATGATTTTGAATGATTTCACAAAATTTGTAGCAGTACTTTCTGTGACAAACAGCTTTCACCTACACTTGGTATTTTTCGAAATATTGAATGTATGACGATACAACTTTTGAATGTAAAGTCACACAAAGATAAAATCGGTGAAATTCAACTTGCATAAGTCCATTCACTTTGTATGATTTCACAAAATTTGTAGCAGTGCTTTCTCTGACCTATAGCTTTCACCTACACTTGAAATTTTTCGAAATATTGAATGTAAGGCGATACAAATTTTGAATGTAAAGTCATACAAGGTCAAAATTGATGAAATTCAACTTGCTAAAGTCCAATGACTTTGCCTAATTTCACAAAATTTGTAGCAGTGCTTTCTCTGACCAACAGCTTTCACCTACACTTGGAATTTTTCGAAATATTGAATGTAAGACGATACAACATTTAAATATAAAGCCATACAAGGTCAAAATTCATGAAATTCAACTTGCATAAGTCCAATGACTTTGCCTGATTTCACAAAAAAAGTAGCAGTGCTTTCTCTGACCAACAGCTTTCACCTACACTTGGAATTTTACGAAATATTGAATGTATGACGATACAACTTTTGAATGTAAAGTCACACAAAGATAAAGTCGGTGAAATTCAACTTGCATAAGTCCAATGATTTTGAATGATTTCACAAAATTTGTAGCAGTACTTTCTGTGACAAACAGCTTTCACCTACACTTGGTATTTTTCGAAATATTGAATGTATGACGATACAACTTTTGAATGTAAAGTCACACAAAGATAAAGTCGGTGAAATTCAACTTGCATAAGCCCAATGATTTTGAATGATTTCACAAAATTTGTAGCAGTACTTTCTGTGACAAACAGCTTTCACCTACACTTGGTATTTTTCGAAATATTGAATGTATGACGATACAACTTTTGAATGTAAAGTCACACAAAAGATAAAGTCGGTGAAATTCAACTTGCATAAGTCCAATGATTTTGAATGATTTCACAAAATTTGTAGCAGTACTTTCTGTGACAAACAGCTTTCACCTACACTTGGTATTTTTCGAAATATTGAATGTATGACGATACAACTTTTGAATGTAAAGTCATACAAGGTCAAAATTCATGAAATTCAACTTGCATAATGACTTTGCCTGATTTCACAAAATTTGTAGCAGTGCTTTCTCTGACGAACAGCTTTCACCTACACTTGGTATTTTTCGAAATATTGAATGCATGACGATACAACTTTTGAATGTAAAGCCTTAAAAAGATAAAATCAGTGAAATTCAACTTGCATAAGTCCATTCACTTTGTATGATTTCACAAAATTTGTAGCAGTGCTTTCTCTGACCTATAGCTTTCACCTACACTTGAAATTTTTCGAAATATTGAATGTAAGGCGACACAACTTTTGAATGTAAAGTCATACAAGGTCAAAATTGATGAAATTCAACTTGCTAAAGTCCAATGACTTTGCCTAATTTCACAAAATTTGTAGCAGTGCTTTCTGTGACGAACAGCTTTCACCTACACTTGGTATTTTTCGAAATATTGAATGTATGACGATACAACTTTTGAATGTAAGGTCATACAAAGATGAAATCGGTGAAATTCAACTTGCATAAGTCCATTCACTTTGTATGATTTCACAAAATTTGTAGCAGTGCTTTCTCTGACCTATAGCTTTCACCTATACTTGAAATTTTTCGAAATATTGAATGTAAGGCGATACAACTTTTGAATGTAAAGTCATACAAGGTCAAAATTGATGAAATTCAACTTGCTAAAGTACAATGACTTTGCCTAATTTCACAAAATTTGTAGCAGTGCTTTCTCTGACCAACAGCTTTCACCTACACTTGGAATTTTTCGAAATATTGAATGTAAGACGATACAACATTTAAATGTAAAGCCATACAAGGTCAAAATTCATGAAATTCAACTTGCATAAGTCCAATAACTTTGCCTGATTTCACAAAAAAAGTAGCAGTGCTTTCTCTGACCAATAAGTTTCAGCTACACTTGGAATTTTTCGAAATATTGAATGTAAGACGATACAACTTTTGAATGTAAAGCCATACAAAGATAAAATCGGTGAAATTCAACTTGCATAAGTCCAATAATTTTGAATGATTTCACAAAATTTGTAGCAGTACTTTCTGTGACGAACAGCTTTCACCTACACTTGGAATTTTTCGAAATATTGAATGTAAGACGATACAACATTTAAATGTAAAGCCATACAAGGTCAAAATTCATGAAATTCAACTTGCATAAGTCCAATAACTTTGCCTGATTTCACAAAAAAAGTAGCAGTGCTTTCTCTGACCAATAAGTTTCACCTACACTTGGAATTTTTCGAAATATTGAATGTAAGACGATACAACTTTTGAATGTAAAGCCATACAAAGATAAAATCGGTGAAATTCAACTTGCATAAGTCCAATAATTTTGAATGATTTCACAAAATTTGTAGCAGTACTTTCTGTGACGAACAGCTTTCACCTACACTTGGTATTTTTCGAAATATTGAATGCATGACGATACAACTTTTGAATGTAAGGTCATACAAAGATGAAATCGGTGAAATTCAACTTGCATAAGTCCATTCACTTTGTATGATTTCACAAAATTTGTAGCAGTGCTTTCTCTGACCTATAGCTTTCACCTACACTTGAAATTTTTCGAAATATTGAATGTAAGGCGATACAAATTTTGAATGTAAAGTCATACAAGGTCAAAATTGATGAAATTCAACTTGCTAAAGTCCAATGACTTTGCCTAATTTCACAAAATTTGTAGCAGTGCTTTCTCTGACCAACAGCTTTCACCTACACTTGGAATTTTTCGAAATATTGAATGTAAGACGATACAACATTTAAATATAAAGCCATACAAGGTCAAAATTCATGAAATTCAACTTGCATAAGTCCAATGACTTTGCCTGATTTCACAAAAAAAGTAGCAGTGCTTTCTCTGACCAATAGGTTTCACCTACGCTTGGAATTTTACGAAATATTGAATGTATGACGATACAACTTTTGAATGTAAAGTCACACAAAGATAAAGTCGGTGAAATTCAACTTGCATAAGTCCAATGATTTTGAATGATTTCACAAAATTTGTAGCAGTACTTTCTGTGACAAACAGCTTTCACCTACACTTGGTATTTTTCGAAATATTGAATGTATGACGATACAACTTTTGAATGTAAAGTCACACAAAGATAAAGTCGGTGAAATTCAACTTGCATAAGTCCAATGATTTTGAATGATTTCACAAAATTTGTAGCAGTACTTTCTGTGACAAACAGCTTTCACCTACACTTGGTATTTTTCGAAATATTGAATGTATGACGATACAACTTTTGAATGTAAAGTCACACAAAGATAAAGTCGGTGAAATTCAACTTGCATAAGTCCAATGATTTTGAATGATTTCACAAAATTTGTAGCAGTACTTTCTGTGACAAACAGCTTTCACCTACACTTGGTATTTTTCGAAATATTGAATGTATGACGATACAACTTTTGAATGTAAAGTCACACAAAGATAAAATCGGTGAAATTCAACTTGCATAAGTCCATTCACTTTGTATGATTTCACAAAATTTGTAGCAGTGCTTTCTCTGACCTATAGCTTTCACCTACACTTGAAATTTTTCGAAATATTGAATGTAAGGCGATACAAATTTTGAATGTAAAGTCATACAAGGTCAAAATTGATGAAATTCAACTTGCTAAAGTCCAATGACTTTGCCTAATTTCACAAAATTTGTAGCAGTGCTTTCTCTGACCAACAGCTTTCACCTACACTTGGAATTTTTCGAAATATTGAATGTAAGACGATACAACATTTAAATATAAAGCCATACAAGGTCAAAATTCATGAAATTCAACTTGCATAAGTCCAATGACTTTGCCTGATTTCACAAAAAAAGTAGCAGTGCTTTCTCTGACCAACAGCTTTCACCTACACTTGGAATTTTACGAAATATTGAATGTATGACGATACAACTTTTTTGAATGTAAAGTCACACAAAGATAAAGTCGGTGAAATTCAACTTGCATAAGTCCAATGATTTTGAATGATTTCACAAAATTTGTAGCAGTACTTTCTGTGACAAACAGCTTTCACCTACACTTGGTATTTTTCGAAATATTGAATGTATGACGATACAACTTTTGAATGTAAAGTCACACAAAGATAAAGTCGGTGAAATTCAACTTGCATAAGCCCAATGATTTTGAATGATTTCACAAAATTTGTAGCAGTACTTTCTGTGACAAACAGCTTTCACCTACACTTGGTATTTTTCGAAATATTGAATGTATGACGATACAACTTTTGAATGTAAAGTCACACAAAGATAAAGTCGGTGAAATTCAACTTGCATAAGTCCAATGATTTTGAATGATTTCACAAAATTTGTAGCAGTACTTTCTGTGACAAACAGCTTTCACCTACACTTGGTATTTTTCGAAATATTGAATGTATGACGATACAACTTTTGAATGTAAAGTCATACAAGGTCAAAATTCATGAAATTCAACTTGCATAATGACTTTGCCTGATTTCACAAAATTTGTAGCAGTGCTTTCTCTGACGAACAGCTTTCACCTACACTTGGTATTTTTCGAAATATTGAATGCATGACGATACAACTTTTGAATGTAAAGCCTTAAAAAGATAAAATCAGTGAAATTCAACTTGCATAAGTCCATTCACTTTGTATGATTTCACAAAATTTGTAGCAGTGCTTTCTCTGACCTATAGCTTTCACCTACACTTGAAATTTTTCGAAATATTGAATGTAAGGCGACACAACTTTTGAATGTAAAGTCATACAAGGTCAAAATTGATGAAATTCAACTTGCTAAAGTCCAATGACTTTGCCTAATTTCACAAAATTTGTAGCAGTGCTTTCTGTGACGAACAGCTTTCACCTACACTTGGTATTTTTCGAAATATTGAATGTATGACGATACAACTTTTGAATGTAAGGTCATACAAAGATGAAATCGGTGAAATTCAACTTGCATAAGTCCATTCACTTTGTATGATTTCACAAAATTTGTAGCAGTGCTTTCTCTGACCTATAGCTTTCACCTATACTTGAAATTTTTCGAAATATTGAATGTAAGGCGATACAACTTTTGAATGTAAAGTCATACAAGGTCAAAATTGATGAAATTCAACTTGCTAAAGTACAATGACTTTGCCTAATTTCACAAAATTTGTAGCAGTGCTTTCTCTGACCAACAGCTTTCACCTACACTTGGAATTTTTCGAAATATTGAATGTAAGACGATACAACATTTAAATGTAAAGCCATACAAGGTCAAAATTCATGAAATTCAACTTGCATAAGTCCAATAACTTTGCCTGATTTCACAAAAAAAGTAGCAGTGCTTTCTCTGACCAATAAGTTTCAGCTACACTTGGAATTTTTCGAAATATTGAATGTAAGACGATACAACTTTTGAATGTAAAGCCATACAAAGATAAAATCGGTGAAATTCAACTTGCATAAGTCCAATAATTTTGAATGATTTCACAAAATTTGTAGCAGTACTTTCTGTGACGAACAGCTTTCACCTACACTTGGAATTTTTCGAAATATTGAATGTAAGACGATACAACATTTAAATGTAAAGCCATACAAGGTCAAAATTCATGAAATTCAACTTGCATAAGTCCAATAACTTTGCCTGATTTCACAAAAAAAGTAGCAGTGCTTTCTCTGACCAATAAGTTTCACCTACACTTGGAATTTTTCGAAATATTGAATGTAAGACGATACAACTTTTGAATGTAAAGCCATACAAAGATAAAATCGGTGAAATTCAACTTGCATAAGTCCAATAATTTTGAATGATTTCACAAAATTTGTAGCAGTACTTTCTGTGACGAACAGCTTTCACCTACACTTGGTATTTTTCGAAATATTGAATGCATGACGATACAACTTTTGAATGTAAGGTCATACAAAGATGAAATCGGTGAAATTCAACTTGCATAAGTCCATTCACTTTGTATGATTTCACAAAATTTGTAGCAGTGCTTTCTCTGACCTATAGCTTTCACCTACACTTGAAATTTTTCGAAATATTGAATGTAAGGCGATACAAATTTTGAATGTAAAGTCATACAAGGTCAAAATTGATGAAATTCAACTTGCTAAAGTCCAATGACTTTGCCTAATTTCACAAAATTTGTAGCAGTGCTTTCTCTGACCAACAGCTTTCACCTACACTTGGAATTTTTCGAAATATTGAATGTAAGACGATACAACATTTAAATATAAAGCCATACAAGGTCAAAATTCATGAAATTCAACTTGCATAAGTCCAATGACTTTGCCTGATTTCACAAAAAAAGTAGCAGTGCTTTCTCTGACCAATAGGTTTCACCTACGCTTGGAATTTTACGAAATATTGAATGTATGACGATACAACTTTTGAATGTAAAGTCACACAAAGATAAAGTCGGTGAAATTCAACTTGCATAAGTCCAATGATTTTGAATGATTTCACAAAATTTGTAGCAGTACTTTCTGTGACAAACAGCTTTCACCTACACTTGGTATTTTTCGAAATATTGAATGTATGACGATACAACTTTTGAATGTAAAGTCACACAAAGATAAAGTCGGTGAAATTCAACTTGCATAAGTCCAATGATTTTGAATGATTTCACAAAATTTGTAGCAGTACTTTCTGTGACAAACAGCTTTCACCTACACTTGGTATTTTTCGAAATATTGAATGTATGACGATACAACTTTTGAATGTAAAGTCACACAAAGATAAAGTCGGTGAAATTCAACTTGCATAAGTCCAATGATTTTGAATGATTTCACAAAATTTGTAGCAGTACTTTCTGTGACAAACAGCTTTCACCTACACTTGGTATTTTTCGAAATATTGAATGTATGACGATACAACTTTTGAATGTAAAGTCACACAAAGATAAAATCGGTGAAATTCAACTTGCATAAGTCCATTCACTTTGTATGATTTCACAAAATTTGTAGCAGTGCTTTCTCTGACCTATAGCTTTCACCTACACTTGAAATTTTTCGAAATATTGAATGTAAGGCGATACAAATTTTGAATGTAAAGTCATACAAGGTCAAAATTGATGAAATTCAACTTGCTAAAGTCCAATGACTTTGCCTAATTTCACAAAATTTGTAGCAGTGCTTTCTCTGACCAACAGCTTTCACCTACACTTGGAATTTTTCGAAATATTGAATGTAAGACGATACAACATTTAAATATAAAGCCATACAAGGTCAAAATTCATGAAATTCAACTTGCATAAGTCCAATGACTTTGCCTGATTTCACAAAAAAAGTAGCAGTGCTTTCTCTGACCAACAGCTTTCACCTACACTTGGAATTTTACGAAATATTGAATGTATGACGATACAACTTTTGAATGTAAAGTCACACAAAGATAAAGTCGGTGAAATTCAACTTGCATAAGTCCAATGATTTTGAATGATTTCACAAAATTTGTAGCAGTACTTTCTGTGACAAACAGCTTTCACCTACACTTGGTATTTTTCGAAATATTGAATGTATGACGATACAACTTTTGAATGTAAAGTCACACAAAGATAAAGTCGGTGAAATTCAACTTGCATAAGCCCAATGATTTTGAATGATTTCACAAAATTTGTAGCAGTACTTTCTGTGACAAACAGCTTTCACCTACACTTGGTATTTTTCGAAATATTGAATGTATGACGATACAACTTTTGAATGTAAAGTCACACAAAGATAAAGTCGGTGAAATTCAACTTGCATAAGTCCAATGATTTTGAATGATTTCACAAAATTTGTAGCAGTACTTTCTGTGACAAACAGCTTTCACCTACACTTGGTATTTTTCGAAATATTGAATGTATGACGATACAACTTTTGAATGTAAAGTCATACAAGGTCAAAATTCATGAAATTCAACTTGCATAATGACTTTGCCTGATTTCACAAAATTTGTAGCAGTGCTTTCTCTGACGAACAGCTTTCACCTACACTTGGTATTTTTCGAAATATTGAATGCATGACGATACAACTTTTGAATGTAAAGCCTTAAAAAGATAAAATCAGTGAAATTCAACTTGCATAAGTCCATTCACTTTGTATGATTTCACAAAATTTGTAGCAGTGCTTTCTCTGACCTATAGCTTTCACCTACACTTGAAATTTTTCGAAATATTGAATGTAAGGCGACACAACTTTTGAATGTAAAGTCATACAAGGTCAAAATTGATGAAATTCAACTTGCTAAAGTCCAATGACTTTGCCTAATTTCACAAAATTTGTAGCAGTGCTTTCTGTGACGAACAGCTTTCACCTACACTTGGTATTTTTCGAAATATTGAATGTATGACGATACAACTTTTGAATGTAAGGTCATACAAAGATGAAATCGGTGAAATTCAACTTGCATAAGTCCATTCACTTTGTATGATTTCACAAAATTTGTAGCAGTGCTTTCTCTGACCTATAGCTTTCACCTATACTTGAAATTTTTCGAAATATTGAATGTAAGGCGATACAACTTTTGAATGTAAAGTCATACAAGGTCAAAATTGATGAAATTCAACTTGCTAAAGTACAATGACTTTGCCTAATTTCACAAAATTTGTAGCAGTGCTTTCTCTGACCAACAGCTTTCACCTACACTTGGAATTTTTCGAAATATTGAATGTAAGACGATACAACATTTAAATGTAAAGCCATACAAGGTCAAAATTCATGAAATTCAACTTGCATAAGTCCAATAACTTTGCCTGATTTCACAAAAAAAGTAGCAGTGCTTTCTCTGACCAATAAGTTTCAGCTACACTTGGAATTTTTCGAAATATTGAATGTAAGACGATACAACTTTTGAATGTAAAGCCATACAAAGATAAAATCGGTGAAATTCAACTTGCATAAGTCCAATAATTTTGAATGATTTCACAAAATTTGTAGCAGTACTTTCTGTGACGAACAGCTTTCACCTACACTTGGAATTTTTCGAAATATTGAATGTAAGACGATACAACATTTAAATGTAAAGCCATACAAGGTCAAAATTCATGAAATTCAACTTGCATAAGTCCAATAACTTTGCCTGATTTCACAAAAAAAGTAGCAGTGCTTTCTCTGACCAATAAGTTTCACCTACACTTGGAATTTTTCGAAATATTGAATGTAAGACGATACAACTTTTGAATGTAAAGCCATACAAAGATAAAATCGGTGAAATTCAACTTGCATAAGTCCAATAATTTTGAATGATTTCACAAAATTTGTAGCAGTACTTTCTGTGACGAACAGCTTTCATCTACACTTGGTATTTTTCGAAATATTGAATGCATGACGATACAACTTTTGAATGTAAGGTCATACAAAGATGAAATCGGTGAAATTCAACTTGCATAAGTCCATTCACGTTGTATGATTTCACAAAATTTGTAGCAGTGCTTTCTCTGACCTATAGCTTTCACCTACACTTGAAATTTTTCGAAATATTGAATGTATGACGATACAACTTTTGAATGTAAAGTCACACAAAGATAAAATCGGTGAAATTCAACTTGCATAAGTCCAATGATTTTGAATGATTTC
The DNA here is from genome assembly GCA_020055645.1 of Tomocerus qinae. NCBI lineage: Eukaryota > Metazoa > Arthropoda > Collembola > Entomobryomorpha > Tomoceridae > Tomocerus > Tomocerus qinae. The sequence continues at coordinate 52,437,607 of CM034546.1, read as the reverse complement.
ACAAAATTTGAAGCAGTACTTTCTGTGACGAACAGCGTTCACCTACACTTCGTATTTTTCGAAATATTGAATGCATGACGATACAACTTTTGAATGTAAGGTCATACAAAGATGAAATCGGTGAAATCAATTTGCATAAGTCCAATGATTTTGAATGATTTCACAAAATTTGTAGCAGTACTTTCTTTGACGAACAGCTTTCACCTACACTTGGTATTTTTCGAAATATTGAATGCATGACGATACAACTTTTGAATGTAAAGCCTTAAAAAGATAAAATCAGTGAAATTTACCTTGCATAAGTCCAATGACTTTGTATGATTTCACAAAATTTGTAGCAGTGCTTTCCCTGACCAATAGCTTTCACCTACACTTGAAATTTTTCGAAATATTGAATGTCGACGATACAACTTTTGAATGTAAAGTCATACAAGGTCAAAATTCATGAAATTCAACTTGCATAATGACTTTGCCTGATTTCACAAAATTTGTAGCAGTGCTTTCTCTGACCAAAAGCTTTCACCTACGCTTGGAATTTTTCGAAATATTGAATGTATGACGATACAACTTTTGAATGTAAAGTCACACAAAGATAAAGTCGGTGAAATTCAACTTGCATAAGTCCAATGATTTTGAATGATTTCACAAAATTTGTAGCAGTACTTTCTGTGACGAACAGCTTTCACCTACACTTGGTATTTTTCGAAATATTGAATGTATGACGATACAACTTTTGAATGTAAAGTCACACAAAGATAAAATCGGTGAAATTCAACTTGCTAATTATCCAATGATTTTGAATGATTTCACAAAATTTGTAGCAGTACTTTCTGTGACGAACAGCTTTCACCTACACTTGGTATTTTTCGAAATATTGAATGTATGACGATACAACTTTTGAATGTAAAGCCTTAAAAAGATAAAATCAGTGAAATTTACCTTGCATAAGTCCAATGACTTTGTATGATTTCACAAAATTTGTAGCAGTGCTTTCTCTGACCTATAGCTTTCACCTACACTTGAAATTTTTCGAAATATTGAATGTAAGACGATACAACTTTTGAATGTAAAGTCATACAAGGTCAAAATTCATGAAATTCAACTTGCATAATGACTTTGCCTGATTTCACAAAATTTGTGGCAGTGCTTTCTCTGACTAACAGCTTTCACCTACACTTGGTATTTTTCGAAATATTGAATGTATGACGATACAACTTTTGAATGTAATGTCACACAAAGATAAAATCGGTGAAATTCAATTTGCATAAGTCCAATGATTTTGAATGATTTCACAAAATTTGTAGCAGTACTTTCTGTGACGAACAGCGTTCACCTACACTTGGTATTTTTCGAAATATTGAATGCATGACGATACAACTTTTGAATGTAAGGTCATACAAAGATGAAATTTGTGAAATTCAACTTGCATAAGTCCATTCACTTTGTATGATTTCACAAAATTTGTAGCAGTGCTTTCTCTGACCTATAGCTTTCACCTACACTTGAAACTTTTCGAAATATTGAATGTAAGGCGATACAACTTTTGAATGTAAAGTCATACAAGTTCAAAATTCATGAAATTCAACTTGCATAAGTCCAATAACTTTGCCTGATTTCACAAAAAAAGTAGCAGTGCTTTCTCTGACCAATAGGTTTCATCTACACTTGGAATTTTTCGAAATATTGAATGTATGACGATACAACTTTTGAATGTAAAGTCACACAAAGATAAAATCGGTGAAATTCAATTTGCATAAGTCCAATGATTTTGAATGATTTCACAAAATTTGTAGCAGTACTTTCTTTGACGAACAGCTTTCACCTACACTTGGTATTTTTCGAAATATTGAATGCATGACGATACAACTTTTGAATGTAAAGCCTTAAAAAGATAAAATCAGTGAAATTTACCTTGCATAAGTCCAATGACTTTGCCTGATTTCACAAAATTTGTAGCAGTGCTTTCTCTGACTAACAGCTTTCACCTACACTTGGTATTTTTCGAAATATTGAATGTATGACGATACAACTTTTGAATGTAAAGTCACACAAAGATAAAGTCGGTGAAATTCAACTTGCATAAGTCCAATGATTTTGAATGATTTCACAAAATTTGTAGCAGTACTTTCTGTGACAAACAGCTTTCACCTACACTTGGTATTTTTCGAAATATTGAATGCATGACGATACAACTTTTGAATGTAAAGTCATACAAGTTCAAAATTCATGAAATTCAACTTGCATAAGTCGAAAAACTTTGCCTGATTTCACAAAAAAAGTAGCAGTGCTTTCTCTGACCAATAGGTTTCACCTACACTTGGAATTTTTCGAAATATTGAATGTATGACGATACAACTTTTGAATGTAAAGTCACACAAAGATAAAATCGGTGAAATTCAATTTGCATAAGTCCAATGATTTTGAATGATTTCACAAAATTTGTAGCAGTACTTTCTTTGACGAACAGCTTTCACCTACACTTGGTATTTTTCGAAATATTGAATGCATGACGATACAACTTTTGAATGTAAAGCCTTAAAAAGATAAAATCAGTGAAATTTACCTTGCATAAGTCCAATGACTTTGTATGATTTCACAAAATTTGTAGCAGTGCTTTCTCTGACCTATAGCTTTCACCTACACTTGAAATTTTTCGAAATATTGAATGTAAGACGATACAACTTTTGAATATAAAGTCATACAAGGTCAAAATTCATGAAATTCAACTTGCATAATGACTTTGCCTGATTTCACAAAATTTGTAGCAGTGCTTTCTCTGACTAACAGCTTTCACCTACACTTGGTATTTTTCGAAATATTGAATGTATGACGATACAACTTTTGAATGTAAAGTCACACAAAGATAAAGTCGGTGAAATTCAACTTGCATAAGTCCAATGATTTTGAATGATTTCACAAAATTTGTAGCAGTACTTTCTGTGACAAACAGCTTTCACCTACACTTGGTATTTTTCGAAATATTGAATGCATGACGATACAACTTTTGAATGTAAAGCCTTAAAAAGATAAAATCAGTGAAATTTACCTTGCATAAGTCCAATGACTTTGTATGATTTCACAAAATTTGTAGCAGTGCTTTCTCTGACCTATAGCTTTCACCTACACTTGAAATTTTTCGAAATATTGAATGTAAGACGATACAACTTTTGAATGTAAAGTCATACAAGGTCAAAATTCATGAAATTCAACTTGCATAATGACTTTGCCTGATTTCACAAAATTTGTAGCAGTGCTTTCTCTGACCAAAAGCTTTCACCTACGCTTGGAATTTTTCGAAATATTGAATGTATGACGATACAACTTTTGAATGTAAAGTCACACAAAGATAAAGTCGGTGAAATTCAACTTGCATAAGTCCAATGATTTTGAATGATTTCACAAAATTTGTAGCAGTACTTTCTGTGACGAACAGCTTTCACCTACACTTGGTATTTTTCGAAATATTGAATGTATGACGATACAACTTTTGAATGTAAAGTCACACAAAGATAAAATCGGTGAAATTCAACTTGCTAATTATCCAATGATTTTGAATGATTTCACAAAATTTGTAGCAGTACTTTCTGTGACGAACAGCTTTCACCTACACTTGGTATTTTTCGAAATATTGAATGTATGACGATACAACTTTTGAATGTAAAGCCTTAAAAAGATAAAATCAGTGAAATTTACCTTGCATAAGTCCAATGACTTTGTATGATTTCACAAAATTTGTAGCAGTGCTTTCTCTGACCTATAGCTTTCACCTACACTTGAAATTTTTCGAAATATTGAATGTAAGACGATACAACTTTTGAATGTAAAGTCATACAAGGTCAAAATTCATGAAATTCAACTTGCATAATGACTTTGCCTGATTTCACAAAAAAAGTAGCAGTGCTTTCTCTGACCAATAGGTTTCATCTACACTTGGAATTTTTCGAAATATTGAATGTATGACGATACAACTTTTGAATGTAAAGTCACACAAAGATAAAATCGGTGAAATTCAATTTGCATAAGTCCAATGATTTTGAATGATTTCACAAAATTTGTAGCAGTACTTTCTTTGACGAACAGCTTTCACCTACACTTGGTATTTTTCGAAATATTGAATGCATGACGATACAACTTTTGAATGTAAAGCCTTAAAAAGATAAAATCAGTGAAATTTACCTTGCATAAGTCCAATGACTTTGTATGATTTCACAAAATTTGTAGCAGTGCTTTCTCTGACCTATAGCTTTCACCTACACTTGGAATTTTTCGAAATATTGAATGTAAGACGATACAACTTTTGAATATAAAGTCATACAAGGTCAAAATTCATGAAATTCAACTTGCATAATGACTTTGCCTGATTTCACAAAATTTGTAGCAGTGCTTTCTCTGACTAACAGCTTTCACCTACACTTGGTATTTTTCGAAATATTGAATGTATGACGATACAACTTTTGAATGTAAAGTCACACAAAGATAAAGTCGGTGAAATTCAACTTGCATAAGTCCAATGATTTTGAATGATTTCACAAAATTTGTAGCAGTACTTTCTGTGACAAACAGCTTTCACCTACACTTGGTATTTTTCGAAATATTGAATGCATGACGATACAACTTTTGAATGTAAAGTCATACAAGTTCAAAATTCATGAAATTCAACTTGCATAAGTCGAAAAACTTTGCCTGATTTCACAAAAAAAGTAGCAGTGCTTTCTCTGACCAATAGGTTTCACCTACACTTGGAATTTTTCGAAATATTGAATGTATGACGATACAACTTTTGAATGTAAAGTCACACAAAGATAAAATCGGTGAAATTCAATTTGCATAAGTCCAATGATTTTGAATGATTTCACAAAATTTGTAGCAGTACTTTCTTTGACGAACAGCTTTCACCTACACTTGGTATTTTTCGAAATATTGAATGCATGACGATACAACTTTTGAATGTAAAGCCTTAAAAAGATAAAATCAGTGAAATTTACCTTGCATAAGTCCAATGACTTTGTATGATTTCACAAAATTTGTAGCAGTGCTTTCTCTGACCTATAGCTTTCACCTACACTTGAAATTTTTCGAAATATTGAATGTAAGACGATACAACTTTTGAATATAAAGTCATACAAGGTCAAAATTCATGAAATTCAACTTGCATAATGACTTTGCCTGATTTCACAAAATTTGTAGCAGTGCTTTCTCTGACTAACAGCTTTCACCTACACTTGGTATTTTTCGAAATATTGAATGTATGACGATACAACTTTTGAATGTAAAGTCACACAAAGATAAAGTCGGTGAAATTCAACTTGCATAAGTCCAATGATTTTGAATGATTTCACAAAATTTGTAGCAGTACTTTCTGTGACAAACAGCTTTCACCTACACTTGGTATTTTTCGAAATATTGAATGCATGACGATACAACTTTTGAATGTAAAGCCTTAAAAAGATAAAATCAGTGAAATTTACCTTGCATAAGTCCAATGACTTTGTATGATTTCACAAAATTTGTAGCAGTGCTTTCCCTGACCAATAGCTTTCACCTACACTTGAAATTTTTCGAAATATTGAATGTCGACGATACAACTTTTGAATGTAAAGTCATACAAGGTCAAAATTCATGAAATTCAACTTGCATAATGACTTTGCCTGATTTCACAAAATTTGTAGCAGTGCTTTCTCTGACCAAAAGCTTTCACCTACGCTTGGAATTTTTCGAAATATTGAATGTATGACGATACAACTTTTGAATGTAAAGTCACACAAAGATAAAGTCGGTGAAATTCAACTTGCATAAGTCCAATGATTTTGAATGATTTCACAAAATTTGTAGCAGTACTTTCTGTGACGAACAGCTTTCACCTACACTTGGTATTTTTCGAAATATTGAATGTATGACGATACAACTTTTGAATGTAAAGTCACACAAAGATAAAATCGGTGAAATTCAACTTGCTAATTATCCAATGATTTTGAATGATTTCACAAAATTTGTAGCAGTACTTTCTGTGACGAACAGCTTTCACCTACACTTGGTATTTTTCGAAATATTGAATGTATGACGATACAACTTTTGAATGTAAAGCCTTAAAAAGATAAAATCAGTGAAATTTACCTTGCATAAGTCCAATGACTTTGTATGATTTCACAAAATTTGTAGCAGTGCTTTCTCTGACCTATAGCTTTCACCTACACTTGAAATTTTTCGAAATATTGAATGTAAGACGATACAACTTTTGAATGTAAAGTCATACAAGGTCAAAATTCATGAAATTCAACTTGCATAATGACTTTGCCTGATTTCACAAAATTTGTAGCGTCATACATTCAATAGTTCGAAAAATTCAAATTGTAGGTGAAAGCTGTTGGTCAGAGAAAGCACTGCTAAAATTTTTGTGAAATCATTCAAAGTCATTGGACTTAAAAAAGTTAAATTTCATTAAGTTTGACACTATACGACTATACATTCAAAAATAGTATCGTCTTACATTAAATATTTCGAAAAATACCAAATGTAGGTGAAAGCTGTTCGTCACAGAAAGTACTGCTACAAATTTTGTGAAAGCATTCAAAGTCATTGGACTTATGCAAGTTGAATTTCATGAATTTTGACCTTGTATGACTTTACATTCAAAAGTTGTATCGCCTTACATTCAATATTTCTAAAAATTCCAAGTGTAGGTGAAAGCTTTTGGTCAGAGAAAGCACTGCTACAAATTTTGTGAAATCATACAAAGTGAATGGACTTATGCAAGGTAAATTTCACCGATTTCATCTTTGTATGACCTTACATTCAAAATCTATATCGTCATGCATTCAATATTTCGAAAAATACCAAGTGTAGGTGAAAGCTGTTCGTCACAGAAAGTACTGCTACAAATTTTGTGAAATCATTCAAAATCATTGGACTTATGCAAGTTGAATTTCAACGACTTTATCTTTGTGTGACTTTACATTCAAAAGTTGTATCGTCATATATTCAATATTTCGAAAAGTACCAAGTGTAGGTGAAAGCTGTTAGTCAGGGAAAGCACTGCTACAAATTTTGTGAAATCAGGCAAAGTCATTGGACTTATGTAAGTTGAATTTCATGAATTTTGACCTTGTATGACTTTACATTCAAAAGTTGTATCGCCTTACATTCAATATTTCGAAAAATTCCAAGTGTAGGTGATAGCTGTTGGTCAGAGAAAGCACTGCTACATTTTTTGTGAAATCATACAAAGTCATTGGACTTATGCAAGGTGAATTTCACCGATTTTATCTTTGTGTGACTTTACATTCAAAAGTTGTATCGTCATACATTCAATATTTCGAAAAATTCCAAGTGTAGGTGAAACCTATTGGTCAGAGAAAGCACTGCTACAAATTTTGTGAAATCAGGCAAAGTTATTGGACTTATGCAAGTTGAATTTCATGAATTTTGACCTTGTATGATACTACATTAAAAAGTTGTATCGCCTTACATTCAATATTTCGAAAAATTCCAAGTGTAGGTGAAAGCTGTTGGTCAGAGAAAGCACTGTTACATTTTTTGTGAAATCATACAAATTTATTGGACTTATGGAAGGTAAATTTCACTGATTTTATCTTTGTAAGGCTTTACATTCAAAAGTTGTATCGTCATGCATTCAATATTTCGAAAAATACCAAGTGTAAGTGAAAGCTGTTCGTTACAGAAAGTACTGCTAGAAATTTTGTGAAATCATTCAAAATCATTGGACTTATGCAAGTTGAATTTCATGAATTTTGACCTTGTATGGCTTTTCATTCAAAAGTTGTATCGTCTTACATTCAATATTTCGAAAAATTCCAAGTGTAGGTGAAAGCTTTTGGTTCAGAGAAAGCACTGCTACAAATTTTGTGAAATCAGCCAAAGTCGTTGGACTTATGCAAGTTGAATTTCATGAATTTTGACCTTGTATGACTTTACATTCAAAAGTTGTATCGCCTTACATTCAATATTTCGAAAAATTCCAAGTGTAGGTGATAGCTGTTGGTCAGAGAAAGCACTGCTACATTTTTTGTGAAATCATACAAAGTCATTGGACTTATGCAAGGTGAATTTCGTTGATTTTGTCTTTGTATGGCTTTACATTCAAAAGTTGTATCGTCTTACATTCAATATTTCGAAAAATTCCAAGTGTAGGTGAAACCTATAGGTCAGAGAAAGCACTGCTACTTTTTTTGTGAAATCAGGCAAAGTTATTGGACTTATGCAAGGTAAATTTCACTGATTTTATCTTTTTAAGGCTTTACATTCAAAAGTTGTATCGTCATGCATTCAATATTTCGAAAAATACCAAGTGTAGGTGAAAGCTGTTCGTCACAGAAAGTACTGCTGCAAATTCTGTGAAATCATTCAAAATTATTAGACTTATGCAAGTTGAATTTCACCGATTTTATCTTTGTGTGACTTTACATTCAAAAGTTGTAGCGTCATACATTCAATATTTCGAAAAATTCCAAGTGTAGGTGAAACCTATTGGTCAGAGAAAGCACTGCTACAAATTTTGTGAAATCAGGCAAAGTTATTGGACTTATGCAAGTTGAATTTCATGAATTTTGACCTTGTATGATACTACATTAAAAAGTTGTATCGCCTTACATTCAATATTTCGAAAAATTCCAAGTGTAGGTGAAAGCTGTTGGTCAGAGAAAGCACTGTTACATTTTTTGTGAAATCATACAAATTTATTGGACTTATGGAAGGTAAATTTCACTGATATTATCTTTGTAAGGCTTTACATTCAAAAGTTGTATCGTCTTACATTCAATATTTCGAAAAATTTTAAGTGTAAGTGAAAGCTATAGGTCAGAGAAAGCACTGCTACAAATTTTGTGAAATCATACAAAGTGAATGGACTTATGCAAGTTGAATTTCACCGATTTCATCTTTGTATGACCTTACATTCAAAAGTTGTATCGTCATGCATTCAATATTTCGAAAAATACCAAGTGTAGGTGAAAGCTGTTCGTCACAGAAAGTACTGATACAAATTTTGTGAAATCATTCAAAATCATTGGACTTATGCAAGTTGAATTTCACCGATTTTATCTTTGTGTGACTTTACATTCAAAAGTTGTATCGTCATACATTCAATATTTCGAAAAATACCAAGTGTAGGTGAAAGATGTTAGTCAGAGAAAGCACTGCTACAAATTTTGTGAAATCAGGCAAAGTCCTTTGACTTATGCAAGTTGAATTTCATGAATTTTGACCTTGTATGACTTTACATTCAAAAGTTGTATCGCCTTACATTCAATATTTCGAAAAATTCCAAGTGTAGGTGAAAGCTGTTCGTCACAGAAAGTACTGCTACAAATTTTGTGAAATCATTCAAAATCATTAGACTTATGCAAGTTGAATTTCACCGATTTTATCTTTGTGTGACTTTACATTCAAAAGTTGTATCGTCATACATTCAATATTTCGAAAAATACCAAGTGTAGGTGAAAGCTGTTGGTCAGAGAAAGCACTGCTACATTTTTTGTGAAATCATACAAAGTCATTGGACTTATGCAAGGTGAATTTCACTGATTTTATCTTTGTATGGCTTTACATTCAAAAGTTGTATCGTCGACATTCAATATTTCGAAATATTCCAAGTGTAGGTGAAAGCTTTTGGTCAGAGAAAGCACTGCTACAAATTTTGTGAAATCAGGCAAAGTCGTTGGACTTATACAAGTTGAATTTCATCAATTTTGACCTTGTATGGCCTTACATTCAAAAGTTGTATCGTCTCACATTCAATATTTCGAAAAATTCCAAGTGTAGGTGAAAGCTGTTGGTCAGAGAAAGCACTGCTACATTTTTTGTGAAATCATACAAAGTCATTGGACTTATGCAAGGTGAATTTCACTGATTTTATCTTTGTATGGCTTTACATTCAAAAGTTGTATCGTCTTACATTCAATATTTCGAAAAATTCCAAGTGTAGGTGAAAGCTGTTCGTCACAGAAAGTACTGCTACAAATTTTGTGAAATCATTCAAAATCATTAGACTTATGCAAGTTGAATTTCACCGATTTTATCTTTGTGTGACTTTACATTCAAAAGTTGTATCGTCATACATTCAATATTTCGAAAAATACCAAGTGTAGGTGAAAGCTGTTGGTCAGAGAAAGCACTGCTACATTTTTTGTGAAATCATACAAAGTCATTGGACTTATGCAAGGTGAATTTCACTGATTTTATCTTTGTATGGCTTTACATTCAAAAGTTGTATCGTCGACATTCAATATTTCGAAATATTCCAAGTGTAGGTGAAAGCTTTTGGTCAGAGAAAGCACTGCTACAAATTTTGTGAAATCAGGCAAAGTCGTTGGACTTATACAAGTTGAATTTCATCAATTTTGACCTTGTATGGCCTTACATTCAAAAGTTGTATCGCCTTACATTCAATATTTCGAAAAATTCCAAGTGTAGGTGAAAGCTGTTGGTCAGAGAAAGCACTGCTACATTTTTTGTGAAATCATACAAAGTCATTGGACTTATGCAAGGTGAATTTCACTGATTTTATCTTTGTATGGCTTTACATTCAAAAGTTGTATCGTCTTACATTCAATATTTCGAAAAATTCCAAGTGGAGGTGAAAGCTGTTCGTCACAGAAAGTACTGCTACAAATTTTGTGAAATCATTCAAAATCATTAGACTTATGCAAGGTGAATTTCACCGATTTTATCTTTGTATGGCTTTACATTCAAAAGTTGTATCGTCATACATTCAATATTTCGAAAAATACCAAGTGTAGGTGAAAGCTGTTGGTCAGAGAAAGCACTGCTACATTTTTTGTGAAATCAGGCAAAGTCGTTGGACTTATACAAGTTGAATTTCATCAATTTTGACCTTGTATGGCCTTACATTCAAAAGTTGTATCGTCTCACATTCAATATTTCGAAAAATTCCAAGTGTAGGTGAAAGCTGTTGGTCAGAGAAAGCACTGCTACATTTTTTGTGAAATCATACAAAGTCATTGGACTTATGCAAGTTGAATTTCACCGATTTTATCTTTGTGTGACTTTACATTCAAAAGTTGTATCGTCATACATTCAATATTTCGAAAAATACCAAGTGTAGGTGAAAGCTGTTGGTCAGAGAAAGCACTGCTACATTTTTTGTGAAATCATACAAAGTCATTGGACTTATGCAAGGTGAATTTCACTGATTTTATCTTTGTATGGCTTTACATTCAAAAGTTGTATCGTCGACATTCAATATTTCGAAAAATTCCAAGTGTAGGTGAAAGCTTTTGGTCAGAGAAAGCACTGCTACAAATTTTGTGAAATCAGGCAAAGTCGTTGGACTTATACAAGTTGAATTTCATCAATTTTGACCTTGTATGGCCTTACATTCAAAAGTTGTATCGTCTCACATTCAATATTTCGAAAAATTCCAAGTGTAGGTGAAAGCTGTTGGTCAGAGAAAGCACTGCTACATTTTTTGTGAAATGATACAAAGTCATTGGACTTATGCAAGGTGAATTTCACTGATTTTATCTTTGTATGGCTTTTCATTCAAAAGTTGTATCGTCTTACATTCAATATTTCGAAAAATTCCAAGTGTAGGTGAAACCTATTGGTAAGAGAAAGCACTGCTACATTTTTTGTGAAAACAGGCAAAGTTATTTGACTTATGCAAGTTGAATTTCATGAATTTTGACCTTGTACGACTTTACATTCAAAAGTTGTATCGCCTTACATTCAATATTTCGAAAAATTCCAAGTGTAGGTGAAAGCTGTTGGTCAGAGAAAGCACTGCTACATTTTTTGTGAAATCATACAAAGTCATTGGACTTATGCAAGGTGAATTTCACTGATTTTATCTTTGTATGGCTTTACATTCAAAAGTTGTATCGTCTTACATTCAATATTTCGAAAAATTCCAAGTGTAGGTGAAAGCTGTTGGTCAGAGAAAGCACTGCTACTTTTTTTGTGAAATCAGGCAAAGTGATTGGACTTATGCAAGTTGAATTTCATGAATTTTGACCTTGTATGGCTTTACATTTAAATGTTGTATCGTCTTACATTCAATATTTCGAAAAATTCCAAGTGTAGGTGAAAGCTGTTGGTCAGAGAAAGCACTGCTACAAATTTTGTGAAATTAGGCAAAGTCATTGTACTTTAGCAAGTCGAATTTCATCAATTTTGACCTTGTATGACTTTACATTCAAAAGTTGTATCGCCTTACATTCAATATTTCGAAAAATTTCAAGTATAGGTGAAAGCTATAGGTCAGAAAAAGCACTGCTACAAATTTTGTGAAATCATACAAAGTGAATGGACTTATGCAAGTTGAATTTCACCGATTTCATCTTTGTATGACCTTACATTCAAAAGTTGTATCGTCATACATTCTATATTTCGAAAAATACCAAGTGTAGGTGAAAGCTGTTCGTCACAGAAAGTACTGCTACAAATTTTGTGAAATCAGGAAAAGTCATTGGACTTATACAAGTTGAATTTCATCAATTTTGACCGTGTATGACTTGACATTCAAAAGTTGTATCGTCGTACATTCAATATTTCGAAAAATTCCAAGTGTAGGTGAAAGATGTTAGTCAGAGAAAGCACTGCTACAAATTTTGTGAAATCAGGCAAAGTCCTTTGACTTATGCAAGTTAAATTTAATTAATTTTGATCCAGTATGACTATACATTCAAAAGTTGTATCGTCTTACATTCAATATTTCGAAAAATTCCAAGTCTAGTTGAAAGCTGTTGGGAAGAGAAAGCACTGTTACAAGTTTTGTGAAGTCAGGCAAAGTCATTTTACTTTGCCTGACTTATATGCCATGCAATATATCATTTTATTGTATTGTGTAATTATTGTACATGAATTGGCTTGTTTTTATGAATTACACTGTTTATGAATGACCCCGTATATTGATTTGTATTTCTATATTGATCATTGTTTTATATCATTGTGTAGGCATTGGGCATCAAACAGCTTATTTTTATCAATTACGCTGTTTATGAATGGTCCCATATCTTGATTTATCGTTTTTTGATGTTTTTTGTTTGTTTATACTACTTTGTAAGCATTAGGCAGAAAGTAGCTTACATTTGGCAATTACGCTGTTTCTGAAAGATGCCGTGGGTTGATTTATCGTATTTTGATATTTTCACGTTATTTTATACTATTTTGTAGGCAGTGGGCAGCGACCAACTTATGTTTGTCAATTTCACTGTTTATGAAAGGTCCCGTGGCTTGATTTATCGTATTTTTATATTTTTACGTGATTTTATACCCTTTTTAAGGCAGTGGGCTGCAATCAACTTATTTTTGTCAATTACGCTGTTTATGAAAGGCCCGGTGTCTTGTTTTATCGTATTTTGATATTTATTACGTTTTTTTATACCGTTTTTAAGGCAGTGGGCAGTAAACAACCTATTTTTGTCAATTACGCTGTTAACGAATGGCCCGGTTTCCTGATTCGGGGTATTTTGATTTTTTTGCTATTTTATATCTTTGTGTAAGCATTGGAAAGTAAACAGCTGGTTTTTGTTTACTATGCCGTTTTTGAATGGGTAATAAGTTTCTTGATATTATTAACGTCGTTTATGGATGACCCCTAAATAATTGTTTTTATTTTTAAATATTTTTAGACGTTCTAATCTCTTGTGATTGTGTTTTGCTGAGAAAACAGCTAATCTTTGCTTTTTACGTTGTTTGTGTACGACCCCTTGACATTTGGGCGTTTATTTGGGCGTTACTAACGGCCCATAATAGCATTCAGTCGTGATCGTCACGGCTTACTTGGTTACAAATTTTTTACAACCATAAAAGTTGGGAATGATTCGGTCCCACCTCTAACAGGTGGTTGGTACACTGTACCATGGTATAACTTCACGGACATCTTTTTGTCAACGAAAACGTTGTATCCTCCAAAATGCGACATAAACACACAAGACATTCATAAGAAACAAATGGTGCTGGTTTACTGGCTCATACTTTAATTAGCTTAAGTATTGCTTGCTTAAAAGATTGGTTTATTATGCCTTATTTGTCCGACTTTTGTCACAACGAAATCACTCCATCCATACACCAAACAGAAATTAATTTATTATATGTAGCCTATAATTTAATTTTCCAAAGTGTAATAGAATATCAGAAGAAAATAAATGCAAAACAATTATTGTGAACATTTTTTAATAGCCATTTAAACTAAGATGAAACCGTCGATAGTAATTTTCTACGAAATAATCTATTATCTATTCACAGCGGCGAGGAAAACACCTTTGCGCATTAAATTTACAATTACTGTGGTGTCGATGCTAATATAGGTGGCACAACCATTTGTAACAATTACGAAAATGTCTTTTTAATTTTGGCTTGGTGGTGTTGTCAACAACTTTTAATATAATTTGTAGTCAATTTTAAGGAATGAGAAAAATAATTCATGCCCATCGAAAAAATAATTATAAGTCAAAATTTTTCCACTTCAATCACAAAGTCTTTTGATAATGCTTCAACGACGATTTAAAAATTTAATGTAAATGTATTAGACACTCATTTAGCTATTAAAATAATACACAAAGTTGGCTCGACATATAATACTAGGCGGTCACAGGACACAGGTCCTGTCGTACATGGGGCTAGTACTTCTACAAACAATTTTGTAGGAACTGGTTTGCAGTAGGCCAATAATGCTTTATATGCTTGGCCATGAAATTATATGGGACAGTATTTACTCTGTTTGGGATTACACCAGTATTCAGATGGGTTCAACACTTAATAATATGTATGTATGTATGTATTATAAGGGGTTGTCATCAGCCTATTGAGTAGAACTGACGACAAGGGCGCAGGCCGCCTGTACGGGCCTGTTGCCAACTCCCCTGGCGACAACTTTGATTCCCGGCAGGCTCTGCCACACCATACCAGTGCTTAGATATGGCGTTTTAGCAGCAGCACCTGCCACCACAAAATAAAATAAGAAAAGAACGAAATTGGGCACCCCGCCCCACCTACCTCATCTTGCGGTCCAGGGGGATTAGGATTCTAGGGTTCCTTTTAGCCCCCTATTCTCCGGTTATGGCAGTTCTTGCTGCCACACTTAATAATATAATGTATAGCCGGTCTCAGGGCCCAGGCCCTGTTATAAATAAAGCTAGTGTTTATTCCGTGGCATAAATTGAACGATTATTAGAATGCGTCTAACAGTTACACAGATTTTTTATATTATCTCCGATTGATGTTCCCACGGTTTCTCATTTGATTGGACGGTAGGTAGAGATTTTACATTATTAGAGTCAAAAAGTATTCCAAAACTTCGCCTTAGTACGACCTAGAGTCAACTTTTTGTTTTGAAATATAATTGTGAGTACTGGCAACTTACTCCGGTCACCTCTTATGATCACATGTTTGATTCGAGGTTTACGGTACTCAAACCATATAACCTTAGTTATATACTACCACTAATTGATAATGGACCATTTTGAGGTCAAGTTAGCCTTAATTGGCAATGTAGTGTCAAGTAGTTAAATAGGAAACTGAATAATTTTCATTGTTACTTTTTGGTCCCATAAGAGAGTTTAAACTTTTATATTGCAAGACTTTTCGAGCTGTTCCTATTATTTTTGAGTTCCATTCCTGTCTCAGTGCTCACTTTTTTGGAAATCTGACTTTTTTTACAGCATTTAAAGTAGAGATATCAAAAACCCAACTACTAAATTTTGTTCGTGGATATTCCACGATTCCATAATTGGAAGACCCATAAAAATCAAATACATATTTTGGGAACAATTAAACCGTATGTAAAGACAAATTTTAAATTCAATGTAGTTCAATGTAGGTGGACACTAAACGTTAATCATGGAATATTAGAGCGCATAAGTGAACACAACGTAAATTAGAACTATATTTTATTCATTACGCTGCCAAATTTCTTCCCCTGAGGTAGTGAAATAGCCGGCAGGTTAACTTGGGGTTTGGGCTTGAACAACAATTGAGTCATATTTCGGAAATAAATTTAGGAAATTATGTTTATTTTGTTTGTAATTAACTGTGATGAGCGTCCTCAATTGAAAAAATGAGACAAAAATGTTGCACATATTGTGGTGTAAAAAGTGAAGTATTTTCAGATGATATTACACAGTTCTAATTTTACAGTTTCCAGCAAATATCTAGAACATGTTTTGTTTCTTTACTTTTCAATTAAACTATTGGTTGTGAAATTGAGAGATATCATAATTCAATGTAAATGGATCAATTATAAATTTTCCCGCACATGAAATAATGAGATCCTTGAGAGCACTCATCACTGAAAGTTGGAAAAATTTGCATACAGAATGCATGCAATACTTCTGTTATGAAATATGTGAATATTAGAAATAATGTAATATATCAACATTGTTACATTCAACGCGCATGAACCAGTCTACGTTTACCATATAGAGTGATGATAGTTGTGGATTGTGTAATGTGTCAGTCCGTCAATTCTGGTGGACAAAACAATTGACTCTAACGTGCGCAAAATTTTGTATCTTTCGAAACCAAATCAAATTTTGATACCTAAACGTTTCGAAATTCGAAATTATAGTAATGCAGTGGCACGAAAATCCCTTGATACAAACATACAAACCTACACGGATACACATACGGAATTATCTACGCGCATGTCCAACTTTACTCTTATAAGAAGAGATAAAGCTTTTTGGCGAAATTTATTGCTACAGTTTAAATTTATTTGATACGTATTAACAGCAAATAGAAAAACAATGTCAATTTCAAAACAGAGATGGAAGGTGTATTAAGCCCATAATATTTATATAAATAAAGTATATAGTAATGTTTATGTTTCTAGAGTAATACAATTGTTAATACTTTTGAGTACAATATTACAATTACAACTATTACAAGGACCAGCAGAAAATCACACTCAACAGTTTCCAAATTATTGTTAAGTTAACTTAGGACAAAATAATTTATGGTAGGAATGGATTGAGTACACATTTATATAGTCATCCTCACAATATTTAAGAAATAAAATCAAAAAGATATTAAATTATGTCTACGGTTATAGCTTATATAATGTTTATCAGTAAATGCTTTATTCTAATTTCGTTTCTTTACTATATCATATTTCTACTTCTACCACAAGTAGTTTTATGCATTAAAAATTCGTATTATCAGTCGTCCTGGATTAAACTACATCTAAAATTAGTTGAAGCTACACTACGACATCATCGACATTAAGACATGTGATTTAAAAATAATATAAAGATGTTTTTCTCTACCATTTATAAGTTGTTATTCCATTGAGAAGACATTGTTTTATAAAACCAAATTAATTTGGATGTTAAAACGGAAAGATCAAATAATAGATTTCAACTTCAATACTTTAAAATAGAGGAATCGCTGAAGTGCTAACCTGGAAGTATATTCGCATTTTTGTCCCTATTCAATCTCAACAATGTCTTCTTAAGTGACCTTCTAATGCTGTATCACTCAGACAATATATTGAACACAGTTTGCATTGATATTTTCCAACAAATGCTTCAGGGTTTTTCCCTTGATCTAAAATTGACAATGCTTTAGCAACAGCAATTCTAATTTCGTCAGTGATAACCTTCGGACATGGTGTAATGTCACTCTCATTTCCATTTGTCATAGTTTTTTGCTTTTTAGTTCTCAACATACAGTCGGTATTATCATCAGGATTTTTAATACAATGTAAGAATCGTTTATCTTTAAATTTTTTCACTCTTGTGTTATTCCGTTGAAAATTTCTTCTAACAGCACTTCGTTTGATGACGTTTCTGTAAAATACAAAGAGTTAATTAGTAATGACGATTAATTTGGTAAAATAATAATAAAATACTAGCATGCATTACGAGTAGTTAAATAATAATAAACTACATACTCTCCGTTTTGATTATTAACTTCTGAAGTTTTACGTTTTCCTATCCGGGTTGGGGGTGGGATCTTGACTGGAGAACTCTTAATGTTGTCCAAGTCTTGCCGTTTCTTCTTGAGGAACCTTAAATTCAAAGACAAATAAATACATATAAATGTTAATAGATTTACGACTAAATAAATCAAAATTAAAACTTTTGTATATGAAATCAATTGAATAAACATTTATTACTTTTGCCGGAACTCGGGAGTGCTCTTATCTGATTTTTTAATATTACAGTTTTCCATGTCGGTTTTACTATGTGTGTTGACATGTGTAATTAAGGAAGAAATGTCGTTTGAAATAAACGAACACATAGAACAAGGATATTGTCTTTCGTCATTATTTTTAATTTTTGCAGGTTGCTTATTTCCCTTTGAAGAATTTCCATTTTTACATCTTGGGAGGTGAGATTGTAAGTTGAGTTTAAAGTTTGTTCCATAATCACAGTTGCTGCATTCAAATTGTGAGATGTTTGTATGCCATCTTAAGATATGGTTATGTAAACTAACTTTCTGGTTAAATCCTATGTCACATAAAAGACATTTATGAGATAGGGGATTTCGGTGATATGCAGTGATGTGGTTTATTACATTCGGCTGATGGGAATATGATTTACTGCAATACGGACACTGAAATCCTTTATCGTTCTTAAGGGGAGATGAGCGTTTTTGTGTAGTATTTGGTGCACGTCTTTTAGCACCAGACCCTGAAGACTTTTTGGGACGAGACAAAGACTCAAGGATGACATTATTAATATCTTTTTCTTCGTCAACACGAGATTTTTTTCCATCAAGTGGAGAAATTGGTTCATTCACAGGTTTTTCTTCTTCAAGGACATCAGCTTTTTCTTCAGGTAGTTCATCTTTTTCAGGGGCATCAGCTTTTTCGACAAGTAGTTCCTCTTTTTTAGGGGCATCAGCTTTTTCGGCCAGTTGTTCATCTTTTTCAGGGACATCAGCTTTTTCGGCCAGTAATTCCTCTTTTTCAGGGACATCAGCTTTTTTGGCCAGTAGTTCATCTTTTTTAGGGGCATCAGCTTTTTCGGCCAGTTGTTCATCTTTTTCAGGGATATCAGATTTTTCGGGAACTAGTTCTTCTTTTTCAGTAGCAACAGATTTTTTTTCTCCCACAAAATCTTCATTTTCAGACATGCTACTTTCACCAAGAGATACTTTCTGATTGTCAACAGACTTTCTTTTAACAGTCTTTTCCTCTTCAAGAGAATTGTTATTTTCAGCAAGCTTTTTCTTCACAAGGTCTCTTTCGTCAAGAGACTTTTCTTTTTCAACAGCATTTTTCTCTTTGAGAGGCTTCTTTTCTTTGATACTCATATTTCGGCTGAGAGATTTTCTTTCGCCATGAATGGTCGGTTTTTCCTTAACAGTTTTCTTATCAACTACAGAAGACTTATTTTTTGGTATAGGATTTGAAGATTTTTTCTTTAGTCTAGATCCAGACAGAGATCTGTTTTTAGCAACTGATGATGGCTGAATGTTAACAGGGCATGGAAATCTATTTTTGGCGGAGCGTAAGGATCGTCCGTGTATGACCTGAATTACATTTTTATTTTGTAAGTTACGGCGAATACGAAGTGAATACTTTTTTTGTGAATTTTGGAGTGAACATTTATTTTTTACTTTCCGATTGTAATTCTTAATTCTCAGTACAGGTGACATCAGCGTTTCTTCCTTTTCTGGTGCTACACAAGATTTTTCTAATTTGACAATACCCATATCTAATCGGTCTATTCGGATTTGAACAAGTTTTAGTTGATAACCAAATATTTTCTTTCCATCATTAAGATTTTTATTAATTCCTAGACATTTGTTTCCCTTCGGGTGTTCTATCCACTCACTACGACTTTCAAAAACACTATTACACTTGCAGCACACATAAGCACGACCAAAAACAACTTTCTCTTCAAATTGGTTTTTAATACTATCCTCTTTTCTTGAATTTTCATTATCGGGTAATAAAGTACAACGTTTGTTTTGAGAATCTTCTAAAACAGTGTTTATCACCTCGATCTCACTAATTTCTTGGTCGAATTCAGAAACTGGTTCATTTTTAGCAGAAGGAGGCTGCGAAATATTTTTAATTAACATCGCACTTCCTTTTAAATTCAGAGCTGGACATTTGCTTTTGTGGGATTTTAAATGCTTCAATGTTCCGTGGATGCTAAAGCAATCTTCACATTTAAAATATCTTTCTTTTACGATTTTATGAGTGTAAATCATGTGGCGACGTAACAGGAAATCAATAGAAGATTGATAATCACATTTTGTACAGCTTTTCTTGACAACCCTTTTCCGATAGATATTTTCCATTTTACTAAAATATGTTATTACATTTAAACCACCAAATAACAAAATTAATTAGCTGAAAAATTAAAAGACGTTCTATAAATAAATTTTATAATACTTAAGGACTTAATTTCTAATCTTAATCAAAACTTTAAACAACAATATCCACAATTCAGTCAAAAATAACTGACTTATTTAAACTTTGTTTATTTTGGTTAATTTTCCGCCTTATAGATTCAAGTTGAATCGCTGCACTTTAACCGCGGAAAGACAATTACTCTGTTGCTATTGGGGCACTTTAAGACCCGCTGAGATAATATTATTTTTGTGTTGAACTTTCTGCCTTGAGTTGAGACGTGTGTTGTCTGCTTTAGACTTTAATATAATAATACTAGGCTCCCAGTGCAGTGCAGTACTATTGCTTAATTTAAAAATGATTAGGCATTTAACAATGTTTAATTTTCAAAATAAGCTAATGTTCATTCATATTGGACTACCTTGTTTTATGAAATATGCATTGTATGGGCATTGCAACAAAAAGCTTCATTTCCCATGGCATAGATACTTGAGACATTAATAAACATTTTTATTTAGATAGATAGATTTCCGTGCACGGCCACCAGCTATTCACTAGCCTCTCTCAGGCACGTATCCAGAAATTTGGTCAAGGGGGGGGGCGGAACCAAAAATAATGGCAAAAATGCGAAAAAAAGTTTTGCAACTTTTGGCCTTTTTTGGAAGAAATCCTTTCAATCGATTATTATCCGTCGTTGCGTCCTTATGCAATATGTTGTGCTAGGCTGGCCATCCGTCCCGTTTTTGGTGACCTGTCTCGGCGTTCCTAAAATGTCGCTTTCCGTTTTTTGGGAAAAAATTGAATAGTACCTAATTTAATGACTACGGACGAAAAAGCAAATATTAGTGAACCTAAAATATTTCGTTTACGTACGAAGACGTAACGCACGAATATCGCGCTCGTCTCTGAAGCGGGCGCAGCTTTTACATTGCATTTACGTCCTCGGCCAGTAAAGTACGACGCTAAATTGGCCCTTTTAACGTTTTCATTTTTTTACGTTTTTTACCTGTTTTGACCCCTAGGGTAATTGTAGAGGCTTGAAACTTACCACATAGTAACTTCAGTATACTAGCACAACATTTATTACTATAAATCTACTATATATATACTGGAAGTTGCCAAATATTTGTGAATTGTGACCAACATGACTCCTGTTTTTTATATTTGTGTGGAATGAGGATAAAAGTACACAATAATTAATACCATTCTCATGATTCTTTTTCTTATTATTCTTGAGAAGATCGTGGTATATAATTTAATAGCGTGGACAATAGTTGAGTTTTCAGGTTTTTGCTCATTAGTTTATTCAAAATCACCGTCACTGGCTGACACCCTTGGGATGGGACAGAAAAAATGCTTCCATTTGTGATCAAATGAAATGCACAAACAGGGGAATAAAAATGTTTACTTCATGCATGATGCATCCAACTACTTTCTTCAGTGTAGTAGATAATTACATTAGTAAATAATCATAGCACAGGCAGTCTGAATACATTATTTAGTGACATGAAGGACTAAAAAGTTCATCGTGTTAATAATAATTACGTTCTAAAACTTGAAAACCGTCATAATCATAATATACACACAGCATAGGTTTGAGTATTTAAGCAAGTATATAACTATAACTGGACTTATGTTAATATTCATTTAAATATTAAATAGTAGCGTTTTAAATAGCAGTTTATTTCCAGACACATTGATGTTAATGTATATCAAACGTGCCTAGAAATTCTTTACGAATTATTGCGGTGTTTAATTTAGTATTTATTGTTTCTTGTGTCTTCCACAATTCAGCAGACAACTGCAGACAACATTTGAAGGAAAATCATATTTCCTAATCAGACCAAAGGTCTACTGTTTACACTGACCCTATTTGACGTCATAGTTTAAATTTAAATGATCAATTAAAACTGAAGTTATGGGGAAACCCCTATAAATATTACCATTCGCTGATAAAACTCGAAGATATATAAGTATAGTTGCACTTAATCGAACTGTCTGATGAGAATAAGTAATGAAAGTAATGATTAATGGATACTAAGATTACCATAGAACTGTTACCTGATCCACGAGTCTCTTGATATTGTAGAAGTGATGTAAAATATTTATCCGACACTAAACAACAAAAGAGGAGTAGGTGTGTAAAAACAGCAATACTATCAACCAAATACCCATAATAGCATTATCAGTATAAATGTCTAAAGGTATTATACCTTACTATGTACATCGGTTTGTTTTTCAAGGAATGAGAAAAACATTAATTTTAAATGCCAGCTACTACAAGAATACCTAATAATGTAATAATTCCGCACGTTGCACTTATAAATAAAGCTATATAACTCAAGGAAGACGACATTTATTTAATCACATTGGTCAGTCAAACTTTGCTCCATTTACAATAGATCCTGAAAAATCATGTACTTCAAACAATTTTTACGTTTTTACGCATTTCAAGTCAAATTGGTTAGAATTTTTGTGGGTGCGCCGTTTTTCTGGGATTCAAAAAAAATAGGTTGCGTCTTGTTTTGAACAAACGACGCAATTATTTGTGGAGATGGAATGCATGGATTTATAGCCCAGGTGCATGGAAACGAAAATAATTTCTCGACTATCATATTTGCCAGTAACTTTTTTTTGGAAATTCCCTAAGGATCTGAGACCACTGGTCCTACAGCCGTACATTAATTTTTTAAAAATTCTTCGATACTTATTCTATGGTAGTTATATTGAAAATTCCACATTTTGGGCTTTGACTTGAAGATATAAATTCGCAATATATAATTCACAAAAAAACACACATTTTTCGGTTTCAAACGATGATATCTTCAAGTCGAAGACCAAAATGTTGAATTTTCAATATAACTACCATAGAATAAGTATCGAAGAATTTTTAAAAAATTATTGTACGGCTGTAGGACCAGTAGTCTCAGATCCTTAGGGAATTTCCAAAAAAAAGTACGAATTTTTCCGATTCCCATTTACCCTCTATGATAATTTTTGCTGGTTGCCCAGCAACATCCCCATTTGTGGCAAAAACAATCTGAGTCTTTTGAAACATGCACCATTGCCTTATGCATTTCATATTTTGTACATGGTGATTCGATTTCAAAAGTCGGCGAAAGATGCCACACCAGGAGATGTGTATTTCCATTTTTTCTGGTTTGCCTATCTTCTCTTGTCCTTCATTCTAGATATAAATTTATTTAGAAAGGCAGAAAATACCGTTCAGTTCACAAACACAGTTCTAAATACAGAAAGTCAATTGGATGGTAATAGTAGAATATTTTTTTATAGTGGACGTCTAATGAAACTTGTTTTATGATTTCAACTTTTGAACTGCAAAAACTGTATGGTTACTCATTGGGATTTAAAATATTTGAAAGTTTAAATGGCTATTTAAAAAAATTTAATAAATATAATATGACTTTCGTAGGTCCATAGGAGTGGAAAAATGGAATCTACCAGGAACTGGTGGAGAAATAAATTGGCTGCATTTATGATGATCACAACAGTTGTATGTCTAACAGGGCCGTATATCTGGGCCACGGTTGTGTTCTTAATGCCATGCAGTCCAAGGTATTATGTCTCTTTGCTTGCAGACTGTAACAATGTCCATCCGGTTTATCTGTTGGCGAACTTCCTTTTCGAAGTCACGATATTCCATCGAATATGGACACATATAATATGTTGTTCCAGATGTACGTTGGGGCTATGTGGCTGCACAGCACTTCAGTATGGCTCAGTCGTCTAATGTATGTGCACTTCACAGTAAATAACACATTAATTAACCATTTGGGTACAGAAATTATTTTATATAGATTATCTAAAAAAATTGGCCAAAAAATTTGATTCAAATCTAAGTATTTGATTATTTTGTCAAATAATTTCAAAAAGCCAGCCCTTGTGGCTCGCGTGGTAAAGTGTCTGTCTTCAGGGCATTAAAAACCCATGGGTTTTTGCTTTTGGTGAGGAAAAACCCGGGTTTTTGAGTTTTTGAGTAAAAACCCTGGGTTTTTGCTGTTTGCTACCCAAAAACCCACCAAAAACCGAAAAACCCGGGTTTTTGTGCAAAAACCCGGGTTTTTGGGTTTTTCATGCCCTGTCTGTCTTTACTGCGAGTAGTCACAGCTTCACGACATTGGTTTTTAGATTTTAGATTCCTCTTTTTCCACCGCTGTTATATTTAGCAGTTACCGCTGTTACTAATTATGCAATAAGCAATGCTTTTCCCATTTTCTGTAACTTCGAATGGAGAAATACCATAACATTTACACTTCATTCAACGTAAATTTTAAAGAACACTGAGATATGTTCAACTGGTGTAATCGGTTTCTATACAAAACAAAGCAATGGTGTATGAGCATTTTTTATTCGGTATTTTCCTACCGCGCTAGAAAATTCATTGGACGAAAATTTTTTATTAAATTTGTTTGGTTTTAGGGATGGATCCCTTAGTCATTTGTCATTGGCAGAACAAAAACCTGTCTATCGAATTCTACAGTACACGAATGGGATGTTCAATTATGATGTTGAAAACAAAATGCCATTTCTGATATCCTTTTTGTCCTCAATTGGTGTAGTAGTGAACTACATTGTTATATCCATGCACGGAAAAATCCCTATACATTTCTACGTTGGTTGGCTTCTTTTAGAAGTTCCAACGTTCTTTTGTAATTTGTTCCTGGTGAATTACACTGCAACTATCTTCGAGCTGTCAAGGGAATACTTGGAGAAACAGAAATCACGATTGCAGAAAAAAGAAGACCGATTGACTTTGAAGTCATTTCAACCTCTCAGATACAGCGTTTGGTCCATGATTCCTTTTTACAAGGAAACATTTCCAAATATATATGAAGCAGTGAGTGATTGACTACACCGTCACTCTCATTTCGCTTTGAAGGTTAAGTAATGTTTACTGCATTACCATTGGTGTCACAGTCACATAACAATATTAGTGCACCTAAATATACCGTTAATGCACTTTCTGCACATCTATATTCGCACACACTGTGTAGGTTTTCTTGACTATAAGTATAAACATACACAGTTAGTGCAGTCAAGACATAGAAAACAATGGCAAAACTCACCGTAAAGCACAATCGATTGCAATCAGGAAAATATTCTGAACTTCTAAGATACTGAAATAAATTGCGTTGTTGGTTGAAATAAAAGGAAGGTTGCACATATAAAAATTAAATGAAATATATACAGGGCATACCATGACCCCCTTTGCTACGAACCTAGGTAACCTAATCTGATTAAAACAACATTGATAGGTATTTGTGCAGCTTCTGCCTTATTTAAACCTACGCTAAACGAAAATGTACGCTTTGAGAGCTAGTGAGTTCAATTTAAATAAAATCATTAGAATATGAAATCATCATAATCATCATAATTTTATTTGACCAATGATTTGAATCAATACCAAATGTCGAACTATTAATGGAAAAATTATGACGTCGATTATTCATAACCATCTGAGGAGTTCTCGTACTTGTTTCATGGTAATATAAAGCCAGGGCGTACAGGACGGTCTAATGGTGTAAAAACCTGGCTGGCTGTCTGCAATCTTGGGTTCGAATCCTAAGAGCGCCACAGGTTGTGTGTTAGTTAGTCTGGAATTGGGAGAAGCTATCTTTGCCGTATATTCGTTATTAGCATTGATTTGCCTATCTTGGTGACAATATGACTATCTTTCCTTACCCTGTCTGCAGTGTGCAGATTGCTCTCTTGGTTATGTGTACACTACGAGTTTACCTAGTGATATACCGGACTGAGGAGCACATGCGAAGGGATGCGGTTGCGATGACTGTCACACCTAATGTGGTCAGCTCACCTAACCTTGCCACCTAAGCACACATAGGTAGAGTACGGGACTGTGTAGGGCTGTACCACATAATGGTTCAGTACCCCTCACCAAAGTCTCTTCGTGTAAGTCTGTACACTCAGTAAAGTTGTCCGGGAGTCACTGCAAGTAAGCCACCCCAGGCTTGAACGGTAGCATAGCTCTACTACTATAGTAGATGCTGTGCTCTCCCCCTAACACACACACACAATATAAAGCCACTTTCTAGTGCCGTCAATGGATTTTGATGGAGATAGTCAAAGAAATTGGAACACAGGCATTTCTTTCATAATTTAGTTTTGTATTAATTAATCCTTCTATACTCTAAAATATTCCGTTTAATGCAAAAATAAACGTGCGATCAAGGCTTTGAACTACAGCCCAGTTTCTGAGGAAATAGGGAACCTTTATTAAACATAAGCATTCTGAAAATTATAAACTTTCTCTTAAAAGCTTCCCAGGAATTGCCTGAAATAAATTATTTCCTAACACACTTATTGTAACCAAAATTAAATTTTCAACTTCTTCTTGGCATTTGGCATAAGGTTATTTATGACTGCAAGTGAACAAAACTTAAAATGTATTTCTTACTAGTAATTAAATAAGCAAAATCAAATTGAATTTTCGAGGCTTTAAAAATTATTTGTCAAATTTCGTGCCTGGATTAAAATCTTCGTTGACATTTAAACTGAAAACCGCATTACTATACATAATATATAATTATTATATAATTTCTTCTAAATACTTATACTTGCATCAAAATAAAGGCGTCTGGGTCTCTACAAGTTTTACAATTAGTAGGAAATAGTTTTTGTATACGCAATTAATATTTTGCAAAATGGGTTTTAATGAAGTATATTACCCAGAAATGTTGATGTTGTCATAACGTCATATCGTCCTTTAAGGAACGAAAAAGCCAAAATCCATTTTTTGTTTGGTGAACGAATAAGCCTTTATCCATTTTTTGTTTGGTGCAGGAAATAGATCTAGGGGACTTTCTAGCACCCTTTTTCCATTTTCAAAATGTTCCCGAAGGCAGACTAAATAATTGCTGAATTTAAGCAGCGGTCACTATTTTCGCCTCTTTTCTGACCTAACCTAATAAAAGTAAAACCATTTTTAATTAGGTTAGGTCAAAAAAGACCGAAAAATAGTGACCGGCAACGAGGTACTGATTGTTATTTTATGATGATGATGGTTTGGAATTAACTTTGATGATAATAATCTGCCTTCGGGAACTTTTTGGAAACATAAAAAAGGATGCTAGAAAGTCTGTTCGGAATTGGTAGTTTAACCTTTTACAGGATTGTGTGATCTGGTGGTTTTCTATTTCTTCTTACTAGATTTAATCCCAGGTTGTAAGGCTGAAATTAAAGAGCTAGGAGTATGCCTGAATGCGTGTATGTCAACTGTTAATGTGTGATCTAAATCTCTAAAAAATGCACTTTTCTATCAATGCTTAATCTGTCCCAATCGCAATTAGGAATAAATAACTTGGACCAAAATGTCCATTCACACAATTAATTTATTCTTCTTCTTGAAATCAATCACAATTCCAAAAATACTATCAAATTTCACACGCACACAAATATCTTTCGCACTGAAGTTCACAAAGTACTTCTCTCGATCAAGTCCAAAGACATACTGATACTTTTCTAGTCCGCTCGCACACACGCTTCACTCATACGTTCGTCACCACGATTCTCACATCATTCAAACGTTTTAACAATATCATTTGCGCATGTGCTGCACTATATCTATTACTCTCATATTATTATACACTTGGACCTAAAGCATTATATAAATTCTACATTTTATAATTCTACATTTCTACAGCATTATATAAATACTACATATTATAATTCTACAAATCTACAAACCCCAAACAAAGTCCCTAGGGACTTTCTAGCACCTACAGATGCTAGAAAGTCCCCTAGGTAGGAAATAGCCTAACTCCACTAACAAGCTTATGGATATAGGCTTTTTCCGCCACCAAACAAAAAATGGATTTTGGCTTATTCGTGCACCAAACAAAAAATGGATTTTTGCTTTTTCGTTCCTTAAAGGACGATATATATTTTTTGAGGCTAAGAGATAAAACTTAATTTGTTGAAATTCTTAAGTCTGTCAAGAGTACGACAAGTACGAAGAGATGTCCTTAAGAATATTAATTGTATTAATTGGTATACTATGGCACAAAATTCAACTAAATATTTCTTCCTATCAGTATGCATTAGGATGTTTCTACAATTTAATGTCAAAAATGGAAAGTTGAAAGTGAACCACATTTGAAAGATAATGAAAAATTTGTATAATTACTAT
Source organism: Tomocerus qinae (assembly GCA_020055645.1). Lineage (NCBI taxonomy): Eukaryota > Metazoa > Arthropoda > Collembola > Entomobryomorpha > Tomoceridae > Tomocerus > Tomocerus qinae. The sequence goes on along the minus strand of CM034546.1, from coordinate 52,409,159 downwards.
CTTAATATTGATTGGTGTTTGTGTTGTATATACCACTTGAGTGGATGGCGATACAATTTCATACATAATATATATTTAGCGTTTAAAATAATTCAGATACCTAGTTTATATTCTTACTGTTTGGTTAGGACTTTTAATCCTAAAACTACGTAATGATAGTACATAGTATGTGCTTCTTACTTTTATGTATTATAATGTTTAATAGGCAAGCCTGGATTGCAACCATGTTTGCTTATAAAATAATGAATTATTAATAGATTGATGTAATGCGGCTATGTCGATGTGGACGTCACAAAAGGCAACTCCTTCAGCTTTCCTTGTGAGTACGAGTAAGTGAGACATTAAAATATATTTTACAAGGAAAATAACTTGTACACACTAGAAACTAAATTTTATGATCATGATACTGCTTAGGTAACATGGAAAGAAGAAAAATCTCCGCTATTATATATATGTTGATTATATATACAAGCCCCAACTAATTGTTATGTTACTTAGAATCGAATTTTCAATCATTTTAAAATAATTTATACCGACTTGCAATATTAACCTAAAATGATGTGCTAGGTAAGCATATTATAATAAAGTTTTACTCCAACTTCACACAAATAAACTAATTTGATGAAATGCCCATGGAATAAATTTTAAAATAGCCATGATCAAACATTTCAGAGCGTATTTCTAACTATTTGACTGTTGTTGTTACTACCTATCTCTTAAATGTCATGAGTCAAATGTATTGTTTTTTACAGTTAATGAGTTTTCTTCAATGCCAGGCATATAATATTCTATTAAATTCACAATCAATACATCATAAGGAAATCATAAGCCATAAGCCAATCCCTCCGTATTATTTCTCTTAGATTTAATGTCTACAATGTTAAAAGTAATAACTTCCCTCTGTCATTACATTTCTAGATAGATAAATTGATAGATAGACGATTGAAAACCTAAAGCATAGACAATAGAAATACATTTCTGCTTTTCTAGAGCTTTCAAACATTGCCACATCTTACTTTCAAACCCGTGAAACTGAATTCACATTTTGATATATTTGGATGTGTCTGTGTCACAATGTGTTCAAACAACTATTAGTTGGCATTTGTCGGACACTACTAAATTAGATTTCATTCCTAAACAATAGGTAAACATTGATTCATGTTTCCAATTTTCAACACACACTTCTACTGATTACAATTCCATTATTAAACCAACATCAAAACCATTTCGCGATTTTGAAAAGTGATTTAGCTTAACACTCCTCAAAAGTGAGATAAATTATTCTACCAATTGTAATGGGTAATTAGTAAAATGTAATTATATCATATCATACAATTAGTTGGGTTAGCTTTTAATCAGTGATGTGCAACACCGCTTTATAGGACTGCTTGATCTGTCTGTCTGTTAGCACGATAACTCAAAAACGGTGTGAGATAACTTTCTATACGTGATGTAGGAATGAAAATTGAGGTTGAGTTCGAAAATGGAATAAATCGGGCACACACTTGCCTGTGGGCGTGGTCCAAAAATTAAAAATTGATGTAACTTTAGGTATCGACATTGCAGAAAGCCATGAGATAGCTCGTTTGAAAATCTTTTTGCCTTTGATAAAAAACGATTATACCTTTTTGTAAAAAAGGCGAATACCATTGCCTTTTATAAAAAAGGGGTATACCTTTTTGGTTTTTGTAAAAAGGAGAGTACCTTTTTGCCTTTTGTAAAAAAAGAGGTATCTTTTTGCCTTTTCTAAATATTATGCAGGAGTATAGGAGCAGGTTTTTGCAAAAAAGGAGTACCTTCAATTGCAGACATGGCATTAATTTCTTATTTCAAGGAATTTTTTTTGAAAAATGAAATATTTGAAATAAATGAAATAAATGAAATTTTTGAAATAAATGAAATAAATGAAATTTTTGAATTAAATGAAATAAATGAAATTTTTGAAATAAATGAAATAAATACAATGCGCATGTGTACACGCATGCGCAATTCATTTATTTCACGCAAAATTTATTGAAATTTATTGAAATAAATGCCATGTACCCTATTTATTTCATTTATTTCAAATATTTCATTTTTCAAGGAAGTTGGGAGTGAAATATTTCGCGAAATATTTCAAAAATTTCGCATATTTATTTCCGAGAAATATTTCAAGTGCCATGTCTGCTTTATTGTTCCCTGAAGAGAAACCGTTTGTTTTTCTTTGAAACCCGAAGTTTTGTGTTGTATTCCATAGAATATTGGAAGTAGAAGGAAGTATTGTATTGGGTTGAATAATATTTATTGATTTGTTGCAGTATTGGAAACTTTTACATTTAACTCCAAATTAAAGATGATAAATAGAAGAACCAAAAAGGAACTGAAAGCCCTCTCAAAACAGACTTTTCATTGTTTATCCCAAAACATAAATTTGGGATATCGAATTGGAGCTCTCCCATACATCTGGAATGAAAAAGATTGCAGTTTGACTGTCTCTAAGTCAAGGAGAGCCCATTTCATAGCGAAATGTACTCAAGCCATTTGGATTTCGGCTAATGCGTTCTTCATAGTTGAATTAATCGTTTTATATTTCCTCGGAGACAGATCATTTAACACTTTAATGCTTTTCTTCGTTTGCTGTATATCAACCTTGGGATCATTTTTGCATTTGTCAGTTTCTGTATATGGTCCTGCAGGGGCTGCTCTTCTCACAGATTTCTTCAGAATTGTGAAGACGTTTGAATGTAAGTAGAACTTAGTAATAATTAATACAATTAGGAGAGGTTTTAAAATTTTGAATTCATTTTCGGTCAAGTTTTGTTAATATTTTGATATAAATGATGTAAAGACATCTTAAATTATTGCAATTGTTAAGTACGATTTATTAATACCTTGAGAGTAAAATATCAATTGTTAGTAGATTCTTAAAAGGTCAATAATATCGTAATTTTCCACGATGATATTAGAAGGTAATATATAAACAGCTACGATTTAATTACCGTGAGTAAACTCGACAATTTTATACGAAAATAGAAAAATAACTCTGTTAATTTTTGAATTTTATTTTTGTTTCAGACAATTACTGGGAAAGCAAGGAACCTATTTCTAACAAAAAATTAGAAATAGGGTTGCGTCTCTTAAATATCTTCACAATTGTGGGCGCTGTATCTCTAACATCTTTATATCTGGGGTTGTTGTACAAGGGACCAACGTATACGTACACTTATAATCCAGAGAACTACAAATCATATTTCTTGGTCTTCATATTGTCCATACTAATCATCTGGCAATGTATGTGTTTCCTTGTCAGACTTAACTTTTCCTTCCAAATTTTTATTCTGGGATGGCAACTTTGTCGTGTCGTTAACAAAGAATTGACGTAAGTAGAGAGGTTTAGATACAGGATAAAATCTTCAGAAAATAGTTTGTGGAATTGTCACGTGGCTATTTGAAGCAATTTTAATTTTGCTTGTATGCGTTTTGTTTAGACAGAAGCATTTATGATTGTAACTTGTAGCAGCACCGCCAAGTTTTAAGTCTTCAAATCAAATATTATGGACGCATCTCTGGTTTACTCAGCATTTAATTGTCCAACTTTGGACGAGTTAATACAAATATATTTGTTAAATAGGCGAACACAGTCAAAAATTTTACGACATTCATTTAATTTTAACAAACTCAGTACCGTTGATTGCAAGCAATTGTTCCGTTTCGGAAAGCAAGATGTTATTAGGCTTAAGATCGCATTAGACATTCCACATATGTTAACTTGCGCAAATGGAACCAAGTTTTCTGGACTAGAAGGTAAAATCCTTTGAATAAAAATTTAAAGTACTGTGCATTTGTGTCATTATTCATATAACGACTTTACAGTGAATATTATTTAAATTAATATTTTTTATTTCAGGACTCTGCATTTTATTGCGGCGATTTGCGTATCCTAATAGGTTGGTCGATCTAATGAACATTTTTTCACGAACAAAGTCTCAACTGTCTTTAATTGTGTCTACTATGTCAACATTTATCTATGACCGTTTTTCATACCTGTTAATGGATTTAAATCTGTGGTGGCTAAGTGAAGAAAATATACAGATATTTTCAAGGGCCGTTCAATTCAAAGGATGTGCATTAGACAACTGCTGGGGTTTCATTGACGGTAAAATATATATTTTTATGCACTGAAGCATAAAAACTGCAACTATATATTATGTTTAAATGTACTCATAAAATAATTAAGTATTAAATGCAAATTATTTTTAGGAACCATTCAAGCTTGCTGCAGGCCAGGAAGAAATCAAAGAGAAATGTTTAGTGGACACAAAAGAGCTCATGGACTAAAGTTCCAGTCGTTAGTTACACCTAATGGATTAATTGCGCATCTGTATGGCCCAGTTCCTGGGCGAAGACACGATAGTTTCATGTTAAGTGAAAGTAACTTACTGAGGATCATAGATGCAAATATTCCTAGTAATAACAGACAGTATGTCATTTATGGGGATCCAGCATATCCTATTAGATCACAAATAATTAGTCCGTACAAAGGTAGACAATTGACTAACGACCAACGCAATTTCAACAAGACAATGTCAGTAGGACGTATTTGTGTAGAATGGGAATTTGGTAAGATAGCATCTTTATTTGCATTTTTGGACTTTAAGAAAAATCTGAAACTGTATTTGCAACCAATTGGAAAGTATTATGTCATAGGAGCTCTATTAAAAAACTGTCACACATGCTTGTATAGTTGTCAGACTAGTATGTACTTCGATGTCCAACCTCCTACATTGGAAAGTTATTTATCTAATACAGCTAATTTTAGATTAGGTGATGTGTGAATAAATATTATATATTTACAAATGATACAAAAATTTATTAGAAAGTCATTTATTTCTCATAATACACAAATTACTCCACTTTTTGTATTTTGTCTTTGAGCAGTTCGAGTAACATCTTTTTTTCCTCTGACTCCGCTTTCCATTTTTCTTCTTCCAAATGCAGTCGTCTTTCCTCCAATTGTAACTTTTTTTCTTCAAGTGCCAATTGCTTTTCTCTGATCTCTGCATCCGTTTTTTGTCGTTCTTCCATGATGAACAGCAATCGATCGTCCTTTGAGATCTTTTTACTTTGTGTCTCTAAACAAGCAATGTATACAGAATTTATTATTAAATAGTTTTAAATTTGGAACTACAAATTCTGTTGTTGATAAAATGAATTTCTTACCCGTGTTATCATTGTCTAGCTTTCTAACCGTCCCTTTCATAGCTGCATCACGAATGGTCTCACCAAGCATTTTACTCTCTTGTTCTTTATTTATTTTCTTTCCCTTTACTTTTTCAATTTCTCTTAGTAGTTCCAAAAAGTCAGTTAACAGTTGAGCTTTTTCATCGAATTCTTCTTCGGTACCTGATCTAGTATTTATAATGTATTATACTTTAAATGTTCCTTATAAGTTATCAATCTGTCCATGGAAGCAAACGATTTTTTTCTACTGTCTTTTGTAATAGAAAATAATTTTATCACATATTGTGTTTAATGTACCTATTTAGATTTTCAGAGTCTTCCTTTTTAAATTTTGAGATCAAGTCATCAAATTTCTTCCGTGCTCGTTCCCCGTCATATTTTCTTCCACAATTTATTGCAACAGTCGACCACGCTTCTTTAACCTGTCCATGAGAGGCCTTGTATGGTTCGATGCTGGAAACTTCTTTTAACAATTCAATTTCGTCTTTTGACGTAAAACGGAACGCCTTTTTTCGAGATGATACTTGCTCGTGTTCAACATTTTGGTGTTGAACTTCCTCTTCTGTGTCGGCCTACATTGATGAAAATTAGCGTTTATACCAGTTATTTTAATAAAAGTAACCTTTAGTCTGTGATAAAATGTGGTAACCTTGTTTGGTTGTTTTGCAATTAACTTACCATTTTTAATATTTTCTCTTTTCTTGAGCCAGTTGACAATTCAGCTGAACAGGGCTGTTAAATGCAATAAAGCAACATTTGAAGGTGGAAGTTTTTTTTGATTTTAAACCAATAACATTTGAATATAAAATACCCGCTTGCTTTGAATATGGTACAAGCTACAATACTTTGAAGTGCTTGTAGCAGGCCGCCTACAAGCTTTTATCTTGGTGATATTTGTTTGTAGCACAACCAACGTGAAGTTATAGCAAGTTTTACAATCCAAACTTGAAGCTTTTATCCAAATAAGCCTGTATCGAAACCTCTCTAGTGACTCTTTTATTTCTTTAGTAAGTTCAAGCAATATTTAAATTGTCAAAAAAGTAAAATAAGTATAAAAACTGTTTTGAATGGAGATACTAATAGGAATTTAATGTTCAAATGTTTACAGATTAGGAAGACAGAGTTACCAAACCAGTGATATGGCTCGCTCTATCGACGTAATTGTCCATTATACTCGTATTTTGCACATCAACTTTAACATTGTGAATAGTATATTCGAAACAGTACTCATACCTATCCAAGCAGTTGCTATTCGAAGTGTCCTTGTTTCTATTATTATGCTCATGAAATTGAAATCAATGTTTCCACTTGCAATAACTGCTTTCTACACGTTTGTTGTATGTTTGTTATGGGTATTATTTTTGAGACTTGCTCTAACATTTACTGCTGACTTTAACAAAGTGACGAAAAAATTCAGCTTAGTGGACCGCAGAAAAGGTTATGAAAATATGTACATAAAAAAGTTTCAAAAGTCTTGTAAACCTGCAAAGTTTAAAATAGGATTAGGAACTTATATTACAAAGAAGACTATACCAAAATTCTTTCTTGGTTTGGCCAGAGGCGTTATGAAGGTCCTTGTTGGTGGAGTGATTGGTAGAGCCAAACAATAGACAAGGACCCGTTAACTATATAACGAAATGCCTGATACATATTAAACAATCATCATTCATCAAATGCATTATTTTGTAGGGTAGGGCAAAATATACATTTAAATAGCAATTTAACCCCGCCAATGAGTAAGACATCATAGACGGGTTTAACCTAATGTTTCAATGAATGATGTAGATTGAAGTTTGTAAGTAATTATAATCCTTATATTAATGTTCTTATTATATATGTCCATAATTAAAATAATTAGAGCATTGACACAGTATTATTAATATAATGATATGTATCTAAATAGTTTACACCTCAATTCATCACCAACATGTAGCCAATACATATAATATACACAGTAATAAATCAAAAGAATTTATCCTAATTTATTACGTATTAGGGGCTCAATGCAATATCAGACTTCTTAAGAAATATTAAAGCTTAAAATAAAATATAGCGTTTATAAAAGAAGTTTTACTATTTTAATTCGAAGATGACAAGTCTTAAACTAATTTAAACATAACTTGTTCCCAACAAACCACTATACTGTGAGATGTGGTTTGTTACATTGTCGCAGCCATGATAAAATGGCTTGTTAAGTTGTAATATTAAGCAGACGATATACATTATAATCCTCTTTCTGCCAACTCCGATTATTTAACTTTCCCCATAGCTTAATATATTTCAGTTATGATCATATTGACTTTTCTTCAGTCACTAAAGTTACTTTAGTCACACATTTACCACCATTTTTTACCGTCCTTATAGCCAAGAATTACTTTAGTTCTACAAACAATCATTAAAATCATATGCTGTCAGGATGTAAGTATACTTCATAAAAATCTATATACAATCATAGGTAATGCTAATGTCAATGCAAAATAGAATGTTGTGTATGTTAACTTGTAAACATTGGTGAAGCATAAGCCTAACATTAATATAACTAGTAAATATCATTTTCCATTTCTTTATGTTGCTTTAAGCTATAGCGCATACAAAAGGAGTATTTGGCTTTAAAAGTTTACTTACAAGTAAGTAATCAAACGAAACCTTCAACACAACTTATTCTGTATATATTATTCAGAGAATCTCCACCTCTTCAGAGTAAAAACAGCCAGGACAATACTGTCCTATATCAGTCATGAGTGAATATAAAAATTATTTCCGTAAGAAAAATATTTCTGGCTGTTGGAAGCGGAGTCAGCCAAAGAGTTTAGGAGAGTATGTGGGTTTAAGTTTTAATATACAAAGTTCTACTAGTATTGTTCCTTCAGATCAGAGTTCAGTTTTAGCCGGCTAAAACTACATTTGCCCCTCCACCCGGGTAAAAGGGGCAAAAGTACCTAATATTCAAAATTTTGCGCCAATTTTTACATCCTTTAGTGTATTTATTAGCCCCTTTTTTTACTTTTGCAGACTTTTGCCCACTAGCCACCTATCAATTTACCCGCCCACTAGCCACTTTTGCCCCCTAGCCACCTAGCCACTACCCACCGGCTAGTTGAACTCTGCTTCAGATAACATTACTGATCAAAACAATAAAGTCGGAACTGGAAGACTGGAAAAATATCATTCCACCTCTTTCGACTCTAAAAGGACGGAATAATAAACTAGTCTCATGTATTTAGTATTTTAAACGTGCACTACTCATAGCGAAAGCAGGCTAAGAGAAACGATTGGTGAGCTTCTATGACATCTGGATGGACGATTTTAAGTCAAAGGTTAAATAGTCGGCAGGAAATCGATACCCATGGTTTTTTACTAAAACAAAATGACATACTATTTAATTTCTATTTAAGAATGCTCTAAAACCATTGTATTTAAGAATGCTCTAAAACCATTGTATTTAAGAATGCTCTAAAACCATTGTTTCTACTTGACTGACTAAAATCCTTAAATGTCCCTCTATTCTGCCACATTCTTCAGTATAGTTATATATTAGCAAAGTCTTCTTACGGCGACTCGACGGCGGACAATATACAATATAGAAACACAATATTTCATGGTAAAAAGGAATTTTATTATAGTGATCTCTTCTACTGCTAACCATAAAAATAAATGCCTGTGCTGTAAATACGTAAAAGTAAAAACAACGAACCTACTTCCCAGTATTAAATGCTACTGGTCTAGATACATGTTGAATTTCAAATGCCATTTACTTTTGTGCTTGTCCATTAGTATTTGTGCCAATGCATTTTCAAACTAAGTTAGCTTTCTTTTTCAGATTGAACACCTGAATAAAATCTACGCTATCTAAAGTTGCTATAGAAAATTGTGGTTTTAGGTATACTGAAATTTATTTCTTGTCACTTAATAAATAAAATAAGTTTATTTAAAACATTTTTTGATTTAACTTTTCAAATAAAAAATGTTGAATAACAAAGCAAAAGTAGCCGTAAAGCAATCTCTCAACGAGCTTTCGAGAGTTTATTCCAAAACATCACTTTAGGATAACGGATAATTCGGATAGGAACTCTCCCGTACATCTGGAATGAAAAAGATTATTAAGTTTACTCCCATCATTGTCACTTCACTAATCGTTAATAAAAATGATCAAAAGTCCACTTCCCTCATCAATTTATGTATAAAAACAATTAAAAACATAAAAAAAATAATTTACTGAATTTACGGCACAGTCGACATCTTCTCATAGCTTGAAGTGTTCAAGCATACACTCTAGGAATTGACCTGATAGATAATACTAAATTACTCAGCAATTTATTATGCATATTCCATAAGCATAAATAGAGAATAACATTTTATCTACTCATGCAACATTCAGCGAAGGGAGCCCAGGATATAACCAGTTGTGTTATAGTTTATAATGTCATCTTTGGGTTAATAGCTAACATGTTCATTTATAATAGCATTTACTGTTGCTTAATAGTTATACAAAACCATTTCCTTTGATCTTAGCACATGTAATTAAAAGCGGCATAAAATGTGGTGATTGATTTGGCATATTAATCGTAGTTATGTACTGATTATCAAGCAACTTGTTTAAGTTACGAACTTTGAACCAATAATATATTTTAGATAAAACTAAATTGTGAGTAAAATACTTATCACAAAGAAGGATAATGTGAAAGCAGTTAAAACTTTGCAAATGTCAGTAAAGAGTATATTGACAAAGAGAAAGGAAGGATGTGGTGTGCTCGGGCACGGTGCATACTAAATTTTATGGGGCGTAACAGATTAAATTCCTCGAGACGTACATACGTAATAAGCGAAGTCTAACACTGGATAGTCAGCACTCCGCATACTATTTCAACATGACAAAAGGAATACAATCACTACATAATAATTTAGTATATGTCGCAGTTAAAGAAGACATATCGGGTAATGTTTACACAAACTAGACAACTGTGACATAAAATTTTTAAATGTATTTAAAATTGTCAAAAAATATTCAATATGTTCAAATATTTTTTTGACAAATTTGATAGTGCTAAATCCTTAAAAAATATTTTCATATTATTATGTTTTCCCATTTTAAAAGAAACAGTTTTATTGTTCAATATTTTATTAAGATTAGTAATTTAGTACAAATTTTACTTATATTTAATTAATCTAATGAAATACATCAAAAAATATCTTACTTGACCATATTGAATAATTTTGACAGTTTTAAATGAATTTGACATTTTTGGAATACACTTTTATGATTAGTTCATGTACACATTACCCGACCCGACATGTCATTTTTAACCACATCGAAGTATGTCTTTTGTTTCAATAGAGGCATTCCACGAATTTGATTTCATTTATTTGCTATGTTTTTTATGATTCGTATTCCCTCTTCCATGTCTGGTATTTCTTTCTATGCTATAATTAAAAGGTCTTTAAATTATATATTGACTGACGTCAATACTGTTATATAAAAGTCTTCACAGAGTTTTACATCCACTACCTGAGAGTGAGAGAGTCTAATACTTGTATTATTCTAGAGTTAGTCAGTGCTGTCAAATTAATGTAGCTATCCCCTTAAATGTAAAATTCGCAATACTATTCATTAAATAGAAAGAATTAATACATTTTTGTTTGCTACAAACATAATTAAAACTATAAAGATACATATTTACATCCTGTCAGTAGCCCGAAAGATACATAAATACAAAGCATAGTTACCCATATATACTTTTGGATTTCTCTAAATTTAGGTATAGTCTTACCCAGGCACGTATCTAGAAATTTGTTCAAGGGGTGGCGGTAGCAAAAATTATGCGAAAAAATTTTGCAATTTTAGGCCATTTTTGAGAAAAAAATCCTCTTTTTCTAAGACTTAGGGGGGGCGCTGCGCCCCCCCCCCGCCCCCTACTAAATACGTGCTTGAGTCTTACCGATCACCACTCACAATTCAAATCTAAAGAATATCTTTATAAAAGTCATATTACAATAATCTTAACTACACCAAAATGAAAAATAGAAAATCAAAAGTGGAATATAAAGCAGTCTCCAAACGAGCCTTCGCTAGTTTATCCCAAAACATAAAGTTAGGGTATCGGATAGGAGCTCTTCCGTATATATGGAATGAAAAAGATTTCAGTTTGACGGTATCGAAGTCAAAAAGAGACCATTTCATAATAAAGTGTATGCAAGCCATTTGGTTTTTGGCTAATGCGTTTTTCATAGTTGAATTAATCGTCTTGTATTTGCTGAGAGATAAAACATCCAACAGTCTAATGTGTTTCTTCGCCTGCTGCATATCAACCATGGGGTCACTTATGCATTTAACGGTTGCTATATATGGGCCAACAATTGCTGCAATACTGACAGATTATTCTAGATTTATGAAGGCGTTTGAATGTAAGTAACACTTTTATTTGACCACTTTGTATCTTTATATCTTACTTTCCATTTTTATTATACACGGTAACGCAGAATGAACGGCAATGGAATTTATTGCTTAAAATATAAACTTAGTTGCATTCCGCGCCACACCGTTCATTCTGCGCCACCTTGTATTTCAAAAATTGTCAATTGTGTTTTTGCATTTCAGACAACTACTGGGAAAGCAAGGAGTCCGTTTCATGCAAAAAATTAGAAATTATAATGATTTTTCTTAACGCCTCTACCATTGCGTATCCATTATATTTTACATTTTTCTATGTAATATTTTTATATAACCATCCGATATTGATCTACGCACTGATACCTGAAAACTACAAAACATATTTCTTTGTGCTAATGATATCCGTGCCTATGTTTTGGCAGTATCTATGCATACTTATTAGAGCTAATTTTGTTTTTCAAATAAGCTTAGTCGGAACGCAGTTCTGCGATGTCTTAACAAAAGAATTGACGTAAGTGACTATTATTGTTAAAAGTTATATGTGGTTAGAAGAACCGATTAAGGGTCCGAGGCATCCAAAAAATGTCATAAAACGGCTTTCCTTTGTAAATAAAGGAATCAGGCTAAAGAATTAGTTAATTAGTCATTAAAATTTAAGTTTCCGTTCCGGCCACGCGTGAGGCTCTGTACGGTTGCCCGGTCCAACCGTATAGATTTCGCCGCTTCCGACAACGGATTCCTAAGTCGGTTGGTAATGAAGTTGTATCAAATGGAAACTTTAACTATACTTAATTTTTACAGATTAGGAAGAAAGGATTACCAAACCAGTCCCTCGGCTCGATCTGTCGAAGTGCTCGTCTATTATACGAATATACTGCGGATAATTATTGATATAATTAATAGTATAGTACAAATAGTCCTCATCCCTTTCCAATCCATTGTTATTCGTAGTGTCCTCATCGCTAGTATCATGCTTTTGAAGGAGAAGGAAATATTTCCAGTAGTTTTAAGTGTTGCTTATTTGGTTGGCGTGTGTTCGGCATGGGTCTTAATTTTAAGAATAGGATACACCTTCACTGAAGCTGTGAACAAAGTAACAAAAAAATTCAGCTTATTCAATAACGGTAAAGCAATTGATGTAAAATATATGAAGAAGTTTCAAAGGTCCTGTAAACCTGTTAAATTCCAAATTGGATTAGGAACATTTGTCACTAAGAAGACTGTGCCAAAATTCTTTCTTGGTTTGGCTAGAGGAACAGCTAAGCTACTTGTTGGCAGAGGAGAACCCAGAAGATAAGATGAAACAAACCAAAGACTTGATAAATGATTAACAGTAATTAATTGTTTGTAGTCACTCCCGCTTTATGAATTAGTTGGGTTTGGGAGTGGAGAAAGTAGTTTATTATGTGTGTAAATATCATTTACCTATGTACTATAACTATATGATAACATGTCATTAAATAAATAAAACATAAGTATTGTCATTCTAGCCTTTTCGAATTTCGGGTTCATAAATTATACTTGGGCAGCTAAAATAAAAGTATTTCATGCATCATAATTTTACAGAAATATGTCAGAAATTAAATGTTATACTGAAAAATATCATATTATTAGATGTCCAATTTTACTTCATTATTTCATACAACGCATTGTCGGGATATAGTAAGATTAGTCATATGCAAACCTCCGAGAGATATGTAAACGCGGGGTTGTCGTGAGCCAGCCAATCAAGCCAATGGCTACACTGGACAAGTGAAGCCAGTTGGATAACTCACTACAGACTACAGACTTGTGTAGGGTGTCGGGAGAACTGAGTTAGACTCGGACTCGAGAAGGTGTGCTGGAGACGAGAGCCAATAAATAAGTAGTGGACAGTAAACTAGATCTAGTCTTTGGTTCGGAGTTATTAGCTTCTTAGCATTTCGGGACCTGAAGGAAGGACAATTCGGAGAAGACCTCTCCTAGTTACACGTGGCTTACCTCTGTAGCTCATCACCCACAGGAAACTTTCCCATACGACAATTAACCCACAACCCAAACTACAGGATATGGGACCACCCCAAATTGTCAACACCTTTTTGTCAACACCGAATTGTCAACACAATTTTGATCCCTTTGGTCGTCAACACCTTTTTGTCAACCCATTTAGACTTTTTGTCAACACAAGTTTAGCATCTCTTTCCCATAATTCATATATCACAATTCATTTTTTCGTTGGAGTTGGAGCACCAATGTGCTGGTACACTATTAAAATAATCATTTTTTGAAAAAATGTTTTCTCGAAATTGGGCATGTATGAGCAGCTGGAAAAAAATGCAAATGAAAGTCCAATATCTATTATATAATATACATGTAAAAGAGCACGAATTTTAACACTGGTCAAAACTTTGACAATTAATTTTCTTGCTTCATCATATTATGTTAAAAATTTAAAATTAACAGAATCATTCTCAAACATCGCTAATAATTTATTAAAACCATTTCTGAGTTTAATAAAATTTTTGAAAATAACCTTTAAAATTGCTACCAGTCTCAGTTGATCGTTCTGTGCATTGATGTGAAAATTCTTTAATGCACTTCAGAAAGAACAACATAACAGCGAAAATTGGCTACGATTGTTGAACGAAATAAGTTTCCTAACAAGAAATGTCCACATGTTGTCCTGTATGTGTGTGTTAGTGGGAGAGTATGATCAATACTATTGATTAGCAAAGACACACTACCGCTCAAGCCGCGAGGACTTACTTGCAGTTACTCCCTGAACAGCTTTACTGTTCGGAGAAGCCACTCATTCGTCCTGGAGACATACAAAATGAAAGCAGAGACGACAAGGGCAATCCCGGTAACTCATTCACATGAATAAGAAACTTGCTTAGGTGTTTAAATCTCAACTCGCTCAAAGCTGGGCATTCAGCTGCATGGTGGACCGACGTCTCCACGCTTAATGCGTACAGAGGGAATAGCGGAGACGAATGATTCCCCAATTGATTCTGGTGCTTGGCCAAGGAGGAGAAACCAGTAATTAAATGAGTGAAGACCCTGAGCGTTCTTCTACTCAAACTTGTGAAATATTTACTTTTGGTAACTGAAGGTGAAGGCAAAAATAATTTAGTAGTTTTACAATCTGTACGTCTTTTCCAATTTTAAATGTTTAATTTATTAAAATATTTTGAGATGGCAGTTTTTACGCATTGTGCAGAAAAAGGCAGTATTGGTTCAGGACCAAAAACTGCCATTTTTGTTGATTCTTTGGCAAGTCAGTCTGCCTCTTCGTTTCCTATGATCCCAGTGTGACTGGTAACCCATTGAAGGGTAACAGATGCCATTTCGGAAAGTATATGCAAGGCTCTGAAGCATTCAAGAATCAGGGCCGAATCTGTGTGGTTCGCCTCAAGAGCTTTTAAAGTGCTAAGAGAATCACTGTAGATGATTACCTCATCCCTCCAGTTCAGATCAGTGATTTTTAAAATAAACATTAGAATAGCTACTAGTTCCGCTTGAAACACAGTAGGATATTGTCCTAAACATTGTTGTATCATGATGTGACTATCAATGTTACCAATTATTGCAGCACATCCAGCTAAGTTGTCAATTTTTGACCCGTCTGTGTAACAGACCAATCTTCGGTTAGAAGGTTGGAGGATGACAGGTTTTTCTGTGTCCAAAACAGTGAAGTTCTTACCCATAAGGGCAGTGGAAGGAATAGAATCCATAGGAAATTCCAACTCAGGCAGTTGTTTGAAAATATTTGTGATTAGATCAACGTGTGTTAATCTTTTAAGGCTCCCTCTCCCATTCCAGGGCAGCCATTTCCCTGTACAGAGCAGGTGATGTGCTGTTGTAATAGCAGTTTTAGTAAGAAATAAGTCTATAGGCTCAATACCTACTATACATTCTAATGCTGCAGAGGGTGAACTATTCATAGCACTAGTAGTCATAAGACAGGCCAGTCGTTGAACACTGGCCAAAGATGTCATTCTGGATTTATTGTGACCAGCTGTTAGCCACGAACAAGCTGCATATGATAATGCCAGTAAATACTGCTGTGTAAAGCCACAAAGTGATTTTTGGGGACAGGCCCCATGTTTGACCAACAGCTCTTTTGCATTGCATAAGAGCTGCTTTTGCCTTAGCACTTTTAACATTACAGTGGGTACTCCAAGTCAGTCCATTATCCATATGGACATCCAGGTACCGAACATTATTGACAAATGCAATGTCGTTACCCCTTAATCTAAGAGGTTTCATGTTGGGTTTTTTATGCCGTGTGTGAAATATAATTATTTCTATTTTGTCAGGGTGGATGGAAAGATCCCGCTGACTGCACCCATTTTCGATGATACTAAGGGCTCTTTGATCCAGAGCTCTTATTGTAGCTTCATCTATGCCAACATGAAGAAGGCCAAGGTCGTCTGCATATGCTTGTCTGTAGATAGAACTGACGTTGGAGAGTTTCTCCAGTAGCTCGTGGATGACTAGGTTCCATAATAATGGTGACAGCACCCCCCCTTGAGGGCACCCTCGTTCAACTTTTATGCATTGAATAGCGCTACCAACAGTAATGTTTACGGTATGATCTCTTAGCATTCGTTCTATCCAACGAATAATAGTCACATTGATTCCCTCTCGTTCCAGAGCCAAATGAATCGTTTTGAAAGTGGCATGGCTATGGCCCCCTCAATATCTAAGAAGATACCGAGAGCCATTTGATTACTTTTGAGGGCACATTCAGTGCGAGCAATGTATTGATGAAGAGCTGCATCAGTGGAAATACCACGTAGATATGCAAACTGTCCTGCATCTTTCATTTTATTTTCAAGTTCTGGAGTTTTGATGCTCCAGTCAATAAGACGTTCAAGTATTTTCATACAAGTTGAGATAAGTGATATTGGACGCCACGAGTTAGCTTTTTGATAGCTACTCTTAGTTGGTTTAGGTATAAAGATTACTTTAGTTTCTCGCCATGCTTTTGGAATGTATCCGAAACCTAGACTAGCTTTTAGAATATTACACAAGTAAGAAGCTAGTTATCTCCTAGCCATTTGAAGCATAACTGGCATAATGCCGTCGCAACTACCAGCTTTGTATGTTGTCCTGTATACCAAACGTTTAAAGTTATATCTCCAAGTTTTTTACCTTTTACAGTTTGTACCTTAATTTTTACTTTACTTGATTTTCATATTACATTCATTATGTGACTGATTTTCTAACGTTACCATTTATTTTAATTTATTGCATTGAATAAAATTGCTGTTGACAAAATAGGACAAAATGACTTTGGTTATGTTGACAAAAATAAAACTTGGTGTTGACAAAAAAAATTTCGTGTGTTGACAAAAAAGGGTTGACAATTCGGGGATGAATCCAGGATATGTATGAGTTCGTGCCTCTTCATGCCTCGTGCAATTTAAAAACCTTCACAACGCAAATGGTTGGTACTTCCGCATAGGCGAAAGTCAAATAGCCAAGATACAATCGACCTCCATGCCTAATAGTTTTGCTTTGTATAATAGAATTTATATGTTTAAATAGACGTATGCATGGGATAAAACGTGTACCAACAAGTTCTGACTATTTGACTGCTGCGTAGTTGTTACATACCTCTTTCAAGTCAAATGTATTGCTTCTGCAGTAAATAAGTATTCCTAAATGTGGTGGGTATATTATTCTTATTAAATTGGATATATTCATAAAACATTACTTCCGTATTTCTCTTGAATTTAATGACGTCAAAGTTAATAGTAACAACTTGCCTTCTCATTACATTTCTAAATAGATAAATGTTTAGTAGTCCCTTGGAAGCCCAAAGCATAGAAAATAGAAAAAAGTTTCCGCTTTAAAGAAACTTTCAAACCTTTTCAAACCATATAAATTCACATTTTGACGTATCACAATGTGTTTAAAGGATTATTAGTAGATATTAAGTTCCGTAAAAATTATAAAGACAGTACAATATTATATCTCAGGTAGTGTAACATTCCACCGAACATTGGAACTATTATATGAAGTGTTGTATTGGGCTGAATAATATTTTTGATTTGCTGCGGTGTAAATTGTTGGAAACTTTTACATTTAATGATAAGATGACAAACAGAAGAGCCAAAAAGGAAATGAAAGCCCTCTCCAAACAGACTTTTGATTGTTTATCCCAAAACATAAATTTGGGTTATTGGGTTGGAGCTCTCCCGTTCATCTGGAATGAAAAAGATTGTAGTTTGACTGTCTCTAAGTCAAAAAGAGTACATTTGATAGTGAATTGTTCACAAGCCGTTTGGATTTTGGCTAATGTGTTCTTCGTAGTTGAATTAATCGTTTTATATTTCGTAGGAGATAGATCATTTACCACTCTAATACTTTTCTTTGTTTGCTGTATATCAACCTTGGGATCCCTAATGCACTTGTCAGTTTCTGTTTATGGTCCTAGAACGGTTGCTCTTTTTACAGATTTCACCAGAATTGTAAAGATATTTGAATGTAGGTTATGATAACTTTGTACAACGTTTTATCATTTATTGTAATGACAATATTTAATATGATTTTCTTACATAACAGTAGATGCCTATACATATTATGTATATTATTATACTAATTACAATTAGGTAACGTTTTAAAATTTGGGACTTATTTTCAGTCAAGTTTTTCTAATCTTTCTTTTTCGTCCTACCATTTCATGATATAAAAACATTATTCCACATTGTAGGGTACAATTTATTAAACTAGGAACCTTATTGAAAGAACATCAATGGTTCGTAGATTTTTTTGCAATAATATTAAAAAAGAATATTTAAACGGCGATGACCCAAAAAGTGAGAAACTCGACAATTTTATGTGACACGATAATAGTAAATTCTTATGATTTTGGAATTATATTTTTATTTCAGACAAATACTGGGAGAGCAAGGAGCCTATTTCTAACAACAAATTAGAAATTGGGTTACGTCTCTTGAATATCTTTACAATGGTGTGCCCCATACTTCTAACGTCTTTCTGCCTGGGGTTTTTGTACAATGGACCAACATATACGTACAACTTTGTTCCAGAGAACTACAAATCATATTTATTGGTCATCATATTGTTCACAGCAATCGCCTGGCAATGTCTGTGTTTCTTTGTCAAACTTAATTTTGGCTTCCATATGTTTATTCTAGGATGGCAACTTTGCCATGTCGTAAACAAAGAACTGACGTAAGTGTCTCTTTTATTTCTTTAGTCAGTAGTAACAAAAACTCACGTATTACATAGAAGTTTTAATTCGAAATGTTGAAATGTTTACAGATTAGGAAGAAAAGGTTACCAAACAAGTGATATGGCTCGCTCTATCAACGTAATTGTGCACTACACTCGTATTTTGCAAATCAACTTTAACATTGTGAACGGCATATTCGAAACAGTACTCATACCTTTCCAATCAATTGCTATTCGAAGCGTCCTTGTTTCTATTGTAATGCTTATGAAATGGAAAGCAACGTTTCCACTTGCCCTTACTGCTTTCTACACGTTTGTTACATGTTTGTTATGGGTACTATTTTTGAGACTTACTCTAACATTTACTGATGACTTTAACAAAGTAACAAAAAAATTCAGATTATTCGAGCATGGAAACGATTATGAACAAAAGTACATAAGCAAGTTTCAAAAGTCTTGTAAGCCTGTAAAGTTTAAAATAGGATTAGGAACATATATTACCAAGAAGACTGCGCCAAAGTTTTTTCTTGGTTTGGCAAGAGGCGCTATAAAGGTCCTTGTTGGTGGGGTGGTTGGTAGAACCAAACAATAGACAAGGATCTCTGGGGATAATTCCTAGTATATCGACGCTCCAGAGATTTTTGAATTAGACCAGACATAACATTTTTACTTGGGCGGTTGCCCTCAAAATAAATACCATATTCATGACGTACTTAACGAGATCTTTCGAATGGGCTATTTATCGGACTATTCAATTAAGCATCTGAATTCTAGGAATTAAAACGGATGCCGCTGTAAGGTTGTAAGTAATGTCATTGTCGATGCAAAATAGGGTTGAAGTGAAACAGAGGACCCGCTTTCGAGTGACCTAACCTATTTGAAACAATAAAATTGATAGGTATTTGTGTAACCACGCACAGCCTTAATTCAACCCAAAATAGAATGTTGTGCATGTAGGTATGCAAACTTGTCAACCTGTAAATAGTTTGTACAGCCTAACATCAACATATTGACCTAAATAACATTATCTGATTATGGGATTTATTGGCTTTCAACAAAATAAAATATGAACGATTTTGAATTTTGAGCCAAACGAAGACTCATCATGATTTTATTGTATAAAGTAAAGTGACACATGTTCATTAAATTCTGCATATTATATTAGGTATAATTATATTATGTCAGATATCAAAAATTTTTGACATCCTGTTTGGTGTTAAGCTAATGAAATGCTAATATCATTATAATTAAATTACAATTTATTACATAATGGACATAAGATTTATTAATGAACATCTGACATCTAAGAGCTTCGAATTTCGAATGTCTTTTCAGCGGAAGGCCAGTGAGGAAATTTGACTATGTATTTTGTAGCTTAGTGTTTAAATGTAAATGCATAGGTTTAAGCTATAAGCCGTACGTAGCGTATATTATAAAAGTAGTTTTAGGCTTCATATTCTTTTAGATAGTTCATTGGTAAGTAATAAAGGCTAACCTTAAACACAACTTATTCCTTATGTATTATTCAGAGTTTCTCCACCTCTCTCTAGGGCAAAAGCAGCCAGGATAATACTTCCTATATGAGTCATGTCATAAGTGATTAAAAATTTATTCTGTCGGAATAACAGAATTTTTCGGGCTGTTAGCAGCAAATACAGCGAAGGAAGTTAAGAGAGGATGGGAGTAAGTTTTAACTACAAAGCTCTACTATTATTGTTTATTTCTTCAGAATACATTATCTGTATAAGATAGTAACATAGTTGGAATTGGAAGCCTGGAAGAAATGACAATCCATCCATTTCAACTGTAAAAGCACGGAATAATAAATTAGTTGCATGTATGTCAAACGTGTGTTGCTCATGAAGAAAGAAAAGCCAACAGAAACGAACTCTATGTCCTCTTTCATGTCGCATTCTTTCTGTATAATATTGTTAAACTGTCAATTCTTATAGTTACAAAAGTTTTCTTACACTGACAGTGTACAATAACAGTTATTTAGAGTATTTCATATTAAATATGATAATACATTAAAGTACTCTCTACTGCAGTTCACAGAGTTAAATCCCCGTATAAAAACTGTATAGAGTACTTACCTCCAAGTATTGCTGTTACCTTACTGGTCTAGATAAATGTTCAGCTGGATGTTCACTAGTCTAACCTATAAATATATTTCCTTGCATGCGTGTCACTACAATAGCGTTTTAAAACGTAAACTATTATTCCGTTCAGTTAACATTCTTGATCAGATGAACACCAGAACAACTTATAAACTAAAGTTCTTATACGAATTAGTGGCTTTGTGTTCACTTGAAATTTATTTCTTGTCTCTTCACAGTGTAAAATATATTTAAAATTTTTAAGACATTTTTTTGATTTCACTTTACAATTCAAAGATGGTATTACATAACAAAGCAAACACGAGACTTAAAGCAATCTCCAAACGAGCTTTTGCTAGTTTATCCCAAAACATTAATTTAGGGTATCTGATAGGAGCTCTACCATACGTCTGGAATGAGAAAGAGAGTACTTTGACCGTTTCCAAGTCAAAAAGAGTCCATTCCGTAGTGAAGGGTATGCAAGCCATTTGGTTTTTGGCTAATGCGTTCTTCATAGCTGAATTAATAGTTTTGTATTTGTTAGGGGACACCACACATAACACCCCGATGTGTTTCTTTCTTTGTTGTTTATTAGCCCTGGGATCAATTATGCATCTATCAGTTTCTATTTATGGTCCTACAGGGGCTGCCTTTTTGACAGATTTTTCCAGGATTGTGAAGAAGTTTGAATGTAAGTTGTTGATTATCTTTATCTGTTATTAAACATTGCAAAACAGAAATTTAATATCATAGAAGTTTATCTTTTCAATTTTTGGCCTAATTTTCTTGTCATGGGGTTAGTGCAATCTAGGGAGTAGTGCCGGTTGACCTGTCCGCTTTTATACCATCTTTTTATGGTTATTAAAACCAAATTGTCATCGATTTTTATTTTAGTTAATTACGAATTCGTCATTTGTCTGTAGCTCGCCTTTAATAAGGCAGCTTATAGAACCGCACATTCTGTCCGCATGACCGTTCGTATAAACGATAACTTTCGAATGCATTGACCGAAGTTGACCAAACTTGGCGGATTCTATCGACTAGTGACGAATTCCAAGTATTTTGGTTGTAGTCGGTCAATAGGTTGCTGAGATATCGCTCACTCACGTTGTCTTCATTTCATTTTGATTTGATGTTGATTTTGATTGACAACATTAATATATTCTGATTGTCTGTAAGCTAAGACAGTCAAAATTAGTTTGTATTGATTTTTTATTGGTTTTGATAGTCAGCACTAATCTATTTTGATTTTCCATAGGTTTTGATAGTCAACATCAACCGATTTTGATTTTCTTTTGATTTTAATACTCAATATTAATCCTTATTGCTATTGCTATGACCATTATTGCTCAAAGAAGTTGTTATTCTATTATTCTGGATTCCATTTATGTTTATTTTGATAGTCAACACTAATCTATTTCGATTTTCTTTAGGTTTTGATAGTCAACATCAATCGATTTTAATTTTCTTTTGATTTTAATACTCAATATTAATCCTTATTGTTATGATCATTATTGCTCATAGAAGCTCATAGTTGTTATTCTATTATTTTGGATTCCATTTATATTTATTTGACAGCCAAATATTATTGATCTGCTTTTAATTACTGTCCATTCTATTATTATTCTACTAAAAATGTACACTTGCGGTCCCTTTCACCCAGGCGAGCTTCTGTTACGGCTTGCTGTAGGTTTTCCTATTTACTACATCACTATTGTTCTGAAAGCCAAGCCTGGCTCAATACCTTCAACAGCAATGGCAAGGACAGACACAAATATTAGTCACATACAGAGAATACATTTTTCTGAATATTACATGGGGTTGCTGTAAAACCTAGATTCCCATCAGGGTACAAAAATGATCTTGCCATTTTTCTTGATTTTGTATAGGCCGTAGAAATTGGTTTTAAGGTATTTTTTAATGTGAGAGAATTTTATATATATCTGTAAATGTTATTTAACTTATATTTTTCAGATAAATACTTGAACAGCAATGCGATAATTTCAAACAGAAAATTGGAAATCGGATTAATGCTTTTAAATATTTCCACATTTATATACCCAGTGCTTCTAATATCTCTCTATCTGGGGTTTTTATACAACGAACCAATATTCATTTACGCTCTTATTCCGGATAATTACAAATCGTTCATCATGGTGATTATCATCTCCATACTCTTATTTTGGCAGATGATGTGTTTAACTGTCCGAGTTAACTTTATTTTCGAAAGTTATATGCTTGGATGGCAACTTTGTCATGTCATGACAGAAGAACTGACGTAAGTGTTTTAAAAAACGACTTGTGGCCACTCAACTCAAGTGCATATTTAGTATACCTAATAAATTGACAATATTTTGAGCTTAATCATCCGTTGACACAGAAAAATCTATTTACAAATTGCCACCGAAAAGAAAAATTATATTATTTTCCATTTAAAGAAAAAGAACCAATAATTAAAAAAAGTATTTTAATAATTTACAATTTGTTTACAGATTAGGAAGAAGCAACTACCAAACCGATAGCAAGGCTCGCTCAATCAATGTACTCGTCCACCATTCGAATATATTACGCATAAACTTTGATATCGTAAATGAAATGATTCGTCTAATAAGCGTCCCGATGCAGTCAATTGTTATTCGTAGTGTATTAATTGCTAATGTCTATCTGATGCAGTTAAAAGATGTATTTCCATTGTTTTTAACTGCTTCCTATGTGCTTATTTCTTGCTCCTTATGGGTATCATTTCTAACACTTACACAAACTTTCACTAATTCATTCAACAAAGTAACAAAACAATGTAGCTTATTCACCGATGGTACGTTACGTGAAAAAATGTATCTCAAGAGGTATCAAAAGTCCTGTAAGCCTGTAAATTTTCAAATTGGATTAGGAACATTTATCACTAAGAAGAGTGTGCCAAAATTCTTTATTGGTTTAGCCAGAGGGACCGTTAAGCTAATTGTCGGCAGAGGTGGACCCAGGAGATAGCTGAGTTACCGAGTAAGCTATAAGGTCATTTGGTTTTGATTTATATGAAAATAAAAATTTTAAGCCTTATAAGTATATAGTGGTATTTAGTAGAAAGTAAGGTAAGTACTTATGTGCGTAACAGAGGCGGCTTTCCCAATGGGCAGACTGGGCAGTTGCCCAGGGCCTCGCGCTTTGGGGGCCTCGCGCAGAGCTTTGACAAAGAAAGAATTTCAACTTGTCGGTGTTGATTTCACGTCAGAAATACTGGTTTTGCATTTTGGTTTAAGTTATACGTTTTGTTACAGCTTTATTACAAAACAATTTTTAGAATTCAAGGAAGAAAAGTAAACCGAAAGTAGACATCGCGCAATGTAGTAAAAACATACTGGTGACACGAAAGCAGCATCTCTCAGAATTATTATAGAATTACTATATGCATTTCAATCCACAAATTTGTAGCATTTTGCGATACCAAACCTGTGTAATTGCAGTAGATGTAGATAATTATGTTACCACTAATAGTTTTTTAAATCTTAAAAGAAATAAAGAAATTTTTAAAACAATGAATAAAATATTCAAATTCTAAAATGCCGCATAGCATTTAAAACAGTCTTTACCAGAGTATTTTGGGTCTTATTTTGAATGAATAAAGGACGTATTGAGGTGGAAACCCTTATAGGCTAAAGCCCCGCCCCAAAATCCAAGAAAAAAGATATTTTTTTTCAAAATAGCAAAACAATGATGATTTGCCAATTATATGCCAGTTTTGACTAATTTTTGTCAAAAATTGACAAAGTTTTTCGCGCTGCGCGCGAATATATGTAATTGAGATGTAAGTAGCACATAATATAGTCCTCCCGAAACTCACTTCTGTACACGTACTTGTTTTGTTTTCAATAACATTCAAAAAACCATAAAAAATTTCACGCTAATTATTCATATGCCAAATTCATTTAAAAACGGAAAAAATTCGTAGATTTGAATTAATATAATAATTTGCATATTTGTGAATTATTATTATGGGGCCTCGCGCGAACATTTTGCCCAGGGCCTCGCAAATCCTAGAGCCGCCACTGGTGCGTAAATAAGCTAATAACATGGTATCAAGAAATAAAATTATATGGAGTTGTATTAAAAATTACAGTCACTAAATACATTTTTCAATTCTGTTTATTACTATTGTTTTACAATTTATTACATAATGGAGATTCGATTTAATGGCGCACATATTAAGAGATTTAATGGTAAAAATGGTAAATTTTAGTGATTGGTTGGACTTATACATATACACAAGATTTGTTAAAATATAAGTTTTAAAACATTATTTTCTATGAAAAATTTTCAATTAGCCACTTAATAATCAAATTAATCCCATTTATTTACTCGATTGTTCACCGAAAGTTATAAAAAATGTTACTTCACCAAGATTGCATTTAGTATCTTCAAATTAAAATCGATATGAAGGCAATTTAATTGGTTTTTAATTGCTCAATCGGCAAATAAAGGCTACTATTGGCCACATTGGTTGAATCCAAATCTGATTGATGAACACTTATCATTTTGTGACAACAATCATCAACAGCTAAGCTATTTCATACTTTGGCACCGAATTTCATTCAACATCTTAACACGAAATTTAAACGAAACCATATTTACCATTTTTATCATTTTATACCACCACATTTTAGGTGGTGGTATTTAACGTTAAATACTATTAAAAACCACTTACTATACTGGTAAGTGGTATTTTGTACACTGCCCGTCCATTCACTGAGCAGAATATTATGGTATTTCTTGGAATTTTCAGCTAGATATGTTATTAATGCAGAGCTAGGATTTTTCAAGCAAGGGAGTTGTAGATTGAGAATCTGTCTGCCTGGGTCATATCGTTCACATATCTAGGTCTAGAGAGCTCCGGAGGAATCAATGTAGCTTAACTTGAGCTTCAAGTGGCACGCCTTAGAACATGTGCTAATGTCTTGCCTATGCCTTTTTGTAGCTTTGTGTTCAAATGTAAATGCTTAGATATGTTGGTAGCGTTTATAAAAGTATTTTGTGGCTTTAAATTCCATTAGAGAGTCTACAGGTAAGTACAGGTAATCAAACAAAAACCTTTACCATAACATAGTCAGTATAATATATAATTCAGAGTGGCTCCACCTTGCTTGGGGAAAGCAGCCAGGACAATGCTGCCATAAGAATGAGTCAGGAGCGATTAAAATTAATTGTGTCAGAGCAGAACAGAATTTTTGCGGGGTCAGTGGAGGAGGTTAGGAGCGAATAGATTTAAGTTTTAACCTATAAACTCTACTAAAGTATTGTTTCATCAGAATATATTATCTGATTGAGACAGGGAATAGCTGGAATTTGAAAACAGGAAGAAATGACAATCTACCCCTTAAAACTGTAAAAGCACGGACTAATAAATTAGTCCCATGTATGGCAAAAGTTTGTTGCTCATGAAAAAAGCAAAGCAAACAGAAACGAACTAATGTCCTCTTTCTCGTTACATTCCTTATATGAATATTGTTCAAATGTCAATAGTTAATGTTATAAAAGTATACTTACAGCAACGGTGGACAATATAATAAGTAGATATTTAAGGTATTACATATTAAATGATGAAAGCATCATAGTATTCACTATTCACTATATTGCTGTCCACAAAATTAAATTCCCGTATATATAGTGAATGTTTTGTTAATAATATGTTAATAGTAAAAAAATAACGTACCTACTGCTACTACTGGTCTATCACTTCATTTTATGTTTGTCGATCAGTATTTAAGCCAATGCAGCAACAAGTTTTTTGGGTTGAATCGAATGGCTGCAGAGATGAATAATATATTGAGTTGTAAAAAATTATTTAATGCTTCTTATATAGCGTGGGACAATCTCTATATTATAATCACCGTTTTAGATAGAGTAATATATTTACCTGCCTATATATGTTTGTAACTATGTGTGGTATGGCGAGCTCAGGCACGTATCCAGGAATTTGGGTAAGGGGGTCGCAACGAATAGTTATGGTAAAAACTGAGCTGCATGAGCAGGGTAGGGGGCCCTATAACCTCTTCTGTGTACGTGCTTGGCCACAGTATCCAATATGCATGATTACGCTGGATGCCTACCTTTCGAAATTTAGTCACATATGCTGGGAGCTACTAGTTTTTTATAAACACGTGAAAGGCATTTTTTATTTTTGCTTTGTTTACTTCGTCGCTGTTTTTAGATCATGGTTTTTGCACAAATTAAAGAAGTAACTTCTGATCGCACTCACTATTCACTAACCGTGTTACCGGGCTGCTAGCTTTAAATCTGTGAAAATGGGAAAAGCTTAAATGTTGTTGTGATGATGAGATTAAAAAAAACATTTTTGTCTGTCTTCTGGGAAAGAATGTCGGTAATATTAAATTTGCCATATCATTTCTATATTGTCTCATCGTTCAATATATTATTATGTATATATAAAATATATAGAATATATTATGTTATATAAATAGAGCAATTCTTATATGGCACAGCATCGAAACTATTTTCTCATTACGATAAGTGCAGTAATGTAGACACCCACTCTCAATGTCTTTGGCGTTGTTTTTTTGGTAGTTTCAATAGAGAAATTCCACGAATTTATTTATTTTATTAGCTTGTGATGTTTAATATGATTACTATTTCCTCTTCCATGTCAAGTATTTCTTTCACCGCAAGAAAATAATGTTTAAAAGGTCAGTATAAAATAATAACGATGGCGGCCAATACTGTTAATAGTCTTTGGAGAGTTTTACAACTAACATTTGGGATATCTGAGAGAGAACACTCAGTTTAATACCTATATTACTCTTGAACAACTCAGTTCACCGCAGTGCTGTTACTAACACGTTAATAAATAATTACTAAGCACAGTAAGATAATATAAATATTTTTGGATTTCTTCAATTTTTAATGTACAGTTTTGCCAAACGCCAGTCAATATTCAATTCTAAGGAAAAAACAAAAAATTTTATTTTTATTATTATATATATGAAGGAAGTAGAGTTATTCCTAATATATTGTTATTCTTGGTAGAAAAAGTAGGGTGTATAGAGGATTAAGTATAATTTATTGATTTCTTTCCGTTTAGTTTGTAAGCGGTGGTAAAAATTCACATTCTTCCTCAAAAATGACAAATCAAAGAACTAAGATCGAACTTAGAACAGTCTCTAAACGAGTTTTTGAATGTTTATCCCAAAACATCAATTTAGGGTATCGAATTGGAGGTCTCCCCTACATCTGGAATGAAAAAGATTGTAGTTTGACGGAATCCAAGTCAAAAAGAACCCATTTCATAGTGAAGTGTATGCAAGCCATTTGGTTTTTGGCTAATGCGTATTTCATAGTACAATTATTCGTATTGTATTGGCAAAGAGATAAAACATCCAACAGTCTAATGTGTTTCTTTGCCTGCTGCATATCAACCTTGGGGTCACTTATGCATTTAACGGTTACTGTATACGGTCCTACAATTGCTGCTATACTGACAGATTATTACAGAATTGTGAAGACGTTTGAATGTAAGTTGCACCTTCATATGAACGCATATTTAGCATCTCCCAACCTTATTTCCCATATTATTGTTTCATTAATTCATTTTTACATTTCAGACAACTACTGGAAAAGCAAGGAGCCCGTTTCATGCAAAAAATTAGAAATTATAATGATGTTTCTTAACGTCTTCACAATTGTGTATTCGATATTTGCAATATTTTTCTATTTGGTGTTTTTATATAATCATCCCATATTGATCTACGCACAAATACCTGAAACCTACAAATCATATTTCTTTGTGCTAATGATATCCGCGCCCATGTTTTGGCAGTTCTTATGTATATTTGTCAGAATTAATTTTGTTTATCAAATATGCTTGCTTGGAACGCATTTTGTTGACGTCTTAACAAAGGAATTGACGTAAGTGACTATTTAATTACTAAAGTTTATATAGTTAGTAAGTAAAAGCGTGACCAAGAACCGATTAATTGTCCGAGGCATAAAATATTTGAAGCATTAAAATAAATTGCTTTCCTTTGCGAAAAAAGGAATCAAGCTGAAAAATAAAAATTATCTAGTAAAATATTTCCGCTGACATCACAGTCTTATGACGGGTCAATATTTCCAAAATAGTATTTACTGTACAAATAGACATACAGTAAGTTATTGTCCCCATTATCATGCAGACAGGACGTTTCCATACCTCTCTGTGTTAAGACTTTTATTACATTTTGATTGGTTATCAAGTATTTCTTTCAGTTCATCTCACATGTCAGACAGGTACTTATATATGTAGGCACTACATATAATATGACTATACATCTTTCATGGTCATTAAAATTTAAGTCTCCGGCCACCAGCCAACAACGTGGCTATGTACGGTTGCCTGATCCACCCGTCGTATAGGTTCTGCCGTTTCGAATAACGGATTCTTTAGTCGGTTGCTAATAAAGTGTATTGAGTAAAAATTTAATTATTTAATTTTTACAGGTTAGGAAAAAAGGATTACCAAACCAAACCCTCGGCTCGATCTGTCAACGTACTCGTCCATTATTCGAATATACAGCGGATAATTATTGATATCATTGATAGCATATTACGAATAATCCTTATACCTTTTCAATCAATTGTTATTCGTAGTGTCCTCATCGCTAGTATCATGCTTTTGAAGGAGAAGGAAATATTTCCAGTAGTTTTAAGTGTTGCCTATTTAGTTGGCGTATGTTCGTTGTGGGTACTATTTTTGAGACTAGGACACTCCGTTACCGATGCTGTTAACAAAGTAGCAAAAAAATTCAGCTTATTCACTAATGGTAAAGCAATTGAAGTAAAATATATGAACAAGTTCCAAAGGTCCTGTAGACATGTTAATTTCCAAATTGGATTAGGAACATTTATCACCAAGAAAACAGTGCCAAAATTCTTTCTTGGTTTAGCTAGGGGAACAGGTAAGCTACTTGTTGGTAGAGGAAGACCCAATAGATGAAGTGAAGCCAAAACCCAGAGTCTTGATATATTAAAATAGATTCATTATGTAGACTCGGTCGTGTTTTTTGTAATTAGCTTGAATCTGGAGGAGAAAATTTATTTATGTAAATATTATTTAGCTCTGTACTTTATAATTAATGTTTTCAATAATATACCCCAACGCATACCTTCATGTGCTAAATTTAGTACATGGAGATATTTTGATTTGAGGTGAAAATAATAAAATACCAAAAATAGGGGTTTCGGACGATACTGGGTGTCGTCTTGGTCATGCATGTGAACTTGTGTGTTCCATTAGTACTAAAATATTGGCTTTCAATAAAGAACAATACTAACAGTATTGAACCATAAAAGACAATATTATTATTGTTATTATTACAATTTATTACATTATGGTTGGCACCTTAAGAGATTTATGGGTGTGTAGATGTCTATTCAGTGGACAGCAAATAGGAATTTTGTTTTTGTAGCTATGTACTAAAATGTATACGCTTAGGCAAATTGGTATAAGCTGTAATAGCGTAAATAAAAGTAGTTTCAAGCTTCAAATTCGTTTAGAAAGTTTGCAGGTAAGTAATCAAAGCAAATTTTAAACATAATTTATTCTTTATGTATTATTCAGAGTGTCTCTACCTCTCCAGGGCAAAAGCGGCCAGAACAATGCTGCTATATGGGTCATGAGCGATTAAAAATTAATAATATGTGGGAACAGAGCAGAATTTTAGCGGAGTCAGTAGAGGAGGTTAGGAACAAATAGGGTTAAGTTTTAAGATATAAGCCTCTACTATAGTATTGTTTCAACAGGATATATTATCTGATTGAGACAGGGAATAGTTGGAATTGAAAGCCTGAAAGAAATTACAATCTAAACCTTTCAACTGTGAAACCACGGATTTGGACAAAAAATAAAATGATGGATATTTATCTATAACAAGTGGAAGTCTTGGAATCAATAAATAATTACCATTTACACTACTAACTCTAGAATTTTCTTTGGAGGAGTGGAATAGGGGGTGAGAAAAGCGGAGCTACACGGAGTTAACAAAAAATGCGTGTTTTTACAACCAGGCCATAGGGCGTACAGGACAGTCTAATGGTGTAAAAACCTGGCTGGTTGTCTCGCATCTTGGGTTCGAATCCTAAGAGCGCCTCAGGTTGTGTGTTAGTTAGTCTGATCTGGGAGAAGCTGTCTTTGCCGTATATTCGTTATTAGCATTGATTTGCCTATCTTGGTGACAATATGGACAGAAATTATTTGAAATAGGAAAATGAAAAAAAGTACGTCTTCATTGGACATTTTTAGTTCTGTTTTTCTGTGCACTTTTTTATTGTTAACTGACATCTTTGGTGAAAAAAATTCATTTTTCAGTATTTCAGGGCCTATGTGAAATAACACCAAAAAATCGGAATATGAAATAGCTCCGAAACTACCGGTCGGATTTGGATGAAACTTGGAACAGAAGTCAACAATCGCGGTATCTCGGGGTGTTTTTTGAATTTGTGAAAAATTCGAATTTCTTCCCTTTCAAAATTACGAAAAAAATTTCGAAATAGGCAGTTTTTCATATAAGGAATTGTTTCATAAAAATTCTGCCCGATTAAAAATAAAGCCCTTATAAAGTTATGGTTTATAGAGGAAAAAAATATTTCAAAATTGCTGACCTCCACAAGATGTCAGAGGTCAAATTTTATTTTTCGTCAAAATATGCTTATGTAAGGTGTCGTTCACCAGCTAAAGTTATAGTACAGACCAAATAAGTATTTATTTTGGCAACCTAGGGCTTCATACAGAGGTCAAAGGTCATAACTGTGAAAATGGAAATGTCTGATGCACAAGCTATACGGCGGTAGTGCATCTGGCATTTTAGTACTTACTAGCCATAACCCATTTTTAACACAGGCTTGTGTCTGCTTCAGTGCCTACATAATACATGGCAAAGTTTATTTTGCCTTCCTGCCAATTTGTTAGTCCATATCGATATCAGTTGGCTTCTTTATCAACATAATTTATGAATTAGGGCAGGGCCGCAGCGAGGGGGGGGGGCACCGGGGCCCATGCCCCCCCCTCCGTAATTGAGAAAAATAATGAAATTTTTGTCTAAAATCGTAAAAAATCGCAAAATTTTCAGCTGTTTTTTTCTCGGTGCCCCTCCTGAAATTTTTCTCTGGTTGCGGCCCTGAATCAGGGATATTAATGAGTGAAACTTGAAATGTTTTAAAGCCCAACAAGTTCCTTTTGGAAAACAAAGTGTTAAAGTGTTAGTGACAAAAGTACTATTCGCATTCACAAGTCGCATTGTGGGTAATTATTAAGAAAGTTCTATGATTTTTATTATGATATTTGACAATTATTTATATCATCTTCTTCACTTCGATGTACTAAATGTTCTAATCCTCAGCTTTCTATTAACAATAGACATATGACTACGGTGTAATACATCCAGGGTTGGCAAGTGAAATATTTCGGTTGAAATAAATAGAGAAATAAATGACTTTATTTCGCGAAATATTTCACTTCAGCTTTTGTTGAAAAGTGAAATTAATGAAATTAATGAAATAAATACAACAAAGTGAAATAAAGTCATTTATTTCACCTGTCTGAGGTGAAATAAAGTCATTTATATCACTTGAAAAGTGAAATAAATGCCATGTATCCCTATTTATTTCATTTTATTTCATTAATTTCAATTAATTTCTTTATTTCAATTTATTTCATTTTATTTCATTTATTTCACTTTTCAAGATAGAGTCATTGAAATGTGAAATAAATGCCAACCCTGAATACATCAATTACATTAGATTGCATTAGAAGTCACAAGTGTTTAATTGGCAGGAAGGCAAAATAAACTTTGCCATGTATTATGTAGGCACTGAAGCAGACACAAGCCTGTGTTAAAAATGGGTTATGGCTAGTAAGTACTAAAATGCCAGATGCACTACCGCCGTATAGCTTGTGCATCAGACATTTCCATTTTCACAGTTATGACCTTTGACCTCTGTATGAAGCCCTAGGTTGCCAAAATAAATACTTATTTGGTCTGTACTATAACTTTAGCTGGTGAACGACACCTTACATCAGCATATTTTGACGAAAAATAAAATTTGACCTCTGACATCTTGTGGAGGTCAGCAATTTTGAAATATTTTTTTCCTCTATAAACCATAACTTTATAAGGGCTTTATTTTTAATCGGGCAGAATTTTTATGAAACAATTCCTTATATGAAAAACTGCCTATTTCGAAATTTTTTTCGTAATTTTGAAAGGGAAGAAATTCGAATTTTTCACAAATTCAAAAAACACCCCGAGATACCGCGATTGTTGACTTCTGTTCCAAGTTTCATCCAAATCCGACCGGTAGTTTCGGAGCTATTTCATATTCCGATTTTTTGGTGTTATTTCACATAGGCCCTGAAATACTGAAAAATGAATTTTTTTCACCAAAGATGTCAGTTAACAATAAAAAAGTGCACAGAAAAACAGAACTAAAAATGTCCACTGAAGACGTACTTTTTTTCATTTTCCTATTTCAAATAATTTCTGTCTATGACTATCTAGCCTTACCCTGTCTGCAGTGTGCAGATTGCTCTCTTGGTTAAGTGTACACTACGAGTTTACCTAGTGATATACTGGACTGAGGAGCACATGCGAAGGGATGCGGGAGGTTGCGATGACTGTCACACCTAGTGTGGTCAGCTCACCTAACCTGGCCACCTAAGCGCACAAAGGTAGAGTACGGGACTGTGTAGGGCTGTACCACATAATGGTTCAGTACCCCTCTCCAAAGTCTCTTCGTGTAAGTCTGTACACTCAGTAAAGTTGTCCGGGAGTCACTGCAAGTAAGCCACCCCAGGCTTGAGCGGTAGCATAGCTCTACTACTATAGTAGATGCTGTGCTCTCCCCCTAACACACACACAACCAGGCCATTCGGTTTTTGAATAAAATTTTCAATTTAATCCATACAGGATGGTATATATTTTGTCATACCTATAATGTTATCTTTTGGTTAATAGCTATAACATGTTCAATTACAATAACATTGAATGCTGCTTAATAGTCGTGAAAAACTATTTAGTTGGATCCTATACACGAGTAATCCAGAGAGGAATAAAACTAGTGACTCATCTGGCATTTTGCATGGTTATGTATGCATTATTAAGCAAATTAATTCAATTACGACTTAGAGCCAAATAATAGAGGCTTTAAAATAACCCTAACTTGGAGTTGAGACAGGAGAGAGTAAAATAGTTTTCACAAAGAGTTGTAAAGAACAGTTAGAATAAATTGGCAATAAATAATTGTTGTAATAAAGTTCTCGGGCTCAATACTATCGACACATACTAAAATTGTATGGGGCGTAACATATTAAATTCCTGGATACGTACCTAGTTGCTGATTTGGAATAAGTGACGTCTAACACTGGATGGCCAGCACCGTCAGCAGTGCTCTACAAACGAGTTTAAATGTTATTACTAGGTTATAAAAGAAAGTATAGAGAGCACACAATTGATTTAATGTATAATGTCGCAGTTAAAGGTACAAAAGGCGGTCTTCTCTATATTGTTCAGTTTAAATAACCCCCCAATTACTTTTACCGGAAGATTTAAATTATTTCCTTATTTCTGCATGAAAACAAGACTTCAAACACTTTAGTAAAAATGTAAATCACATTCTGTTTTCAAATATGCCGAAGAAAACCCCCCCGGAAGTGGAGGGGATGATTAGAGCTCTTTCCGGAGCTAAATTCAGCACTAGACAAATAGTGAAGAGACTCAGAGGTGAAAATATAATTGTTTCGCAATCCACAGTGTGTAATGTACTCAAAAATTTCGGAAAACGAAGATCTGCAAAAATATTGGGGCTTCCTTCGCCTGTGAGAAAAATGCCCCCTAGAGTCGTCACTACGTCTATATTGAAAAAAGTGGATCAATTGACCAAAAAAGAAAACCCACCAAGCCAAAGAGAGATCGCACGTCTAGTCAAAGTATCGAAGACGACAGTACGAAACATAATTGGCAAGTTGGACAAAAGTATCCGAAGAAAGACCACAGTTCACAAGTTGACCCCTAAGCATATGATAAATAGGAAGACAAACTGTAGAAAGCTGTATGAAAATTGGATTTCTGGGGCTAAGTGGGAATATGTGGTGACGATGGACGAGGCCATGTTTGGATTGCATAATACCCACGGTAAGAGAAAGATATGCTACATTCCCCGTGGTCAAGACATCCCCGAAGATTGGGTCGTCGACAAAGACAACTTTTTCTCAACCTTTATGGTCATTGGTGCAATTAGTGGCCGTGGTACCCTACCACTCATCAGAGTGCCGAAAAAGGTGAAGGTTAATGCAGAATGGTACATCGAGAAGGTGCTGAAGCCTTTACTTGAGAAAGAAGTCCCGAAGCTTTTCCCTGGCGAACTGGAGAAAGTGAAAGT
The DNA here is from genome assembly GCA_020055645.1 of Tomocerus qinae. Lineage (NCBI taxonomy): Eukaryota > Metazoa > Arthropoda > Collembola > Entomobryomorpha > Tomoceridae > Tomocerus > Tomocerus qinae. The sequence goes on along the minus strand of CM034546.1, from coordinate 52,373,852 downwards.
ACATCACGATGCGGCAACCAGCCACACTGCGCGGAAGACTATCGCCTATGCTGAGGACCTAAAGCGAAGACTGGGGATAACTATTTTAAAAAATAGCCTGATACCAGTGAAGTCTCCTGACACCAGCCCCATGGACTTTTTTGGATTTGGATATTTGAAGCGAAAATTATTCTCAAGAAAGCCCAAGTCCATGGAGGGGGTCTGGAAAGTGTTAAACCAAGAGTGGAAGAAAATTGACCTGAATTTATTGACACGGGTATTCCGGAGTTGGAAAAAACGTCTTCGCCTAGTGGCCCAGAAAGATGGACGTCACATTGAAAACACCAAAGACATACATAGACGATACAAATGATTTAATAAAAATTATTTTAAATCGAACAATATAGAGAAGACCGCCTTTTGTAACTTGTCTGTTGATGTTAGCACAAACTAGTTAACGATGACATCCAAAATTTTTAAATGTATTTAAAATTTATTAAATATGTTCAAATATTTTCTGGCAGATTTGATTTGACAGTGGTAGTACATCCTGGAAAAATACTTTCAACCGTCTACTGTTTAGCTGCTTTAAAAGAAATCAGTTTTTAGACCGCAGTGTTCAATATTTTAAAATTTATTTTAGGGTTTAGTACATTCACAGTTTGTTTATTAATCGCATTAAAACATATCAAAAAATGTCACACTTGCGCACATATTTAATAATTTTTGATAGTTTTTGATACGTTTATAAATTTTGGATGTCATTGTTAACTAGATTGTGTACACATCGCCGGATTTTTAAGTTTTTCGGTAGTTTTTATAGAGGAATTCCACGAATTTATTTATTTCATTAGCTTGGTATGTTTTTTATGATTAGTACTTCCTCTTCCATGTCAAGTATTTCTTTCACCGCAAGAAAATAATGTTTAAAAGGTCAGTATAAAATAATATTGACGGCGGCCAATACTGTTAATACTGTTTGGAGAGTTGTACATCTAGCATTTGGGATATCTGAGAGAGAACAGTCACTGTCACGTTAATAAAGCTCTGTAATAAATTCAAAAATTCATTAAACGATTAATTAAAAAAGCATAGTAACTTAATATAAATATTTTTGGATTTCTCCAATTTTCAATATACAGCCAAAAATCAAATCTAAGGAAATTTATAAAAGTAATTTTTATGTTATTATATATAGAGGGAATAGTTATACCTAATATAATATTCTATCGAAGTAGAAAAAGTAGGGCATATAGGATTAAGTAGGATTTATTGATTTCTTTCTGCGCAGTATATAAGCCACTATCAGAAATTCAAATCCTACCTCAAAAATGACAAATCATAGACCAAAGATCGAACTTAGAACAGTCTCCAAACGAGTTTTTGAGTGTTTATCTCAAAACATCAATTTAGGGTATCGAATTGGAGCTCTCCCCTACATCTGGAATGAAAAAGATTGTAGTTTGATGGAATCCAAGTCAAAAAGAGCCCATTTCGTAGTGAAGTGTATGCAAGCCATTTGGTTTTTGGCCAATGCGTATTTCATAGTACAATTATTCGTATTGTATTGGCAAAGAGATAAAACATCCAACAGTCTAATGTGTTTCTTTGCCTGCTGCATATCTACTTTGGGGTCACTTATGCATTTAACGGTTACTGTATACGGTCCTACAATTACTGCTATACTGACAGATTATTTCAGGATTGTGAAGACGTTTGAATGTAAGTTGCATCGTTATATGAACACATCTCTTTAGTATCTCCCAACCTTATTTTTCATATTATTGTATTTCTTTAATTCATTTTTACATTTCAGACAACTACTGGAAAAGCAAGGAGCCCATTTCATGCAAAAAATTAGAAATTATAATGATTTTTCTTAACATCTCTACAATTGCGTATTCGATATTTGCAATATTTTTCTATTTAGTGTTTTTATATATCATCCCATATTGATCTACGCACAAATACCTGAAACCTACAAATCATATTTCTATGTGCTGATGATATCCGTGCCCATGTTTTGGCAGTTCTTATGTATATTTGTCAGAATTAATTTTGGTTTTCAAATATGCTTGATTGGAACGCATTTTGTCGACGTCTTAACAAAAGAATTGACGTAAGTGACTTTTTAATTACTAAAATTTATATAGTTAATGCGAGTACAATCGTGGTCAAGAACCGCTTAAGGGTACGAGTCCGATGCATAAAAAAATTTGAAGTATTTAAAATAAATGCCTCTCCTATGTGAAAAAAGGAATCAAGCTAAAAAATGAAAATTTTTAAAAAACCATTTTAACATGGACGAACCCAAAATTGTTACCAGTTTTCTTATACATGTTTAGGTTACATAGGTTATATTAGAATAGGTTATAGTGTTAGTGTTGACAAAAAGGTGTTGACAATCTTGGGGTGAATACTTTATTATATTTAGCACAAAAATGTCCATTTTCATTTTTTGGTACAATTTATTAACGCTTAACTATTATGTAATAGAATAGTAAGTTTTTTCCGCTGACGGGTCAATATTTCCAAAATAGTATTTTCTGTATACCTTTCACCTTTCATGGTAATTAAATTTTAAGTTTCCGGCCTCCCGCGAGGCTATGTACAATTACCCGATTGCTGTGTATCTGTAAGGTTTCACCGCCTCAGATAACGGAACGGATTCCTTATTCGGTTATTAATAAAGTAGTTAAAATTTGATTATTTAATTTTTACAGATTAGGAAGGAAGGAATACCTAACCTGCCCCTCGGCTCGATCTGTCCACGTACTCGTCCATTATTCGAATATTCAGCGAATAATTATTGATATCGTTGATAGCATATTACGAATAATCCTTATACCTTTCCAATCAGTTGTTATTCGTAGTGTCCTCATTGCTAGTTTCATGGTTTTGAAGGAGAAAGAAATATTTCCAATAGTTTCAGCTGTTGCCTATTTGGTTGCCATATGCTCGTTATGGGTACTATTTTTGAGACTAGGACACTCCGTTACCGATGCTGTTAACAAAGTAGCAAAAAAATTTAGCTTATTCACTAATGGTAAAGCAATTGATGTAAAATATATGAAGAAGTTTCAAATGTCTTGTAAACATATTAAATTCCAAATTGGATTAGGAACATTTATCACCAAGAAAACAGTGCCAAAACTCTTTCTTGGTTTAGCTAGAGGAACAGGTAAGCTACTTGTTGGTAGAGGGGGACCCAGACGCTGATGTGGAATCAAAATCCAGAGTTTTGATAAATATTAAGTAGGTGCCTAGATTAATAATGTACAATCACTCATGATTTTTGTAATTAGCTGGAATCTGGAGTAGAAAATTTATTTATGTAAATCTTATTTACCTCTGTACTTTATAATCAAACCATAATATAAACGCGAAGTCGCCCAGCCTCGTTGGCCTGGTGGAGCACTCAGTCGGCTGACTATTCACTGTGCGCTTCCACTGTCAATTCGAGTCTTTGGCTTGGTGAAATGGCCAAGGGCTGTTTAAAGTCGAGTGTTTGAGTTGGAAATGTAGAATTAAGACAAAGGTTAAGCACGAACCAGCAAAATTACAAGGGCCATCGCATGGATAACTCGTAGTGGTCGTCTACGAGAGTAGCTAGGATGACCTGTCTTTGTTGTACTACTGATAACAGTCCCACAAACAGTGACTCGTAAATGACAGCCTTAGGCTTCTCGGGTATTAATTAACAACAATACCAGTGTTGAGGGAGTTTGCAATATGCCCGTAATTGAGGCCTGCGCCCAGTACTATTACTTTATAGTGAGTCAGTACACCCCTCCCCACAAAAAAATCCAAGAAAAGGGGAATTTTTTCTCAAAATAGCAAAAAGTTTCGCGCTCTGCGATTTAAATTAGAAGTCTTAGCCCCCTAACTCAGTTTTCTGTATTCATGCTTGACACTACATGCTTGACATATGGCATAAGTATAAACAGCTCTATTATATAGAGATAAATGGCATGAAAAATGTGAACAAGAGACAGACTTTTGTTTTATGTGTATATGCGATTATCAAGGAGCCTCACAGAAGTTGTGACTGGATTGCAATTTTTCCATAACTTAAAAAAATTTTATTACCTAAAATTGTTAATGTTTAGCATCTAATATTTCTCTATATTAACCGATCGTTTTAATTATATGTACTGTAATTTTCAAACTAATTTACACTGTGGAAGTGGGCTATTATAAGAATGCAATGTGTAATATTTATTTCGGTAATAGTACCGGTGCTAGTAATGAAAATACCGAAAACCGGGATTAAATGTTTCGGACGATACTGGGTGCCGTTTGTGAAACTTGTGTTTTCTATATATCAGTAGTAAAATATTGGCTTTTAATAAAGAACAACAATAACAGTATTGTACCGAAAGAAGACTCATATTACTTTAATTATTACAATTATTACATAATTAAGATTCAATTTAAGGGCATACATCTAAAGAAATGTTCTGTGGCGTTTATAATATTTTCTATTTAGTGGAAAGCATTGAGGATTTTTGTTTTGTTGTATTTGTATTCAAATCTAAATGCTTGTAGCTTTTGGACTTTCTTAGATTGTTTACAGGTAAGTATAATAATTGCAAATTTTCAACATAACATATTCCGTATATATTATTCGGAGTGTCTCAATCTCTTCAGGGAAAAAGCAGCCTGGAGAAAGCTGTTGCTCTAAGAAAATTAAAAGTTTTCTGGCTGTAGGAAGCGATGTCAGCGGAAAAGGTTGAGAAAAAATGGATTTAATTATATTTACAAAGCTCTGCTAGTACATAGTAGAGCTAGTATGGTCTCTTCAGAATACATTATAAATATGATTGAGGCAATACATAGGTACAATTGGAAGTCTGGAAAAAATGTCATTCCACCTCGACTGTAAAAGGACGGAATAATAAATTAGTCACATGTATTTAGTATGTAAAACGTGCACGGCCAAAGAAGAACCTAAACAGAATGATATTATACTATTTGATTGCTATTATTTTCTCTACTTGTCTGTAGATGTTTTCTAAAATTGTAATAAGTCCTCTTTCGTGTCCTTTCTGAATATTGATAAACTGTAAGTTAAAGCAGGACAAGATTCAAAGTATGGAAGTATTATAGTACATACACAAAAATGTAGTCCAGAAAATTAAATGCCCATGTTTGGATGTTAATATGTTAAAAGTATATATATAAATTGCGAATACATCGGAGTACTATTTCTATTTGCTACATGTAGAACAGCCTGTTCACTATGTAAAAGTATAATATCATTTACGTTTGTGATTGTCGATCAGTATTAGGGGCGACACATTTGCGTTAGGACCTAAACTAAGTTAACTTTCCGTCCAGTTGGTATTCTTGATCAGATTGAACACCTGAACAAAATAATATACTCTATCTAAAGTATTTATGCCAAATACTACTGGCTTTAGGTTTACTGAATTTATATCTTATTACTTTCTAGGGTCAAATAAATTTAAAATATTTAAAAGCATTTTTTGACTTTACTTTTCGATTCAAAGATGGTGAACAGCAAACCAAAAACGAGCCTTAAAACAATCTCCAAACGAGCTTTTGCTAGTTTGTCTCAAAACATAAATATAGGATATAGGATAGGGGCTCTCCCGTACATCTGGGATGAAAAAGATTGTAGTTTGACCGTTTCCAAGTCAAAAAGAGCACATTTAATAGTGAAGTGTATGCAAGTCCTTTGGTTTTTGGCTAATGTGTTTTTCATCGTTGAATTAATCGTTTTGTATTTGTTAGGGGACACCACACATAACATCCCGATGTGTTTCTTTCTTTGTTGTTTGTTAGCCCTGGGATCAATTTTGCATATATTCGTTTCTATATACGGTCCTACAGGGGCTGCCCTTTTGACAGACTTCTCCAGGATTGTGAAGCAGTTTGAATGTAAGTCGTTAATTATTTGCTAACAATCTCTTCAAAATGGAAATAGCATTGACGTTTACCGTGTCAAGTGCCCGTTGTCCTGTCTGTTTTCGTATTTTGTATGATTAATAAACAAATTTACATCAAGTTTAAATTTTTTAAATTTTAAACCCTACCTCTAGCCAGGGGGTTCGTTCTTCTCATTTTCTTACGTTGTTCGAAAAGTATATTTCAGACCGTTCGAAAGTTATCATTAATCGTGTAAAGAGATTTCCAGACAGACAGACAGATTGACAGAACTTACATTTCTGTCATTCTGTATGTTTTCAAAGAGTGAATAAACTTCTCTGAATATTACATATAGTTTCAAGTAAATCCTAGATTCATAGAGGATTGCACACATCAGGGGTCTAGAAACGGTCATTTTTACCTTTTACCTTTTTTATAAAACAACCTCACCTAACACTAGACTACATGACATACAAAATAAACTGTAGCACATGACATGTCTCAATTGGGATTCCCTTTAGTCCCATTTGGGATGGATTCCCGCGGCCTCAGTGTACAATTTTCCGAAATGACATACCCCAAATGGGACAAGCTATGTAATACTCAAGGAACTTTTATGCTACTGGTCAAGTCCATATTAATTCTGACCCACATGTAAATGCTAACCCAAAAATTTAAAATCTGACCCTAATATAAATACTGACCCAAATCTAAATACTGACCCAACTCTAAATACTGACCCAAATCTAAATACTGACCCAAATCTAAATACTGACCCAAATCTAAATACTGACCCAAATCTAAATACTGACCCAAATCTAAATACTGACCCAAATCTAAATACTGACACAAATCTAAATACTGACACAAATCTAAATACTGACCCAAATCTAAATACTGACCCAAATCTAAATACTGACCCAAATCTAAATACTGGCCCAAATCTAAATACTGACACAAATCTAAATACTGACCCAAATCTAAATACTGACCCAAAACGCATTTGATTATTTTTTACCATTTGACCATTTGAAAATTTGAACAATTTGAAATTGCTGGAGTCTCATGTCTCCCAGTTAGTATCAACATGTTTAGAATTTTTTGCTGCAACATGCTTTTAAAATCTTTATTAATACCCTATATCGTCCCTTAAGCAGAGGCGGCTTTCCCAATGGGCAGACTGGGCAGTTGCCCAGGGCCTCGCGCTTTAGGGGCCTCGCGCAGAGCTTTGACAAAGAAAGAATTTCAACTTGTCTGTGTTGATTTCTCTTCAGAAATACTGGTTTTGCATTTTGGTTTAAGTTATACGTTTTGTTACAGCTTTATTACAGAACCATTTTTAGATTTCAAGGAAGAAAAGTATACCGACGAAAGTAGACATCGCGCAATCTAGTAAAAACATATTGGTGACACGAAAGCAGCATCTCTCGAGAATGATTATAATACTATAATTACCATATGCATTTCAATCCACAAATTTGTAGCATTTTGCGATACCAAAACTGCGTAATTGCAGTAGATGTAGACAATCATGTTTCCACTAATAGTTTTTTTTAATTTTAAACGAAATAAAGATTTTTTTTAATAATGAATAAAGTATTCAAATTCTAAAATGCCGCATAACGCCTACATAAACTTTAATAGAGTTTTAGGATCTTAGTTTGAATAAAGGACGTATTGAGGTGGAAACCCTTATAGGCTGAATCCCCACCCCAAAATCCAAGAAAAAAGATATTTTTTCTCAAAATAGCAAAAAATTGATTATTTGCCATTTTTAGGCCAGTTTTGACTAATTTTTGTCAAAAATTGACAAAGTTTTTCGCGCTGCGCGCGAATATATGTAATTGAGATATAAGTATCACATAATATAGTCCCTCCCGAAACTCACTTCTGTACACGTACTTGTTTTGTTTTCAATAACATTCAAAAAACCATAAAAAATTTTCACGCTAATTATTCATATGCCAAAAAACGGAAAAAATTCGTAGATTTGAATTAATATAGTAATCAGCATATTTGTGAATTATTATTATGGGGCCTCGCGCGAACATTTTGCCCAGGGCCTCGCAAATCCTAGAGCCGCCACTGCCCTTAAGGATGCAAAAGACCTTAATCCACTTTATGTTGGGCAGTGAAAAGAGCCTCCCTCCACTTTTCGTTTGGCAGTGAAAAGAGCCTTAGGCCACACGAATGCATTTAGTGGGGCCCAGTGGAGTTTAAGATAATTAATTAACTTTCTTAATGTGATTACTTTAGTGCACAGTAAGTTATTTATCATCATCATTACTTAATTACTTTTAATAATTACTTTAATCTTCAATCAATAATTATATCTTCAATTCCATCCATTTGTGCGGCAAAACCATCCCAGAGAGTAGAAACAGTCAGTCTTCCTTCGCCCCTATTTAGACTGCAATATATCAACAACGTATATGACACAAAATTCATTACATACAACACAACCTACTAACAATCACATTAGCAAGTTAATTAATTCTCTTAAACTTTTAGTTTAACCAATATTTATTTTTAACACTGTGCTCCACTGAATGCATTCGTGTGGGCTAAGGCTCTTTTCGCTGCCAAACGAAAAGTGGAGGGAGGCTCTTTTCACTGCCAAACGAAAAATGGATTAAGGCTCTTTTCACTGCCAAACGAAAAGTGGAGGGAGGCTCTTTTCACTGCTCAACAAAAAGTGGATTAAGGTCTTTTGCATCCTTAAGGGACGATATGTTGGTTTTAGGGCATTTACTTGTGTGTGAAAACATTATAAATATATCTGTAATTGCTATTTAATTCATATTTTTTAGATAAATACTTGAACAGGAAGGCGATAATTTCAACCAGAAGATTGGAAATAACGTTAATGCTTTTAAATGTCTCCACATTTGTATACCCAGTGCTTCTAATATCTCTCTATCTGGGGTTCCTATACAACGAACCAATATTCATCTACGCCCTTATTCCGGACGACTACAAATCGTTCATCATGGTGATCATGATGTGCATACCCTTATTTTGGCAGATGATGTGTTTGACTGTCAGATTTAATTTTTTCTTTGAAATTTTAATGCTCGGGTGGCAACTTTGTCAAATCATGACAAAAGAATTGACGTACTTAAAAATATCCACTGAAAAGCAAATTATATCATTTTCTATTTTCAAATAAACCAATTAATAAAATTTAATAATTAATTTGTTTACAGATTAGGAAGAAAGAACTACCAAACCGATAGCACGGCTCGCTCAGTCAACGTCCTCGTATACTATACAAACGTAATGCGCATAAGTATTGATATTGCAAATGAAACAATTCGTGTAGCTGTTATTCCAATGCAGTCGATTGTTATTCGTGGTGTACTTATTGCTAATCTCTATCTATTGCAGTTAAAAGATGTATTTCCATTGGTTTTAACTGCTTCCTATGCGTTTATTTCTTGCTTTTTATGGGTATCATTTCTAACACTTTCACAAACTTTCGCTGATGCCTTTAACAAAGTAACAAAAAGATTTAGCATATTCACCGATGGTACCTTACATGAAAAGAAGTACCTCAACAGATATCAAAAGTCTTGTAAACCTGTAAAAATTAAAATTGGATTAGGAACATTTATTACAAAGAAGAGTGTGCCAAAATTCTTTATTGGTTTGGCTAGAGGGACCGTTAAGCTACTTGTCGGTAGAGGAGAATCCAAAAGATAACTGGCTAATGGCTGCAAGGTAGGCTTTGTGAAGTTTTGGTCTGTTTTTATGAAAATTATTATTTCTTACTCCACATTGTCCACATTCGAAACTAAGTAGAACCAATTAAACAGTCATCATCCATAGAAATGCACTATTTTTGTAGGTCAGGGCAAAATATACAGTTAAAGCAATTAAATATGGCAATTCAACACTGCCTATGAATAAGCGACTATATATGGGTTGTAAATATTTCAATGAATGGTTTTTATTGAAGTTTTCAAGTCATTATAATCAATTTCTTAGAGTTGGTAGGTACCGGTAATTAAAATAACTAAAGCATTGACACAGTAATTTAATTATAATGCAATGTATACAAATAGGTAACACCTTTATTCAGCCCAACATCGACATATCTAATAGACATGGTTTGCCATTTCTTTGTTATCTCTAAAATATTGGCTTTCAATAAAATGCAATGCTGCAAGTCTGCAAGTAATGAACTAAAAGAATTTATCCCAATTTATTACTTACTATGGGTTCAATGCAATAACGAACTTCTCAAGAGGTTTTAAAACCTAAAATAAAACGTATAAGGCAGTATTATACTTTTAATCGAAAGTCTTCAAATCATTTAAACATTCTCTACATATATTATTCAGAGTGTCTCCACTTCCTGAAGTCAAAGAGGACCGGACCATTACAGCCTATGAGTGATTGAAAATGTCAGAACAGTATAATATATTTTCCGACTGATGAGAGTTGAGGAGACTAGCTTTTAAAATGTATTTAAGTTTTAACATATTATATTATAGTTGTTGTTTCATCAGAAAGGAACGAGGAACTATAAGCACGGAATAATAAATTACTTAGAAAGTATGTTAGTGGTGCACTACCAATGAATAAAATAAAGCTTCTACTTCACGGACGGTTTTAAAGCAAAGGTTAAATACTCAGCACAAAATCCACTATTTTATAAATAGAATGACACATTATTTAATTTCTGTGGCCGAATACTCTAAAACTAATGTTCAACTTCTGGGTTGTAGATATTTTCTAAAATCGTTTGAAACTGTCAGTATACTTATATATTCATAATAGTCTTATTAAAGTGACGGCGGTCCCTCTATAGATACTTAAAGTAACTCTATGTTGAATTTTCTAATATTACCGTCTACTAAATTAAATGTCCATGATGAGAACTTAGAAAATAGAAAAGGTGAACCTATACTAACGAGCAATACTACATTAGTAAATAACATTTTTAAATTATAGTTCATAAACGTAACTTATAATAATCACGGCCATGCAAAACCCAAAAGTACCGATCTATACCATTTACATTTCGGCTCTCGGTATGTATGTCAGGCATTAAAAATGTAGGCAACCTGGTTTATGTGAAGCTAATGAAATCCTAATAATTATAACAATTTATTGCATAATGGAGATTAGATTTACTGACGAACAAATTAACACTTTTCTTAAAGAGTTTAGATTGTTTATTAAGTAGTGTAAGGAAGGCAGTTAAGAAATTTGATATTGTTTTGTGGTATCTCTGTGTTCAAATGTAACTGCTTAGGTATTTTCTTATAAGCTGTAGCGTATATAAAAGTAGTTTAATGCTTTATATTCCTTCAGGTAGTTTACAGGTAAGTAATTGCAAAACAAACATTAAACATAACTTATTCCATATATTATTACCTCTCTAGGGCAAAAGTAGCCTGAATAATACTGTCTTATGACCCTGAGTGATTAAAAATTGATTCTTTTGGAACAGCAGAATGTTTCCGGGTCGGCTGTTGGAAGCCAAGTAAGTAGAGGAGATTAAGAGAGAATGCAAGTTTTAAGCTTCACTAGATTCACTTCATACATTATCTGATTGAGACAATACATAGTTGGAATAAATATGATTCTACGTCTTTCAACTCTAAAAAGACGGAATAATAAATTAAGCACATAATATATTCAGCATGTTAAATGTCCACTACATTGCCCATGAAGAAAGCTAGAGAAACGATCGGTGAATTTAAGTGATTGGCCTAAGTTTAAATATCAAGTAGTAAGAAATCTATACCCACGGTTGTTTACCTAAACAAAATGACCTGTTATTTAATTTCTATTCTGGTCTCTACTTGACCGTAAATATTTTCTAAACTTGTTATATGTCCTCCTTTGTGTCTAGAGAACTACTATAACTAAAGGACCTTAGATGAACAATAGTTGAATTCACGCTTGAGTGAACACCTTTGTTCATGCTCATTGAAGGCTGAACTCGTCTAATATTATGTTTTTTATCTGTTTTTATTACTCTTCAATATTATTGTCATAAGTTATAAGAATACCATCAAACTGTAATATAAACGCAAAGTCGGACATAAGCGTAATAATTCCGTAAGTGTATCCGTGTAAGATTTTATGTATGCATCAAAAGATTTTCGTGCAACTGTGCTATTATTAAATTTCAAAAGGCATAGGCATTATTTCCTTTGATTGCGAAAGATGCAAAATTTAGCAGTCGATATTTCATAAATATTATACACTAAACCACTGCATACCATACAGATATTAAATTTCGAAAGGTGTAAGCATCCAATGGTTTAATTACACAAGATAACTCTAATCTAGAAGAGAATTTTCTGCATTAGGATTACTGATATTAACTTTTGCTATTAAACCTATAACGAATTTTAGCACGTTGATCAAATTGGTCTGCTGGATAGTAGTAAATAAATATTGCACTATCATTGTTCAGTAAAGGGCTTGGGCCCTATTACCGGTTAGTAGCAATAATAGGACTGGAAGTAATATGGGAGGTAAAGCGACAGACTGGAGTAGATCCCTCTAGGTCAGAGTTAGTTTAATCACGGTCTAGAAGTAAAACGACAGACCTGGATCAGAAACGCTTTCTGGATCTGTGCTATTTCAACTACATCAAACTATATTGACAATTGATGTCCTGTTAATCCATAGCAGTTGGAGATTTAGTGTTGACAAAAAGAGGGTGAGTCCATTTAACATTACTTACCTGGGGGTTGGTCATTTAGGTGAGTACCTGTACTTTTATCTGAAAACATTCTTTCTAGGTATTTGGTACTCAACAAAATGAGGGGATAGGGTAGAAAGTCAAATTAGGTAATTGATTATTGCTAAGCTCTAACGTCTTCAGTGTCTTAATGTGATACTTGTTGGTAGTCATATGCTATGCTCTTCCCAAAACTTTTATTTATACTGTTGGATTTAAGGCATTTGCTAGTGTATTCTACTTGGAAACATTCCTAACTGAACGTGGCGCAGAGCCAGGTATGCATGACTGCAAGATTATTTTATCAAAATTAACTAAATTACATTACATTTTCATAATGTAATTTTTCTACAAGGAATAGGCTTAATTAAATTGAGTTTACCTGTGTGTGAAAACTTTATAATAAAAACCTGTATATTTTGTTATTTAATTCATATTGTTTCAGATAAATACTTGCACAACAAGGCGATAATTTCAAACAAAAAGCTGGAAATAGGATTAAAGCTTTTAAATTTCTCTACATTTGTATACCCAGTGTTACTAACATCTCTCTATCTGGGGTTTCTATACAATGAACCAATATTCATCTACGCCCTTATTCCGGAAAATTACAAATCGTTCATCATGGTGATCATGATGTCCATACCCTTATTTTGGCAAATGATGTGTTTAACTGTCCGAGTTAACCTTCTTTTTCAACTTTTTATGCTTGGATGGCAACTTTGTCACACAGTCACAGACTTAGTCTTGTAAGACTAGTAAATAGAGTGGATTCAATAGAAAGTAAGGAGCGTGAGTATGAAAACAAATAACATGACATCGAAAAATAAAATCAGATAGAGTTGTCTAAATGGAAGCGGTATATACAAATAAATTAAATATTATAAATATTATAATTTCTTCTTAATTTTTTTATTAAATGTGTTTAAAATTACTAATATTTTCTGTCAGACCAAATGATATAATAAATTCAGTTGTCCTATATATCATCTCATGGTTAATAGCCAACATGTTTATAAAATATAGTATTTACTGCTGCTTAATATAGCTATGCAAAAAAATTTCCTTGGATTCTCCGATATGTAATTTGAAGAGTCATCAAAATGTAGTCTCGTCTAGTATTAGGTATAATTATGCTGGTATTCATTACCTTTTGAAACTTATTTAAGTAAAAATTTTGTCTACATTCCTACTCTACATTATTTAGAGACAATAATAAGTTTAAAAATGACCTTACATATTGGAGTTGAGAAAGTGGAGAGTAAACCGTTTTGCACAAAGAAGACATCTATGGGAAAGCAGTTTAAACTTTGCAAACATCATGTCAGTAAAGAATATATTGGCAAAGAGAAAATTTGTTCATCTAAACTTCAGACTCGATTCCTACTAAATTGTATGGGGCGTAACAAATTAAATTTCTAGATGCGTACCTAGTTGTGGACTAAATAAGCTTAATACTCTTAGTGGAAGGCCAGGAGTGCCCTATAAACGACTTTAAATAATATAGTGTAAATAGCAAAAGGAAGTATAGTCAGTATAAAATGAAGTAAATATTTAAAAGGCTTTCTAAATAAGATTCTCCTGAGTTTGTCTGTAGTTTTACTAGAGGAGGTCTATGAGTTCATTTATAACTTGTTATGTTTTTTATGATTAGTATTTCCTCTTCCATGTCAGGTATTTCTTTCTACGTAAGAAAACAATATTTAATAGATGATTAGTATTTCCTCTTCCATGTCAGGTATTTCTTTCTACGTAAGAAAACAATATTTAATAGGACAGTATAAAGTTATATTGACTGCGGTCAATTGGTCAATACTGGCAATAGTCTTCACAAAGCATAACATCCACCATTTGTGACATTTGAGAGAGAACACAGTCAGCACTAGAATTATTCTAGAGCTAGCCAGTAGTGCTGTCAAATTAATATAGTTATCCTATCCCATTGAATCAAAACTTCATAATAATAATATGGTTATTTAATTAGAAAAGTTTTATTAGTAAATGCATAACTACTCAAGATAGCCGCGATAGATATACTCCCGTTAGTAGCCAGAAGAATAAATAACTACAAAGCATAGTAACCTAATATAAATATTTTTGGATTTCTTCAATTTTCAATATACAGTTTTGCCAATCGCCAGTCAGAAATTGAAATATTTATAAAAGTAATTTTTATGTTATAACCGCAGGCCGCGGGGATATATCTAATATAATTGCTCTTGGTAGAAAAGCAGGTCGTATATAGGGTTCACTAGGATTTATTTGTGCAGTGTGTCGGCCACTATTAAAAATGAATTCCTCAAAAATGATAATTCGACGACCAAAAATAGGACTTAGAACAGTTTCCAAACGAGCTTTTGAGTGTTTATCCCAAAACATCAATTTAGGGTATCAGATAGGAGCTCTCCCGTATATCTGGAATGAAAAAGATTATAGTTTGACGGAATCCATGTCAAAAAGAGTCCATTTCATAGTAAAGTGTATGCAAGCCGTTTGGTTTTTAGCTAATGCGCTTTTCATAGTTGAATTGATCGTTTTATATTTGCTAAGAGATAAATCATCCAACAGTCTAATTTGTTTTTTCGCCTGCTGCATATCAACCTTGGGATCACTTATGCATTTAACGGTTTCTGTATACGGCTCCACAACTGCTGCTATACTGACCAATTTTTTCAGAATTGTGAAGACGTTTGAGTGTAAGTTGCATTTTTAATTGACCACATCTTTATTTTCTCCCAACTTTATTTTGTATATTATTATATTTCAGTAATTGTTTTTCACATTTCAGACAACTACTGGAAGAGCAAGGAAGCCGTTTCATGCAAAAAATTAGAAATGATAATGATGTTTCTAAATGGCTTTACAATTGCGTATCCAATATTTCTAACCTTTTTTTATTTAGTGTTTTTATATGACCATCCAATACTGCTCTACGCACTGATACCTGAAAACTACAAATCATATTTCTTTATTCTCATGATATCCTTGCCCATGTGTTGGCAGTTTTTATGCATGTTTATCAGAATTAATTTTGTTTTTCAAATATGCTTGCTTGGAACGCATTTTGTCTACATCTCAACAAAAGAAATGACGTAAGTGACCATTACTTAAAGTTACATGGTTAATAATTACAAACATGGAAAAGAAATTATTATTATTTATACCGAATGTTGTCGATCGATTTAAGTCAAATGTGTTTTGATCTGTTCGTAAACGGATTCTGTGCACTTAGGGTACCTCGCCATTTTTAAAAACATTATTTTTCAAAATTTTTGAAAATATTTGCAAAAATAACGAGGTACCCCAAGAGCAAAATACGTTTCTGAACAGATCAAAAAATATTTCTATCAAATCGGTCCACAACTTTCGGAATAAATCAACTAGAAAGGTTAAAAGGTAACCTTTTCAAAACTTCCGATTCAAACGGCGGGGTTTTGAGAAAAATGCACGTTTTTATTTCAAGTTCAAATATGATGTCCCCCAATCGTTTTCTGAAGTCTCAATACCTGAAATAAAGTGTTTCGGACCTAAACATCTCTTGGGTTTTCAAACTTATATTAAAATGGGTTATAATATTGACAAAAGGTATTGAAAATCTGGTGTGAATCCTTTAAATGTTTAGGGAAAACCGATAAAGTACTATTACAATACCTACTTAGCAATGTTGTATATTAAAATTTTTTATCACTGGCGGTTCAATATTTCCCAAATAATATTTACTGTAAAGACTACATACCTTGCATAATCATTATACTTTAAGCTGTCGTCACGCGCGGCTCAAAATCGCGAATACGGTCAACCTGATTCACCCATAGGTTTCGCCACCTTGTGTATCGGATAATTTAGTTGGTTGCTAATAAAGTTGTATCCAGTGGAAATTTTAAATATATTTAATTTTTACAGGTTAGGAAGAGAGGATTACCAAACCAGTCCCTCGGCTCGATCTGTCGACGTTCTTGTTCATTATACGAATATTCAGCGGATAATTATTGACATCATTGATAACATGTTACGAATAGTACTCATCCCTTTCCAATCGATTGTTATTCGTAGTGTCCTCATCGCTAGTATCATGGTTTTGAAGGAGAAAGATATATTTACGGTAGTTCTAGCTGCTGCCTATTTGGTTGGCGTATGTTCGTTATGGGTACTACTTTTGAGACTATCATACTCCGTTGCCGATGCTGTTAACAAAGTAACAAAAAAATTCAGCTTATACACAAACGGTAAAGCAATTGATGTAAAATATATGAGGAAATTCCAAAGGTCTTGTAAACATGTTAAATTCCAAATTGGATTAGGGACATTTATCACTAAGAAAACTGTGCCAAAATTCTTTCTTGGTTTGGTTAGAGGAAAGGTTAAGATACTTGTTGGTAGAGGGGGACCCAGACGCTGATGTAAATTCAAAACCTTGGTAAATTAAAGTAGATAACATTACGTACAATAAGTCCTGCTAAATGTATTGTACGCGCTGAGCAAGAACCATCTAACTTAGTTGAAGAGAGAAGTGAGGAAAATAAAATTTACGACGCAGGTGCTATTGGTATTAGCGCCAACGAGATTATTCTGGAAGAAATCAAGACAGGCCAGTGTGGCGAGAAGAAAGACAGAGTCGGAGATTGGAAGCCGAATAGTGCAGACAATAAGACGCGGAACGAGAAGCCACGGCGTGCAGTTCGTTTGGGGAAATAATAAGTGCTTCGAAAATAGTTGAAAATTTGGGCATTTTATAATTCAAACATTGAATTAATTGTATTTTAGTTAGAAATAGAGTTTTTTACAATTTACTCGTTCTGTGCAGTCAATTTATTTGTAGAAGTCATCTAAGGTAGGTAGAAAGTGTATCACCTTCACTAATTCATTCATCATTATTAGTCCTTCATAATTACCCGTTAGTTGAATTTGGACGCTTGCATTTATCCCCTGAGCTATCGAGGAAGCAACCATACATGTATGTAGCTGAACTTTGGACACTCTGGAGCACAGTTTGGACTTATTGGCTATAGACAGTGTACAAAATTTACCACTTTTTAGGCTTTTTTACCATCACAGTGGTAAAAATGCACTTAATGGTAATATGCATTTAATGGTAAAAATGGTAAATTTTAGCGATTGATTGGACAACTGAGTAGAGATACACTAGACTTCCTAAAATATAAGTTTTAAAACTTTATTTTCTATGAAATATTTTCAATTAGCCCCTTAATCAATTAATTTAATCATATTTATTTGATTGTACACCAAAAGTTATAAAAAAATGAAGAAAGAAAGATTGCATTTGGTATCGCCCATTTAAAACTGATACTAATTTAATTGCAATTAATTTCTCAATCGGCAAGGGTTGTTAGCGCCTCCTTTGGTTGATTCCTACTCTGATGGATGAATACTTATCAATTTGTGACAACAATGATCATCTGCTAAGCTATTTCATACTTTGGCACCGAATTTTATTTAAAATTCAAACACGAAATTTTAATGAAACTATTTTTTACCATTTTTACCATTTATACCACTTACCACTACTTTTTAGGTAGTGGTATTTAACGTTAAATACCATTAAAAACCACTTACCACTGGTAAGTGGTAAATGGTATTTTGTACACTGGCTATAGACCTCACCTACCTCACCTCATGTCAGGCTACATGGGTCTCAACTGTGCTCTGCATTAGTTTAGGCATTAAGACTAATGCCTGAATTTTGCTCGGTATTAGTCTTATTGCCTGATTTGGATGGAAATGAAAGTAAACAGCAAAAATTTAAGTCTATTACACACAGTCGCTGTAGTATTACCAACCAAGATGCACATATTATACATTTATATTTACATGAATACACAGCGAATGTGTGTATTAGACTTTTTTTTGTTTACTTTCATTTCCATCCAATTCAGGCAATAAGACCAGGAATTAAGCCTAATGCCGAGCAAAATTCACTCATTATTCTTAATGCCTGGGTTTTAAGCGTAAAGACTAGTCTTTAGCCCTAATGCCGGGCATTTTTAGACATTAAGCTTAATGCCTAGAGGCATTAGCAATATTGCCTGAATTCACTTATTGCCGCTAACATTGTCACTAAATAATATTTTCCATTTCTTGTATTCCTTACAACTGAAAAAATGGCTTTCAATAAAATACAATGCTAACATTATTGAACCAAAAGAAGACTCATATTATTATTACCATTACTAATTATTATTAATATAATTTATTACTTAATGGAGATTCGATTTAATGACGCACTTCTTAAGAGATTTACTTAGATGTTTATTCAGTGGACGGCAATTAGTAAAGCCTTCTAGCTTTAAGTTGAAATGTAAATGCTGAGGTATGTTTGCATAAGCTGTAGCGCATATTAAACTAGTTTTAAGCTTTAAATTCCTTTAGATAGTTTACAAGTAAGTAATCAAAGCCAATCTTTAACATAACTTATTCTTGATAAATTATTCAGAGGGTATCCACCTCTCTCGGGCAAAAGCAACCAGGACAAAGGTGCCATTTGTTCACGAGTTGGCAAAATTATTATGTCGGAACAAAACAGAATTTTTGCGGAGTCAGCTAAGAAGGTTAGAAGCGAATTGGTTTAAGTTTTAAAATATAAAGCTCTACTAGTATTGTTTCATTAGAATATAATATTATCTGACTGAGAAAGAGAATAGTTGGAAATGGAAGCCTGGAAGAAATGACAATCTAACTCTTTCAACTGTAAAAGCATGGAATAACAAATTAGTCCCATGAATGTCAAAAGTGCACTGTCCATGTTTAAAATTAGTACCATTTTCCTATCAGACGAAATATTATTAATTAGTACGTATCTCTGCGATGGCTCTCCCCTGTTGACAGTAATGTTATCTAACAGTTGTCCTATATACAATCTCTTGGTTAATAGCCAACATGTTCATTAAAAATAAATTTACAACTGGTTAACAGCTATACAAAACAAATTCCTTGAATTCTATGGTATCTAATTCAAAGATTCATCACAATGGCGGCTAGTCTGCTATTAAGTATAGTTATATGTGGGTAATCATTACCTATATAGAAACTTATTTAAGTAGGAATTTAGTCTACATTCCTACTCTAAATTATTTAGAGACAATAAT
The DNA here is from genome assembly GCA_020055645.1 of Tomocerus qinae. Taxonomy (NCBI): domain Eukaryota; kingdom Metazoa; phylum Arthropoda; class Collembola; order Entomobryomorpha; family Tomoceridae; genus Tomocerus; species Tomocerus qinae. The sequence continues at coordinate 52,354,175 of CM034546.1, read as the reverse complement.
AGTTTTAAAAATGTCCTTACATCGGGGTTGAGAAAGTGGAGAGTAAACTGTTTTGCACAGAGAACATTTCTGGGAAAACAGTTTAAACTTTGCAAACGTCATGAGAGTAAAGTATATATTGGCAAAGAGAAAACTTGTTGATCTTAACTTCCGACTCGATTCCTACAAAATTGTATGGGGCGTAACAAATTAAATTTCTAGATACGTACCTAGTTGTAGACTAAATAAGCTTAATACTCATAGTGGAAGACCAGCCCTATAAACGACTTTAAATAATACTATAAATAACAACATGAAGTATGTGTGTTAGGGGGAGAGCACGGCTACTACTATTGATTAGTAGAGCTATGCTACCGCTCAAGCCGCGAGGGCTTACTTGCAGTGGCTCCCAGAACAACTTTACTAAGTGTACAGACTTACACGAAGAGACTTAGTGAAGAGTACTGAACCATGAGACGGAACGACTCAACACTGTCCCACAACTCGATCTGGTGGGCAGTCAGAGAGGGACCGGAACATGTAAGCCGACCGCCAGTGACCACAGACAAATCACTTACAGCAGTCTACTTCAATCCACCTTATCACCTCATGTGCATCCCATTGTCCAGACTTGTGCTAGGTAGAACTCGTAGCACGTATACAGACCAACAGAACAATCCATACACTACAGACAGGGCATTGATAGATAATCATATTGTCACTAAGATAGGCAAATCAATGCTAATAACGAATATACGGCAATGACTGCTTCTCCCAGCTCCAGACTGCTACCTTATAGACCTGAGGCGCTCCAGAGATTCGAACTCCAGACCTCAGCCTGAGAAGCGGCTGTTTAGACCACTAGACAGACCTGTACGCCCAACATGAAGTATAGTCAGCATTGTATAGAGTAAATATGTACAAAGCTTTCTAAATAATATTCTCCTAAGTTTGTCTGTAGTTTTACTTGAGGAGGTCTATGAATTTATTTATTTCATTAACTTTTGATGTTTTTTATGATTAGTATTTTCTTTTCCATGTCAAGTATTTCTTTCTACGTAAGAAAACAATATTTAATAGGACAGTATAAAGTTATATTGACTGCGGTCAATAGGTCAATACTGGCAATAGTCTTCAGAAAGTATTACATCCAACATTTGTGACATCTGAGAGAGAACACAGTGAGCGTAATACTAGTATTATTCCAGAGCTAGCCAGTGCTGTTAAATTATCCCATTAAATCAAAACTTTATAACACGTTTAATTAAATAGAAAGGTTTCATTAGTAAATGTATAACTACTCAAGATAGCCGCAATAGATACTCATATTAGTAGCCAGAAGAATAAATAACTACAAAGCAAAGTTACATAATATAAATATTTTTGGATTTCTTCAATTTTCAATACACAGGTTTGCCAATCGCCAGTCAGAAATTGAAATGTTTATACAAGTAATTTTTATGTTATAACTTATAACTTCAGGCCACAGAGATACAGCTAATATAATTATTTTTGGTTATTTATTTTCAGAAATTCAAATCTAAAACATTTATAAAACTAATTTTTGTTATAACTGCACGCTGCCTAGATATACCTAATATATTGTAATTATTCTTGGTAGAAAAGTACGTCATAATATATTGGGTTCACTAGGATTTATTGATTTGTGGAGTGTGTTGGCCACCATTAGAAATGACTTCCTCTAAAATGATAATTCGACTACCGAAAATAGGACTTAGAACAGTTTCCAAACGAGCTTTTGAGTCTTTATCCCAAAACATCAATTTAGGGTATCAGATAGGAGCTCTCCCGTACGTATGGAATGAAACAGATTGTAGTTTGACGGAATCGAAATCAAAAAGAGCCCATTTCATAGTGTACTGTATGCAAGCCCTTTGGTTTTTGGCTAATGCGCTTTTCATAGTTGAATTATTCGTATTGTATTTGCTAAGAGATAAAACATCCAACAGTCTAATGTGTTTCTTTGCCTGCTCCATATCAACCTTGGGATCACTTTTGCATATGACGGTTACTGTATACGGTCCTACAATTGCGGCTATACTGACAGATTTTTCCAAAATTGTGAAGAATTTTGAATGTAAGTTGCACCTTTATATTCATCCAACCTTATTTTCCGTATTATTATATTTTATTAATTGTTTTTTACATTTCAGCCAACTACTGGAAGAGCAAGGAGCCCGTTTCATGCAAAAAATCAGAAATTGTAATGATTTTTCTAAATACCTCCGCAATTGTGTATCCAATATTTGCAACAGTTTTGTATTTAGTGTTTTTATATGACCACCCCTTATTATTCTACGCACTAATACCTGAAAACTACAAATCCTATCTCGTTGTGCTAATGATGTCTGTGCCAATATGTTGGCAGATCCTTTGTGTATTTATCAGAGTTAATTTTGTTCTTCAAATATGCTTGATTGCAACGCATATTTTTCACATCTTAACAAAAGAATTGACGTAAGTGACAATTAATAAAAGTTACATGATGGAAGTACAAACGTAGACAAGAACCGATTAAGGGTCAGAGGCATCAAAAATATTTTGAAAACAAATGGCTTTCCTTTGCAAAAATATTCAAGCTATAAATGGAGGAACCCAAAATTGTCAACACCTTTTTTATACATGGTTAGGTTATATTAGAATAGGTTATAGCGTTGACAAAAAGGTGTTGACAATCTGGGGGCGAATCCTTTAAACGTGTAAGGAAAACAGATAAGCAATTTGTTCAAAATATTTATATCCATAACATACTTTAAAAACGTATAACATGTATGCAAGGGGGCACGTGCCCCATCAAGAAATGAAAGAAGATAAAGAAATTTTTGTAAAAAAAATGAAAAAAAATTGCTAAAATGAATTTTTTTCTTGGTACACCTCCTGAACTTTTTTTCAGGCTGCGGCCCTGGTATGCTAAATATTAAATTTACCCCACAGAAGCCAGCATGGTCAATAACATTTTAGTTCCCGGCCACTATCAAAGCTCTGTATGATTGCCCGAGGCGGAGCCTCGTATAACGGATTCCTTAGTCGGTTGCTAATAAAGTTGTATCGAGTGGAAATTCTAAATATATTTATTTTTCACAGATTAGGAAGAAAGGATTACCAAACCACTCCCTCGGCTCGATCTATCGACGTACTCGTCCATTATACAAATATAGTGCGGATAATTATTAATATCGTTGATGGTATAGTACAAATAGTCCTCATCCCTTTCCAATCGATTGTTATTAGGAGTGTCCTCATCGCTAGTTTCATGGTTTTGAAGGAGAAGGAAATATTTCCGATAATTTCTGCTGTTGCCTATTTCATTATAATATGTTCGTTATGGGTACTATTTATGAGACTAGCATATTCCGTTACCGATGTTGTCAACAAAGTAACAAAAAAATTCAGCTTGTTCACAAACGGTACAGCAATTGATGTAAAATATATGAAGAAGTTCCGAAGGTCCTGTAAACATATTAAATTCCAAATTGGATTAGGAACATTTATCACCAAGAAAACTGTGCCAAAATTCTTTCTTGGTTTAGCTAGAGGAACAGGTAAGCTACTTGTAGGTAGAGGGGGACCAAGACGCTGATGTGGAATCAAAACCCAGAATCATGTTAAATTAAAGTGGATTAATTATGTAGAATTAGTTGTGCTTTATGTATTTAGCTAGTCTCTGCAGTATAAAAGTAATTTATGTAAATATTATTAAGTAGATAACATTACGTACAAATAACTCGTGCTTTTTGTAAGTAGCTGGACTCTGGATTAGAAAAGTAATTTTAACTATTATTTACCTCTGTTCTATAATATATAATGGTAGATATGTCAGCAAATAAACAACACATAATATGGCGAAACAAAATATTGTACAATTTTTTGATTAATTTTATCGTACCTTGTTTCTAATCTATTCAGGTAATTTGTGCGGCAGGAACGTTCCTCTCAATTCAAGGAAGCCTAGCTTTTAGAAATCAGAAAATCGTGACTTGCAAATTTAAAAAGATGGATTTGGTTAACCATATTAAGCCTTTCAAAAAACGATAGGAATACTTGAAAGTTGCCAATAAAAATATGAAATTTCGGTTCCCGTCAAGGTTAAAACTTAAACCTTTTCGCTCCTAACATCCTCTGCTGACTCCGCAAAAATTCTATTCTATTCCGACAGATTAATTTTGCCCACTCATGACCATTTGGCACCTTTGTCCTGGCTGCTTTTGCCCGAGAGAGGTGGAGACCCTCTGAATAATTCATCAAGAATAAGTTATGTTAAAGGTTTGCTTTGATTACTTGTAAACTATCTAAAGGAATTTAAAGCTTAAAACTACTTTTATATGCGCTAAAGCCTACACAGCTTATACAAACATACCTAAACATTTACATTTCAACTTAAAGCTAGAAGGGTTTATTATTTGCCGTCCGCTGAATAAACATTTAAACACCATAAATCTCTTTAGATGTGCGTCATTAAATCGAATTATTTAATAAATTGTATTAATAATAATTAGTAATGGTAATAATATGAGTCTTCTTTTGGTTCAATACTGTTAGCATTGTATTTTATTGCAAGCCAATATTTTAGTTGTAAGAAATACAGAAATGGAAAATATTATTTAGTGACTACATCATTTAGATGACACCTGAAGAGGTGGATCCACTCTGAATAATAAATACGAAAGATGTATTATAGAAAATAATGATTACAATGAATAAATGTAGAGTAACCTAAAATCTGCGATATTTGTGGCACTTATACACATAGGATCATTCATATCAATCCTTTACGACATATCCCTCCCAGTCGGAAACCTCATGGCTCGGTACCGCTAGTGGTACAGAGCTATCTCTCCCAGTCTAGTCGGAGAGGGACATTATGTCCCTCCCAGTCTTGTTTCCCTCTCCGACTACAACATATACATATATATATATAACATAATACATTGTATTCAAATGTAAATTTTAATGCTTGTGGCTTTAGACTTTATATTCTCTTAGATAGTTTACAGGGAAGTAATCAAAGCAAACCTTTAACATAATTTATTCTTTATGTATTATTCAGAGTATCTCCACCTCTCCAAGGCAAAAGTAGCCAGAACAATGGTGCCATATGGGTCATGAGCGATTAAAAATTAATATGTGGGAACAGAACATAATTTTTGTGGAGTCAGCAGAGGAGGTTAGGAGCGAATAGATTTAAGTTTTAACATATAAAGCTCTACTAGTATTGTTTCATTAGAATATAATATTATCTGATTGAGACAGGGAATGGTTGGAATTGAAAGCCTGGAAGAAATGACAATCTACCTCTTCCAACTTCAACTGTAAAAGCACGGCACGGAATAATAAATTAGTCCCATGTATGTAAAACGTGCATTGCCCATGAAGAAAGCAAAGGAAGCAGAAATAAACTATTGCTTCCCTTACGTGTCACATTCTTTCTGAATATTGTTTAAATGTCAATAGTTAATGTTATAAAAGTCTACTTACAGCCACGGCGGACAATATAGATATTTAAAGTATTACATATTAAATGATGAAAGCATCATAGTAATGACTATTGCTGTCTACAAAAATAAATTCCCGTATATATAGCGAATCTAATATTTTAAAAGTAAAAACAACGTACCTACTTCGGAGTAATACTTGCTACTGATCTAGATAAATGTTCAATACCTGTTCACTATCCAAAAGTATAATATTATTTACTTTAGTGCTTTTCAATCAGTATTAGCGGCGACACATTTGGGTTTAAGAAGCTAAACTAAGTTAAAATTTTGTTCAGTTACTATTTTTGATCAGATAAAACACCTGAAAAAAATATACTCTATCTAAAGTTATACCAAATACTGGCTTTAGGTTTACGGATATTTATTTCTTGTTATTTTATTTTGTCGATCAGTATATTTATGCCAATAACGTACAGTAAAGTTTTAGAGCTATAAACTAACCTTCCGTTCAGTTAGTATTTTTTATCAGATTGAAAACCTTAACAAAATATATACTACCTAAAGTTTTTAATGAAAAAGTGACTTTAGGCTTACTTGAAATTTATTTCTTGTCACATTACATTATAAAATAAGTTAAAACATTTAAGACATTTTTTATTTAACTTTTCGATTCAAAGATGGCAAATGCCAAAGCAAACACTAGTCTTAAAGCAATCTCCAAACGAGCTTTCGCTAGGTTATCCCAAAACATTAATTTAGGATATCGGATAGGTGCTCTCCCGTACAACTGGAATGAAAAAGATTGTAGTTTGTCCGTCTCGAAGTCAAAACGAGCACATTTCATAGTGAAATGTATGCAAGCCATTTGGCTTTTAGCTAATACGTTCTTCGTAGTTGAATTAATCGTTTTGTATTTATTAGGGGACACCACACACAGCACCCCAATGTGTTTCTTTCTTTGCTGTTTATTAGCCCAGGGATCAATTTTGCATATAGGAGTTTCTATATATGGTCCTACGGGGGCTGCCTTGTTGACAAATTTTTCCAGGATTGTGAAGAAGTTTGAATGTAAGTTTTTAAACATTACTTATTAAAACTTTAAACTTTATATATACTTGTACGGGTTGTACGTTGTGTACATGTTATTTAATTCATATTTTTTCAGGTAAATACTTGAACAGCAAGGCGATAATTTCAAACAGAAAATTGGAAATAGCGTTAATGCTTTTAAATATCTCCACATTTGTATACCCACTGCTTTTAGTATCTCTTTATCTGGGGTTTCTATACAACGAACCAATATTTATCTACGCCCTTATTCCGGACGACTACAAATCGTTCATCATGGTGATCATGATCTCCATACCATTATTTTGGCAGATGATGTGTTTAACTGTCAGAGTTAACTTTATTTTCGAAATTTTTATGTTTGGATGGCAACTTTGTCACTCCGTGACAGAAGAACTGACGTAAGGGTCTTTAAAAACGAATGAATAAATTATCATCTTCCATTTTCAAATAACCATATTAAAGAAAATGTAATAATTAATTTTTGCAGATTAGGACGAAACAACTACCAAACGGTTAGCACGGCTCGTTCAATCAACGTACTCGTCACCTATACGAACATATTTCGCATAAACTTTGGTATTGCAAATGAAACAATTCGTCTTATAAGCGTCCCAATGCAGTCTATTGTTATTCGTAGTGTACTAATTGCTAATATATATCTATTGCAGTTAAAAGATGTATTTCCATTGGTTTTAACTGCTTCCTATGTGTTTATTTCTTGTTTTTTATGGGTATCATTTCTAAAACTAGGACAAACTTTCACTGAAGCATTCAACAAGGTAATAAAAAGATTTAGCGTATTCACCAATGGTACTTTACATGAAAAAAAGTACCTCAAGAAGTATCAAAAGTCCTGTAAACCGTTAAAAGTTGAAATAGGATTAGGAACATTTATTACTAAGAAGAGTGTGCCAAAATTTTTAATTGGTTTGACTAGAGGAACAGGTAAACTACTTGTTGGTAGAGGAGGGCCCAGACGCTGATGTGAAATCAAAACCCAAAGTCTTGATAAATTAAAGTAGATTAGTTATATAGAATCAGTCGTGCTTTAAGTAATTAGCTGGTCTCTGGAGTAGAAAAGTAATTTAAAGAGAAATGTTGTTGATCTATAGCTTGGACTCGATTCCTACTAAATTGTATGGGGCGTAACAAATTAAATTCCTAGAAACGTACCTAGTTGTAGACTAAATAAATGAAGAAAAACACTGGATGGTCAGCACAGACATGCAGCAGGGCACTATAACCGAGTTTAAATATTATTACTTGTATATAACATAAGAAAGTATAGTCAGCTTTCTAAATAAGATTCCCCTAAGTTATGGTCTCTATAGTTTTAATATAGGAGTTCCATGAATTTATTTATTTCATTATCTTACCATGTATTTTATGATTAGTATTTCCTCTTCCATGTAACGTATTTCTTTCCCCGCAAGAAAATATGTGTAAAAGGTCAGTATAAAATTATATATAAACTATTATATTGGCTGCGGTCAATACTGTTAAATAGTCTTCATACAGAGCATTACATACAGCATTTGTGACATCTGAGAGAGAACAGTCAGCTTAATACTTGTATTACTTTAGAGCAAGTCAGTGCTATAGCTCTTAGCATATAGCTCTCTAATAAAATCAAAAATTCATAATATTGTTAATCTAATAGAAAGGTTTCTTTAGTAAATGTATTAGATAACTACTTACTCCAGATAGCTAAGATAGATACCCCCGTTAGTAGCCCGAAGGATAAATAACTACAAAGCATAGTATAATGTAAATATTTTTGGATTTCTCCAATTTTTAATATACTGTTTTGCCAATTGCTAGTCAAAATTAAAATCTGTTGAAAACATTTATAAAAGTAATTTTTATATTATTATAGCTACAGGCAGAGTTATTCCTAATATAATATTCCATCGAATAATATTCTTGGTAGAAAAGTAGGGCGTATATATGGTTCACTAGGATTTATTGATTGTTTCCGTGCATTGTGTCGGCTACTATTAGAAATTCACTTCCCAACTCAAAAATGGCAAATCGAAGACCAAAGACTGAACTTAGAGCAATCTCCAAACGAGCTTTAGAGTTTTTATCCCAAAACATTAATTTGGGATATCGAATAGGAGCTCTCCCGTACGTATGGAATGAAAAAGATTGCAGTTTGACGGAATCCAAGTCAAAAAGAGCCCATCTCATAGTGAAGTGTATGCAAGCCGTATGGTTTATAGCTAATGCGTTTTTCATCATTGAATTAATCGTTTTGTATTTGTTGAGAGATAAAACTTCCAACATTCTAATGTGTTTCTTTGCCTGCTGCATATCAACCTTGGGGTCACTGATGCATTTAACGGTTACTGTATACGGTCCTACAATTGCTGCTTTACTAACAGATTATTACAGAATTGTGAAGACGTTTAAATGTAAGTTGAGCGTTTATAAATGAACATATCTTTAATTTTAAGTATCTCCAAGAATTATTTTCAATATTAATTATTATTATATTTCATTAATTGTTTTTCACATTTCAGACAAGTACTGGGAAAGCAAGAAGCCCATTTCATGCAAAAAATTAGAAATGATAATGATTTTTTTTAAAGGCTCCACAATTGCGTATCCAACGTTTTTCGCATTTTTCTATTTAGTGTATTTATATAACCATCCCATATTGATCTACGCACTGATACCTGAAAACTACAAATCATATTTCTTTGTGCTAATGATGTCTGTGCCCATGTTTTGGCAGCTTTTATGTTTATTTATCAGAATTAATTTTGTTTTTCAAATAAGCTTGCTTGGAACGCATTTAGTCCACGTCTTAACAAAAGAAATGACGTAAGTGACTATATTACTATTTTAAATGTTACATTTACATTGTTACTAAGTACAAACGTGGACAAGAACCGATTAGGGGTACACGAGGCATCAAAAAACTCAAAGTGTGATAGTAACTTTGCGAAAGAAGAAATCAGGCTAGAATAAATATTAATTAATTTTTAGAAAACATCTTTAATTTTAAATGGGGGAACCCAAACTTGTCAACACATTTATACATGGTTAGGTTAAGTTAGTTTATAGTGTTGACAAAAAGGTGTTGACATGCTTTTCCGCACCATTATCTAATAACATTGCTACCGTAACTGTATTGCTCCCAGTTACAAGAGGGAAAATAGAAATAACTAAAGTCGTATAATAAAGCGACACGCGTTTAAATGCGGCGCTAGGTGCCCAACGGGAGATCCTCAAAGAAGAGTCCCTTTTCCTGTTTCTATAATTTTGCTTTTCAACGGGTTAGAATTCAAAAACAGTTAAATTTCAATAGACTGTTTTATCACTGACGGGTCAATTTTTCATAAATAATATTTTCTGTACATCTTGCATGTTCATTACAACGTTGCCAAGAACGACGCCCCAAAAGCGTGAGGACGATTGCCTTTAATATTTCGGAGTTGCCCCGCTATTAACTATACTTAATCGGTTGTTTATAAAAATATGTCCAGTGGAAATTCTAAATAAATTTAATTTTTACAGATTAGGAAGAAAGGAATACCAAACCAGTCCCTCGGCTCGATCTCTTGACGTACTCGTTCATTATACGAATATACAGCGGATAATTATTGATATCATTGATGACATAGTCCGAATAGTCCTCATCCCCTTCCAATCGATTGTTATTCGTAGTGTCCTCATCGCTAGTGTCATGCTTTTGAAGGAGAAGGAAATATTTTCGATAGTTTTAGCTGTTGGCTATTTGGTTGGCACATGTTCGCTATGGGTCCTAATTTTGAGACTAGGATACGCCGTTACCGATGTTATCAACAAAGTAACAAAAAAGTTTAGCTTATTCAAAAACGGTAAAGCAATTGAATTAAAATATATGAAGAAGTTCCAAAGGTCCTGTAAACATCTTAAATTCCAAATTGGATTAGGAACATTTATCACTAAGAAAACGGTGCCAAAATTCTTTCTTGGTTTGGCTAGAGGAACCGCTAAGCTACTTGTTGGGAGAGGAGGGCCCAGAAGATGAGATGAAACCAAAAACCAAAGTCTTGATAAATTAAAGTAGATAAATTACGTACAATAAAATAAGTCGTGCTTTATGTAAGTAGCTGAACTCGGGAATAGAACAGTAATTTATGTAAATATTATTTGCCTCTGTACTAATAGTAGATAATGTCATTAAATAAACAACACATAATATGGTCATAAACAAAATATTGTTCAATTTCATATTAATTGGGTCATAACTTTTGCTAATATCTCTTCAGGTAATTTTTTGAAACTGAATATGATTAAAAAATCAAAGATGACTTGTATGGCTGAAGAAACTTCCCTGGATTCATTTAACCATATTAAACTTTACGAATATTCAAAAGTTACCATTAAAAATGAAAATTTCGGTTCCCGTCAAGGTCTAAGGTAGCATATTGTCAGGGAGGGTACGCATTTGTAGTAGGAGAGGAACAATTTTCTGCATATATGTAACTGTATGCAGACGAAATAAACTTAAACTGTGGGAGGTCAATTGCAAGAGGGACAGCAATATAATATACACGACTTTGTGAAAAGGATATACCAAGGTTAGCTTCAATATACGGATTCCACGAAACTTGTTTTTCTATATGGCTCTGGCTCTAAACATTTTCAATAGAAAGTATTTCCTCCTCCGTGCCACGTTGTTTCTCCGAAAGAAAATAATGTTTAAATTGACAGTATAAATATTTTATTAGTCGTGCTTTGTGCACAGTGTACAAAATACCATTTACCACTTACCAGTGGTAAGTGGTTTTTAATGGTATTTAACGTTAAATACCACTACCTAAAATGTAGTGGTAAGTGGTTTTTAATGGTATAAATGGTAAAAAATAGTTTAATTTAAATTTGGTGTTTCAATTTTGAATAAAATTCGGTGCCAAAGTATGAAATGGCTTAGCAGATGATCATTGTTGTCACAAATTGGTAAGTGCTCATTAAACAGAGTAGGATTCAACCAATGCGCAACAACCCTTGCAGTTTGAGAAATTAATTGCAATTCAATTAGCATCAATTTTAAATGGGCGATACCAAATACTTCTTCATTTTTTATAACTTTTGGGGTACAATCAAATAAATATGATTAATTTAGTTGATTAAGGGGCTCATTGGAAATGTTTCATAGTAAATAAAGTTTTAAAACGTATATTTTAGGATGTCTAGTGTATATTTGTACTAATCTGCCTAATCAATCGCTAATATTTACCATTTTTACCATTAAATGCATTTTTACCATTAAGTGCATTTTTACCACTGTGATGGTAAAAAAGCCTAAAAAGTGGTAAATTTTGTACACTGTTTGTGCACAATATAGCCAACCCTCTGAAAAGTATTGGATTGTATTTCCTAATATCGGTTATTAGTACCCTATTCAGCTAACTTTTCCAGCTCATTTTTAATCCCATTAATTTATCTTTTGTTCTTGGCTGGCGTAGCAGTGAAATCTGAAGGAATCGTGATTGGAGAAGAATAGGCCACCCAATTAGCTTGGTGGGTGGTCCATTGATTCTCAATCACGATTTCTTCACAGCTCACTTCTTCGCCAGCAAAGGATAAAAGACCAATTAATAAGATTAAAAATGAACTGGAAAAGTTAGCTGAATATGATAATAAATAGAAAGGTTGCATTTATTCGTATATGTGAAATATCCTTTGCAGAGATGGGTACTACCCAAGAAGCATGAATATACAACAAATTAGCATAATAGCATTCTACTTCCTACTTTAAGACTTCTGTTTCATTAAACAGTCTTGTCAGTCGCAATTTCTTTGAGCTCTTATGGGTTTTGAAATTTAAGGCTATAAAAGAATACTGCACCACTGACAATTAAGAATCATTTTGAGATATATTAGTTAGCTGTGTAGTTATATATAGTATTATTCCACGGGTTGTGAGTGTGTAAGAAAATATAGATATATTGGAATAGTAAAATATATCTCGATTTGTTGGACACTATTTATTGATACCGTTCTTCCAAAGTTTTATAGTATATTGTACAGTATAGTTTATAGAACAGTTTATTTTAAATCCCAACTCAAAAATGACGAACACAGATATAAAACCAAAGATGGAACTTAGAGCCGTGTCCAAACGAGCTTTAGAGTGTTTATCCCAAAATATCAATTTAGGTTATCGAATAGGAGCTCTCCCATACGAATGGAATGAGAAAGATTGCAGTTTGACCGTCTCGAAGTCAAAAAGGGCCCATCTCATAGTGAAGTGTATGCAAGCCGTTTGGTTTATGGCTAATGCGTTTTTCATAATTGAATTAATTGTATTGTATTTGTTGAGAGATAAAACTTCCAACATTCTATTGTGTTTCTTTGCATGCTGTATGTCTACCTTAGGATCCCTTATACATTTAACAGTTAGCATTTACGGTCCTACAATGGCTGCAACATTGACAGATTATTTCAGAATTATGAAGACATTTGAATGTAAGTTTAACTTTTATGTTGCAAATTAATATGCTTTATTATCTAAAATTGTTTAAAGCATGTAGAAAAATTATTTATGAGTTGGTTTTCACATTTCAGACAACTACTGGGAAAGCAAGGAGTCCGTTTCATGCAAAAAATTAGAAATAGTTATGACTTTTCTAAATGTCACCACTATTGCATATCCATTATTTGTAATGTTTTTCTATGTATTTATTTTATATGACCACCCAATATTGATCTACGCGTTAATACCTGAGAACTATAAATCATATTTATTCGTGCTCATGATATCCATACCCCTATTTTGGCAGTTTTCGTGTGTGTTTATCAGACTTCACTTTGATTTTCATATCTGTCTGCTTGGAACGCAACTTTGTCACGTCGTTACTAAGGAATTGACGTAAGTCACTAATATCCCTTGTATTTCTTATTATAATATACTTAATGCTTACCTAGTACAAACGTGGCCAACAAATTATTACTATTGATTAAAGGTGATAGGGAAATTTTTTAATGAGTATATTATACTCACATTGTGGTAGTTTTCTTTTCCAACATAAAATTCCAAAACATTTTAGCGTTCTAACTCTTTACTTACGCTTCTCAGCTATTTACTCAGCTATATAATCCCTAGATAGTGTGGCGACATGAATTATACAAATAGCAGTACGTTTGTTAATAGATCCATAATCGGTTGTTATGGACTATATTGAATTAATAGAAATTTTAATGATGTTCAATTATTTACAGGTTGGGCAAACAGCATTACCAAACCAGTATAGCAACTCGCTCAACGGATGTACTCGTTCACTATACAAATATAATGCGAATAATTTTTGACATTGTGGATAGCATATTACAAATAATCCTTATCCCTTTTCAATCGATTGTTATTCGTAGTGTCATTATTGCTAACGTCATGCTTTTTAAGGGCAAAGAACTATTTCCAGTAGCTTTAACTGCTCTCTATGTAATTGTCATAAGTTCGCTATGGGTATTAATTTTAAGACTTGCTCAAGCCTATAGTAATGCTTTGTACAAGGTAACAAAAAAATTCAGTTTATTCACTGACGGTAGACCAAATGATGTAAATTACATGAGGAAGTTTCAAAAGTCCTGTAGACCTGCCAAATTGCAAATAGGATTAGGAACATTCATCACTAAAAAGACAGTGCCAAAATTTTTTATGGGTTTGGCTAGGGGCACTATTAAGCTACTTGTTGGTGGAGGGGGGCCCAGAAGATAGGAAGATGATACCAAGTGCGCATAGTGCTATTTTTTAAAAAAAAGTGTGATATTGATTCGTACAATTTAATAATTTGCGAAATATGGGCCAATAATTTCACAAATAGTTACGGGAAATAATGTAATATCGAAATAGCGAATTTCATCGAGTCGCAGGTTACATACGTTGTTATAACATCTATGTATCGGATATACTGAAAATATTCCTGGATCTTGTCAAACTTTAAGGTTGTATATAGTTGTAAGTTTTAACTACCACTACTATTGCGGTTTGGAGTAAGAATACATATGCAAACCATTTTACAATTTAAATAAAAAGTCTGAAAAACTCTTTTTGAAGGGAATATTCTATAGAAAATAAATCTTTTCCTGCCTTAAGCATTCGTAATTCTAAGATGATGAATTTCCAGAAGTAATTTTCAAAGCAAATGTTTTGCAGAAAGAAGGTCAAATAGTAATCAATATAAAATCGATATACGTGCAATGGCGTGTAGTTGGGACGGACGAAATTTTTCACAATTTCAACAGATGGCCTACGAAACGTCATTTTTAATTAAATCCTTTCGATGAATCTAGTGGGTAAGGGTAATTCCTAGATAATAATTACATGCTGATTTACATTTAAAACAGTATTGTAATTTGAAAATTGAAAGGATCAGAAATGTTTTAAATTTTAGAATCAAATTAAATTATTAAAAGCTTTCCTGACTGATATCCAAGTTGAAAATATAACTTTCGTTCATTACACATACATTAAGGTTATTTAACATTTCACACATAATAAAATTATAGTTATTTAAAAACTAATCGGAAATTAAATACCTCATTGCAGAGTTGCAACTGATTGATTCTATACTACATAATTATATTGGAACTGGTTATTAAAAAAGAGTAATAGCAATTAAATAACATTATATTTAAATAATATTATTACAATAAAAATAAATAATATATTATAGTTAACAATTATAGTATCAACGTTTACATTTTACAATCTGATTTTTTATTAACCATGTGTCCAAAATTACAAATTTGCAAGTTACACTTTACACCACACTGATTTACAATACAACATTGTGTTTTACCATTTCTGTGCCAGCACTAAAAATTTGGATCATATTAATTACAATAAAACTCAATGCTAAATAGTATGGTATACCAAAGGATGACTGGTAGAATATATATTAACAATGAAATTGAGAAAAATGGTTGAGGAATTCTATAAAGTGTTTGCATTTGGTAGTATTTGAACTTCTATGTTCATTCTATCAATAACATTTTGACTCATGCAGAACACAGGGTTGATTTTTTTAAGTGTAACAATTTTTTCATCTTTGTAATCGAGCATGGACAGAGCTCCAAGGCCAAATAAGGTATGAAAAGGGTCCACAACATCTCCAGGTCGATCAGCAAATCCTCCAGTGGAAACATCTTGACACGATAGTATGAAATTGACTAGGGCTTGTTTATCAATCCAATCAGAGCGACCGAGAACAGTCAGGGAGGCTAACACCCACCAGGAATAACAAACATCACTCAACTTTTCGGGTCTGCCATTGAATCCTCCAGATTTTAATTGCCGTTCGCATAGCCACCATCCCAACAAATCACCGTCAACACGATCAATTTCTTTTAGAATGGACAAAGTCCCAACTGCACAATAAATGAGTCCTGCGTGTGATTCTGATCCTGGTTTCGACCCGAATCCACCATCGAAATTCTGGCAGGATAACACAAAATCAGCTGCTTTTTTCGTCTGGATGGCAGGCAGTTGTTTCAAAAGAGACAAAGTGGACACAGCACAAAAGGAAAACCGGATATCAACTTCACCCCACTTGTCACCGAAAAACGAACCATCTGGTTGTTGGAGGGATTGGATAAATCCGACAACTTTAGAAGCGTCAATCAGATTTAATTCATCATACATAGCTAATATTTGCACAGCACTTAAAGTGTACAAAATATGGGGATCGTGATCTTTAGCAGGTGAAAATCCACCTGAAGTCTCGTCAAAACAATCTAATACAAAAGAAATGACTTCCTTACGAGGCACCGAATCCAATTTTCCCATCAAATCTAATGCTGTAAGAGCCCAGTAACAACCTGACATCCGAAGAAATTCCGTCATACAAAACTCGTAGTCTTCTTTTGATGTGCTGTATTTTGAAAGAAACTCTACATGCTTTGTCAACTGTAAATGAGGAATTGTTTCCTCATCACCCCCTCGATTTTCCGTCATCTTCAGTTTTTTCCTGTAGAGAATAGGAGTTTATTCCGTTTAAAATTCTTCTTCGGAGGAAAGAAGTCGTGTAAACAGCTGGAATCTAACAAAATGGTTATCTAAAATGACAAAAAAGGAACAGTGAATGTTTGAGTTTTCTTGTAACGTATTATGATTATTATATACTGCCTGTCACTGGTAAAACTAAAAATGCTATTTGCTTGAAGGAAATAAAAAATTTGTTGCTTATTTGCTGATAAACTCCTTTCAATTAAATACGTTTTTCCCAGTTGTCAGTTCTCTGATACCTGACTAAACAATAACAATGCAGTTTGTAATTTTAATTAGTGCCATTTTAGTATTGATTAGTGACTGATCTACCGACAACGGAAAGTCAAAAGTGCAGTAGAAGTTTGTGCATGTAATCAATGATAATAGAATTTCCAAAAATTTGTTACCTGCAAAAATTGGTTAAGGTACCTGTGGATTGTAAACGTTTTATTGATAAAGATAAATAATGACTTGAGTTGAAAATCTGGTTTACTTATTATTCCAAAATAATTACAATACAATAGTTAGTAGACAGCGAAGGAAATTCTGTCATTTCTAGTTCCAGTCAGCAGATTCATAACAAATATGGCACATTATGATCACATGGTAAGTGCACAGTCTACTGAGGAGCGGGATTTAGCTTATCTGGCATACTACTTAATGTAACGGTTACACATACATACACAAATACACACTACCAGAGACTTTATCTTTAAAAGTGAAATAAATTGAAATAAAGAAATTAATTAAAATTAATGGAATAAAATGAAATAAATTGAAATAAAGAAATTAATTAAAATTAATGGAATAAAATGAAATAAATTGAAATAAAGAAATTAATTAAAATTAATGGAATAAAATGAAATAAATTGAAATAAAGAAATTAATTAAAATTAATGGAATAAAATGAAATAAATTGAAATAAAGAAATTAATTAAAATTAATGGAATAAAATGAAATAAATTGAAATAAAGAAATTAATTAAAATTAATGGAATAAAATGAAATAAATTGAAATAAAGAAATTAATTAAAATTAATGGAATAAAATGAAATAAATTGAAATAAAGAAATTAATTGAAATTAATGGAATAAAATGAAATAAATTGAAATAAAGAAATTAATTAAAATTAATGGAATAAAATGAAATAAATTGAAATAAAGAAATTAATTGAAATTAATGAAATAAAATGAAATAAATAGGGATACATGGCATGCATTTCACTTTTGAAGTGAAATAAATGACTTTATTTCACTCTGACAGGTAGGTGAAATTATGAAATACATGACTTTATTTCACTCTGACAGGTAGGTGAAATTATGAAATACATGACTTTATTTCATCTTGGACAGGTGAAATAAATGACTTCATTTCACTTTGTTGACTTTGTTGTATCTATTTCATTAATTTCACTTTACAACAAAAGCTAGAGTGAAATATTTCGCAAAATAAAGTCATTTATTTCTCTATTTATTTCAAGCGAAATATTTCACTTGCCAACCCTGCACACTACATACACCTCACTCACACGGGTGAATAATATCGACGATTATTATGCGATAATAATAACTTTGGCTGGACAGCCAAAGTGACCTCTTTTCTATTTTTCCTACCTAAGGTTTGAATTGGAAAAGAAGTGCTAATTTAAATTAAATACGAACATGCAAAATTATTCAAGCTAAACTCCGACTTGTGGAAATTAAAATTGGCAATTTCAGGAGTCAGGAAAATAACCCTACCGTTTATATCTAATCCTTAAATTTTAAATTACTCACCAATTTTGAGAATATCGACCTGCTTGTGCTGTATATCAAGACGTGTACAGGGTTGTCCAACTAAAACAAAGGTTCTTGATACTTGTAATTCTAAGTAGCCAGCTGTTTCTAAAAAACTGGTACATCAAAACAGATAAGCTATTTGAAGGGTATTGGGAATTTTCACATCTAAAGTTTTACATCCTGGGGTAGGGAAGTTTTACAACCATGCACTGCAGTTTTACAACCAGCCACTGCAGTTTTACAACCACAAACGGCAGTTTTACAACCACAAACGGCAGTTTTACAACCTTCTTTTCCTCTAACTGATTTTACA
Source organism: Tomocerus qinae (assembly GCA_020055645.1). Classification (NCBI taxonomy): domain Eukaryota; kingdom Metazoa; phylum Arthropoda; class Collembola; order Entomobryomorpha; family Tomoceridae; genus Tomocerus; species Tomocerus qinae. The sequence goes on along the minus strand of CM034546.1, from coordinate 52,335,597 downwards.
AAACTATGCTGCTATTACAAAACTGCTACCGCTTGCGTCAAATGTCTAAACTGTATTTTGTACTTCAGTTCCGATTTCTCGTCTACAAGTTTACTTTCATTGTATGTAAATACAATCATAATCTCTACCTACCTTTTTGCATTGGAATGGAGCATTTACCATAATGCACCATTCCTTCGGTTATTAACCAAATTCGTCTTAATATAATTATTAAGCATTTATTTAGGTTTTAACAAACTTTGAGTTCATTACATTTGAAAGGTTGTAAAACTGCCGTTTGTGGTTGTAAAACTACAGTGGCTGGTTGTAAAGCTTCAGTAGCTGGTTGTAAAATTGCAGTGCATGGTTGTAAAACTGCAGTGGCTGGTTGTAAAATTGCAGTGGCTGGTTGTAAAACTTCACTACCCCAGGATGTAAAACTTTAAATGTGAAAATTCCTGGATCCATTTGAAGGACGCTCCAAAGTTACGTCAACGATCAATTATAGTTGAAAAGGGTACAAAAATTCAGAAAATAAGTGACAAGTTGTGAATCTGAAAGTGAAAGCCTGGTAGGTTTTTAAAAAGTTGTAACTTTTTATACTCGATAACTGTTTTGACAATTTATTTTCATTGGATCTTCTGAAAACATCCACATTCCTTTCTGTCATATGTAATCAGCTTTTAAATGGTGTACCTCTTTTGGTGATGTTGTGCTTCAGTTTGCAGCTAACTTTGTGTGGTTAAGTGCAGGCGTATCCTTTTTTAATTTCTTATTTTCGATGATTTTATTGAACTATTTATTGTTAAATCATATTAATGAAACAGCTTCCATTCTATAAATTTAAACGATCTTTTGAATGATGTACGTAACTATAATGTAAAATTTCACGTTCTTTCTGGCCAAAGGAACTAGATGTAGAAATACTTTATACTATTTTATTAGTTGGAAAACCCTGTGTATGTTATACAGTCAGGTAATACATCGAAGTTGATAAAATCAACACTAACAGTCTGCTGGAATTATGCTTGATTGCACCATTTGCACCAATTGTGGATTTTCTCGTATTGCAACTTGTATTTCTGTATAATATTACATTCACTGAAATACTAGTACCCTAATAGCTAAATACTTGGCTGGGAATATTAAATATCGTGATTCCCCTTTACTTAGAAGTCTTTGTAAGTAATCGTGCGGTGACTCTTTGTTAGTTTACTGCAATTTCTTTAAAATTATCATCAAAAAAAAATTAAAATCAGAACAGAACTCTAAATATTCTAGCATGAAGGGTATTTCTTTAACAACGTTATTGTTTGAATCTTTAGAATCATTTTTTGTAATTTTTGTCAAAATATTTTTAGCCTCGCCATTTTGTTTTTCCATGGCTAACAAGAAATTATATTTAATAACAAATAAATACAAAATCGCCTTTTGGCTGCTATTTCAGTTTAATTTTCTCTGCTATAATATATTTTCCATTACTATTTTAGTAATCCAAATTTTCAGCCCGTCTCTATCATTAGGACAAACATTTTTGTTTATATTTGGAGCAATTATTACTTCCGTTTCACTATTTTTCAACTTCATTTTGTATACCAGAAGATGGGCTGTTTGTGGAACAATTAATTCCGCGATTCAATTGGACAGAACATTATATGGTAAATAGTTAATGACTTCTAATAAAAATTGACAACACAAAATAATGCTTTATATATTTAAACAATTAATAATGTTACATTTTTATCTGTTAGAAAAATATCGACACAATTGTAAGCTGTGGAATTTCAGACAGTTTAAAAATGTGACCAGTACCTTTAAAATTCTGAACAAAGTAGCATTGGTGGCTGGTGTCTTACTCTCTATTTCTGCTGTTGTTATTAAATACAGTCCAATTATTTATATTTTGAAAATGTTTCGATTAGATTATATTTATGTTAGATTACTCGCAATCCCAATGATATTCCTTGGCGCGCTTCATATGTGGTTTCCGATGTTTGTAATTGTTTATTTCTGTATAATTTATTGCGTAAGTACTATATTCTGGTTACAACTGATTAATAGAAAGGGTTCAAAATCGCTTGCTTGTGCTAAGACCATCAGGTTCTTTGAAAAATATCCATATCGTGCAGTTGAGGTACATAGATCTTTAAAATTTCTAAATTTGGATTTAGACTATCTTCTATTTCGTCCAGTGGCACCAGTAATTCTCCTTTTGGCTGGTTTGCTTAACATTTGGAGTAATTTTACTTGTGTTAACTTCTACAACGTGATCCCCTTACATGGCTATTTATTTCTACCTGTGCTAAATATAGTGGTAATGGTATTTGAAGCAATAGTAATTCCATCTACGGCAATGGTTAACAATCTATCCATACTATTCATACATAATATGAGAAAAAATGGAGATCATATCATTAAAAGGCAAGTCAGAAGTTGTTGCCCGTTACGAGTTGGCGTAGGGCCATTTTTCTACTTGAAGAAATCTACCACATTCACCTTCCTTGAAGTTGTAGCCATGCATACTATGAATTTACTGGTGAGTGTTAATATCCCCACGACGTAATTCCATAATTGGATTAATAAATATAATAATCTGGTCAAGCTTAATTGATAATAATTAAGCTAAATAGAACTTTATTGTAATAATTTAATTGTAAATACGTATTATTTATTTGTTGTAATAATATCTATTTTTTATGACAATTTAAAATTATCTTTCTCAGAAGGCTAATAGACTGACCTTGACTTTGTCATTTCTAAAAGTATACCTTTCTCCTTTGTAAGATATTTTTCCTCTTATCGCACTACTAAATTATAGAATTCATCACATACATACAATAAGAGACTCTACAACTACAACCGAATTTGAAAAAGGAATTAAAAAGAAAATGTACTACAATTAAGGAATAACTAAATTGTTTATATTACATGACCATGCCAACACATTAATACTTAAGTGATGGCAGAATAAGTATTCATAGTAATTATATTAAATACTACCCAGCCAGCACAAAGTCTGCTACGTAGCTACGATTTTCATTCTAATGTACTGAGGAGCTAGATTAGAAATCGCTTCGACCAAAATGCTACTAAGTCTCCACACAGTATATAATTTATCGTAGCATTCCGATTTGTGCATGAATTTGAGCGAAGCTTCCAGGAAGCTCGGAAGCTGGTGCCCAGCAGCTACGAAGTAGCGATTTTTGCAGCGATAAAATAGTATTTAGTTTTAACCAACGACATAAAATTATCCAGGTATAATGTGTGTGATATTGATAAGAGTGATTAGTGACGATATATGATCGTATACCAACACCAATAATCAGGTCAGGTAAGACGTAAGTCATTATCGGATATTATTTAAAAAGTTCAGAATGCCCGTGTGAAACATTACTACACAAAACGTAAACAACATTATTATGTCCAGTACTTGTCGATGTCGATAAATAACTTTTAATTTTATGCTTAATCGCTTCAATTTTGTTTTGTGTTGGTTATTTTTCTTGGATTAGGTAGAATTTTTGTATTTAATGTTCTCTGTTCTCTGACTTAATAAAATTTTGCAAAAAATTGAAGTTAATAGGTATAGGTGAAGGTATGTCGTCGTAAGTACGACAAAAATATCCTCCACCAACAATAAAGTCAGTGTAGAGATGTGGTCATAGCAGTCGACTAGATGAGGTACGAGTGGAGTAATAAGAGGTCGTCAGCAGGACATCGCTACCTGCCTGCGAGTTTACTTTTTGCGATTTCCAGCTTTTAGGAGCGAAAACGTAGGGATTTGGTAGGCAACCTAGTATGGACTGCGCAGGCTGCGAGAACGCTTCCCTGGCATGGACTTAGGACCATGCTGGGAGCTAACAAGTAGCTAAAACGCGACCATCGCGAGCAACTGCGTAGGGTAGATCCTACGTATTCTTAGCTACGAAGTTTCTACCAAATAGCACCTTGTGCTGGCTGGGTATTTACCTAATTACTTTTTCTTAATCTTAATTAGAGTCACTATTTATTGGAAATATGTTCTTGTTACTGATTTTAAATGGGTCACTGAAATAAACTGAATCCATGCTTTTATGATAACAATCATTAATTTTGGAAGTTGCTTCAAATTAACGCAGTAATATCCCCCAATTATGGCTATTCACTGTTGCAAATTCTTGGAAAATGTGTAACTAGGTACATTAAAGAGTTGTCGGGAATGCCCTACACAGCAAGGATATATTGGTTATACCTAACTACAATTATTTTTAAATTACTTTGTTTTTTTTCAAATAGGTTATTATCAGATATTTTCAAATAGCATAGGAAAGGTTGGGCATATTAAAATCAAGTTGCTTTTGTTTTAAATCGCAAAATGCCAAAATGTTTTACGATCTAAATGTATTTTTTTAGCAAATAAATTGCATGGTTGTACTAAAATTGCCAGTGTCTAGACCTAGACCTAGATGTGATTATTTACCTGTTATTTAAATAATTGCGTTATTAGAGGCACTCGGGGTTTAAAGGTAGTTGTTAGTAATACACACTGACAATCTCAAATAACGGAATCAATGAACTGCGATGTTTGTTGGATAAATGTGATGACAGTTATGGCAATATTGTACGATTTTATTGCTTATACACTGCAATTTTTAAATCGAAGAAAGTCACAATAATTGGTATATTTAAATGTGGTGATTAAGTACGTATGTGGGTGTGTACAAAAGGTTTCCTTACAGATTATTATCAGCTATACTATCAGAATGCCATAAAAAGTCATAATAAAATCCAACTAGATTTCTCTTGCTTTAAATCGCAGAAGACTGAAAGTTTTATTGCACGTAATGGACTTTCAAGGAAATAAATTGTACGGTTGTAGTAAAATTAGAAGTGTAAGGAACAAGGCGTCTGTATTTAACTGTGCTTAAAAGTATTAAAAAACTGGTAGCGTTGGTGTTTTCTCCCTTTGAAGGTAGTAATTACTACTACATGAACATATTTCAAACAACAGAATTTCAAGAACTGCTGATGTTGACTAAAAGTAATGATGTCAATGAATTATAGGTCTTACTTGCTAATACACTGCTATTTTTAAATCGAAGGAGAACAAAAGGGTAATTATATAACAAGAGGTATCAATTTCGGTCGCATTAGGTATGTAACTACAATAGGTATAATTTAAAACGTAATATTTAACACAAGAAAATTCGTTGCCTAACCCTGGTCCTTTGACTTCTTTGCAAATATTATTTTACACAGAGGAAATTTAACGCAAGCAGTCTCCTACCTTGAACAGTTGAGAAATAGCGGTACATAAGCGAGAATATGGCCTCTATACCCATGACAAATTTGTTGATAGGATCTTTGGTTAACTTTTTTAGAATTTATGTGGATATATTTTTGGCATCACCATTCGGTTTAAATCCAAAAGAATTGAAATTTTATTTAATTACAAATAAATACAAAATTGCCATATGGCTTATTGTTCAATTTGGAACTTTTGGGTTCTACACTTTTTTGGTTATCATTATGGTGGGGCAAATATTTAATCCTTCCCTTTCTGTGATGCATATAGTAGCATTCGGTTTTGTTATAGCCACTGTTTCTGTTTCATTGTTTTTCAACTACATTCTATTTACCAAGAGGGACCATATCTGCAACACCCTAAATTCAGCAATTGTCTTAGATAGAACATTGTATGGTAAGTGATGCAAGAATTTTTATTTTTATTTACAAAAGAAATTGCACTGTAAATTTTAAATGTTAAAAAACTCGATTCATAAAATGATTTTGTTACTTTTAGGCAACTATCGACACAAATCCGAGTTGTGGGATTTCAGAGAATTTAACAAAGTTGCTAATGTCTTCCGATTCATAACTACCATGATGTTTGTCATAGCATTGCTTCTTTCGATTACAGCAGTTGGAATTAAATTTAGTCCAATAGTTTACATATTAGAATTAGTCCATCTAGATTATCTAGAAGTTAAAATAGCCGCTATTCCAATTATTGCTATTGGCACATTACATGTATGGTTCCCATTAGCTCTTATTATCTTCGTTGGAATAACTTATTGTGTATGCATTATTTTTTGGCTACAACTGATTACTGCTAAAATTTCGAAAGAATTGACTTATGCTAGAACTAAGAAATTCTTTCAAAGAAATCCATTCCATACGTTCCATGTATATAGGTCAATGAGAGTACTAAATTTGGATTTGAATTATTTGCTATTTTATCCTTTCGGACCAATAATACTTTTTATGGCTGGCTTACTTAATATTTTAGGTAATTTCGCTACCATTAAATTTTATAATATAATTCCTTTTCGAGGTTATATAGCAATTCCTCTATTCACTCTGATGACATTACTGATCGAAGTATTATTTATTCCATCTATGGCGATGGTCAACACAAAATCTCTTAAATTTATTCAAGAGTGGAGAAAAAATAAACATCCGCTCTACCGACGAGTAGTCAAAAGCTGCCGTCCAATGCAATTGTGCGTAGGTCCATTCTTCTACATGAAAAGATCCACAACTTTCACTTTTCTCGAAGTCGTTGCGCTGCATTCCACGAATATGTTGTTGTCCGTAAATATACCATAGCATTACATTATGTAAATATTAAACTATTGTTACAAGAAAAATTATTGAGGAAATAAAAATTATTTCGTTGGTTGAGTGTTGAATTTATTTTTGCAATGTAAATTACGATAATGACGGATGTTAAGCATGTTTCATTTGTCTAGAAAATAGTTAGAAAACAAATATAAACGTTTTGGAAATTCCTGTCAGTCAAAGTAAGTTGGCATAGATGAATTAGTTTTAACTAAAGTAAACTTTAATTCTGTGTGGTTAAACTCCCAGAAAAGATTTTTTACATCTCACACAGTAGTTACTATATTTTTATAATTAAGTATGGATATATTTATCAAATCACTTACCTATAACGTTTGTCCCATGTGCCGTTGCCAATGGCAGCTTATCTAGAAAATCTTACCTGTTTTGGTGATGATATTAAAATCATTTGAGACAAAATGTTGACTTTTTTGACTCGTAATTAAACGATAACGGGTGACATGTAATCTTACCTCCGTCTTCTTCTTTCCTCCAATAATTGGTTTAGGGTGCTTAAGTGTTTATTACAGCTCATTTCAGCATAGTTCAGTTTTTGGCAATTATTTGCTAAATGGAATTCATTTTCTGGTAGTCAAAATACGTCACAAAGTGATTAAAATCATTCTGCAAATAATTACAATTAGCTGCCTCTGAGTAACTAAAGCCTGAGTAGTGAGAAATACATTAATGTAACAGCAATTTTTATTATCGAAATGCCAAATGCCGTTATTTATTTTAACGGTCGAAATAATTGGTACCATTAAACCATGTACTTTCACCAGAAATTACGGCATTTCGTAAATTAAAAATTGTTTTTACACTAATTTACGTTGTACAATTGGTGCTCAAATTTTAGATACTCAGAAAACCATCTAGGTATGTAGACTTTACAGTATATGGCTTGTGATTATTACCAAATGGGAACCGTGCCTTAAGAATAATAAATAAATCTACCGATTATTGGTGTCCCAGTTGCTCGGATGTTACACCTCATTTTTGTTAGTTGCTAGTGTTGCTACAATAGTTTATCATTCAGTATATAATTTGTGTTGATTGTTTTGTGTATGATGTAAATTGTTGTCCATGTAGTATTGTATTAGTCATGTATACGAATACAAGCTCCATGATGTTAAGTTCTATTCTGTCGATGTATTTTAAAATGTTATAAATAGAGATGAAATAAGCGTTTTGAGTTTAGTTTTGATTGACTATTTATGATGGACTAGCTTAGAAAGCGAGCGAGATTGTAGAGTAAAAACAGAGCACAGCAGTTGTGAATAAAGTAACAAATCGAAATCTCTTCCTGCTTGTCTTGAAGTTTGATTCTTGGGATAAATATTCAGTTAATACAATTAGTTGTCAGTAGAGAGATCAGAAAATAAATTCAATAATTGAAAGAGAGTTCTTCAATTTGTTGAGTATTTGAGTTTTGTACACCTGAATATATTTAGCATTACAACCTAGATAATTTTATCGCATATATAGTTATCAATTATGTGGAAATCAATTTAGTAACTATAATGCTGAATACTGTAGCAGTAATTCATGAACATCTGCAGAAGTCTAACCTCACTCAATAAAGGCGAATTATTTAAAATTAGGTCAGGGTCAGGATTTAGATACCTCGAAAGCTTATCTAGGTATTATATTGCATTCCTACCTACAGTGCCATTACCTTCATGCAGTAGTTGGAGGGGTAAACACACAAATTCATATCATATTATATATTAAAAGTCTCTAAAGTTGTAATCCTTGAAGAAAGTATAATTAGGTAAATTAAAGTGTTGCTATGATTAATGCTTCATGCTTGTGAATGACAAACATTTAGTAATACCTAACAATTTATAAAAGCTTCCCATTTATTTTGTATTTCCAAACAGGTTATTACCACATAATATCAGAAAGCCAACAAAATAAAGTAATAATAAAATCAAATTACTCTTGTTTCAAATGGTAAAATACCGAAATTTTCATTAGTACTTAATGGACTTTCCATCAAGTAAATTGTATAGTGATGCTAAAATTGCGAGTGTCTGGAACCAGGCGTCAGTGTTTACATGTTCTAATGTAATGGTTGGTGTTTTGTCCTTTGTAAGGTAGTAGTTGCCACCCCGACCGAAAATGTGTCACCAGAAACACACAGAGAATTTCGGCAGAAAGATTGCACAAGAAAATTCGGACCGAACTCAGCAGACAAAGTGCAGCAGCAATTTTCCGGCTCGCAAAACAAAAAAGTTCGCTCTGCTGATTTTTTCACCAGAAAAGTGCCAGCAGAAGCAAAAACATACCATTGACAGGACTCGAACTCCTGTGTGCTGCTTATGCTGCTTCTGTTCCTATCTTACTAACCTGTGTTTATACCAATATGCCACTACGCCATTTCTGAAAGAAGTGGACATTTTGGTTGCTTAAATGCAGTATACCTGAAGATGCAGACCTTACTTAGGACTTAGAAAACTTAAAATGCGTATTATTTCTACGCATTATTACTAAATGTGGCTGCATATTCTAACGACTTAACTGTTCTAAATACGTAATTGTTTATTACGTATTATTCATAAATAAGTCAACCTTTTTCCATGTCAGATGAGGTCAACTTCTAATGATCCCCACCCAATCATTTGATAGCTGATTTTATCATTTGTCGTAAGGATGTCAGCATTAAAAGAATCGTGCTACACTGGGATTAGCAGATATATATTTAAAAGACTGTTAATAATTATGTTTTGAAATTTTTCAATTGGGTTTGCATACGGTTGACCTCATTTGTCATTAAAATAGCGCCTGATTAAACCCTCAAAAGAAGACAAGAATGAACTTTATTATGAAGTAACAAATACTAAAAATACTTAAATACTAAATAGTAGAGGTAAATACTATAGTACTAAATTAATTATTGGCCAGCATTGCAGATTACTCGTTTTTCAGTGCCAGCGAGAGAAATCACGCATAAAACACCTAAAGATAGTTAACAGAACTATTATTTTTATCATAAGTCCACTGTTCTGCTGAATCCTGTGAGTTTCTGTTAGTGATTTGTCAGCAGACATTTTCACCGCATGACAGCGGATGTCTGAGCGGGGAAATGTCAGCAGAAGAATTCAATCAGAGTTTTGAGCGTGAAAATGTCAACTGACATTTTCACGGGAACACTCACAGCCGAATTCTGCGGTATTAAGTTGGTAGCTGTTCGGCAGACATAATCTTTGTCAATAGTTCAACAGAAGTCTGATGAAAGGAATTAACACCAACAGCATTCTGTTGAACATTTTCGGTCGGGACCACAAGGACATGTTAAAAACTACAGAATTTCACAAGAACTGCTGATATTGGCTAAAAGTAATGACCATTCAAGCTAGTGTACGTTTCATTTGTTAATAATACACTTTTAAAACGAAGGAGGACAAATTAGTATTTACATAAAATGTGTGTCAATTTAAGACGAGTGATGTAGATGTTCCTAGGCTATAGATATAATTTGAAAGGGAATAGTATTTAACAAAAGAAAATATAACTATGGACATTCGACTCCTTCTGAGCATTCTTTTATTCAGAGATAAAACTTCAGAAGTATCTTACTTTAAACATTAGAGCAGTAGCGGTACAGCGAAAACATGGCCTCTATGCCCATGACAAATCTGCTGATAGGATCTTTAACAAACTTTTTTAAAATTTATGTGGATATATTTTTTTCATCCCCATTTGGTTTAAATCCAAAAAATTTGAAATTTTATTTAGTTAGAAATAAATTCAAAGTGTCTATGTGGCTTATTTTTCAACTTGGAATTCTATGCTTTTACATTTTTTCAGTTATCGCCATGATAAAGCAAATATTTAATCCATCCCTCTCTGTAATGCATATAGTAGCATTCATTTTCGTTATAGCCGTTTTCTCGGTTTCATTGTTTTTCAACTACATTCTATTTACCAAGAGGGATCATATCTGCCACACCCTAAATTCAGCAATTGTCCTAGACAGAACATTGTTCGGTAAGTTGACGCATAAATTTTCATTTAAAAAAAGTGTGTATTGTAAAATTTAAATGTTGAAAATGTATAAAATATTGCATTCATAAAATGGGTTTGTTTTATAGGCAAATATCGACACAAAACGGAGCTTTGGAATTTTAGTGAATTAAATAACATTGCAAAAATCTTCCAATTTATAACTGCAATACTAGGTATCATATCAGTGTTAATTTCGGTTTCAGCAGTTGGAATTAAATTTAGTCCAGTGGTTTACATGTTAGAACTAGTTCATTTGGATTATTTAGTAGTTAAAATAGCTGTCATTCCATTTATTGCAATTGCAGCAATACATGTATGGTTTCCAATATATCTTATTATTTTCGTTGGGATAATTTACTGCGTCTGTATTATCTTTTGGCTACAACTGATTACTCCCAAAAATTCGAAAGAATTGGCATATGGAAGAACCAAGAAATTCTTTCAAAGAAATCCATTTCATGCATTCTATGTATATAGGTCACTGAAAGTACTAAATGTAGATTTGAATTATTTGCTTTTTTATCCTTTTGGACCAATAATCCTCTTTATGGCTGGCTTACTTAATATTTTAGGAAATTTTGCTACCATTAAATTTTATAATATAATCCCTTTACGAGGTTACTTAGTAGTGCCATTAATGACCCTGATGACATTACTGATAGAAATATTGTTCATTCCATCTATGGCGATGGTCAATACGAAATCTCTAAAATTTATTTACGAGTGGAGAAATAATGGACATCCTCTCCACCGACGAGTGGTCAAAAGCTGCCGTTCAATGCAATTGTGCATAGGGCCGTTCTTCTACATGAAAAGATCCACTACGTTCACTTTGCTCGAAGTCATCGCATTGCATTCCACCAATATGCTGTTGTCAGTAAATATACCACAACATTAAATGTAAATATTGATCAATTGTAATTAGAAAAATTGTTTAGAAAATATAAATGATTATTCGATGGTTGGGGCAATTGGGTGTTTAATTTTTATTGCTATGTAAATTACGATAATGATAATAACCTAATGTGGAATATGTTTTGTTTGTCCAGAAAATAGTAGCAAAACTGATATAACCCTTTTCAAAACTACTAACTAACGTAGTCCATTGAGATTGCGGTAATTGCAATAGGTATATAGAGTATAACATTCAACGTAAATTGGCAACGTCAAATTAATAATAAATCATCTAACAAAATTGATTCTTTCTTGAATTGATTGGGACAAGTCTAAACGAAATCTTGCTGAAATAAATAAATAAGGCCGTGTACACTGTTTGGTATATAAAAAAAATGCATGTATTTTGATTTTTAGAAAGTCTCATCAACAAAAATGAACATGTTAAAATGTCTTTGTGTTTACGTTTATGTATATTGTAAAATATTCATAGCAAATCATAGCAATTTTTGGTATATAGATAAAGCCATAAAAAGAAAGAGATTAGCATTGACACAGCAATTTTTTTTGTTATTAAAAACAAAATATTTTATTAAAAATAAACCAAAAATTTGGCTTATATTAGGTTTTACGCCATTTGGAAATATACCGAAACTTCAAGATAAATCAGGTTATAGAAAAGTAGATACATCAGGTTTTAGTAAATTAGATAAAATGAACACGTTAAAGGAATTTTGAAGATACTTTCCCTAAAATGCAAAAAATTAAGCTACAAACTATTTTTAAAACCTAATTAAATAATATTAAATAATTAATTAAATGGTATTAGACCATTAAATAATATAATCAGATTTATCACAGACAGCCACTAGTACAAAGGCGACGAGGTTAAAAAGGACAGGTTTGCACTGACCTGATTCGACGATACTTTGGGTAAGTATGTTGAGAAAATTAAAATTATAAGCTCAAGAAATGTTCGATAAAGTGGTAAAATGTCCAATATATTCTTGTCACTTTATCAATAGGGACAAAATAACACAAAAAGACAACCAATATAGCACGAAAAACGTACTTGACAGATATTATTTGATATCTGAAAGTCAAAGAATTTGTGGCACAGTGGGGAAAAAATGAATGTGTATTTTGGTAGCTCATAATATTAGGAGAAAACAACTTTCAGGAAAAAAATCATTTTTGCCCCTGTCAGGGGTAGGGGTGCCACAATGGCCAAAATCGGAATAATTTCTAGAAAGAGAACTAATCAACCGATTTGGATGAAACCTTTTTTAAAAATTATGTTAAATAGTACTCTAGAGAAGGTTTTAATAAAAAGTTGAAATTCGAAAAATTCGATTTTTAAAAAATAAATAAAATTTTGAAAAAATAAAATTTCGAAGAAAAATTTTTTTTCGAAAATTCTGCAGGAATGAAATGAAAGAGCTCATAAAATAACCCAGTACAAAAATGTAATATCTCCCACTTTTGCTGACCTGTACCTTACATCGGATGTCAAATATGGATTACATTGTGTTGAGGAGAATAAATACTTTATTTTGACTAAACGAATCAACAAAGTTAGAAGTAAACTTTCTCAACAACTAAGTAAAAGCATTTTCAAAAGCAATAATTTAAGATTTTTTGCAATAAAAAAATTTATGCTTCAGAAAATGTATTTAGTTGTCAAATATCGTTTATTTATTAAATCTTACTATTTAATCCGCTTTCCCTGGTAAAACAAAGAGAATCTGGCATAACTTAATGTTTTCAAATGTTATCATTCAGTATAACAACATTTGTGTGTAGCTATGTACGGAATTATAGATAACACCTTGTAAGCCTACATAATGCATTGACTAGTGCCTACGTTATACACAAGAGATGATCAGATAAGAGCCTACTTAATGCATGGTAATAATTTTTTTCTACCAAGCAGATATTTTTAATTTTTACGGTATAATAATGTTATAACGACTTATGTTCGTTATGTATTTGATGTTTATTGACAAAATAGGTCTCATTATATGAGAAATAAATGCAGTTGTGCCAAGCTAATATACTTATATTTATATTAAACCACTGATATAATTTACATGTCAGCAAAAACAGGAGATATTATATTTTTGTACTGGGTTATTTTATGAGCTCTTTCATTTCATTCCTGCAGAATTTTCGAAAAAAAATTTTTCTTCGAAATTTTATTTTTTCAAAATTTTATTTATTTTTTAAAAATCGAATTTTTCGAATTTCAACTTTTTATTAAAACCTTCTCTAGAGTACTATTTAACATAATTTTTAAAAAAGGTTTCATCCAAATCGGTTGATTAGTTCTCTTTCTAGAAATTATTCCGATTTTGGCCATTGTGGCACCCCTACCCCTGACAGGGGCAAAAATGATTTTTTTCCTGAAAGTTGTTTTCTCCTAATATTATGAGCTACCAAAATACACATTCATTTTTTCCCCACTGTGCCACAAATTCTTTGACTTTCAGATATCAAATAATATCTGTCACTTTACGAAAAAATCATGAATTAAAAAATATTTTGCAGCTCAATGTTTTGCATTTTTAGGACAGTATTTTCAAAATCCCTTAACGTATTTATTTTATCTACTTTTCTAACAAATGATTTATCTTGAAGTTTCAGTATATTTCCAAATGGCGTAAAACCGAATATAAACCAAATTTTTGGTTTATTTTTTAATAAAATTCTTCGTTTTAAATAACAAAAAAATCGTTACGTGAATGCTAATCCCTTCCTCTCTATGACTTACTATCTATATTTCAAAAATAGCACGACTTGCTGTTAATATTTTACAACGTATACATTATATAACATTATCTAACAATGATAAATTGTTATTTAAACAGTCGTACCTAATTTCTTGATTGCAAACAATACATCGGCCGGTGACGGTAAAACTATGGAATTCCCTTATTATTCATCCTTAATGTTTATTCTGCAAGAGAACTGCCGTTATATTTTCTACTTAGTTTATTTATTTATTTATTTCCCCACATATATGGCTTCCGCAGTAAACTACTATAACATGGAGGTAAAATGTACCAAAGCATTGTTGTTATGATAGTAGTATGTTGTTTTAGCTTGGCTCCAAGGAAGGAAGAAAATATATTTTTATTCACATCTTCATATACTACTTAAGAAAATTTTAACTGGAATGTGGATGCCAGCAGCGGTGGTGGTAGCCAGAAGAATCGGCAGATCTTGCTGAATAAAATATTTACTCCAAAATTTTATTATACGGATTTAAATGGAATTATTAAAAGTAATCAATGTATCTACATCTAATGCACAAACATGTGATGCCCCAAACACCCTAAAAAGTAGTAAATTTTGTACACTGATTTAATCCCCATGCATGCTATATAGTAATATTATGGTCTTGTAACTTGTAATATTTGCAATTATGGCTATAATTATATAAAAACCCTTTAAACCCAATAGTCACTGAGTCGACGGTTTTTCCGTAAAAACGTTGATACTTGGTAACAACTCGCAAGTTCATAAGACTCATGTGTTCCAAGGCTTTAAAGTCATATATATTCTTGGAAAAGGTGTAATTATAGAGACATTAACGTGATGTCCTTCATGAATGGCAAACATTTAGTAATAGCTAACAATTTATAAAATTTCCTCAATTATTTTTTTCCAAACAGATGCTATCAACAAAAGCCTTAATAAAATGAAATCGCTTTTGTTTTAAATCGCAGAATACCGAAAGTTTTATTGCTACTTATGGACTTTCAAGCAATTAAATTGTATGGTTGTACTAAACTTCCTAGCATTTGGAACTAGGCGACGTATTTACCTGTTCTACGATATTATACCACTTGGTAATTAGTGTTTTGTCTCTTTTAAGTTGCTAGTTACTGCACGAGCAAATTTCAAATAGCAGAGTTAAAGGAATTGATGGCCTTAACTAAATGTAATGACCATTGTTGCAAGATTTACTTTCTAATACACTAGAATTGATAAATTGAAGAAGGACAAAATGTATTCACATATAACATTTTGGGGTCAATGTAGGACGTATGTATATGTGTACAGTAGGTTTATAATTTTGTAGGTATTAATGCTTAACAAAAGAAAGTACGTTGACTATATAAGTCTGAATTCTTGCAAACATTCTTTTAAACAAAGAAAACATCGCCAGCAGTCTCCTACCTTAAAAAGTATAGCTGTAATCAAGAATATCATTTTTTTTACTTTTCTACAATGGGCTCTATACCCATGACAAATCTGTTGATAGGATCTTTAGAAAAGTTTTTTAAAATTTACGTGGATACATTTTTGGCATCACCATTTGGTTTAAACTTAAAAGAGTTTAAATTTCATTTAATTTCCAATAAATACAAATTGGCTATATGGCTCATCTTTCAATTTGGAATTTTTTGTTTTAACCTGTATTTAGTAATCATTATGGTGCAGCAAATATTTGATCCGTTTCTTTCAGTAATGCATATTGTAGCATTCATTTTTGTAATACAGCAATAAATTTTGTCATGTCAGTCTTTCTTTCTGTTTCATTCGTTGCAATTGAATTTAGTCCGGTGGTTTACATATTAGAACTAGTTTATCTTGATTATTTAGTAGTTAAAATAGCTGCCATTCCAATTATTGCTATTGCCACATTACATGTATGGTTTCCAATATATCTTATTACTTTCGTTGGGATGATTTATTGTACCTGCATGATTTTTTGGTTTAAACTGATTACTGCCAAAAATTCGAAAGAATTGGCATATGCTAAAACGAAGCAATTCTTTCGAAGAAATCCATGCCATTCGTTCCATGTATATAGGGCAATGAAAGTACTAAATTTAGATTTGAATTATTTGCTATTTTATCCTTTCTGACCAATAGTTATTTTTATGGCTGGCTTGATTAATATTTTCGGTAATTTTGTTTCCATTAAATTTTATAATATAATTCCTAACCGAGGTTACATAGCAGTACCTCTATTGACGCTGACGACATTACTGATCGAAATATTGTTCATTCCATCTATGGCGATGGTCAACACAAGATCTCTAAAATTTATTCATGAGTGGAGAAATAATAAACATCCGCTCTACCGGCGAGAGGTCAAAAGCTGCCGTCCAATGCAGTTGTGGATAGGTCCATTCTTCTACATGAAACGATCTACAACTTTCACTCTACTCGACTTCATTACAACGCATTCCACGAATATGTTGTTGTCTGTAAAAATACCATAGCATTATTACATGTAATTATCAAGCAATTGTAATTAGATTTAAGGCGGAGAAAATAAATTTTTTGCGGATTTGTTGATGATTTTTTCATAGCTAATTTCTGTTTAGCTAAGATATAAGCATCTTTTTAGAAAATACTATGTACTAAAATATTAGGTTTGGTTTATGACGATGGGCATGGAATTGCTTTTTTCACTTATCCGAATAGCACTGTAAAATTTTACTTACGTTGGCCTTGATGATGTTATCAAGGTCATTCTACATTTCAGACAAAGTGTTGGCACCATAATTAGACGACATCAGGTATCCAGTAACTTTGCATTAGCCTGCTTTATTTCCCCGGTAATTGGCTAGTGTGTTGTAAAAAGGTTTTTATTGTAGGTTATTACAGCAATTCAGTCTCGTTGGCTATTATTTGGCAAATATAGGTTCGATTATTTGTACATGTATGTAGTTTTAAAATGTCTTGTTAAAAGTGTTAATAAATATGCAAATAACCACAATATTGCATCCGAGTGACTATACAGTCTGGTTTTTCAAGAGCATCAACTATGCATAGTAAAAAGAATTTTTTAATTTATGGTATGACACTAACTCTTTTTTCGGTTGCAATTACTGCAACTATAGTAAACCATAATAAAATTATGCTTTTGATTAGATTAGTTAGCAAAATATTTTATTTAATTTGTAAATGTGGAGTGATAGATTTTAAATGTGAAAAGTATACAAATTGCCACGCCGAATTTGTTCTTGTAACGTTTATGAAGGTATAACTTAGATTTTGTGAAATCTACAGCATAAAGTCTACTATGTACTATGTAATATGTATTTGTAAGAAATGGGGAGACCATCCTATAAATGTGGAGACCATCGTATAAATGTGGAGACCATCTTATAAATGCGGAGACCATCTTATAAATGCGGAGACCATCTTATACATAGGGAGACCATCTTATACATAGAGTAAGGACAAGGAGATGACGAAACCCGCCGTGGTCATGTCCAACTTTATCATTGTATTTTTGTAGGCGGTTTGTGACTTGTAATAATTGTGTTCTAAAATATTCATAAGTTAATATTCAGTTGACTCTAATTATCTATGCAGGAGACTTCATTCTTTTCAAGGTACGATACATGTAATGTAATGAATTTTATGATGTGTTTCATATTCGTGTACTTTCGTGTCCAGACATTATGTTAATTAGTGTAAGAAAATCACTATCTTAATCACCAATGTCAAAAGT
Organism: Tomocerus qinae; assembly: GCA_020055645.1. NCBI lineage: Eukaryota > Metazoa > Arthropoda > Collembola > Entomobryomorpha > Tomoceridae > Tomocerus > Tomocerus qinae. Next base: position 52,317,641 of record CM034546.1, on the reverse strand, counting down.
TGTACGCTTTAATTGTATGTACTTCTTATATAGTTTTGAACTTTATGTTATAAGAAGTTATATGAAACCAATTCAATTTGTGCACGTTGAACTTTCGACTGACGCCAAGAAACCTAATTACGCATTCATGTTCGTCTGAATTCCTTTGTAGTTCTTGTATCTTTGCCATGTATTTTCCGGAGTCTATAAAAGCAACCTCCGACCAATGTATTAGAGTGAGTCTTGGACAAGCATTTGATTGAACAAGTCAGTCAGCTAGCTACACTTCTCTTGTAAATAAATCTCTGCTAATTTAAACGTTTATTTTCTCCAGTCTCAATTTCCCCATCCAGTTAGCACATCTTGCATTTAGCCATCCTAACCGTGGAAACTTTTAGATTATTCCTAACGATTTTTGAACTTTGTGTTGAGAGCACATAGCTAGGTTATAGCTTTTCTCAGATTTATTCCTATGCTTCAAAAATGCAAATAAATGATATTACAATAGTTCCAGATATGGTCAGGTTAGATAAATAAAGGATAGGGTTTTCCGGGTAAATAGAAAAAGGTGTTTTTTCAATAAAAAAAGCTTTCAGAAAATAGTCCAATCGTCCATACCAAGAAGTAACTGGGTCAATAAAAAAGTACGAAAGTCAGTAGATTGAGTACAAAGGGCAATATCTTAGAATGATTTTTTATTTAGTCAATATTAAAACATTTGTGCTATCTCTTTTGGATCCAGTAGTGTCAGAGAAATAATAATATGATAATACTAGCCGGTCACAGGGCCAAGGCCCTGTTATAAATAAAGCTAGTGTGTAATCCAGGGCAATATTGTAAGATGGATAGAATTTTTCTTCTTCCTCTCACCCACCTGGTGTGAGAGGGGAAGCAGTTTATTTGCTTGGTCGGATAAAACAGAATAACACTTGGCAGCATAGATGTAAGTTGTAGGTAAACATCCCCATCCAATGCAAAAGATAAAACATCCAACCCCATCCATCCCAACATCACCAAACACCCAAGAAAAGATCAACATCCTAACCAGCCCACCACCAAAATTCAAATCCCTCTAATAAAGGCCATCCCCAGTTTTCAAATAAAGTACCATTACAGCCATCACCAACACATCCCTTTCAGCCAATTCAAACACCCGGATGGGGATATTGGGTTTAATGGATGGGATGCTTACATCTATGCTTGGCAGTAGGCATAATGATGAGTCACAGTAACGTAGACGTAACTTTATACCCCAAGTCAAAAATGTGACCATAATGTGAGACCAGAGTAAGTACCGATAATCACAATAAAATTCCAACAGAAAATATTGGCCCTTGGTCGTAATAAGCTGAAGTTTTAGAAAAATTTGTTTTTTTGGTTTGGAATAACTAATTACCAACCAATATTGACCAACAAAAATGGCATCACATTAAAGAAATATTCTATATTCATAAATATCCACCCACCTAAACTTGTTAAGGGTACTTATACTCTTCTTAATCCTATCATTATCACGATTTGTGACGTCATATTAGAAGTCATCATAATTTTATGATAATAAATCTCTTTAACACATAAGTGGCAGATTCAAAACGTACACATTTGAAATTAAAAAAATAGTTTACCACTTCATCCTGCTCTGAATATTTTCTATTTAAGAATGAACTTAGCTTTTCTATTTAAGACGTAAAACATTTTTAATTTAACCTCCTATTAGCTTAACACCATTTGTGAATTGGAAAAAATGTAGTTTTAATATGAATAGCTAAATTTTAAACTTTCCTGCGTATAAAATAAGGTCACGGCACGGTATATTAAATTGAAAGAATGAGTTTCAACTACCACGTCCCACAGTGACTTTCATAATTTTATCACCGCGCAAGCGTGTATGCATAAAACCAAGTTCCATCTGGATGGAATTTAGCATCTTTTGCAAATAAACCAAACTGTGTTGTTAATACATTTTGAAACAACCGTACGGTGGCCGAGTAATAATATTCATACCTTTACAACATCCGTACACACACAAACATACAACATACAAACATCTGTACATACATTTGGATTACGTTTATATTATAGTCATGATTATTAAGCTTATTCAGGCTTGCATAAGTTCAGGCATAAGTCTAGGTCTTAATCATGTCATTCCTATAATTGGTATTGGTATTGGTATTGGTTTTATTTTCCGAACAGTAGTAAGCAGCTCTACATTATCATACATACAAGTATATATTATAACATTCCACCGAAATTACCACCTAAGTACAATAATGACAGGATAGATTGAAAGACAATTAATTAACATTTAATATTATTCACAGGTACATTATATTATTTTATGCATAGTTGCAAAGTAATAGATATCGAATTGAAGAACAAATAGGGAAAGACCTTTAAGTAAGGAATGAGGCCGATAACCCGCGCAAATTGCAGCAGGAGCTTACATTCACCTTACAGTCTATTCGAAGAACATTTATTTAGTAATCTTAAAGTTTATATTATTACACCCATAATGCAATTACAGTATGTATTACGCTAGATTAACTTACTTTAAATATATATATTCTACCTTTGCCCAACGAATGGAGTTGGGGGAGCCGAGTCGTTGTGTTGTGGAATACGTTGGTAGAGTATGAAACATCAGTAAGTACGTTTGTGAGAGAAGGAAGATTGCTATGCAGTAGAGTACGATGAGTGGAATCTGTTTATCAGGAAGTCGGACACGTTCACTATGGCTCTGTCTTGATAAGCGTATTTACATTCGATTTGCATATTCTTTGCATTTTTTCACGGTCACCCTCCGTTGTGGTTTTCTGAATCAGCGCCATTTTCCACACAATCCAAAGCATGCCAAATTCCAGTTATTTCCGATTTTTTTGAAAATACACTGACCTTTTTTAGTAGACGGTGACTTGTCCAGGTAGGTCTTCTCAAGGGGCATTTTCTGAACCAAAATTTCGGTTCTCAGCTGCACTTGGACACCCAAAAATCGATGATTTATTCGGAGGAACTCAACAAACGTACTTACCTCGACCGACACAACGACTCGACTCGATAATATAATAATGTGTAAGGTACCTTGCATGAACTTGAGATTATGAACATGAGATTATTTCATTTGTGTTAAGGCAGTTTGGGCTGACTGTTAGTTTTAAAAACTTGTCTTCTTAAATTATTTACGACTCTAGTAATTCCGAAGCAGACACACAATCGGAATCTAAAAATATCCAACGCAAAGGAAACGGGATTAAATGGCGTATTTTAAAAAAGTACAAAACCGAAAAGATGTTTCATTGGAGATAAGAAACGACTGGCTTGGACTGCATACTAACCAAAAGTTTTAATAATTTATTTTTATTGCAAGGAGAATAAAATATGCCCTCCAAAATTAAAGCTTGTATTTGAATGAGTTGTGTTCTTATGGGGAAACGATTCTGCTCATTTTCACTTCGCCAAAACATTAACTCGGGAAGCAAAAGAGGATATAATTAAACTTCTATATAGCAGGTTATGTTTAGCACCGATAATTTTCAGGATTCGATACCCACTTGTCCAAAGTATCAAAAATCTTTATGTGCAAACATATAACAGGAATTGCTAGCATGACAAAAGTATACACACATTTTCCTCAAAGACTAAACAGATAACTGTTATAGCGCGAAAAGAAAATCATGAAGACCTCCAGGACTCTAGTCATAATTAAAGCTCTGGGGAAATTGTGAATTTCGTTTAATTAATATAATACATTGTTATTGTCTAATACTCAATTAAATGTTGATTTAATTTTGGCTAACTATAAAAACTTTGAAAAGTTCCCATTTGCCATTAATAATTATGATGTAATAGTTTTTACTAAATAAAAACTTTGTACCCTTTGTACTCGATCTATTGACTTTTGTACTTTTTTATTCACCCAGTAACTTCTTGGCATGGACGACTGAACTATTTTCAAAAGCCTTTTCTTATTGACAAAAAACTTTTTCTATTTGATCATAAACCTTCAATCGTAAATAAATTCTACGGTTTGCTGTGTTTATTGTTAAATAATTGAGATAAACAAAAGATTTATTAAATATAGTTACAAATATTTGAATTTTATTTTACTAACAATTACAATTTCTGCGAATTTTCAGCAAAATGTTCTATTTGTGCTGAAAATGTTTAAAATTACAATGATTCAAAGCAACACAAATGCCTAGAGTAACAATTAAATATTAACGTAATCCAACCACTTAGGAAACCTAAATATAGTTTACTGCATTGGCCTACTTTGGTCATAAAAATCCTTATTCTATTGGATTTTTTGCTTTTCTAAAATCAATTCTCTATCCTCAAACTCCAACCGAAACACGAACATCCCTTTCTTTTCAGGTCGGGGACAGAACAATGCTTAAAAAAGCCTTTTCTTATTCCTGAAAAATACGAAAAATGGCCTCACCCATTCTACGACTTATACGAAATAATCAAAACCTAAACTACGTAGTTAAACCTACTACACAGATAAAAACTTTAAGAAAACACGAAGACGTCGTCCACGTGGAAAAAATGAAAATTTATTACCCAAATTCTTATATGACCAATAACAAAATATTAAAACTAATAGCAATAAAAAATTACTTTTCTTAAAAACAGCAAAATCCTTCATTTCGGATGTACTATTCGGCCGTTCCCTCCCTAGGAACCCCCGCCATCACCTTTACTCTATACATTTCCCCACCTGGAATCCCCTTTATCAAAACATCCCGGAAGAAGATTTTAATCCCCGCCGCATGCCGCATCCCGAAATTAAGGGATTCAACCGTCGTCATCCGGGTATCACCCGACAAATTCAACGCCTACTTCGCCAGCTTCAATGGTAAGTGGGCGGACTTCACTTTTAAGTGGACGGACTTTTTTCCTTCATCAAGTCGCTGCTATCCCTCTTTACTTTCCCTTCCTATGATTACGTTTTCGCTCATATATTTCGTTACCCCACGGCATTCCCCTTCTTGGCTCGTCACCTAGTTTACGGGTGCAACATTCGCCCATGGAGAGCAATCTTTTTTCCAACCACGACTCGCCCAGTCCAAACTGGGACAGGCATCCCATCGCTATTTGCGAGGAGCCTCCCCCCCTCCACCTGGCACCTCATCTTCTCGTCCACTTCGTTCTGTTATTGCGGTAGTGCCACCTGCCCCTGTCGCACCTCCAACCACACAACCCCCAGAGGCAACCCTCGGTGATTCTTCTGGCGATACTATAGCTGCTCCGCAGAACAGGGATTTACAAGTATCGTTGTCACCAACACCAGCTCTCCCACTCCCGCAATCAACTTCGCCCGACCAGCGTCCTATCTCGTCGCCTCCGCGCACTCCTAGGATTCTTTTATCCCCTACGAGGCCACTCACCACATCTCCACGGACACCATCGCCGCCGTCACCGCTCTTGCCACCCGCCCCGCCTCCACCGCGCGCGCAAAAGGAAGTCTAAGAGACGACATTCCAGGGACCGCCGCAGCCGTCGCTCCCCCTCACCGTCATTCTCCGAGGCATCTACTATCATCGTGACTCCTGAAATGATAGACGCATCCATCGCTATGAATTCCACCGCAAACACGGCTTGATCCCTGCGTGGACGCAGGCTTCTTCGACCCGGGCTGTAGCCAGCCTCATCGATCAAGTATTTTAATCATCATGTTTACAACAACAAATATTTTAATTTCTTTAATTTCAAACTTTTTAATCACCTTATTTACCAAACGAAATGATAAGTCCAAAAGGCACCAAAATGCATACCTACCTACTTAAAAGCACATCGATTTCATCCCAGCATAACTAAACCCATAACGACTGGCACTCTAATTCTCCAGTATAAAGTAGGCACACTACAGTATTTACAAAATACAAGGTAATTCCTGTTTCAGAACATCAAGGTGGATTTGGCAATGACAGCAAACTATAAAACTTCTACAAGGTTGTTTGGGGTCATTTAGAAATTAATGAAGAAATTTTAAATTAAGCTGGACAGTACCCAATACCTTCCAGGACGTCTACACCACGAAGACCTGAAGGAAGCCCTATATAAGACTACCATAGTCTTATCTTCACCAACCACACTGTATAATGACCTCGAATGAAACCCGAGGAATTAACTATGGAATTATATTATTGGAAGGCACAAGTTTATATATTAATATAGTACCTACTTATGTCCTAGAATGGACCTAGTAACAAAGGGTTTGGTTGAATTACAAAAGACAAGTATTACAGGTACTTAATCTTAATTAACGTATAGATTAAAGTATGATTGACAATGCAATCTATTTAGATAAAATTACTAAATATTAATTTATGTGCTATGTTCGTCCACACTTGCATACTGAATACAAATGAATCATAGACACGACTCTAACGAACACAAAAAAGGAAAACGTATATCAGGTGTCCTAGTCTTAAGTGACCACCGCGTCAGCTTCGTCGTGTAAGTGTTATTACCCGATCAATGTAATTTCTACCCATCAAACCACTTCCGAGACTATTTTTAGAATAGTAATAGAGGAATAAGATACGTGGCAATATGTGCATGATGGAGTAATATGACGTTAATACGGAAGTTAAAGTAATTTTAACGTTTCAGAAGGTATTAGTAGTAATATACTAATAGCAGACCCGTGACATCAGAATTGGGTCATTTCTTCAAATTAGGAAGTACATAACTTGTAAAATGAATGGACGTGCAAGGTAAAAAGGTAATTGACCTAATAGGAAATGGATTCTAAAATTTGGTAACGTTAAATGCGTAACTTATGCAAACATGTTTAAATAATCTATATTTTAATATTAGATTCCCAAGACCAAGACCCGCTTTCCAATTTTATTTAGTCCCGGCGTGAGTCTTCCAGTTTTGGGTGATAGACAGAGTTGCGAATATTCCCATTTCCCACCCCACTTTGTTGGACGTCCGGGAAATGCGGGAAATTGTGGTAAATGGGAAATAGTGGGAATTAGTGGGAAATATGGGGAAATAAAGCCCAAAAATTTGAATTTTGGCGCTATTTTGGCTCTATTTCCCACTATTTCCCACATTACCCATTTCCCACTCCATTTTGATACCCACATTTCCCCAGTGGGAAATGGGAAGCTTCTCGTTAGTGGTATTTCCCAGTCGAAACCTTGGTGATAGATGATCTGTGTTTTTCTGCTTAGTCTATCTATTTACTTATGGGAGTAAGAGTTTTGTTGTTCCTAGGCAATATACTTTGCCATTGTTTCCACCGACCATTTGAAACGACTTTTCTGTACGACTATAATTATTATCAGTGATAAAAAAATTAGAAATTGATAAAGGTAAAAAATATGAATAATTTTTAAAGCATGATTATGACCAAAAATAAAGAAAATATTTACATTTTTTGGACTGAATTTGTATTTTCCTCGTCTTCTACATTTTGATGGCTCTTCATCTCCCTCGATACAACAGTTCACTTTCTTGGCTCGGTATAGGATGACTCGGTACAGCTAGGCTAACACCAGAAGTTTTGGCACAACGCACAACAAGAGTTAGAATTTCAGGTATCAATTTCACATTTTGAATGGCAAAGCTCCCAGGATTGTACCCGCTTTATATACCTTAGCGTTAGTCACTTCCTTGTTCAAGACAATGCTTCAATTTTGATGTCACGGGTTTTGTAATTAGTTTATTGCTACTACAATTACAATACTTCAAACGTAAACATTGATTTAACTTCCGCATTAAAATCATATTATGACTCACTCATTTAACTTCTTCGCTATTTTTTACGAGATTTTCTCTCAAAATTAAGTAAACCAACTAAAAAATCAAAACATTTTACTTATTTTACTAATAATGATACTTATTAAGCTTGAATGAGAGTAGGTGATGTGAAAAATACTATGAATAACATGCGTGAATAAATGGTTCTCTTTATTTCATTCAGTTTTACATAAGCAATGATTAAATAAATCTTAAATTGCTGATTGGAGTAGACAATATTATTCAATGATTTCGGTATTGAAGTGAAATATTTTAGCTCATAAGTGTGGAAATTATTTATGATTTACAGATTGGCAGAAGAGATAAGTAGAGATGTTGTGATGTTTAGACTGGCGTCAAAACAGTCTAACGTGTGTTTGTGCTTCAGTACTTAGAAAACTCCATAACGAACACCAAAGGCTTTTGTGCTTGCCAGCATTTGTTTGCAGTATTTCTTATCACAACCAACGAATGGAAACTCCCTTATTAATACATTCAGTGTGTCAAATGAACTTGTGTAACAAACAGAACACGAGAACAACATGAGAATGAGAGCAGTTCCAACTCCGAGATAGATTATTGTCAATAATACAAAATTGCTTACTTCTCCGTATGGATTTTGCTTTATAAGAACAAATAGAGATATTGATGGTATAACCACAAAGGAATATATTAATAATAATGGGAGAAATTCCTTCACAAGGCAATCGTTGAATATTATATTTAAAATGCGCAATCCTTTGAAGGTCTTGATTTTCTCCTCTAGGGATGCTTCACTTTTCCTGAAAAAATAATTTGTCGGTGTAATTGTCAGCTTTTTATTGTAAAACATCACAGCTTGAAAAATCATTGAAAATTAGTAACCTTAGCATTTTCAAATACAAGCACGTTTTTGCGGAGTATATCAAAATTAAAGAACAAAGAACGGTTAACAAAATTTGACTCGGCATAAATGCGACCCAACATTGTACGGCAGTTAATGAACTTTCCAACTTGTTTAAATGGAATAGATCCAAATCTTCAACACTTTGGCCAACAGCATGTTTTCCTAAAACCACGTAGAATGCTAAATACACAGATAGCATACTGGCAAAAATGTAGCTTCCCATAAACCATTTCGATAAGCTCATTTCCCAGAAAACGAAGATTTTGATTCCTGGTGTATGCCAACCTTAAAATTCCAACAGAAGAAAGTAGTTTAATGTACATAATCTTACACTATCAGTTATTAAAATATATCTTCTTATTATAATATCATATTATTGTATTGTTAACAAGATTTCGAGTGGGAAATATCAGTGATGGGAAGCTTTCCATTTCCCACTGGCAATGTGAGTATCAAAATGGAGTGGAAGATGGCAAATGTGGAAAATATTGACTAATAAAACAAAAAATTGTGCTAAAATTCTAATATTTTAATTTTAACGCCCACATTTACCATTTCCAAACATTTTTCACATTTCCCGGACGGCCAACAAAATGGGGTGGGAGATGAGAACAATATCAGAAACTTTGTTTTAATAATTGAATGGGTTATACGCAGTGGCGGCTCTAGGATTTGCGAGGCCCTGGGCAAAATGTTCGCGCGAGGCCCCATAATAATAATTCACAAGTATGCGAATTACTATATTAATTGAAATCTACGAATATTTTCCGTTTTTAAATGAATTTGGCATATGAATAATTAGCATGAAAATTATTTATGGTTTTTTGAATGTTATTGAAAACAAAACAAGTACGTGTACAGAAGTGAGTTTCGGGAGGGACTATATTATGTACTTCTTATATCTCAATTACATATATTCGCGCGCAGCGCGAAAAACTTTGTCAATTTTTGACAAAAATTAGTCAAAACTGGCCTATAAATGGCAAATAATCATTTTTTGCTATTTTGAGAAAAAATATCTTTTTTCTTGGATTTTGGGGTGGGGCTTTAGCCTATAAGGGTTTCCACCTCAATATACGTCCTTTATTCATTTAAAACAAACCCTAAAACTCTGGTAAAGACTATGTAGGCGCTATGCGGCATTTTAGAATTTGAATATTTTATTCATTGTTTTAAAAATTTCGTCATTTCTTTTAAAATTTAAAAAACTATTAGTGGAAACAATTGTGTACATCTACTGCAATTACACAGCTTTGGCATTGCAAAATGCTACAAATTTGTGGATTGAAATGCATATAGTAATTCTATAAAAATTCTGAGAGATGCTGCTTTCGTGTCACCAGTATGTTATTACTAGATTGCGCGATGTCTACTTTCGGTATACTTTTCTCCCTTGAATTCTAAAGATTGTTCTGTAATAAAGCTGTAACAAATCGTATAACTTAAACCAAAATGCAAAACCAGTATTTCTGAAGTGAAGTCAACACAGACAAGTTGAAATTCTTTCTTTGTCAAAGCTCTGCGCGAGGCTCCCCAAAGCGCGAGGCCCTGGGCAACTGCCCAGTCTGCCCATTGGGAAAGCCGCCTCTGGTTATACGAATGACCAGCAAACTCAAATCGTAGATAAATTAGGAATGATTTAATCCTTGACAACAAACAATTAAAACACCCGAAATCACTTGGTAATTTATCCAGCCGAACAAAAATGAACAAAAAATTATCAGTCCCCTATGGATATTAAATTTAATTATTGCGGGCAGAATTTAGGCAGAGGATCTCGTTTCCTCCTCTGTTTCCTCCAAGAAGCATAAACGCTACTAGTTGTTGGAAACCAAAGAGGTTCTAATAATATTAAGGGAATAGAGCAAATGTGGAGAATATTTTCTTTATAACAAAACATTGATGAATAGCTACTAATTTACCGATACCCACTAATACATCCGACTACTTCCGCCGCTAAATGTTTACGATACCTACTAATGCATAATCGAAGACAATAGGGATTGATTTTTGTACCATTGAAAGGCATTACGGTTTTGGCTCTACATTTTACAACCTCTTTGCTTTGTTGGAAACGGAATAAATGCAGAACGTTTACTAGGAAGCTGGAATGTGACGATCATTGGTGAAGCATTGTAGGAAAGGTAGAGGTAAGGAATTTTTCTCAGAAATAATTCCTTGTAAATCTTCAGAAATCTATGTTTAGCAAAATTCGCTAGTGGACTCTCCTTACACCATTATAAATCAATGTTTTATACACAAACAGTTTATTTTGGTTAGGTCAGAAAACAAGCAAAAATTGTATGATGAGACGTAAAATTATGTTAGAATGATAGGCAATGTTGCAACTTGGGATTTTATTTCCTATCGTAAACCGTCTCCAAAGCAAAACTAAAAGGCCATGGTAAAAATTTAAGCCTAACAAGTAGCATGTTTCTTTTTTAAAGTTTTTTGTTAGGCCAGAAAATAGATAAAAATAGTGATGTTAGGGTATTTTATTAAGTTTGGAGGAAACAGACAATTTTGGTTATTTGGCATCGATCATTTGGAAGAAACGGGATGGGAGGAAACGAGATCCCCCTACCTAAATTCAGCTCAAGTATAATAATATTGAAACAAGAAACCAACCAACCAACATGTTTCGTTTCTTAGCCAGATTAGAAATTTAGAGCACCATTTCCAATTTTTCTGAACGAACAACAGGACTAAAAACAAAGATGGGGGGCATAGGGGGGCAAATGCCAAATTTCCCCAAATACCAAAATAAAATCGATGTGATTTTTAGGCCATTTATACATATTATCGATGTATGACATCCTTGCTGTCTTCGAAATCGACTTCTAAGGTCAACTGCATAAATTGGGGTTTGTGATAGAATGCGTATTGGCTTTCGGGTCTCTGCTCTTTCAAAATAAGTTTTGTTGTCAAGAGAGATTTTTCATAAATTTATCTAAGATCTGAGTTTGCTGGTTGTTCGTATAATCCATTCAATTATCTATCAACACTCATTTGATAATTTTAATCATAACTTTCTTTACCTTCATTTAAAATAGGGTATCCTTTCATGCTGAGTTGATTAAAAACATGTGCAATTTCATTTGACTTTGTCAAAAAATTAGAGCCAGAATTACCCAGGTTTATTTGGGCTTAGCAAAGAAGTCAAAATTAGCACAGCTTCAATATTGACATTCTCCCCAGAGCGGATGAATTGTGCAAATTGAATCGCTTCGTAGACAATTAAAGCATATAAAAGGTATTTTTACACTCTCAGAAGTTGCGATGGTGAAATCGTGTGAAATGTTTTTTCGGATTTGTTGTATTTTATTGGAAGGTATCCCAAAGAGATGTTGTAATAGAAACCAACACAATCTAAAATTTCATTTCCTGAGTAGTTTGAAAGATTTGGAATAATACTACATTTTACTTTATTTGAGACATTTTTGATGAGATTGACGAGTATTTTAAATTGAAAATTCCCGAATTTTAGTTCCATTCTGGGGGTCAATGTATTAAATTCTATAAGATGTATACAATAAATCTCTTTAAAAAATTTAACAAACGCACGCGAAATTTTTTTAAAAATAAACCAGTTAAGTATATATTTTATGCACCTAAATTTTAATCCCAGGTCCCAGCTCTATCAACATCTTCTATATAAGGTTAATTATTTAAATTACTTCATAACTTGTTTCTATAACTTTTTAAAAGTAACCGTAAATAGTTAAAACTTATGCTTATATTTGTCGCTGTATTGTACTTTTAAAACTTATGTTTATATTTGTTGTTGTATTGTACTTTGTTTAACAGAATCCAAAAATTCTACTGTTGAGTTATTGCGCTAAAACTGTACTTGTAGCTAAAACTGCGTTCACGTTCACGGAAAATTTCTGCCGCATTGCAGGTTTGGTAATAATTAATTAGATTAAGAATACGCATTTCAGATTATCATTGATCTCTTAAAGCTAAAAACCTAATTCATACTTCCGTCACACTTCCATCACATATCTGGGCATCCACTTGATGACGTTCATGATAAAGAACGTAAATGGAAATGAGATAATTGTCGTATTAAAATTAAGCCATGATAATAATTCGAAGACTTGACATTTGTATTGTATTTACGTCATTCAATCCACTGATCCAGATAATAACTTCAGTTTTCCTTGAGTTATTGACAGTAAATGAATTATCATGTTTGTTTTGTATAGTCAGTCAAGCATGTCATCTGTGGTAGCTTTTAGTGACAAAATTTTAAATAATTCAACATTTAATTAAATTCTTATTTCAAATCTTGTATTGTATTAATTACCAAGTTGAATTGTCTTTTTTGTAGGAATTAAATATTTACTGATTTCAGTTTAGAACAGTTTGGAAATAGTAAAGGGTAAAATCAGCTGAATACTGTATTTAGAAAATCATCAATGTTCAAAATTATTGTTAGTTTATTATATATTGACATTCGATGTTTTTATTTCATAAAAATTAAGTGCTTGCCTTACTGCTAATTTTAAATTTTTTGACACATATTTTTCTGTGTAATCATAATTATTACCATGCTCGATTTATTCTGTATATTAACATTTTGATATATGTAATTAATAATTAAATATAATTTTGGTTGTTAATGTCATGCTGAGTCACCATCATTTTTTATCATAATCGTCATCTGTGTCTGGCGGAGGAAGGGGCGAGCAATCGCAATACAGTTTGATGAATCGGGATATTTTCTTTAGAAGAGTAGAAATATAGACGACAGGTCTTGCTTTCGTACAATCGGGGAGCGTCCAAGATGCAAAGCCGATGATAGCGGGACATCCATATTCTCGGTTTGAGGGAGTGTGCAGAATCACACTACCAGTTCCACCCTTCATTTAAAAAAATTATCTATTTTTTTATTTCCAAGAGTGCATTAAATATACAAATTGATAATGTGCCTATTTTAGGTAAATAAAATTTTTGGTCATAATTTATGTTTCAAAGTCCTCTCCTCGCCTACAACTATGATCCCATTATGTATGACCCAAAGGAGAAAACAAACTTTCACCCTTCTGGCTTTTATTTTACAGCCACCACATTTTCTCTCCTTCATTTTCAAATTGCCTCATTTTGAGCACAATTATTTATATCCATTTATTTCGTTTTTAGCAATGTTTTACACCTGTTTTTACTAAATTCTTGTAGGTGGCCAAATTCTCAACTTTTTGAGATAATAATATCTACATATTATACTAGTTGGAAAATGGATTAAAGTCTATGATAATTAAATGACTTACATAACACAGAGCAGTTTCATTACACAATGCACAAGTCTCATCGTAGGGAGTAATGTACTGGCCTTCCTGTTCGGTAGCATTGGCGCATTGCTTTTGAGTTCCTTGACGACAACTGATACAACGCGGACAACGACTCCAACCATCGTCTGTAGTCCAATTATCAGATTCGATCTTTTTACATGATTTTTTATTTTTTAAAGAGTAATAAGCTAGCTTTTTGTGATCGAATTAAATATTGAAAAAATATTAAAAACTATTTCACGTATTTCACAATATTAAACAATTGTATCAGGAGTTAGGTTTGTTACATTTATCGCGGTCATGATAAAATGGTTTGTTACTGTGCTAAGGCTGCCTCGATGATACGGTTGCTTAGCGACGAGCAGAAATATAGGTAATTTTACTACGGGGTCCTACATGATAAACAAACTCAGTCCGTAGAATGAGACGTAATTTTAAATCGGCGCTCTTACCTCCCCGTAGTAAAAATTGGCACAGTGGTAGCACCGTAAGGAAAAGGTGCTGGAAAGACGCAAAACATTGATAAATCAAATTTGGGGCAACCTGATTTCAAAATGTGGCACCTCCAAAACTAGAGCACAAAAATTCTGCAGTGGGCATTCTCTTCACGATTGTTTAGAAATATTTTCTCATAGAACAGAGGAACGAGTCGAGTTTGTCAAACTCCCATGTATATTCTCCTACTCCAAAAACTAATAAATTTTGAGAAAAATGTAGAGACTCCCTTGTGGTGAAAAGCGGCCTCAATGCCCCCTCCGAAAATATGCAGGACATGTTTTAAAAAATTTAACAAAGTTTTATTCCCCACGGGGATGTGTTATCAATGTTTTGCGCATCGTCGCGAGTCAGCCTTAAGCAGACGAGATACAATAAATATGCACGTATAATTTTTCTAAATATTAAATCATCTAACTAACATGTGTTGTCAGCTCCGGTAACCGCAAAATCATCAGAGAAAAACGTATGTAAGTCAGGGTAGTACCAGTACGGTTCCGTCTCTTTCTATCATTCCAACAGGCGGGGCTTAACGCATCCTGAAAATTTTACAATTTCAAGTTACAACTAGTAAAACAATAACTTCTTCCAACAGCTATGATTCAACGTTGCATACAAGGAAAATTAATAATTATCTGGGCATTCTAGGAATTATCTTTCTTTTATCAAATAACTTAATACCAGGTTTCTGGATACGTCCCTGAATGGTACTCAAAGCAAATTTACAACCGGGTACCCCAGCCCGCTTTTTTACTCCTATTTTTCTGACATTTTTTAAAAAGTGAGTAGTTCTTTCAGCAACCATTTAGATAACCATAGTCTAGTTTGAATGTAACTGTAATTAAGGCACAAGTACCAAATGGAATTGGGGTCTTTGAGCCAGAAGAATGGTGCAATATTGTAGACGAGCGTTTCCGAATCGTAGTCCGGGTGAAAGACGCATGAATTGCTCTACAGTAGATTCTTCTTCGCTTTCATTTCTCTTGACAATAATTGTCCGATTAAAGGCCTCATATTGAAGATATGGCTTGTTTGGAACAATGATTTTGGCAGAATAACACTGTGATATTTTAAACAGTTTTCGTTGTAGTACTCCCTAAAAAGAAATTAAAGAAATTAAAAGATTTAAATCGAAACATAAAAACACATTAAATTGTTAATTATCATTATTTTTTTGTACCCAGTAGTAAGTATATTTTACTATAATAGCCAAATCGCCGAAATCATTATAATTAGTCCTACCTGACTGAGTATGGATTCAAAATGTGCTCTCTCCCTCGAGAGAAGGAGCTTCATTTAAATGTGTCATGGTCCTAGTAAAAAGGTCAGCATATTTCGGAAAAACTAACCTACACTATACTAGTAGATCAACAATCAATTGTGCACTCGAAATATTTACTTTGGTCAATTAACTTTTGTTTCGGCAAATTTTAATTTCTGTGTCAAAATGCTTACGGATGGAGACGAGGCTGGAGGTGGTAATGACACAATGAGGGGACACAAATAAAACCTGTGCCATAGGTCTCTGAATCGTGATATTCTTCCTCCGGATGAGTCTGAGTAGCATTTGTCGATTTTGATGAGAACGATGAATGGATAAGTATGGTGGCTGCTGTGGCTGGGTGACCATAATGGCCATAACCTTTGGTCTCAGCAGTTTTTGCAATACTCTGAAAACCAAAAGGTATTATTGGAATTTAAGATCTGAAGATTAATTAAATAAGAGAGACGATTCTAGCTGACCCCAATAATTGGCCCTGTCCTCATCTTCACTTTCTGAATAACTACTAGAATCACTCATATTCGTCCTCGTCTCCGGCCGTCGTACACTTCATGCTCCATAGCATACCCACTTCTCATTATCCTATGACTATTACTATGTCTGGGGTAGAGTCCTTCATCTCCCGGGTTGCTTGGAGGTGGTGCTCAACGGTTATGAAGTCCCCCTGCAGTTTCATAGACAAGTGGGACAGATGTGAAGGCTGTGCAGCAGGTGCCTGAAAGAATTTATCCATACTTTAAAAATAATTAGTACAATTGAGCATGCCAAGAATATTTAGATGCTTATTGTGATAAAAAAATTGAAAAAATTACGCTTTTCAATAAGGATGACAGCAATTGCTTATGAATGTAATCTGACGACGATATGCTTGGGATGAAAATATGGAACAAAAACTATCCAAACAGGAATTCCCAAAAGATAAATATTTTTCGAGCTAGTAACCATTTTAGTTACGGTAGAGGGTTAAATTTAATCGCAGTAGAAATAATTGAAATCGTTAAAACACACTTTTGATTACAGGTGTGGAGGAAGTTAATGTTAATATTTATTCCGCATTTACGTGTGATTTTTAATTTCTTGTCTATAAATTTGTATTTATACGGAAATACTATCAATAGTGTCAATACCACAATTCAAAATACGTAAAATTTTAATTATTTATTTCGCACCAATTTGGGCACGGATTTTATTGCTCCCTTCAAAAAAACTTCGATATAATCACTTTCTAATTTCGAAATATTGTTTGCACTTAGGGAGAAATCACAAGATCCGGATTACATTTTTAAATCGTTTGCGTCTTCATATTTCTTTATTTGAGAGGACCTGAAATGTTTTTGAAAGTAGATAAGTTGAGTTTTAGTAATTTTGATGAAATTATTATCTGCTTTTAAAACATTTGCTAAAAATCTACTTGCATAAATGCATTGCAAAAAAATATTGCAATTGCATTTAATGGTTACGTATTAATTCATTTATAATTTCAATCTAGGTAGGTAAAGTGCAGGTTATTGGCACATATCTGGCATAACAATATATTCACATTCCCTTTTATCTAATGACGAGCACATTTTCTAATGTACTGTGAATGAGGATATAGTATTTTAATTATAGGAAGAGTTATGGTATGTCAATGCAAAAAAACACTATAATTCTAAAACGTTACAATGGTATGTCTGTCGACAAGACAAGAATATTACTAACTCACACATGCCGTCAATGCTATAATAAGCGCCCCCGACGTTTAGCGAGAGAGTGACAGAAGATTGGTCCAGCGTTTATCAATGTGTACCAGTAGTGTAATATTCATTAGTGTTTAATTATACTGATTTTTAGCATTATAAATTATAATAGTTTGATTTAGCTGATTGTCGATTTACTTACAATATGTTGTCGTATTGGTTTATCAAATATAGTATGATACGTTTCACTTTTTCTGTAGATTACTAGGTAATAGGTTTCACATGTAGGCACTTCTTTTAATGAAAGTCTTTTCGACCATATTCAGTTTTTAATTTAGGAATCACCAGATTATGCTTGGACT
Organism: Tomocerus qinae; assembly: GCA_020055645.1. Taxonomy (NCBI): domain Eukaryota; kingdom Metazoa; phylum Arthropoda; class Collembola; order Entomobryomorpha; family Tomoceridae; genus Tomocerus; species Tomocerus qinae. The sequence goes on along the minus strand of CM034546.1, from coordinate 52,299,909 downwards.
TTGTAGTGGTCTTGCATATTACTAGTATCCTCCTTTACATAGTCTATATTCATTTCATTCTTTAGAAGAGATTGGTCAGAGATTACATGCTTATATATAAATAGCAAAAGTGTTTAAATTACAGTTTTCGTTAACTGTCATTAGATTTGACATTTCTAATAGTATAATTCTAGTTGTTATAAATTTCTGTAAAACATATCTACCTGAGATACATTTAGCTAATTTTGTTATGCTTCCATCAATTTAACTTAGCTTAGTGGCACATACGTTTCCCCATATTGGTAAACAATAATCTAGAACAGATATAATTACCAGAGTTGGTAAACATTTTTGCCTGATCTACAGCAAATATTCATCTGATCAGCCAGAGTAACACCTAAGTCCACACAAATGTGCTGACCTGTTCTATAATATTACCATTAATACTAATATTAATTTGACCTTTATTTTGTCATATTAATAGGATAAAAAATCATGTATTTCGTTTTATCCATATTTAGTTGTAGTCCATTATTATTACTCGATTTGCAATAAATTGCATTTAGATCTATTTGAACAATTGCTTTTTTGCTTCTTTTACATTTACTTTACTACTATCCACTATTTTCGTATAATTGCAAATTGTTTGAATTGGTCTAAACAATTATACGAAATTGTCATTTTTGTGTACGAGTTTGTCGGAAACATTTGGCTTTTATGCGAAAATGTTTTTAGTGTAAGTTTTTCGTTTTAGAAGCAATTCGGTTTATAATTTTGTTAAATATTAATTTAAAAATAAATCTTAATTGTTTAATTTTTGTGTGTTTTGTACTATGTATGTACCATCTCCTATTCCCTACTCATTACAATGCGCTGTTATTTCCACTAATTTATAAATTAGACACACTGTGTACTCCTTCAATCACACCTCCGGTGAGCCCAGTCGACTGAGAGCTTTCATTGTCTTCTCTTATTTCTCAATATTTTTGTTTTCGAGGTCTATTCAAAAAAGAAAAAGTGGCGACCGTTGTACCATCCACTTAAGTTAAATTTGTGAATTTAATTTATGAAATATATTTATTTGTTTAATATATTTTTTCGTGTTGTTGGTACGTGGGGCCCTGCCTAATAGAATCGACAGTTTTAGTTTTTAGTCTAGGTTGTACAGTGTACAGTGTTAGTAAAAAAACTCCAAAATGTGTGGGAGAAATACAGATAGGCTCCCAATTATTTGAAGATTGAATAGAAGATTCTTTGCCTTCGAAATATTGACAGGTTATTCTGTGATTTTTCTCCGTTTTTGTCTTCGGAATATTTTCCTAAAGCATGTCACACAAACTAATTTTATTTTTCTGGTTAAAACAACGCTATCTCCTCCATAAGTTCAAATAATAGTATGGACTATGGACCATACATTTCTGAAATTGACTTGGCTAAATACGTAGCTAAATCATAATGCACATAAACCAAATATCCACCAGAAGAATCAGCATAATGAAGCTTGGATTTTAGAGATACTTTGTATGGCATATACATTTGTACATTAGAAAGCAGTATTAAGGTGTGCTCAGCCAACAATTTTCTGTTCTACCTTTAGAAGCTGTAAAAGATGAAACCTGGTCGATTATGTCGACTATATGATGATGACGCAGCATATTAATTATTTCCATGAGTATTATCTTTTAGTGCTGTTATCACGATATCATTTTCGATTTTTTTAGAAACTTTTATCAATATTTTCAAAACTGAGCCTTACCACTTCAGACCACAAACTTTAGAGCAAGTTTCTTGCTTTTTAATATCCAAAGTTTGAAAATCGGAACCTTCCACTCCTACAGTACATTCATCAAAGAATTCAAAAAATCAAAAGCTGAAAATCAGATTATCAGAGTATGTTGAAATGAGTCCAGAAATTGAAGATGAGTGCAAGTCTTCGAGACAGCCTTAACGTTTTCAAACTTTAATTAATAAACATTTAAAGGAATAAAAGCGTTATAATGCTTGAAAACAATGTTATCTTTGGCTGGCAAAGCAGTCAGCTCCACAATCAATAAAACGTGTAAAAGAGAATAAAGGACGATTGACAGATTTCGATAACATTGGTAATTACTATCATATCTGCCAGACATTGATAATAACAGTTTGTGCATAGTTTGTGCTTTATTCATTTTATTCCTGGAGTGCTCTCTCGAGCTGATTACTTCTTTTGTGGAACATTGAATTACATATTAATGAAATTGATTGATTGCAAACATTTTCATTAGTATTTACCTGGAGCTGTTATTTTTGTTGTTCTTTGAAAGTTTTGGCACTAAGATTAATCAATCTGGTGCCTTAAGGAACGTATTCAACATACACCAGAAGTTTCCCTTTAAAAGAAATCTAGGATGGGGGTTCCATTGGTACAGATTAATCCTGAAACCGTTAATTATCTCAGTTAAAACGCATTTGATACTTGGGAAGACAGATGTCCTAGAAACTAAAGACAACGCTCGGAAACAAGTGACACTGGACAACATGGACAACTGCAGTAATGTCTTCAAAATAATACATACATATCTAATAAACTATTTCTTTCATTTACCAAAACAATGTATTTGGAT